>CM046879.1:256195873-257395873 GCA_025667525.1 Glebionis coronaria | reverse complement strand
CATTTGTCATTCTCCTAGGTGGCATGATTCTGTCACATCACAAATAGAAGATAAAATGAATGAGTTAATTGTATTCATGGTATAGTCATATCATGTACAAAATCAATCATCAAATGCATACACATTATCAATACAAGGATTCACAATCATTATAAGGATCAAAGGAAACTATTATCATCGATCAACAAGGAATGATCTTAAAGACAAATAGAGTACAACGACACAAAATAATAAACACTAGTCACGTGGGGATCCACATGGCTTAGTTGACTGTGTCTCGCTTGCAGCAGTGAAACCTGCTTCCTCTCATCGAAGACGTAAATTGATGGTGGTAAATTTCACAAAATAGGTATAAGGTCATAATAAAATGAAATAGAATAATTTCCAAAATTTTAAATAAATGTAGAAAATCCTTCAAAATAATTACAAGAAAATTCCAGAAATTTATTTAAGTAAATCATTAATAAATGATAACTATTATCGAAAAGTTTAACGATATCAATATATATCGATAAAAGATTATAGTATTTGTTTATAAATACTTAGCAATAAGGCATACATAATAATGTATACTAAAGTTGTAATCCCAGAAGTAGCTTGAACCTGAAGTCACGCGAAATCATGTGCACCGACTCTTTGAAAAATAAAAACCGACAGTTATAGTTTAGGTTTTTAGAAAAAGACCTAGTTCCCTATAACTCATGGCTCTGGTACCAATCTTTAACACCCCCAAATTTACACGCAGCGGAATACATCTTTGGGTGCTAAACAATGATACAACAACGCATAATTTATAAAGAACGACTCGAAAAGAGACGTTTTAGATTTATCGTTCCTTAAAATATTTGTCAGAGTAGCGTAGTCCCAAGACATCGTAACCGAAGTACAACCAAAACATAATATTTAAATTGTTTTGAACAAAAGGAACGACAAACATTCAAAGAGTTTATTTACAAAATAGTGCACAACATTCATTCCCGTGGCTTCCAAGCTTCAGCCTTCTTGATTACCTGAAATACATGTGAGAAAATCATCAGCAAAAATGCCGAGTGAATCTATAGGTTTATATAATCATTTTGAACACAAGCAAGATTATAATTATGTGACATACTTGAAGGCAACATGCTTCTAATAATAATTTGCATCAACAATAATAATTGTATATAGCATAAATTGCAATAAGCTCATGGAACCGAGCCCTTAGACACTCCCATATCAGTCTAATAAGACGAGAGATTTATTAATTGTCAGTTACCTCCAGATTATTGGTACATTGCCGTATACCTGACTTCTCAATACAATATGCTCAAACAGTGTGGAGGTCGGGCCTAAGCTTCTATGGCAAGTCCACAAAAACTGAACCGGGGCGGCTTCCCCCATAGATCTATTAATTGTACTAGCGGTTAACCCATCATAGGTTAATTAACGGTCCATAATTGAGGTTTTAATAAAGGGAATCACTTAATGCAATTTAAAGGCAACCACGGGTCCATTCATAGAGGGACAAGCATACCATAAAAATCTTGTGTTCTAAGTTTACAAAACATGTATTCCCCCTCGCGGGTTTTAAAATATTTTAATGAGCTCAAACGAGGCTAGAGACTCACCTTAGTACTTATAGTAGTTGAAGACAATCGCCGACGATAGTAGATGCCCGATAATCACGATAACCGCAACCTAGCAAATAAGGTGCGTACTTTAATAATAGACTCGAGAAATAAATGATACTTAATAAAATCAAACTCGAACTCATAAAACCACAATACACTCGAAAGTAAACGATATAAATAACTTCATTATACTTTACTACTCATTTACTTAACCATTTTATACTTTTAACAAAATCCGCCGGTACATACTACATGTACTAGCTTATTTACCCCTTTTAAAATTGTCGAACGTTTATGAAACGACTCGATAAACTAACTTACTATATATAGAAAGTCCTCCTACAAGTTTATCAAATGAAATTACTTTTAAAGTCCTTTACTCGACTCATTTTCAAACCACAAAATCCGGACAGATTTACGTTAATTTTTCATACGACCGTTTTAACTTATTTAAACGACTCCGTTAACAAAATCGACACTCGGGTTTTAAAATAAACTCAACCTAATAAATAAATACCTTATTATCAGTAGGTTACACATTTTTAAAACTTCTATTTAGAGTTCCCGGGATTCGATCCAAATATCGGCAACAACTATATGTAGTGTCGATACTCGTCTCCCGGTACACGATTATTCAAAACACCATAACTTCGCGCTCGTTTTGAGTTAGAAGCTCTACCTTATATCAAATCGAAGCTAAGGAAATTATCTACAACCCTATGCTATAAGTTTAGTCACTTTCAAAACATAAAAATTCGGATTTTTCAGTTTACCTACTGCTATAAAATGGGTACCAAAATCTTGTACAAAATCAACTTTTTCACCAAAACCAACCATAGAAATGGTCATTCGTATACTCTAATATCATCATATATCCACCATAACATCAAAATCATAACGAAAATAAAAATCTTTGGATCAAAATATAGTTTTTAACAAGATTTCTAGCAAGAACCACCATGGATCATGCTAAAAACACCATGCATGACCATGGCTTCCACCTACCAACATCATAAAATAAAAAAGTGCTTGCATGTGTGAAATTTTTATACCTATGTGATCCTTGATCAAAAATAGAGATGGGTCTATGCTTGGTTTAGCTAGATTCAACCTCAAACACAAGATAATTGGAAAAATGTATGGATTTGGTGTGGGTGTTTGAGTTTCGGCAAAATGGAAGAAAAAGGAGAGAGAAAGAAATTTTTGGAAGTGAAAATAAAATGTGTGTGTGTGTTTTATTTATTTAAATTTTATTTAGTTAGTGGGGTGAGGACCAAATGGCAATTTGGCAAAAGTTTGGTTAAAATTTGTAAATAGCTAGTTTAAAAAGGTGGGAAATTGTCACTAGTCAATTTTGAAAATATTTACGGGACTCGGGTTTCGTAAAAATAATAAAAAGTTTAAACACACACGAAAAATAATGATATAGTGACTCGATACGTAATTAAAACGATATCGTCGAAAATATTAAATATCGAAACGATCGATAATGAAATATAAAATAGTGGACATCCGTTGGTATCGCGATCACTAGTAGTCCTCGTTGCTCGTCAAAATATTAAAAATAAAATATTTAATATCGATTTCAACTTAAACCGTTAAACGTAATAATATTTAATATTATAAAATACTTCAAAAATATTTGAAAAGTAAGAATTAAATAATGACTTTATTTTGCGGGTTTTACAATAACTCCTCCATTGTACGAAGGTCGGGTTGAGGGTGATGGTTGTTATTATTCACAACGGGGTTTGGTGGATTGCTATTATTATGCACACCGGCCATATCTAGGTCTTTATGAGTCTCGGGCTCAAGATTAGACGAAGATCGAGTACGCATACACTAAAAATACAATACAATATTTTTAATTTTTTATCTTTTTTATTTTTTGGAGTTTTTGAAAATATTATATTTTTAGGATTTTTTGAATTTTTTTATACTATGAAAATAACGTTCCCAAGAGAACGGATCCCAAAATACAAATATTTCTCACAAAAAACCTTTAATCTTTACAAGAAGAGCCGGCAGCGGCGCCATTTTAATATGGTTTGTTTTTGTGTTTGTTGTTCGTACTCGATTCAATTCGAATTGATCACGGTTTAGGGTGGACTTATCGTTTTTGGTAACTAAAAGGGGGAGCTTTTGATTATCTATTTTAAACTAACTTGAATTAAGACAAATGACAATTATAAAGAGATTTAACAAATTTAGGACATAATAAAAAGTAAATTTAAAAATAAAATAAGACAAGACAATTTAAAATTAAACTTGACAAAAATGGCGGGAAAGAAATAAACTTTGAAAAATAACTAAGTAAAATAAACCAAGGATTGCGATCAGATCGCAACTATCTATCGCAACCCGAGATTGCAACTCTCGATCGCAACTCACGATCGCAACTGGTGGTCGCAGTCAACGATCGCAACTGACGATCGCAACTAACGATCACAATGAGTGATCGCAGTCAACAATCGCAATCAACGATCAAAATGAGTGATTGCAGTATCTGATCGCAAGGAGAAACCCTTAGGCTTATGCGATCACGGTACTTGATCGGAATACTTAAAACCCTTAAGAACTTAACGATGGAATGTAAAAAGAAAAATAAGCAAAAACCAAATATGCACTTTTCTAAAAAGCACTTACCAAAAACATAACCAAATCAATATTAAGAAGAACTAAATAAGCCACGAATTAAATACATTCAAAACACCAAATAAGCAAAATTTATAAAATCAACTTTTAAAAGATTAAACTTTTAAAAACACATTATTAAAAATAAGAAAATACAAATCAATCAAAAAGCACAATAAGCTAAAACCATAAATCACATAAAAATGATAAGAACAAAAAAATAAGCACTTTAATCAAATAAGCATAAAGATGAAACAAACTCCAAGATTAATCAAACAAAACGCAAGATTAAAACAAGAAAGGAAGAATAAGATTAATATAAAAAGCTTGAATTAAGATGAATATTAAGGTTCAAAAGTAAAAGATTAAATATAAAAACTTGAAAACATGAAAGAAAACTAGAGAGAGAAAGTGATAACACCTACTCCTACTTACCTATTATGAAAAACTAAAAAAATGAACTAACTCCAAAATGAAAGTGGGGGTCTTCTACTTATAGGGAAAGGAGTGGTTGTTGTGATGCTTCTTCTTTCTTTCTTTTGTCTTCTCGTCTTTTTAAATAACTCGTCTTTCTCAACTTTGTCTCAGGATTAGTCGAATGATAAAATGAACTCGTCTTCTAATTTTCTTCTTTTAGTAGACTTGGTTCTTCGACTTTGTCAAACTTCCGTCTTTAGACTTTTTCTTCGATAAATCTTCAGAATAGGCCTTTGACTTCCGTTCTTCTTGCACTTCTGATCTTCTGACTTCGTCTTTTGTCTTTTTCTTCGATAAAAGCCCGTGAAAACCCGTTTTTTCTTCCTTGTTCGTATTTTTATCCTAAAACACAACAAAAACACAAACCACGCATAATTCGGATTTTTTCAACATCAAATACACGTTTTGGTCTCGTTTTTACTTGTTTTAAGTGATGAGAGGATAAGTGTTTTCACACTTATTACCAACTCAATGCTGCTCCTGTACTAGAGGTAGCAAATTTTAAAAATTGGAAGAAAAGGTTTCTTATCCACATGGTTGGAATTGAACCTCAATTCCTTGGAATCATTGCAAATGGTCCTTTTGTTCCCGTGGTTAGGGACAATAGAAAACCTGAAGCATAATAGACTGTTGATGAGAGAAAAACTGCTAACCTAGATCAGCGTCTCAAAAGTCTCTTCATGTCTGTGCTTCCAGATGACCAAATAAATTCTGTTGTGAAATGCAAAACAACCAAAGCTACATGGGAGGACCTTATTCTTTACCATGAGGGACCCTCTGATGTAAAGGAAATAAGAATCATGGATTTAAAGATTCAATAGAACACCTTCAAGCACAAAGAAGGGGAAACCCTCACACAGACATTCACCAGATACAAAGCACTGATGAATGAACTTGTGAATGATGGTGTTGAGCTTTCAAAATTTGAAATCAACACAGTTTTTGTTAATGCATTGCCAAAAAAGTAGCTCAGTTTCTGTCAAAGCTTGAGAAATGCTAATCACATTAAAGATTGTGATCTAGCCTCTCTTTTTTGGAAACTTAAATATGAATAAAACCTAGTTGATAGGATTTATGAAGGCTGAAGCAAGAGTAAAGCATTAACCATTGCTACTCCGTTGTCCACAGCCTTCTTTAGTGAGGCTGTCATTCAAGACTATCAAGATAGTCCTGATGATAAGGAAGACACTAGAACTAGTGAGGAATATCTTAATGACCTATGATGTAGTGTAATCGTTCACATTTTAGGAAAAACGCGTATAATCGACAAGTATTAAACGTTCACGTTTAGGAAAACGCGAATGCGCGATAAATACGAGTTTGTTCTCGGCGGAGGTGTACGTGTTGTGTGCCAATTATATAAAATCAAATTTTGGATTAGTGTCGTTTTTGGTTTAAAGAGAGAAAAAGTAAAGACGAGTTACACTACGACGTATGACGTAAAACGCGAACGTAAATACGTAAAACGCGACGAAATTAAAAATTAAAGATAAAAATAATTTAAAAATTAAAAATAAGTCTAAAATAATATAAATAAGAATAAAAATTCAATAAATAAATTTTAAAACCTTTTATTAATTAAATATTCAATTTTAAATGATAATTAAAGCCCCAAAATTAAATATAATTTAGAAAAAGCCCAATATTATTTTATTAAACAAATATCTCACTTATATTATTTAAACACTAAAAAGTATTTTTCCTAATTTTTAAAAACTACTTTTCTATTTTTAAAACACTAAAAACAATTTTTAAACTAAAATAATGATTAAAAATAATAAAATGATGCTAAAAATAAACATACTGTTTAAAAAATCCTAAATTATAATTCTAGACAGTGGAAAAGTTAATAAGTTTGAAAAAAGTAATTTTTTCACTAAAAGACAAAACAATTTATATTAAAACCTATTTAAATTTAAATTAAATCTAAAAAATAAATAAAAAAGTGAACAGTGAAACTTTTTTAACTAAAAATATTACAATATTTTTTTGAAACTAAGAAAATTGGAAAATCTTAAAAATATTAACTTTTTGCACTAGAAGACGAAAACAAATTAATTAAAATTAATTTTAATTGATTTAAATCTAAAAAATAACAATTGAACAGTAAATTGAAAATAAACTAAATGAAAAATTTTAAAATAATAAAACATGACTGGGAAAAATAGAATTACTTAAAACTCACAAAATAGCTCACTAAAGACAAAAAATGTAAAAACTGACAATGACAACTCAAAGGGTTTTGTCTTTATGTGTAGCAGTGGGAACAAGTGTGCTAGCAGTGGGAAACTTCTTCCCACTGCTCTAAAGCAGAAGAACAGGTTTGGGCCCTTTTTGGTTGATTTGGAGCTTGTTTTTTGGATTCACTTGGAAACAAAGGCACCCATACACTCAGTGGAGTGTAGGGAGTCGGATTAAACAAGAAAAAGCACTAGTTCAATTCAAGAAAAACACATAAAAATCCAAAAACAGGTTACTATGATGGTGTGGGGGTCTGTGAGACTACTTGCTGGTCTGTTTGACCTATGGGTGAGTTTAAGCAACTCAAATCCTGGTCAAATCCTTACCAAATTAGAAATAACAAATTCCAAGGCTTAAATGAACATAAACCCTACTGATTACCAAGATTTGAGAAAACAAAATGACTAAAACAACCTCGATAGAGTCTGCTGAATGTTTTTCCCTATTTATACCAAAAATTAGCATGCAAAACTCATTTCTATCATACCAAACTTAGAATAAAACACTGATAAAACCTATAACAATTATATTAAGTGTGTTAAACCTGTTTATAAACCAAAAGCTATCACTACCCTCGCTTTAATATGCAGATCCAAACACCTCTTAACAAACAGATTATGAAAATTTGCAAAGCAAAAACTAAATAAATCACTTAAATCTGATTTAACCTTAAACTAACATGCATTAAAACAAAAATAAGCAATAACCAAACCACTTAACTAACATCAAGAAACTTTCACAAAAATCACATAAACTTCAAATTTTCTAAGCTAAAAACAAGGTTCAAGCCGTACCTTGAGAGACCTATATCCAAGCCTCTCTATGGCAAGCTGATGCCATTTCCTTTTAGCCAAAAGGGAAGCTTATAGGCTTATGCACGAAGCTGTTTTCTAGAGAGAGATAGGTGGGGACTACAACAGTCCCAACACCCAAATATATCTTGAAAAAAATGAGTGCCTGCTAAGATAAAAGTAGAAGAGCCTAAAAAAGCTATGCACAAGCTTGTTTGTCAAGAAAGATTGTGTATGAGCTTTTGGTACAGTATGTGAACAATAAACAAAAAAATAACCAAGATTTGTGAAAATATTTGAACTAGGATTGTATCTAATCAAATAATGACACAAATCTGAAAACCAAAACCAAAATTCCACTTTCACTTCCTTTTGGTTTTGGATTCACAATCCGTGGGTCTCAAAAACTTTTTGCAAATTTTTTGAACACAAAAACCTTTTTGCCAAGAAATATTCAAGTGACCAAACAAGAAAATAACCTAAGTGTATAAGCTCACTGCAGCTTAAGTTTGTCAAACTTAGGCTTCCCTGATCACTTATACACTTAAGGATCTCAAAATCCAACTTTACAAAATAATCTTTGAACAAGAGTAAATTTTGATAAAACTAGATTACTTGCAGAAAGTATAAAGATTACACTACTGAAAACATTTAAGGAACACAACAAATGCAAGGTTTAAAAATTTCAAACTTTAACTATTTATTAAAACTTGGAAAAATTACAAATGTTGGAACAAAGGGCTTATCACAAGTTGATAGATCCTTTTATAGGTACTAATAGAAGACACTAGAGACTACAAATCCTAATACATGAATATCCAACTTTGCCCTTGGTCAAATGGCTTGAAAATCGTCAATATGGCCTCATGTGATGGAAAGTGACATGCCAGCTATCCCTTTTGATCATACACGTTCATTTGAGTGTGGAGGACAAGTAATAGGTATGAGGCGTTGATCTTGTCTCCATTTAGGGTTTTGTGTGAAAGTGACGCAGCAGGGGTGGTCTGGTTTGGGGACCACAGTTGAGTGGGGTGTATTTTTGTGAGTGGGATTTGTTTATGATAGGGGTAATTATGTTTCTAGAGGTTTTGGTGTAAAACCCCTTTGATATGAGGGGTAATTGGGATTAGGGTTCTAAGGTTATGAAGGTGATGACAGGGGTGATTAGATGTGTTTAGGGGTGATTAAGTTTAAAAAAACTTGTTTCTCCCACTTTTTGAATTAAACAAAGTTTAATAAAAATCTGTGTGAGTGGAAAAGTGACGTGGGTGAGGGGAGGGATGTGATCGGGTGAAGTGGAGTTGTGGGGTGACGTGGAGAGCAGGGATAGGTTGGGAGTAGTTTGGCTGTCTCCCCATTTTGGTCCCTCATGTTCCTTTTTCTTGTCATTTAAAGTTTAACAGCCCAAGTGTATAATTCCTTTGTTATTAAACTTTATAGTTTCACACTTTTGCTACCAAATGTTTTGATAAAGTATCGCAACGACCAAACTTGAATTTTGACCAAATTCCAAGGACTTCTTTTGAAATATCTTCAATCCTCAAGGGTATTTCTTGTACAAATGAATAGTGGATGGTCATTTGTGACAAGTCTTCAAAATTAAAGGACCAAACTTGCCAAATCTTCAAACTTCAAGGGTATTATTGGAAATTCCTTTCTCCGGTCCGGTTCTTTGTGCGGCTTTGTTTCCCGTGTTCATTTATGCTTGAATCTTGTTTTCTTTTGTTGATTTCACGATATCCGTACCTAAAATACACGATGAACAAACACAAGCATATTTTGGGTATTTTAATGATATTTTAAGCATTTTAAGCCCGATTTGGACGATGAGACTATGTGTAATTGCAGTCTCATCACTCCCCCGTACTAAACCATTGTCGTGTCCCCACGCAATGCTAGAATTAAGTATCGTAACACTTCTAAAATTTATTTTTGTGTGATATTTATTGAAGACATAAACTTAAATAAACTACGACATGCGTTTTAGACATTATGTATTGTTTTCATCACGATAAAGTGACTTTTAGGGTCAAAGAATAAGAACACGTGAATGCCTAATAGAGATAAGTTCGTCATCCTCGATTTTCACCAAATTCCATGCTAAGCGTGTAACGAGATCATTGTTATTATAAGTTAGCAACACAATCATTACTCATTAGTGTTAATTACGTACATAGACTCCCTTATTCCTAATTGGTACCTCTTATATTTTATTTTTGTTTTAATGATCACGAGGATACATCATTGACTTATTTCGATAATTTATTAAGGCCGAAAATAAAGTAGAACGATTTAATCGATAGTTAGCCGAAGGACACGATCTTTTAAAACGGCTTCTCGTAATCTCCTTAAGTTCATATCTTGGCATAACTCGTTTCACGATTTGAGACCTTTCTCGGACTGATATTTGGCATGTGTTTCAAAATTCAAATCTTGGAAGACGTTCTTGAAATATTGGTCTTCTCTTCATATATGGAATTTCTTCAAACTTGGACCACGACTTTATCATTTTTCTTCAATCTTTATATGGTATTTTGATATACAACGATCCGCCTCATTTTCGGACTTGGATATATTTATCCTCATACCTTGTTAGGGTCTTTTTGAATAGACTTCTCCATGATCATTAGGGAAGTATATTGCTTCTCGTCGTATGTCTCGATCCTTCATATTGATTTTGGAATAATGATACTTCACATCATCTTGGATCTTTAGGAACAAAATGGAGTTCCTCATGCCTTGTGAGGGCCTTTTTGGAACTTTGCCAATCTTCGCATCCCGCTTCAATAAGCAATGCCTTTGCTATGAACTCTATTCGAACACGAGCAACTTTTAAACGATATTGGGATAGAAGCTAAGTAACCTTTTAAATCGTACGACCTTACTTATTGCATTTATTTAAACAAAAGCGTGGGGAGAATAAGATAATAGTTACTACATATGAGATCGTGAAAGATTACGTAAATTAAAAATAACTCTATCATTTCTCGTCCTCATTTAAGAGGCTTAGCCTAAAAAGTTAAGGAATCGAAGCTAAGTGCTAAACACGCACGGTAGAGTCAAAAATTACTCTTATTCTCACCATCGAAAAACCTACATTTGCGTCTTAAACACTTATGAAAAATAATAAAAATTTTAAAATTTGGCTTTTTTAGCCTTATTTTGCAACAAAACGATAACAAAAAGATGAAAATTGGATTACGTGATGACGTGAGCAACGTGAAGTATCTACTCACCCCCCATACTAAAACTAAACATTGACCTCAATGTTTCGAGTCTAGGGGTGAAAACACCCCCATACTAGAGACGAAGTCGAATGCTTAATCTCGAGCATTGAAAGGGTAAAACGAATAACCTAAAAGCCGTTTATGAATTATGCTAATAATATAAACGTTAGAACATAAAAGTATATCATCGGATATCGGAATCTTCAAAGGCAACAGTTGAAGCTCGAGTGATCCGTAAAACGAACACGAGAGGCTTCAATGAAGATGATGAACCTAATATATCACAATCACAAACAACTACGGAACAAAGGTTGGAAGAGCACAAGTCTCCTCGTTACACTATTAGAAAAACGATAATATTTAGAAGGATAAGCATGAGAATCCCCAAGAGGCACCTTGTTTTTGATAACCGAGTCAAAAGCTCGACTCGAATCCCCATAAATGTGATCATTTAGAGATAATCATGGTTTGGTCATTTTTGGTGGGGCTTACATGATAAACAATGCCCAAAAGTAACCTGTACTAAGGACTAAGTCCTTTGATGATGCAAAATACTGGGATCGAAGATGGCGTCCTCGTTTTCTGATGAAAGACGAAACAACGCCACTCCAACATGAACCCCAATGGGGTAGAAGAAAATAGATGAGAAGTAGAAAGGTGGGGCAATGGGTAAGGATAACTTATGAGCTTCTCGAGGTAGACTCACACCAAGCAAATTCATATGATTTCCATTTATTCCATCGGTGGAAGACCAAGATTTCCCCTTACAAGCAATTCCGGGATCGAATATCTCGTCCTCGGTGGAGAAATGTGAGGGGCCATAAGGGGCTTCCCCACACTAAAACCACACCAACCGTCGTCAAAAGGAGTAGACTAGGTGGTAGTACTCATAAAACACGGTGATGACGAAGTTAGACATGTAGAAAAATCTTTTAAATAATTTTTAGAATCTTTTCCTTTTTCATCGTTCAAAAACTCTATGAAAACCCAATTTGATAATGTCGAAAATATTTGGCGTTTCAAATTCAAAATCAGTCGCGCTAAAAATCCTCACATTTAAGTCGCGGTTAGGGGGTGTTGGATTGCATAGGTTCTCAAAACGTCGATCAACAAAGAAAACCGCCCCCTCGGGTCAACATATTCGTCATCCTCATGACCGTGAATCTCATCGTTTTCTTCATCATTGATGGGTTTGCCAAACCAAGGTTTTTCATTCCCTTCATGTTTAGAAACTCTCTCGAAGGGATCACGGTCAAACACAAAACCATCATTCATTTGTGGGGATTGTTGATAAGTTAAATCCTCACGAATGTGGTAAACGTAATTCTCATTTGAGGAGTGTTGATTAGGTAACTCCTCGAGAATTGGATTTTGGGTCACGTGAGTTGGTTCGTCATAGAAAATAAGATGTTCCAACTCATTAAGTTCATCCTCGATTTTAGAAAGATCAACCTCACTCGTAGGTGGAAGTGGGGGCAAAAGAGCTAGCTCTCGTTCGATAATTTTCTCTATCTCAGGATCACACTCGTAATAATCATATTACCACACTTAGAATTCTTTTTAGGAGAATCAAAGATTGCATGTGGATTTTTAAGCATGTGATCAATCTCGGCAAAATCGCCATCTTCATTATCAAAGAAAGAGTCGATGTGAGCACTCACAACCATGGTCTTACAAGCCCTAGGGCTATGCTTAGGTGACTTTTCTAAGACGAGAGGATCGATGTCGATGAAACCATTAGCCTCAATGGGTGTTGGGCTAAGAAAAGGAGGCACTTCGATGGAGTTAGAAGTTGAAGCCTCAAAGACGTGGTCCTTCGAAGGTGGTGAAGACGAGTCCCTTTGGTCATTGTCGTGATGGCACTAACGTCGCCCTTTGGAATTGGTTGTTCACTTGTTTCGCCAAATACATTCCAAAGTGATTTCTCATCCATAAATCTACGAATACCCTTTTGAATTAGGTAAACGTATTCTTTATCATTAAAATCATCATATTTAAAACAGTTCATTTTAGTTCTTTCAAAACATGCATCAAGCCTCATATTTTCCGCTAAAGTTAACATTTTGAAATCATTAGAATTTGAAACATTAGGTTTTGAAACCTCGGTTTTATCATGATCATTTGAAACTTGGGATTTATTTGCGAAAAATTCCATTCGTTCCTCCCCATATCTCATAGTAAATCTCCCCTCGTGGACGTCGATTACGGCTCAAGCCGTTGATAAAAATGGTCGACCTAAAATAGTGGGACATTGAGGTTCACACTCGTAATCGGATATGACGAAATCCGCAGGAAAAACAAACTTTCCAATCCTAACATAGACATCCTCGGCTATTCTAGTTGGTTCTAAAGGTGTACAATTTGCAATCTCGATTGTCATGTTCGTGGGGGTAAGTGAAGGCAATCTCATTAATTTCAAAAGAGAATGAGGCATGAGATTGATGCTAGCACCTAAATCGGCAAGGGCTAAATATCCCTCAATCTTGGCAAAATCACAAGGTAGTGGAAATTGGCCTGGATCCTCTTCCTTTCTCGGCATTTGCCTTTTGGGTTTTTTAAGAAGGATCGACGCACATGTTTCTTCAAGTGTTACTTTGGTGAGGTCGATAAAGCTATCTTTTTGAATGTGGATGGAAATTGAGGTACACGAGGGTGTGCACTCTTTTCCTTGGTCGCCACATTCACCCCATCGACTTTAGAACAAGAAGGCGTCTTAGAAGTTGAGGGTTGAGAAGAAGGAACAACTCTAAATCCATCAAGGGTAGGGGTAATCACACGACTTTTCTCACGATACGAGGCGGCTTTACATTGTTCCTTCGTATTAGCAACGATGTCACTAGGTAACGAAATCGATGACGCACCCGAGGCCTTGTTCATAATAGCCGAAAACATATTTTTTATGTATATTTGTCCTTGCTTAATTTCATTGTTTTGTCCTCTCAACGTGTTTGAAAATTCGTTTTTCATATCACCAATTTGCGTTTCTAATCTCTTCATATTAGCGTCATTTGATTTAACGTAATTTTGATAATCATTTGAGCCATTAAAGTTTAGATTGAAATCTTGGTTTTGATTCCCTTGAAAATTGTTCCCTTGAAAATTGTTCACTTGAAAATTGTTCCTTTGATTAGCGTTGTTCGAAAAATTTGAATTTTGCCCATTGTTAAAATTCTGGTTTTGATTGTTGTTGTGAAAACCTCGACTTTGCCAATTCAAATTTTGACCTTGATTACCATGATTATTTCCTTGAAAATTGTTAAGGTTTTGAAAATTATTACCCTGATTGTTGTTGTTCGTTTGTTGGGATGAACCAGCGTTATTTTGATTTTGATTTGAAAAATTGTTGGTTAATGCGTTTACACTCGACGTTTGGCCATCCGTAGCCACGCACTCGTAATAATTATGTGGTCTACCTCAAAACGTACACGAAGCCTCAACCGCTTTCACCGCAGCGGGAGCGTCTTTCTTTTGCATCTCGATGAGAAAAGATGTAAAGACATTCGTCAACTTATCGACTTTCGCATCAACCCTCTCAATGTGGCTATTAGAATTACTAACATTGGCGACATTGGCAACACTCGGTCCATTGCGGAGTTGGTAAACCTTGGAAAGATTTTCGATAATCATCAATGCATCTTTCGGAGTCTTACACAAAAATTTGCCACCGGCGGCGGAATTCAACGAATCTTGTTCTTGAAAACTAATACCGTTGTAAACGTATCGATTTGGTGCAACTCGGAAAATCCATGGTGAGGACATTGCCTAAGCATTTCCTTAAAACGACCACACGCGTCTCTGAAAGATTCATTCGGTTTTTGCTCAAATCTCGTAATCTCGTTTTTGAAAAACGTCGTCTTAGACGGTGGGAAGAATGATTAACGAACTTGGAAACGAGATCCTTCCACGTAATTATGGGATTAGGTGGCTCTTTCTGGTACCAATCCTTGGCGGCACCATTGAGCGAGTACGGAAAAAGCATAAGCTTGACGACATCGGTGTCGACATTCTTAAACTTGCTCGTGGCCAAAAGACGATCAAAATTTCGAATGTGATCTTGAGGATTATCCGCCTCACGACCTCAAAACTTCGTAGCTTGTATCAATGAAAGCATTTCGCTCTTAATCTAAAAATTCTCCGCTTCGATAGCGGGAATTACGATCGCGTCTCCATAACCCTCGGTGGGTTATTGGAGCAATTCCATCATCAAACGATTGTCGGCCATGTCGTCTACGGTCTCTTCAACAACGATATTAGGAACGTAGGTTTCTAATTCTCGTCTACGTCGTCGATTCTTTCGATTATGATTGCGTCGATTCGAAGCGTCACTAATCTCTCCTCGAATAGATTTCTCGATTGAAGGAAAGAGGGTTTAATCTTGAAAATAAGCAAATATAATATACGTAGATAATACTTGGGCGGCAAACCCTCGATTAGCCCTCTTTCTCAAAACACGCACAAGCAAGCGGAGGAAACGAGGTGGCGCTAAGCACTTAAGAGCCTTTTTCCTTTAGGTCGTGAAATACAGCCACCTTATACCCACCTTATAGTTTGTGTTAATCAAAATTAAGCCTCACGAAAGTATTTATCTATTTTGCCTTTAAACTTTTGCGTTAGATTCGAATACAATAATTGAGTGATGAAATCCCAATTAAGGTTGCGTTTTCACGCTTTTGGAGATATTGTAAATTTATTGTGACATGCATACAATATATTAATAATATTCCCAAAGAAAACGAAAACCAATATATCAACAATATAGTAAATATTTGTTGTGTGTTTAGTTTAAGAAAACTAAACACGATTTATTTGGATATAATACTATAATAGAGAAAAATAACAAAAATGAGTATGTACGTTATATACGCTTTCCAAAAATTGAAAAGCAAAAACGCACTACTAACACAAACACGATAATAATAATGGCAACTCAAAAACACCTCCCGGCAGCGGCGCCAAAATTGATATAGTGTAATCGTACATGTTTTAGGAAAAATACGTATAATCAACAAGTATTAAACGTTCACGTTTAGGAAAACGCGAATGCTCGATAAATGCGAGTTCGTTCTCGGCGGAGGTGTATGTGTTGTGTGCCAATTATATAAAATCAAAATTTGGATTACTGTCGTTTTTGGGTTAAAGAGAGAAAAAGCAAAGACGAGTTACACTACGATTACACTATGACGTATGGCGTAAAACGCGAACGTAAATACGTAAAACGCGACGAAATTAAAAACTAAAGCTAAAAACAATTTAAAAATTAAAACTAAGTCTAAAATAATATAAATAAGAATAAAATTTCAATAAATAAATTTTGAAACCTTTTATTTATTAAATATTTAATTTTAAATGCTAATTAAAGCCCTAAAACTAAATATAACTAAGAAAAAGCCCAAAATATTATTTTATTAAACAAATATCTCACTTATATTATTTAAACACTAAAAAGTATTTTTCCTAATTTTAAAAACTATTTTTCTATTTTTAAAACACTAAAAAAAAATTTTAAACGAAAATAATAAAATAATGCTAAAAATAAATTTATTGTTTAAAAAATCCTAAATTATAATTCTAAACAATGGACAAATTAAAAAGATTGAAAAAAGTAATTTTTTTCACTAAAAGACAAAACAATTTATATTCAAACCTATTTAAATTTAAATTAAATCTAAAAATTAAATAAAAAGAGTGAACAGTGAAACTTTTTTAACTAAAAATCTTAAAATATTTTTCTGAAACTGAGAAAATTTGAAAATCTTAAAAATATTAACTTTTTGCACTAAAAGACAAAAAACAGATTAATTAAAACTAATTAAAATTGATTTAAACCTAAAAAATAACAAATGAACAGTAAATTGAAAATAAACTTAATGAAAAATTTTAAAATATTAAAACAAGAATGGGAAAAATAAAATTACTTAAAAACTCACAAAATAGATCACTAAAGACAAAAATTCTAAAAACTAACAATGACACCTCAAAGGGTTTTGTCTGTATGTGTAGCAGTGGGAACAAGTGTGCTAACAGTGGGAAACTTCTTCCCACTGCTCTAAGCAGAAAAACAGGCCTGGGCCCTTTTTGTTCATATTGAGCTTGTTTTTTTTATTCACTTGGAAACAAAGGCACCCCTACACTCAGTGGAGTGTAGGGAGTCAGAATAAACAAGAAAAAGCACAAGTTCAACTCAAGAAAAATTGATAAAAAGCCAAAAACAAGTTATTGTGATGGTGTGGGGGTCTGTGAGACTACTTGCTGGTCTGTTTGACCTATGGGTGAGTTTAAGCAGCTAACATCTTGGTCAAATCCTTACCAAATCACAAATAACAAATTCCAAAGCCTAAATGAACATAAACCCTACTGATTACCAAGATTTGAGAAAACAAAATGACTGAAACAAGCTAGATAGATTCTTCTAAATGTTTTGACCTATTTATACCAAAAATTAGCATGCAAAACTCATTTCTATCATACCAAACTTAGAACAAAACACTGATAAAACCTATAACTATTATATTGAGTGTGTTAAACCTGTATATAAACCAAAAGCTATCACTACCCTTGACGTAATATGCAGATCCAAACACCCCTTAATAAACAGATTATGAAAATTTGCAAAGTAAAAACTAAATAAAGCACTCAAATCTGATTTAACCTTAAACTATGCATTAAAACATAAATAAGCAATAACCAAACCACTTAACTAACATCAAGAAACTTTCACAAAAATCACATAAACTTCAAATTTTCTAAGCTAAAAACAAGGTTCAAGCTGTACCATGGGAGACCTACATCCAGGCCTCTCTATGGCAAGCTGATGCCATTTACTTTTGGCCAATTGGGAAGCTTATGGGCTTATGCGAGAAGTTGCTTTGTTGAGAGAGATAGGTGGGGACTACAACAGTCCCAACACCACATTATATCTTGAAAAAATAAGTTCCTCCTAAGAGACAAGTAGAAGAGCCCACAAAAGCTATGCACAAGCTTATTTGTCAAGCAAGATTGTGTATGAGCTTTTGGAACAATATGTGAATAGTAAACAAAAAATAACCAAGATTTGTGAAAATCTTTGAACTAGGATTGTAACTAAGCAAAAATGACACAAATATGAAAACCAAACCCAAAATTCCACTTTCATTTCCTTTTGGTTTTGGATTTACAATCCGTGGGTTTCAAAAACTTTTTGCACATTTTTTAAACACAAAAACCTTTTTGCCAAGAAATATTCAAGTGACCAAACAAGAAAATAACCTAAATGTATAAGCTCACAACAGCTTAATTTGTCAAACTTAGGCTGCCCTAATCACTTATACACTTAAGGATCTCAGAATCCAACTTGACAAAATAATCTTTGAACACGAGTAAATTTTGATAAAACTAGATTACTTGCAGAAAGTATAAAGATTACACTACTGAAAACAGTTAAGGAACACAGCAAATGCAAGATTTGAAAACTTCAAACCTTAACTATTTTTTAAAACTTGGAAAATTTACAAATGCTGGAACAAAGGGCTTATCACAAGTTGATATCTCCTTTTATAGCCACTAATAAAAGATACTAGAGACTACAACCCCTAATACATGAATATCCAACTTTGCCCTTGGTCAAATGGCTTGAAAATCGTCAATATGGCCTCATGTGATGGAAATTGACATGCCATCTATCCCTTTTGATCATACACGTTCATTTGAGTGTGGAGGACAAGTAAAAAGTATGAGACGTTGATCTTGTCTTCATTTAGGGTTTTGTGTGAAAGTGACGCAGCAGGGGTGGTCGGGTTTGGGGACCACAATTGAGTGGGGTGTATTTTTGTGAGTGGGATTTGTTTATGATAGGGGTAATTATGTTTCTAATGGTTTTGGGGTAAAACCCCTTTGATATGAGGGGTAATTGGGATTAGGGTTCTAGGGTTATGAAGGTGATGAAAGGGGTGATTAGATGTTTTTAGGGGTGATTAATTATTAAAAAACATGTTTCCCCCACTTTTTGAATTAAACAGAGTTTAATAAAAATCTGTTTTAGTGGAAAAGTGATGTGGGTGAGGGGAGGGATGTGATTGGGTCAAGTGGAGTAGTGGGGTGACGTGGAGAACAGGGATAGGTTGGGAGTAGTTTGGTTGTCTCCCCATTTTGGTCGCTCATGTTCCTTTTTCTTGTCATTTAAAGTTTAATAGCCCAAGTGTATAATTCCTTTGTTATTAAACTTTATAGTTTCACACTTTTGCCACCAAATGTTTTGATAAAGTATCACAAGGACCAAACGTGCATTTTGACCAAATACCAAGGACTTCTTTTGACATATCTTCAATCTTCAAGGGTATTTATTGTACAAATGAATAGTGGAGGGTCATTGTGACAAGTCTTTAAAATTAAGGGACCAAACTTGCCAAATCTTCAAACTTCAAAGGGTATTATTGGAAATTCCTTTCTCGGGTCCGGTTCTTTGTGCGTCTTTGTTTCCCGTGTTCGTTATTGCATGAATCTTGTGATATTTTGTTTATTTCATGATATCCGTACCTAAAATAGACTATGAACAAACACAAGCATATTTTTGGGTATTTTAATGATATTTTAAGCATTTTAAACCCGATTTGGACGATGAGACTATGTATAATTGTAGTCTGATCAATGTCAAAGAGGAATTTCATGAAAGAGCACTTCTGGACAAGTCTAGAAGGTTCTTTAAGAAAGGAGGCAAGTTCTCCAGCTCCACAAAAGCTTCAATTGACACTGAATGCTACAATTGTGGGAACACTGGTCACTATGCTAGGGATTGTTATTCAAAACATCTCTCCCTTCCAATTCCTCACCAGCTCAATCAAGACCATCTAGTCAATCATTATTTCAACCAAAACAAATTGCTTCTACTTCATTCCAGCAAAACAGGGTTGAACTTCGACCAATAAAAGACTTTTAGGCCAAATAAAGAGAAATTAAGGCTAGATTGGCCCTCATGAGCACTAAAAGTTCTTCCTCCGAGGCTCCCAAGCAACACAAAAACAAAGGGGTTGTTGCTAAAGCCTATGAATGAGATGAAGAAGATGTTTCTTTAGATGATGATGAAATGGTTAATGTGAAAGTGCTGATGGCACTTGCTGATGATGAAGGGTCTAACTCCAATGTTGTGGCAAGAGAAAGTGCCAGAAATGGTGAATGGGTCAATATCACAATAAAAAAGGTACAAACTCTTCTTGAGTTAGAAGATAAAGAAACATTAAATTTGTCTTTGATTACCTGTGTATTGATCTAAAATTTGTTGATGAACAAAGAAACAATTTCCTTGAAAAATTTCATAAACTTGTTCTAAAACTTGAATATTTTGAAAGTAAGAAAATAGAGCTAAAAGAAGCTAAACTTGATATTCTTACTTTTCAACAATTGAACAAAGAAATTTTGGAGGAAAATAACTCCCTAAGAGTTAAACTAAAAGAAGCAAAAGATATTGTTAAATCTTGGCTTAGAAACTCTGATAGGGTAAATCAATGCATAAATGAACAAATTCCAGCTCAAAAGAGGAAAATCCTTGGTGATGAAGGATCCTCCAACACCAACTCTATTGTCTTTGTCAAAGCCTCAAATGAGGATGGTAGCTCGATCCCTGACATTGTAAGGTCAGGTGAAGAGAATTTACCCAATCATGACACTAGACGAATCCTCCTTCCGGAGTTTCAAGCAAATGCTGACTCTTCACCACTTGTTGAGTCCTCAGTCACAGAGGATGACTCAGATGATGATTTGGAGAATGAAGTAAGTACCCTACTTCCTCCTTTGGAGAAGTTGGTTGGTGCTGAACCCTCTACTGGTCCAAAATCAATCCAGTCAATCATCAAGTCTCACACAACACACAAGGGTAGTTCTTCCAAACATGTCAAAATTGACACTTCAAAGAACTCTTCAGCTCCTACTGAAGGTTCACATATGGCAACTACATCTTTAGTTTCAACAAATAAACTGAAGAATTCTAGATCTGAGGATGATGAGATAATGTCTCTTGTCATACAAGAGATCAATGATCTCAACATGCAACTCAGGCAGCAGCAAACACCAACTCGGTTCAGAGATGAACCTTCAGACTCTCCTCATTTAATGTACAAGACACAATTTAAAAGGGATTGTGATTTATGTGGTCTAAACAACCATCTCACTGAAAGTTGCCTAAGAGTGATTTATTGTACTAAATGTGACAGGACTGGTCATCGCACTTGTGAACATACTCAGTATATGCTGGCCAAAACTAGTGTTGATGCTCACAATACTGAAGGATCTCATTCCAGACAAAATATGCCTTTCCCACCATGCATTCATTGTGGTATGGTAAATCATCACTCAGATGACTGCCACTGTTACCCTGTTTGTAATATTTTTGGAAGTTATGACCATGCACCCATGGACATTATCGAATCATCTCACTCAGAAGAGGTATTAAACCAAGAAACCCAAACTCTATTACCAAATGTTGTGAAACTTGTGGAAGCAATGTCCACACTACATCTGATCACAACCATATAGAGTGGTTCAGAAGAGGTGAAGCCCTCCAGGCTAAGAAAGCAAAATCTGTTCAGAACTATTCTTCTTCTGAGAAATCACACACACCCTCTTCAAGAGGACCCTTCAGATCTAGAACACCTTCCCGATCTAAAACCCCCACCCAACAAAGCTAGGTTTCAAAACAAAACTGACCATTTCCTTAACTTGTGCAGTGTGATCTCAGGAAGCCTATTTGGTACCTAGATAGTGGCTGCTCAAGGCATATGACTGGCACCAAAAGTTATCTGCACAAGTATAAGGAAGAACAAGGTCCTAAAGTTGTTTTTGGTGATAACTCATCAGCTACTACTGAAGGATTTGATTCAGTAAAATGGAATGGTATAGTTTTCTCAAGTGTAGCATATGTAAATAGATTTAAGCACAACCTCATCAGCATAAATCAACTTTGTGATGTAAAGTATCTTCTGCTGTTTGATGACAAAAAAGGTACAATCTTCAACTCCAATCATGAAATTGTGATGATTGCTCCCGGAGTCAAAGATGTTTATGTCATGAACATGAACTCTACTCAGGAGACATGCTTCTTTGCTAAAGCTTCCAATATTACCTGTAACACCCCCAAATTTTATACAACTCGATACAGGGGAAGACTCGTTGGTGTTATGGGATAGCACATTACTCACATCATAGACAACGCATAAAAATCGCGTCGTTTAATAATAAATCATTTCCATTCATAAATATCAAAGTTACATTGGTCCCAAGTCATTATATTTTATACAAAGTTTTACAAAGTATTTGAATGGAAAAATATTGTTTAAGTGCGGGCCATGAATTCTTGTCGTCTCCCCGAGAATTACCTTCAAGTACCTGAGATAAAACATGTTAAGAGAAAAGGTCAGCGATAACGCCGAGTGAATTCATAGAGTTTAATAAAATCCATCAATATAATATCAGTATAATATTATTACTGAAAATCATTTTGTACAAATCATTTTGATAGGCCATAAAATAGCCAAAGTCATTTTATACAAATCCTTATCGAAAATCATAATATAGGCATTTGCCTTAAAAATCATTATACGAGCCAATGTCGTAAAAACAATCATACAATACGTCTTATAACGTTGTATGAAAATAAAAACCGTTATATGAATATGGTTATGAAAACCAAAACACGAATATAATATCAATAGTATGACCCTGTATTGCTAGTCAGGCAATACATCGTAATTCGGACAGTCTAGTAATATTTCGGTGATTGGATTATTTTAAGCCGCATGACATTGTTACCTTACTAAACAAACAACGGGTAGCTAAACCGATACCAATTTTGCCCATCTAAAGTAGCGTGTCGTCACAAAGGTCACGCTATGGAAAATTCTCATACATAAATTCGCTTACCAATCAATGTGGCACGACGGGGATCAACCGTCAAGGCGCGAACTGGGGTGATCGTCCCCAAATAGTACTATTAAATGCATAAGCGTCTACCAAATCCCGGTAGTTCACAATTCATGCTAATGGGACTTTTAGTGACATAACCTAACTTTAATAATCTATTTATTTTCATCTATCGGGTCCTTTAATCATTTATCGGGTCATACAATCGGGTCATTCAATCATTCGGGTCCAAAATTAATAAACAAACAATCGGGACAAATGGTGTCCTATTTAATAAAAACTAACATGTTATCTCCCTCGCGGGTTTATAAAACATTTATAAAAACATTTAAAAGAGTGCGAGGCTATGAACTCACATTGATGTGGGAAGACGGGTTATCGGCAATTCGGACGTACGGTGCGTGCTTCAATCACGGAAACCTAGACAAATAATACTCGTCTTAGACTTTTGTCCAATGACTTTATAGAAACAACAATTATGTATACATACGATGATTATATATATAATGATCAAGTGGGTTTACATATTCTCGTTTACTCATTTTAGTGCTATATGTCGATAACTTTTATACTAGTTCACTAGTTTTACCTTTTTACGTGTCTTAGGTCCAATAAGCCTATTATAAGTTTATTAACTTGTATTAATCCATTTCATACTTATATTATCAGTATTTAAACTTTCAAATTTGGCCCAAATGGGTTAAGCCCAATAAGTTCTTTTTATGAGTGTTTATCTTATTTAATCTAATTATTAGCCCAAGTATTAGTCCAATATGTTTACTTAGCTCGTTAATGTCCGTATGCCCTATAGTTAGGGTTTTATCGGTTTTTACTTGTTATACATGTCTATATATCAGTATATAAGTTTTATAAAGTTTTCATTAGACGGGTCCAACCATCTAAGTTTTATTTAACAAAAACGTTAATTTTACGGCAATAGCCGAAAAAGTCGTAAAAATCAAGTTTATAGTTTTTATTACTTATAAATATTATTTCACCACCATTTATATAATTTACCCATTTAATTAACCTTTTATATATTTATATAAATAAGTTTTATAAGTTAGTGGGTTTATATTTTTACATTTTATACATTTTAATGTGAGTGCTTATATAATATTAATAAACATTATTTCCAAAAATCTGATTTTTAACTTCACTTTCACCAAAACTGCCATATATTGAGTTCTATATGGAGATAGAAGCTCAAATGTTTATCACATAAACTACATGATATTTTCTACATTTAACTCTTCTATAGCTACTGTTGAATCATCTTCTAAGTATTTTCTAAAAATCGTCCAAAACAGTAACCTCAGATTTACACCCTAAACTTGTTTTGATCATATCTCACTCATTACAATGATTCCATTGCATGGACAACTTTCACATGTGTACAAGACCCATAGCTTACTGTAAATGGATTCTACTTCATCATATTATCAGTCCATGACCTGTCTATTTACTGTTTTATACAGCCAACAAATTTAACCAAGATTTTAACCTTGTTTCTTATGGTTTTTCACCTTTTTAATCATGTTTATCAACACCAAATCCCCACATAACATTTTTATCATCATATAATCATCATATACATATACAATAGAAAATAAAATACATGTTTACATAATCAAAATAACAAGAAGATGAGGAGGACAATCTTTATACCACCAACTTAATGTAGGTTATGAGTTTGACATGGTTTTGGATGGAGAAACTTATGATGCACCAAGACCACCTTCATGACCACGATTCTTCATAGAAACCTTGTGGAAAATCAGCCCCAAGACACCAAGAAAACTCCTCCATGGATGTTGTAATCACCACCATTCAAGAGAGCTTCAAGAGGGCTTCAACATGTGTATGAATAACACATGATTTCTTGGATGAATTTGATCAAAATGGGATGTTGGTGAGTGATATGGGACGGCTAAAATGGGATCAAGAGAGAGAGAGAGAAGTGGTTTTGCATGTTGTGAAATGGTATGTGTGAATTGCTAGTGGTTTTGTGTTAGTTGTGTAGCTTAAAGTGGCTTAAAGTGTAAGCTTGCTTACACTTGTAGCTAATAAGTAAATAAGATGCCACATATTGATGTGGTGTCTTATTTGTGCCGTCCCATGGTGCTAGTGGGGTGGGACAATGTATTTTGTCCCATCTCACTAGTTTACGGGTATTCCTCGATTCTAGTTTTCTCGATTTGCGTACCCTCGGGTCGTTTTACGGAAAACGTTTTTATAAATTATGAATCAACGTCACAAAACGAATCCAATAAAAATTGTCTCATCAAAAACGGAGTTCAAAAACGTAAATACGTAATCCTAAGGTTTCCGGTTTAGTCGTAAAGGACGTTAAAATAAAATCGTAAGTCCTAACCTCTTCTCGTAAATTTGTGAGTTTATGAACCAACACAAATTTAAAACTCCAAAATAATATTCACGGATAAATTTATTTTCAGAAATGTCGGACTGTCACCAACGACGGTGTATATAAACGTAAGCACGTAACGTAGAATCCTCCGGTTTAAACGTAGTCGATGCTACTTCAAGAAGTAAATCCAAATTTCTTCCCAAAAATAAGTGAGTTCATATTGTAACATTAAAATAATATTTTCAGATAATATTTGAGAATAAAATATCAATCGTAAATTGACGGATTGTCACAGCATTTACCCCTAAACAGGATCTTTGTCCTCAAAGATCATCTTACTACTCGCTTCTTATAGAGTTAAAGCCATGTGGGTATTTCCTCCACATTCGGTCTTTTCTCACAAGTGCAATTACAATACGCGAGTTTCATCAAACATAACTACGGGAATAAGATCAGGCTAAATGTTGACTTACTTTCTCTATCCATGATGTTCACGGGTTTCTGATGAATGCAACTTTTCGCCGATCTAAGCTTTACTAAGAACAATCAGATTTTCACTTGATAGATATTCCATCAAGTTCGATTTACGAAACATAATTCACGCAGTTCTTTGAAGTCCTAGGGTAGATCCAGCTTATATGCCTTTCAATACCAACTTTTACATCATCTTAATGGTCCCAAACAACGGGGACTTATATCCCATGATTTGTCAGATCATGAATTCATTTTTTTTTCAAGGTTAAAAATTGTGGCATAACTTCGCTACCCATTTGGCACTTCAAGATCTACATTTCACATTCACATAACCTCTTGCCCACTACCGCCAGTCAATAATCAAATCCTAATTTCAACAATCATTTCAGATCTCGCGGGTCGGGTATTTTGCAAGGATAGGTTCGCCATCATAGGAAACCTTAACCTAAAAGACATGTCCAACTCACAATGGGTGTATGTCGGGTGTCTTTATCTCAACTCTTGCTTACAGATGCTGTAATATTTAAATCCTAACAAGATTCGATCTTAATCCTAACACGATGGTTATCAAAGATAATCTCTCTAAAGGAAAACGATTATACGGTCTATTACCAAAGGGCAATTATTCAAACATAAAACAGCACTTATAGTATTTTGTATCGTTACTTTACCTCGTCCCTTCGATTGGGGTGGTACATAGTACTCTCATCAAGGTTCGTTCTCAATGACTTCTGAGCAAATCTCTAGAAATTCGATGCGAAGCGAGGATCTTGATAAAGATGTTCGATACAAGCACGCTATGTTTACATAACTCCTTTGCAATTATCATTAACGGGAATGATATCAGCAGATTTGGTCAGTCCGTCGACGATGACCCAAATCGAATAAAATTCAGATGATGACCTTTGCAATAGCTAGACGTTTACTAATGTATGAGGTGATGTCTGCCTTCACAATTGCCATTAGTACAACTTCTTCAGACAAAGATACTTTTAGTCATAAATGACATAAATAGAATACTTATACTTACAAATTCCAACGTAACTATATCTCACAATCTCCATATTTATACAACCACAAGTGGCCTTTAAAATATTTAATGCTATCGGCTTCTCAATGCTAATGGTTCACATTAGCCGCGAACCACTTCTTATTATCTATATTATCCTTTTTACAATCATCGGCTATTTTTATATTGTTTGGCAATTTATTTTGCACGTTCATTATTAAGAAATATATTCTAATTGGTTCTTTATCCTTTTTATATAATATGTCAGTATCTATACTCACTTCTCATGATGATGTAATTATCATGTCCACAATTCACTCAGATATTCTTTCTATATTATGCGTCAGTAATTACGTTCACCTTCCTGATGAAATAAATATCACAACCGTATTTATTCAAAATTCTTTCTTCATATCTTCTATGTTTTAGTTTCGTCTTTACTATCATTTTTATCCGTTTTACTCAATCTGACGTTTTAAAGTGTTGATAATTATTACAACTAATTAAATAATTATTAGTTATTTTTTATGAAGCGTAAACGTAAAAGTTTTAAATTTCTTAGTTCGACCAATTATATAAAATGTTCAAAATAAATTTGAATTTAATTAACAAGATTTTTGTTTATTTATTGAAAATATTTATTAAGATTCGTAAATGTTCGAAAAACCTTTGTTTATACTTTGGTCAAAAATTTTCTTAGTGGAAAAGCAAAAATTATTGTTTCAAATTTCAAGTTATGGTTTAAATGTTTTCTCAATCCTTCTCAAGTTATCTTGAGGTATACACAAATATTTACCCCTAAACAGAAGTTTAGTTAAATGGTTTGTGTATAAGGGAATAATCCCTTTAAAATCCTTTTTTAAAACATATTTCCATTTCTTTTTGGTAAAATCCAAAGTCTTAAAAGGGCTCTTAATTTTTTGAAGAGTCTATATGCATACATCTTACCATTATTAATCCAACGGTCATTTTATGTAAAGGATTAAGTTTTTAATCCCTAAGCGTTAATGGTTCTAATCTTTAAAAAGTCAATATAGCTTCCATTATCTATTAATCACACGGTTAAATCATATAAAGGATTAAATCCTTAATCACATGTTAAATATTTAAGGTATAGGTTTTCATTGTTTAGCCAATTCAGGGCAATTTATAACTAATTATTAGCTCATTCTTATTCGTATTAACAAACAAATAGTCCTTAATGATCACGAGCATGAATTTATCAAATTACAGCCTACACACGTGATTCATTATATTTATGAATACTACATGTGTATTAATTAATCCAAACGACATCACGTGAAACTCGTAATGTTCATTACAAGTACCAAATGTAGTGATTGGAATAAATAATCTTTTTCGCGGATGCGAAGTTGATGATAACCATGCCGTGGATCAAATCTTTTAAAACATACGCTAGAACCTTGTAAATGATCGAACAAATCTTCCATTTCGAGTTATGGATATCGTTTTCGATTGTCAATTTACTTAGTCACAGTAATCTATAAATATAAGGAATGATAACACCATAGCTCTTCAGGATGACAGGCTTGGTATAATAAAATCTTTTTTCTGACAACTTTCTCAGTTGTACGGTAATTCCTTTAATTTAGATGGTCCTGACGTACAGTGCACAAGCCACATGTGCAGCACCGGGAATATGATCAATACCAATTTCAATTTGCCTTAATGGCGAAAGTTTAGGTAATTCACCAACAAATACTTCCTAGGTTTCAGATAACAGAAACATCTTTTAATAAATTCATATTAAGTTCTTCTAGATTATAATATCTATGACTAATTCATAACCATTTACGGTATAATTCCAAGTCTAAATACAGGATATGGTCATCCACCAAGAATTATTTAGTTCACTTTTGATAATCAACATCTTATCATTTAGGGGAATTCTACTCGAGTTCCCATCAATTAAGACAATGTCGTTATGTCATAATCAATCAATCCATTCTACTGGCATTATCAACTTTTTCAGTTTTATTGTCGTCGATAAGATGTGAACTTCTCAAAAGACTAATAATAATTCATAATCCTTCACAAATTCAAGGATATATGGAGACACAACTACCATTAAAAGAGTAAGGTCAACGCATAATCTACGCGAGAGAATTTCAAATCAGATACAGACGAAAACATTTAACGAATATGAATATATCCCATGTTTTCATAATTTGAGTACGCATTCGAAAGCTCCTCGGATCGTTACCCAGGTCATTCAAATGAAATCAAATCATAAGAAATGATAAGAACGTCAATACATCCAGTCGGGTATCAACACTCGGTAATCAAATACTTTTCCTAAGAATCTCACTACAGGAGAATCGGACAAGAAAGAATTGTCAATTGTCAAATAAGACAATTTCCACAGATGAGTAAATTCGACTCAGAAGAATAGATGCTACAGGCACATATGTAGATGTCTCTAACATTATGTCCCTATTTTGCACTTTTTGCAGATCTCATAAAATTTAACCTCTCACAATCTTTAAAGAAAATGTAGTGTATATTAATCAGTTTTATGGTGACTACTAATCAGCCTTGCATAGTCCATTCCAAATTGTATGTAGGCGCGCAACTATATACAATTTCAAGATTAACGATGCAATACTCAGTTCGTCAAAATTTTATCATCATGTTTATAATAAAAACATTTTCACGCTTAATTCTTAAATAAGAATCAAAAATAAATTTACAAAGAATTTCTTTGTTATGAAAACAATTAAGTTTTTCCAAGGTACTTTATAAACAACCTCATTTCGATAACAATCACTTATAAATATTACTTTGAATTATCCTTATAGTGATGAAAATTCAATTTTCTCAAAGGATACCGTTTTAACTTTATAAAAACAATGAGTGATCTGCAAAAGAGTGATGAAAGCTTGTTCACCAAGAATTAACTACGATATGATAAGAAATGAGATTAACCAAATAATCATGAGGTTCATGACCTCGATGGCACTCAAAGGGAATAATCCACAACGTAACTCAAATCAATATGAGTACTCGTTCAATGGTTGCATCACTAATGCGAACACTAGGATGAAGCAATAAGAGATAGATAACATCGATACATGTAGGATTTAGTAATCAAAGGTAGTCTTTTTCATTAATCACAAACAAGTCAAAATTGTACCGTAACACATTACGTGTCACTATGTCAGACAATTCTCAAAACTCATCCTACCAACTGATGTCTCAGTTAAGTTAGGGATTTTTAAAAGATACCACAATGAATACTAATCTACAAGAGTCATTAGGTGTTCCACATGTCCCGGAAGATCCATCGGTCCCAATTAAGAAGAAGATTTCTTCAATTTATTTCTTGGACACTGGGCATCCTCATTAGTGGGCAATGGCCTAGGAACAACACTTAACACGAATCAACAATATATTAAAACCTTATAATTCAATCACAGAACTTAACGACTTCCTCTTAACAATCTCATATTTCATACGGTTAAATTTTACTTTATCCAAGTTTCAACCAATTTTATACTCAATTCGATATCCTACCTCATTCTCCAATACTTACAACCTTATTCTTCGACCTTGTAAAGGCAATAATAGTTCAATATGAACAACACTTAATTTCCAATCCTATATCTCCTTTATCAATAATTATCAAGTGAGTCACTAGTATGAAATGACTTGATCATTCAACTAGACTTCTCGGAAAGGTACTAGTGGCATGAGGCTTTTGGGTAATGGTTCCAATGACAGCCTCAAGTGCAACATTCACCCTTTCGATTTCAATTTAAGAATTGGATGACAACGAATCAGATGACATCTTTCTAGGTGGTTATGTTTTGTCAAACTCCACTCTATAAGGAAAGATCGTCATGACATCGATATCAGTCTTAATCTCGCCAATTCTTTTTCAATATCACAATCAACTCATATCTACATTTCTACGAATATCAACCATTTGTTGGGATCATAAATATCCACAACTTGGTTTAGATCTAGGATAGCTAGAATTCCTACGAGAATAGCTTCGATTAATTTACTAGGGGATTTAGGGTTACTTGTGACAATCTACGTCGTATAAATACCTCGTATAAATACCTCGTATAAATATCAAAATAATCATCAAATATTCATGTAATAAAATTACATCATATATATATATATAATGCAAGTTTTATATATATATTAAAATAACACTTCTCAGTCTTGGCCTTGTCGGTAACTCGGGAATTCTTCGGCACCGTTATAGTCAAAAGATTTTTAGACATTTTTAGAAAAATGTTTATAGTTAAAAGATTTTGAAAAGTTTTATTCAAAACCTTGGTTTTAAAAATCTTTCGTTCTCTATAACGAGAGCTCTGATACCAAACTGTAACACCCCCAAATTTTATACAACTCGATACAGCGGAAGACTCGTTGGTGTTACGGGATAGCACATTACTTACATCATAGACAACGCATAAAAATCGCGTCGTTTAATAATAAATCATTTCCATTCATAAATATCAAAGTTACATCGGTCCCAAGTCATTATATTTTATACAAAGTTTTACAAAGTATTTGAATGGAAAAATATTGTTTAAGTGCGGGCCATGAATTCTTGTCGTCTCCCCGAGAATTACCTTCAAGTACCTGAGATAAAACATGTTAAGAGAAAAGGTCAGCGATAACGCCGAGTGAATTCATAGAGTTTAATAAAATCCATCAATATAATATCAGTATAAGATTATTACTGAAAATCATTTTGTACAAATCATTTTGATAGGCCATAAAATAGCCAAAGTTATTTTATACAAATCCTTATCGAAAATCATAATATAGGCATTTGCCTTAAAAATCATTATACGAGCCAATGTCGTAAAAACAATCATACAATACGTCTTATAACGTTGTATGAAAATAAAAACCGTTATATGAATATGGTTATGAAAACCAAAACACGAATATAATATCAATAGTATGACCCTGTATTGCTAGTCAGGCAATACATCGTAATTCGGAGCGTCTAGTAATATTTCGGTGATTGGATTATTATAAGCCGCATGACATTGTTACCTTACTAAACAAACAACGGGTAGCTAACCCGATACCAATTTTGCCCATCTAAAGTAGCGTGTCGTCACAAAGGTCACGCTATGGAAAACTTCTCATACATAAATTCGCTTACCAATCAATGTGGCACGACGGGGATCAACCGTCAAGGCGCGAACTGGGGTGATCGTCCCCAAATAGTACTATTAAATGCATAAGCGTCTACCAAATCCCGGTAGTTCACAATTCATTCTAATGGGACTTTTAGTGACATAACCTAACTTTAATAATCCATTTATTTTCATCTATCGGGTCCTTTAATCATTTATCGGGTCATACAATCGGGTCATTCAATCATTCGGGTCCAAAATCAATAAACAAACAATCGGGACAAATGGTGTCCTATTTAATAAAAACTAACATGTTATCTCCCTCGCGGGTTTATAAAACATTTATAAAAACATTTAAAAGAGTGCGAGGCTATGAACTCACATTGATGTGGGAAGACGGGTTATCGGCAATTCGGACGTACGGTGCGTGCTTCAATCACGGAAACCTAGACAAATAATACTCGTCTTAGACTTTTGTCCAATGACTTTATAGAAACAACAATTATGTATACATATGATGATTATATATATGATGATCAAGTGGGTTTACATATTCTCGTTTACTCATTTTAGTGCTATATGTCGATAACTTTTATACTAGTTCACTAGTTTTACCTTTTTACGTGTCTTAGGTCCAATAAGCCTATTATAAGTTTATTAACTTGTATTAATCCATTTCATACTTATATTATCAGTATTTAAACTTTCATGTTTGGCCCAAATGGGTTAAGCCCAATAAGTTCTTTTTATGAGTGTTTATCTTATTTAATCTAATTATTAGCCCAAGTATTAGTCCAATATGTTTACTTAGCTCGTTAATGTCCGTATGCCCTATAGTTCGGGTTTTATCGGTTTTTACTTGTTATACATGTCTATATATCAGTATATAAGTTTTATAAAGTTTTCATTAGACGGGTCCAACCATCTAAGTTTTATTTAACAAAAACGTTAATTTTACGACAATAGCCGAAAAAGTCGTAAAAATCAAGTTTGTAGTTTTTATTACTTATAAATATTATTTCACCACCATTTATATAATTTACCCATTTAATTAACCTTTTATATATTTATATAAATAAGTTTTATAAGTTAGTGGGTTTATATTTCTACATTTTATACATTATAATGTGAGTGCTTATATAATATTAATAAACATTATTTCCAAAAATCTGTTTTTTAACTTCACTTTCACCAAAACTGCCATATCTTGAGTTCTATATGGAGATAGAAGCTCAAATTTTTATCACGTAAACTACATGATATGTTCTACATTTAACTCTTCTATAGCTACTGTTGAATCATCTGCTAGGTATTTTCTAAAAATCGTCCAAAACAGTAACCTCAGATTTACACCCTAAACTTGTTTTGATCATATCTCACTCATTACAATGATTCCATTGCATGGACAACTTTCACATGTGTAAAAGACCCATAGCTTACTGTAAATGGATTCTAATTCATCATATTATCAGTCCATGACCTGTTTATTTACTGTTTTATACAGCCAACAAATTTAACCAAGATTTTAACCTTGTTTCTTATGGTTTTTCACCTTTTTAATCATGTTTATCAACACCAAATCCCCACATAACATTTTTATCATCATATAATCATCATATACATATACAATAGAAAATAAAATACATGTTTACATAATCAAAATAACAAGAAGATGAGGAGGACAATCTTTATACCACCAACTTGATGTAGTTTATGAGTTTGACATGGTTTTGGATGGAGAAACTTATGATGCACCAAGACCACCTTCATGACCACCATTCTTCATAGAAACCTTGTGGAAAATCAGCCCCAAGACACCAAGAAAACTCCTCCATGGATGTTGTAATCACCACCATTCAAGAGAGCTTCAAGAGGGCTTCAACATGTGTATGAATAACACATGATTTCTTGGATGAATTTGATCAAAATGGGATGTTGGTGAGTGATATGGGACGGCTAAAATGGGATCAAGAGAGAGAGAGAGAAGTGGTTTTGCATGTTGTGAAATGGTATGTGTGAATTGCTAGTGGTTTTGTGTTAGTTGTGTAGCTTAAAGTGGCTTAAAGTGTAAGCTTGCTTACACTTGTAGCTAATAAGTAAATAAGATGCCACATATTGATGTGGTGTCTTATTTGTGCCGTCCCATGGTGCTAGTGGGGTGGGACAATGTATTTTGTCCCATCTCACTAGTTTACGGGTATTCCTCGATTCTAGTTTTCTCGATTTGCGTGCCCTCAGGTCGTTTTACGAAAAAAGTTTTTATAAATTATGAATCAACGTCACAAAATGAATCCAATAAAAATTGTCTCATCAAAAACGGAGTTCAAAAACGTAAATACGTAATCCTAAGGTTTCCGGTTTAATCGTAAAGGACGTTAAAATAAAATCGTAAGTCCTAACCTCTTCTCGTAAATTTGTGAGTTTATGAACCAACACAAATTTAAAACTCCAAAATAATATTCACGGATAAATTTATTTTCTGAAATGTCGGACTGTCACCAAAGACGGTGTATGTAAACGTAAGTACGTAACGTAGAATCCTCCGGTTTAAACGTAGTCGATGCTACTTCAAGAAGTAAATCCAAATTTCTTCCCAAAAATAAGTGAGTTCATATTGTAACATTAAAATAATATTTTCATATAATATTTGAGAATAAAATATCAATCGTAAATTGACGGATTGTCACATTACCAACTAGCTTTGGCATAAGAGGCTCTCACATATTAATTTCAAAACAATAACTCTGTTGGCAAAACAAATCTTGTTATTGGTCTTCCTTCACTTGTCTATTCCAAGGACAAACCATGCTCAGCATGTAAAAAGGGAAGCACCATAGGGCCAGTTTTAAAACAAAGCAAACTTCCTCAATCAAAGAAAGTCTTCATTTGCTTCACATGGAATTATTTGGCCCAGTATCACCTAGGGCCATTTTTCTTGAAAAATATACTCTTGTCATTGTTGATGAGTACTCTAGGTACACCTGGGTATATTTTCTTGCAAAGAAAAGCCATGCACCAGATGCCATTATGTCTTTCATCAAAAGAGTTGAAAATCAATATGACACTCATGTCAAACAACTTAGAACTGACAATGGCACTAAATTCATAAATCATACACTGATCAAATTCTTTGATGAAACAGGAATTTCCCAAAATTTCTCATCTCCTTACACACCTAAACAAAAAGGTGTGGCTGAAAGAAGGAACATAACTTTGATTGAAGCAGCAAGGACAATGCGTGCTGGATCGGCTCTCTCTAAGAATTTTTGGACTGATGATGTAGCCACTGCTTGCTACACTCAAAATATATCCATTATTGTGAAGAGACACATGAAGACTCCCTATGAAGTCTTCAGGGGGGAATTCCAAATGTAAAACCCGTATTTAAATCGAGAAATATAAATACGCGGGTTATTTTACTTGAACCGCTCACGTAGAAATTATCAACGGAACAAACGCGAGAAAATTATTACAAGTATTATTTTATTACAAGTATTATTATTATACAAGATTTAAAAAAAAAATATAATAAGAAATAAAAAGGAAAGAAAAGGGCCGGGTTTTAATATAAAGGAGAAGATTTGGGCTTAGCCCATTTGGATTATACAAACACACGGGGGTTTCCCCTTTCTCTTCCATATCACACGAACAAAAAAAAAGGAAACAGATTAGGGTTTCGGGTGTTGGCGGCCGGGAAGAAGAAAAAAAAAAGGAAAGAGAGGGAGATCGATTCATCCTAAACCACGAAGGTAATCCTAGTTTCTTTTATTCCTAAGTAATCAAACGTCTCGGTGGGTTTTCTTTTGCCCAACCACGATCAGAAACAACCAAGAGGGTGTCGAGTTTGGGTGACCATACACAAAACCGAGACCAAAGGTCTCGGTGGTGGCTGTCCTTGATCGACCGAGGCAGAAAAACCCCATAAGGGGTGTGTTGTTTAGCTTACGACGAACAGGAAGGGGGGTTTGGTTGATGAAACCGAGACCTAGAGTCTCGATGATCCCCTCCTCTGCCCAGCCGTGACCCATACAGGGGCGGCTAGGGCCAGAACCCGACAAAAGGGTGCGTTTGGGGCTGCGTGTATATAAGGGTGTGTTTGGCTAGTATAAACAGTGGGAACTATAGTCCAACAGGGGGAAAACATAGGTAAAAACAGTGGGGAAAGATGGGGCTTAAAATGGTTGTGCTGAGTAACATCAGCGACAGTTTTAGCGACAGTTTTTCTGTCGCGAAAACTGTTAGTTTTATGCAGTTGTTAAAACTCAGGTTTTGGTGACAGATTTAGCGACACTGTTTCTGTCACAAAAACTATTATATATACAGTTTTAAGGGGACAGTTTTAGCGACAGTGTTAGTGACACAGTTTTCGTCGTTAATTCCATATAGACAGATTTTTAATATAGTTGTGGCTTGTGTAACGCGACCGAGATGGGCTCGGTAAGCTCGGGACGTTATTATAAACCATAAAATAAATACTTTATGTTATACCTTTTTGTTTAAATTAAATTGTTTTATAAATATTTAATATATATATTTTTAAGTGTATTAAATTAAATTAATTCGTTAATATTTAAAAGAGTATATTTTAGAAAACGAATTAAACTATTTGAGAACTTCTAAAATAAATACTTTATGTTATACCTTTTTGTTTAAATTAAATTGTTTTATAAATATTTAATATATATATTTTTAAGTGTATTAAATTAAATTAATTCGTTAATATTTAAAAGAGTATATTTTAGAAAACGAATTAAACTATTTGAGAACTTCTAAATTAAGAGACTTTCTAAATTAGCGAGGTACGTATTATAGAAATACCTTATCGTCAGAAATACGTTGTACGTAGCTATTGGTAGAACGTTAATACATTAAAATGAATTATTTTAAGATCAGATTTAGCCGTAATTATACGTATAGAATATCTGAAATAATTAAATAAATAAGAAACCAATAAATATCAGTAAAATTTAATAATCGAATGTCAGTTAACTTATTCGCGTCCTTTATTCATGTAGCACGCGTGAAGCCCGAGTAGTATTCGTTCAGTCTTCCATTCAGTCAGTACTGGACTAGAGGTACGGATTTCCCGTCCTTTCAGTAAGGATTTCCTTTCTATGCATGATTAGGATTCCCCGTCTTCAGCCAAATGTTTTCCCAGTATATGTTTAAGTTTATCAGTAATTATATCAATAACTAAATAAATTGCCTGAGCATTATATACAAGCATGATTAGTTTATGTACTAGTTACGGAGGTACCGTAACCACGACACTAGAGGCACCGGTGTCGTGACTCACATGCAGGAGAGTGATATCCTGCATCGTCCCACTCAGCTCAGCTTGGCCATTTTATCAGTATTATTAGTGGGGCGTATGGATGCATCCTAGGCTACAGTTTACAGTTTAGCAGGTGAATGTGGTGTGTGCTCTACATCCTTCACATTGGAGCTGATCCCCCCACCCAGCACAATTATTTAGAGGTCACCCCTCTACAGCATGATGAGGACACCCCTCTATGTATTCATGCAGCAGTTGACTCAGTTCATGACCTATATAAGCTTTTGGCAAACTAAAATACAGAAAATGCATGTTTTCAGAATTAATAAGTTATATTTCAGTTTCAGTATATATGAACAGGTTAATCAGATTTTATGCAGAGTTTTACCACATGTCATATCAGTCTTATAGTTTCATTGTAGCCTTCTATTCCATTACTTTTAGTACTTCCTATTCATGCTATATCCGTCCACTGAGCGTCATGCTCAGCCGTAGTTTCCTTTCATTTTTTCAAACGGAAGGTACACAGGGACGATCTTAGGACTTCTAAGAGAGTACGTGCATTTGGATGGGAGCTATCCAGACTCCTTTATTTTTATGCACACATTACATTACTTTACTTTGGTTGTTTGGACACTGTTTCGTCCTTTTTCTTTCAGTACTTAATCTTTATATTTTGGGCTTAGGTTGGACTACCGATGTTTGATTCCGGTGTTTCCGTTTGGTCAGTTAATGTTTAATACATTGCCTTGCATGATTTGATGACACGCCATAAATACACGTAACGGTCCATTTATCCAAGTGGGGTGTTACAATTATGGTATCAGAGCCTGGTTCGACCTGTAGGCTCTAAAACTTGACCGGTGACTAGTGGGTAGTCATCAGGAACTCCCTGTATTTTGGCGTCGTTATCTTCCATGCTACTTCTGTATTTTATCAGTCAGATTTTCAAAATTTTGATTAAGTAAACGACTGGTACAGGACTGGCCATACTTAATCGCATGTGATTTCAGCAAAATTTTCGTTTTGGTGAACTGACCATAGGCGTTCACCCTTGCTGTTTAAATTTGGTATAGATGAACTGACCATAGGCGTTCATCCTTACTCATGTCAGATTTATGTTTCAGAAATTGTCATTTTGTGAACTGACCCTAGGCGTTCACCAGTATTCATGTTACATTTTGCTAGCTATACCTTCATGAATTATACTAACCATATTCAGAGTTATTACCTCAGGTTCTTACAGTTTTATCAACTCATCCTCTTTTATTTCAGATGCCACCCAGACGCGAAACCGAGAATGACCCTAACGCAGCTGCCATTGCTGCTGCTGTTCAGGCTGCTATACAGGCCATGTTACCCCAAATTCGTGATGAGATCCGAGCTGAATATCAAAATGGACCTCAGCAGAATAACAACCCTCCTGCTCCACCTCCTGCCACATTACCCGCTTGGCTGGATCTGTTTAACAAGCAAAAACCCCGACTGTTTGAGCAGACTGTAGCTCCAACTGACGCTGAAGACTGGATCTACCATATAGAGAAAATTTTTGGAGCTATGGGTTGTGGTGATGTTTTCAAAGTTAGGCTTGCAGTTTACAAGCTGGAGGGTCCTGCTCTACATTGGTGGAGGTCTCAGAAATTGTCCAATGGGGGAGATGCTTGGGAGCTTGCATTGACCTGGGCACGTTTCAAGACGATGTTCTATGACCAGTTTTTCCCGCATGCGGAGCAAGCTAAGATGAAGAGGGACTTCCACGTTATTCGTCAGAATCATGGCGAGAACAGTATAGAGTTCATGCACTGATACCTCAGGATGGCTGGATTCTTAGGGGAGGCTGCGGGTACCGTAGAGGAGCAAGCGAAGCAATTTCGCTGGGCTCTTCACTCTAGGACTGCAGATAGACTGATGAGTGCCACATTCACTAATGTGTCATAAGTAGCTAATGCAGCTCAGGATGTCGAGATGCTTTTCGAGAGAGATGAGCTCGAGAATGTAGAACGTCCGGAGAAGAGGTACATCTCACCCAATAGACTTAAACAACTTAGCCCCATTATTGCTTGTCAACTTATATGTATTGACTTATCCAATTATAATCTTACAGACACAGAGGAGGAGACCGATCCCAATCGGCTACTCCGCATCAGAACTACAGGAACCACGGTCAGTCATACGACCGTAATCGGTCAGATAAGAGGAACGGCGGTGATAATTACCGCGGCAGCTCCAACTCATCTGGCAGCTACAGGTGAGTCTTTAAGCTCCAGAAATACTAAACTATCATGTAAAACAGATCTTAAATTTATTTTTTTGTAAATTCCAACAGAGATGCTGGACAGGGGCGTGACCAAAACAACAGGGGTCAGCAGGTTGCCCAACCGGCAAATTCTGGTAATTTTAATTTCAGTCAGACAGCCTTATTTCAGGTTAGGATATCAGAATCGTGACACGTGTTTTTCATCATAAATCAGGTTCTCAGCAAACCAGGGCTGCTTCTACCGTGTATACTTATCCCACTTGCATCACATGTGGAAAGAAACACACGGGACCGTGCCGTCATGGTACAAGTGGTTGTTTCCAGTGTGGCCAGCCGGGCCATCTGAAGAGGGATTGCAAGAGCGGGAATACTGCTAGTACCTCAGGCCAGACACCTCAGATGTTACCTCCGCCACCACCACTACCACCAACCACTGGTCGTGTCTACACTACTACCCGTGAGCAAGCAAATAAGACCGCAGGTACCATTACTGGCATTTTGTTTATACACGGACATGCTGCTTGCGTACTTTTCGATACAGGCGCCACGCACTCGGTTATATCTACTTCATATGCTGTTAGAATAAACATGACCCCTACGCCACTAGACAGTGCACTTAGTATATCTACCCCCATGCGAGACTCTGTACTCATTACCCAGGTGTATAAGGATCTCCCTCTTGAGTTTGATGATAAAATCCGTCCAGTCAGTGCTCTTCCTTCAGATATGTGTGAATTCGATATTATTCTGGGTATGGATTGGTTGTCTGTTCATCATGCCACCATAGATTGTCATGCTCAACGGGTCATCTTTGGTGATGTCCAGACACCAGAGTATATTCACCGAGGCTTCCTACCAGGAAAACATGTTCAGATCATTTCAGCTTTACAGGCTCGTACCTTATTATATCATGGTTGTGAGGGTTTCCTAGCTACAGTCCATGACACGACTTTTGAAACACCTTCAATTCATGATCAGCCAGTTGTGTCAGACTTTCCAGATGTCTTTCAAGAGGAACTTCCAGGTTTACCTCCCATGCGAGAGGTAGAATTTGGTATTGATCTCATCCCAGGTGCAGAACCAGTATCTAAAGCTCCTTACCGTATGGCTCCTGTAGAGCTTAAGGAACTAAAGGATCAACTTCAGGAACTTCTCGAAAGGGGTTTCATTCGTCCAAGCGTGTCACCTTGGGGCGCTCCAGTACTGTTTGTCAAGAAAAAGGATGGTAGCATGCGTTTGTGTATTGACTACCGTGAGTTGAATAAGCTCACTATTCGTAACCGTTATCCGCTTCCTCGTATTAACGATTTATTCAATTAGCTTCAGGGTGCCAAGCACTTCTCAAAAATCTATCTACGATCAGGCTACTATCAGCTGCGTGTAAAAGAGCAGGATATATCCAAAACTGCTTTTCGCACGAGGTACGGTCATTATGAGTTTGTCGTTATGCCATTTGGTCTCACGAATGCGCCCGCAGTATTTATGGACTTAATGAACAGAGTCTTCCACGAATTTTTAGACAAGTTTGTGATCGTATTCATCGATGATATCCTCATTTTCTCCAAATCCAAGGAGGAACATGAGAACCATCTCCGTACAGTTTTGTAGATTCTCAGACGAGAAAAGCTATATGCTAAATTTTCGAAGTGCGAGTTTTGGCTGAATACAGTGGCGTTCCTAGGTCACATTGTTTCTGCGGAAGGAATCACCATGGATCCTGCGAAGGTTGAGGCTATCACCAAATGGCCAAGACCGACGTCCGTCACGGAGATACATAGTTTCTTGGGTTGGCGGGTTATTACCGCAGGTTTGTGGAAAACTTCTCACGATTGGCATTACCATTGACCCAACTCCTGTGAAATGGTGAGAAGTTTATATGGACCGAGGAGAGAGAAAAGAGTTTTGAGGAACTCAAGCATCGATTGATCTCAGCGCCGATACTTACTCTTCCGTCCGGTACAGGTGGTTATCAGATTTACAGCGACGCATCAAAAAGGGCTTAGGCTGTGTTCTTATGCAGCATGGGAAAGTCATTGCTTATGCTTCGCGTCAACTAAATCCGTATGAGAAAAATTATCCTACTCATGATCTAGAGCTCGCAGCAGTCGTTTTCGCCCTTAAAATTTGGAGGCATTATTTATACGGTGAGTCGTGTGATATTTTCACCGATCACAAAAGTCTCAAGTACATATTCACCCAACGAGAGTTGAACATGAGACAGCGGCGATGGTTAGAACTGCTGAAAGACTATGACACTAATATCCAGTATCACCCAGGTAAAGCAAATGTAGTGGCAGATGCCCTTAGCAGAAAGTCAGGTATGGTAAATGGCATCAAAGTTCAGGAAGAAATTATTCAGGACTTAGAGCGTTATGATATTGAGCTCTTAGTACGCGGACAAAGGGGATACTGGGCTAGTTTGAGAGTAGAACCAGATTTACTCTCTAGGATTAAAGCCGCACAAAAGGATGATGGTGAAATCTGGGCGATTGTCCAGAACATTGACCGTCAGACCGAATTTCGCATCGATGACGACGGTATTGTATGGCAGGGTACCAAACTCTGTGTTCCAGAACATCCTGCTCTCAGAGAAGCATTGATGACTGAGGCTCACAGCTCTCCGTTCTCTATTCATCCAGGTTCCACTAAGATGTACCATGATCTTAAGCAGCATTTCTGGTGGAGCGGCATGAAGCAAGATGTCGCAACTTTTGTTTCTAAACGTCTAACCTGCCAGCAGGTTAAGATAGAACATCAGCGTACCAGCGGTTTACTTCAGCCATTAGATATTCCAATGTGGAAATAGGACAAGATATCTATGGATTTTGTTACCGGACTACCACAGACTCAGCGGAGACATGATGCAATCTGGGTAGTTGTCGATCGTTTGACAAAGTCAGCACATTTCATTCCTATTCGCAAAGATTTCGCAGTCAGTAAATTAGCGAAACTATTCACCGAGGAGATCGTACGATTACATGGTACCCCCTCCGAAATTATATCAGATAGGGATCCACGGTTCACTTCTCATTTCTGGAGAGATTTGCATAAAGCTTGGGGAACTAGGCTCAAACTCAGCACAACTTTCCATCCACAGACGGACGGTCAGTCAGAGCGTACCATCCAGACCTTAGAGGACATGCTACGCGCCTGTGCATTAGAATGGATAGGACACTGGGATGACTATATTTGCTTGGTCGAGTTTGCCTACAACAACAGTTGGCATGCTAGTATCAAGCGTGCTCCATTCGAGATGTTATACGACAGAAAATGTCGTGCTCCTATTTGTTGGGATCAGGTGGGAGAACGTTTGATTGAAGGACCTGAACTGATAGAACTGACCAATGAAAAGGTCGCCATCGCTAGGGCAAAGCTGCAAGAAGCGCGTACTCGCCAGAAGAGTTACGCCGACAAGCATCGCAGAGATCTATCATTTCAGACTGGAGATCGTGTGTTTCTCAAAGTATCACCCGCACGCGGTGTCAGACGTTTTGGCCTCAAAGGCAAACTTAGCCCTCGCTAAATCGGACCATTTGAAATCCTTGAACGTGTCGGGGAAGTATCGTATCGGTTGGCGCTGCCGCCTCAGCTTTCACACGTCCACAACGTGTTTCATGTATCATTACTCAGAGGATACAACTATCATGAGCTGCACAAAGTAAATTATCCACTCGATCAGATTCGGGAGGATTTATCTTATATTGAGGAACTCGAAACAGTCTTAGGTCGCCAGGATCGAGTTATGAGAAGGAAGACCATTCCTTTCGTTAAAATCCTGTGGAGGAACCATACCGAGCGGGAGGCCACTTGGGAAACAGAGGAGTCTATACGGACTTCTTATCCTCACTTTTAGTTTTGATTCGGGTATGTCTCTTCAGCTTTTATGTCTTCCAGCTTATTAGCATTTCAGTTTTTACTCCAGTCAGCTTAAGTACCTAATAATTCGGGGACGAATTCTTATTTTAGAGGGGAAGAATTGTAAAACCCAGTACGGCCATATCTTTAATTCGGGGACGAATTATTCCTTTTAGAGGGGAAGAATTGTAAAACCCGTATTTAAATCGAGAAATATAAATACGCGGGTTATTTTACTTGAACCGTTCACGTAGAAATTATCAACGGAACAAACGCGAGAAAATTATTACAAGTATTATTTTATTACACGTATTATTATTATACAAGATTTAAAAAAAAATATAATAAGAAATAAAAAGGAAAGAAAAGGGCCGGGTTTTAATATAAAGGAGAAGATTTGGGCTTAGCCCATTTGGATTATACAAACACATGGGGGTTTCCCCTTTCTCTTCCATATCACACGAACAAAAAAAAAAGGAAACAGATTAGGGTTTCGGGTGTTGGCCGCCGGGAAGAAGAAAAAAAAAAGGAAAGAGAGGGAGATCGGTTCATCCTAAACCACCAAGGTAATCCTAGTTTCTTTTATTCCTAAGTAATCAAACGTCTCGGTGGGTTTTCTTTTGCCCAGCCACGATCAGAAACAACCAAGAGGGTGTCGGGTTTGGGTGACCATACACAAAACTGAGACCTAAGGTCTCGGTGGTGGCTGTCCTTGATCGACCGAGGCAGAAAAACCCCATAAGGGGTGTGTTGTTTAGCTTACGACGAACAGGAAGGGGGGTTTGGTTGATTAAACCGAGACCTAGAGTCTCGATGATCCCCTCCTCTGCCCAGCCGTGAACCATACAGGGGCGGCTAGGGCCAGAACCCGACAAAAGGGTGCGTTTGGGGCTGCGTGTATATAAGGGTGTGTTTGGCTAGTATAAACAGTGGGAACTATAGTCCAACAGGGGGAAAACATAGGTAAAAACAGTGGGGAAAGATGGGGCTTAAAATGGTTGTGTTGAGTAACATCAGCGAAAGTTTTAGCGACAGTTTTTCTGTCGCGAAAACTGTTAGTTTTATGCAGTTGTTAAAACTCAGGTTTTGGTGACAGACTTAGCGACACTGTTTCTGTCACAAAAACTATTATATATATACAGTTTTAAGGGGACAGTTTTAGCGACAGTGTTAGTGACTCAGTTTTCGTCGTTAATTCCATATAGACAGATTTTTAATATAGTTGTGGCTTGTGTAACGCGACCGAGATGGGCTCGGTAAGCTCGGGACGTTATTATAAACCATAAAATAAATACTTTATGTTATACCTTTTTGTTTAAATTAAATTGTTTTATAAATATTTAATATATATATTTTTAAGTGTATTAAATTAAATTAATTTGTTAATATTTAAAAGAGTATATTTTAGAAAACGAATTAAACTATTTAAGAACTTCTAAATTAAGAGACTTTCTAAATTAGCGGGCTACTTATTATAGAAATACCTTATCGTCAGAAATACGTTGTACGTAGCTATTGGTAGAACGTTAATACATTAAAATGAATTATTTTAAGATCAGATTTAGCCGTAATTATACGTATAGAATATTTGAAATAAATAAATAAATAAGAAACCAATAAGATCAGTAAAATTTAATAATCGAATGTCAGTAAACTTATTCGCGTCCTTTATTCATGTAGCACGCGTGAAGCCCGAGTAGTATTCGTTCAGTCTTCCATTCAGTCAGTACTGGACTAGAGGTACGGATTTCCCGTCCTTTCAGTAAGGATTTCCTTTCTATGCATGATTAGGATTCCCCGTCTTCAGCCACATGTTTTCCCCAGTATATGTTTAAGTATATCAGTAATCATATCAATAACTAAATAAATTGCCTGAGCATTATATACAAGCATGATTAGTTTATGTACTAGTTACGGAGGTACCGTAACCACGGCACTAGAGGCACCGGTGTCGTGGCTCACATGAAGGAGAGTGATATCCTGCATCGTCCCACTCAGCTCAGCTTGGCCATTTTATCAGTATTATTAGTGGGGCGTATGGATGCATCCTAGGCTACAGTTTACAGTTTAGCAGGTGAATGTGGTGTGTGCTCTACATCCTTCACATTGGAGCTGATCCCTCCACCCAGCACAATTATTTAGAGGTCACCCCTCTACAGCATGACGAGGACACCCCTCTATGTATTCATGCAGCAATTGACTCAGTTCATGACCTATATAAGCTCTTGGCAAACTAAAATACAGAAAATGCATGTTTTCAGAATTAATAAGTTATATTTCAGTTTCAGTATATATGAACAGGTTAATCAGATTTTATGCAGAGTTTTACCACATGTCATATCAGTCTTATAGTTTCATTGTAGCCTTCTATTCCATTACTTTTAGTACTTCCTATTCATGCTATATCCGTCCACTGAGCGTCATGCTCAGCCGTAGTTTCCTTTCATGTTTTCAAACGGCAGGTACACAGGGACGATCTTAGGACTTCTAAGAGAGTACGTGCATTTGGATGGGAGCTATTCAGACTCCTTTATTTTTATGCACACATTACGTTACTTTACTTTGGTTGTTTGGACACTGTTTCGTCCTTTTTCTTTCAGTACTTAATCTTTATATATTGGGCTTAGGTTGGACTACCGATGTTTGATTCCGGTATTTCCGTTTGGTCAGTTAATGTTTAATACATTGCCTTGCATGCTTTGATGACACGCCATAAATACACGTAACGGTCCATTTATCCAAGTGGGGTGTTACACCAAACATCTCATTCTTACATGTGTTTGGGTGTCCAGTATTCATTCACAATCACAAGGATCACCTTGGAAAGTTTGATGAAAAATCTGATGATGGTTACTTCCTTGGATATTCTCTAGTATCTAAAGCATACAGAGTCTTCAACACAAGAAGACAATGTATTGAAGAAACCTATCACATCACATTCAATGAATGTTCTAAAGCTCTCAAATTTACAAATCCATCAGATGATGAACTTCATATTCATGAATCTCACAATATCCATCTGATGAATTTCAACATTATGAGACTTCTCAAAGGTATCAAACAAGCAACTCAGTCCCTCATATTGATCCATTTGAAGATATGACAAGTCCTACAAAAGGAAATCCTTCAGTATCACATACTGATGGATGTCAATCAAATATTGATCAGTCTCAAAATGATCAAAATGATAAGCAAGGCAACACAAATTGTAAAACCTGCATGAAAATATAATTTAATTTAAATGGTAATATAGAAATGATATTCATACTAAAACAAATATCACTAAATGTGGAAATTGTTGTAATTTTAATAGAGCAATCAATATAATGCCAAAAATCACGCCCGAGACTTTCTCGACGATTCAACCATAAACCGTTTATATCTTTCAACAATTAACAATTCATTTTGACTTACAAGAAGAAAAAACTAACCTATCAAAGAAAACATAAAACAAAGATAGTTCATGCTATAAAAATACATATCTAAGTTGGATGCATGTCTCATCATCACGTCAAGGGAGTGAAACGCAGCCGTAGTCTAGAATCGTTGGTTTGGAATGGAGATCGAATCAAGTGATTGTGCGGGTTAAAGTAAGGGTCTCATCGGTTTGTGTTTACGTTCGGTTCTCGGTTCGAGTTACGAGTAGACGCGTTGAATCTTGATGTTTCTGTTTGGGCTACCATTCGTTCTCTTGTTAGAAATTGATCTCGATACTCGTTCGGTCCCAAGGTAATTACTCTCGAACAATATTATATATATATATATATATATATATATATATATATATATATATATATATATATATATATATATATATATATATATATATATATATATATATTGATCGTACGTTCAAAACCCATTCCGTCAATGCTCATATAGTTATCATAGAACCATATAAATTTGAATATGTAAAATATTAACATCCATGTAAGAAACATGCCAAATCTTAAAAGATATTTAAGCCAAATGGGGATCGATTAAAGTATGACATAAAAAATTTGTTTGAGGTTTTTGTCACATTTGATGTATTTGTAATGATCATGCTAATATCTTAGAAGAAAACTATAATACCTCATAGTATACATCATCAGATATTTACAAAACAAGAATGGAGGTTACAAATGTAGATGGCGATGCTCTGTTCTTAGATAAACGAAACGGAAACAACGACATATGTATACTAATCGGTCAAAGATAGTACACTTAAATATTTTATATGTCTCACGACATGCGCAGGGTAACAACAGTATTGCGAACTTTAACGTTTAATATAGATGGACAATGATACTTGTCTTCTAATAGATTGTTATTCACTGTTTTGAAGCCATAGTAACCACAGTATTTGTATTAGCATATCAAATTGCAAATAATCAACTTGTGTATAAAACTTTTTGATGAAATCCTGCACACTTGGCTAAACCATTTTATTAGTTTATTCAATTTAAGTTTTTTTTAATTAATAATTAACTATAAATTTACGACATATTACATTATTTATTAAATGAACTTTACTCCTTGCTTTATTTAATTAATCAGGACTTATCAAATATGTTAAAAAAGCCTCAGCTTACATTATAGGATTATTAAATTAGCTTATTACTATTTATGGAAACATCTATTTTTGGAAACTTACTATATTTAGGAACCTGTTATATTTAGAAAGTTACTAATTACATAAATATCAAGAATGACAACACCTGAGACATGTAATACAATATCAAGAACTCACGAACCACGCCAGATTAAGAATATATATATTAATACATGAACAAGTATAACCAGTCAAGAACAAATAAGTCAAGTGAAGAACCAGTAACTCATGTCATCTACAGACAACTCATATATGTCCCTTTATCATGTAGCTCACGTAAGGTCAGAGTAGGATTCCGTCTTTTCATCTTCAGTCAGTTACTGGACACAAGGTAAGGATTTTCCGTCCTTTCAGTAAGGACTTTCTTTCTATGCATGATTAGGATTCTCCATCTGTAGCAAATGTTTTTGCCTAGTATATGTTATAAATTATCAGAAATTATTTTAATAACTAAGATATCTCCTGAGCCTTATATACAAGCATGACCAGTTAGTTGTACTAGTTACGGAGGTACCGTAACCATGACACTTGAGGCACCAGTGTCATGACTCACCTGCGGGAGAGTGATATTCCGCAGTGTTCCACTCAGTTCAGCTTGGCCATTTTATCAGTACTATTAGTGGGGCGTATGGATGCATCCTAGGCTTATCAGTTTACAGTTTATCAGGTGAATGTGGTGTGTGCTCTACATCCTTCACATTGGAGCTGATCCCTCCACCTAGCACAATAATTAGAGGTCACCCCTCCAGTTATTCATGCAAACAGTTATTACAGCACATGACCTATATACGCTCTTGGCAATTAAAATACAGTAAATGCATTTTTTTAGATTTAACAAATAATAGTCCAGTTTTATTATTTATAAATCACACTTATCAGATTTTCTATAGTTTTCATCATACTCCTCATATCAGTCTTTTAGCTTCAGTAATTATTAATTATTTCAACTTCAGTATATTCCTATCATGCATTATATCCGTTCACTGAGCGTTATGCTCAACCGTAGTTCTTTCATGTTCTAACGGCATGTACACCAGGACACTCTTAAGATTCTGGGAGCATGTGCATTGGATGGAAGTCGTCCAGACTTCTTTACTTTATGCACTTAATTTTTATATTACCGTTGGACATTGTTTAGTCCTTTCTTTCAGTATTTTACATTACATGTTTTGAGCTTATGTTGGATTACTGATGTTTCACTCCGGTATTTCCGTTATGGCATGTTTTAGGACATTTACCTTATGCTTTGATGACACGCCATAAATATACATAACGGTTCACTTATACAAGTGGGGTGTTACAATTATGCTATCAGAGCGCAAGGTTCGACGTGTAGGCTCTAAAACTTGGCATGTGACTAGTGGGTAGTCACCAGGAGCTTCCCAGATTTTGGCGTTGTTATCTTTCATGTTTCTCATTCAATTATCAGTCAGTTTCCTTCAGTATGGTGAACTGACCATATTTAGTCGCATGTGCTTTTTAGTGAATTTTCGTTATGGTGAACTGACCATAGGCGTTCACCCTTGACTGTTCAGATTTTGGAATAGATTAACTGACCATAAGCGTTCATCCTTACTCATGTCAGATTAATAAGTGTGAAAACACTTATCCTTTTACCACTTATTTCCAATAATAACAAGACCAAAACGTTTGATTTATGTCGTAAAAGTCGGAATTATGCGTGGTTTGTGTTTTTATTGTGTTTTAGGACCAAAAGATAAAAAAGGAAGAAAACACGGGTTTTCACGGGCTTTTATCGAAGAAAACGAGAAAAGACGAAGTCAAAAGATCAAGAGTGCAAGAAGAACGGAAGTCCAAGACCTATTCTGAAGATTTATCGAAGAAAAAGTCTAAAGACGGAAGTTTTAACGAAGTCGAAGAACTTAAGTCTAATAGAAGAAGAAAATTAAAAAGACAAGTTCAAATCCCGAGACGACAAAGACGAAGAATTAAAGTCGAGTCGAGAAAACGTGAAGAAAGCAAGAAAGAAGATGCAACACATACACTCCTTCCACCTTCCCTATAAATACCCTCCTAATCGTCATTAGGAGGGTGGTTATATAGTTTTAGTTAATTTTCACTTTTTCTTAGTTTTCTCTAGTTTTAGAGAGAGAAAGTCTTAAACTTTCTCTCACTAAATTTCATCTTCTTTCTTAATCTTTCAAGATTAAACACTTTGTATTGCTTATTTTTATTAATCAAGTTCATTTTAACCTTTTTATCCTTAATCTCATTCTACTTTTCTTTGATTTAAGATTGATTTTGGTGCGATTATCAATAGATCCGTGTTGTTCTTAATGATTTCGTGCTTAAAAAGTTAATCTTTTGATCATCTTATAATTTTTCATTTGATTAAGCTTTAAGACTCTTGTGCTTATTGGCTTATTTTTATGATGAGCTTATTTACTTTATAAAAATCTTCCTTAAAAAGTTTATGTTTTTATTGTTTGATCTAAAAAGTTGCTTAATTTGAGGTTTGATAAGTTGATTAAAGTGCTTATTTGATTTCGTGTATGTTGATTCGTCTAGTTTTGGAAATAAGCTCTCAATTATAGCTTATTTACTTGCTTTCCAACCGAATCCCACAAATTTCGGAAAGGGACTAAAACCCTTTTCCGATTGCTGCTCATTCCGAACAACGCACCATCCCTCTTTCCGATTGTCCAATCGGAAGAGGGTTTTGAATTTTTCCGATTGTACCCTTGTTATTCCGATTAATACGATCGGATTAGGTCTTTCACATTCCGATCAGGCCTATTTGCATATTCCGATTGAGGTTCTACTTAGTATTCCGATTGGGACTGTTAGCCTACATTCCGATTTGACCCTTTGCCCAATATTCCGATTGGGGATTTTCAGTTTATTCCGATCGAGTATTTCATCCCACATTCCGATCAGGATACCTTTTTGGGGTTTATTCCGATTGTTTTGTTTTGTTAAACTCCGTTCTTACTTTCTTTTAGTACTTTTCTACTAGTTCTTATTTTTCACAAAGTCTTCCAAGTTTTAGTTTTTATTAAGTGTGCTCATTTTACCTTTAAGTTTACAATCTTTTATTTTTACTCGACATTCTAGTATTAGTCTTTATTCTTCCATTTTACTCAACGACACTTTTATTACTTGCTAATAGTTTAAAAGAGATAATCAAACCAAACCATTCTCTTGATTACCAAAAGACGATTGAGTCGCACTTAAGACCGGTTTTCAATTCGAAAAGACTTTGGGACAACAATATTTTATACGAGGCCTAAAAACCAAGTATTACAGATTCATGTTTTCAGTCAAATATTACTTGGTGAACCAGCCCATATACGTTCACCAATGTTCAGATCAAATTTTCATGCTTTACAGTCGAATGTTGTTTTGTGAACCGATCCATAGTTGATCACCTTTGTCATATCAAGACATTACATCAAATTTTGACAAGTATGGATTGGACTAAAACCACCCATATTTAGTCCCAGATCGTAAATTTCTATACATGACAGTTCTTAGAAGATTTGACAAGTATGGATCGAACCATAATCGCCCATACTTAGTCACATGTTTTCTCCTTTGAATTATGTAGATTGAACCATAGCCATCCACAACAGTAATGTTAAACCTTAGTTGATTATCTTTTCATGTTCTTTGTAACAGTCAAATTTCATGCTCTTACGTGAAGATCGTTTTCATGCTGAATAAGTTTCATGTCTCCTTATGAGGATTTCGTTTTCAGCAAGGTGATTATGTTTTCATGCTAAGACACAGAATAATTACAGTAGAATCCTATTTCATGATAAATCATGTCCTTTTCTTCATCAATCATGTCTTCATACTTAACATTGATGAATCTCCGGTTAATCATACTTATCAGCCTCTGTACAACCAGCATTAAGTCTATGCAGGAATTACTAGGCTATCATGTTACTCATTTCTGTTCAGTTTACTACAATTTAAATAAATTTATTTCTTTGACCATGTCAGACAAGCGACACCAGTATCGATCATCCCATAAAATTTTCCCTAGTGCCATGTACAGTATTTCATTTGTACCCCATGCACAGTGTCTCAGTTATACGACATGTACAGTATTTCATGAGTACTCCACGTACAGTGTCTCAAATATGCTCAATGTGCAGTATTCACTTTGTACTTCATGTACAATAGTCCAGGTGTACTCCAGGTACCCTACTCCATGGATATTGCTAATCGATCCTCAATCATCTCAGGCGTTTCCACTTGTCGATATTCTACCAGATGCTGATACTACCAGATACTGATGCTGCTAACAATTTGAAGACCTCACAAATGCTGATGTTGCTGATACTTTGGAGATTTCTCAAGATGCTGATGTTGTTTATACTATGAAGACTCTGCAGAACAAGGTCAAAATCTATAAATTGAAATTTCTGAAAAGAATAAATTTCAACCATCCAACATTACAATTCTATTTCATGCTTTTACTTCCCCAGTTAGATGTCACACTTCACTCAGCTAATATTTTAGTCAGAAGAGTGGGAACCGGTAACCAGCCGGCCACTCAGCAGAAATAGTTACATGAACCGTGGTCATGATAACGACCGTCAAGAAACTGACAAACAAGGCGGTAATGACAACCACCGTGCTTATAATTAATCAGTCAGTAACCATCGGAACTCTGGAACGGACGTGACCATAAATACAGAGGTCAGCAGTCTAACTGGTCCGCCAACCCTAGCAGTTACCAGAAATTCTCAACCTTATTCAGACTCGCCCATTAAAATACTTGCCCAGATAATAGTTAAGACACAGGTCTCATGTATCATTTCGGAAGACACATGTCAGGACACCGGTCATAGTACACGTCATATGGATATCTTCTCAAAGTATGACTCAGATTCATAACACCAATATGCCTTCTAAACCTGGTCCTTAGAAATACAGGGTACCCTCGAAGGGGGTATACCCATTCTTATGCCACTCATAAATCAGACCAATACAATTCAGTTATCACCACCAGATTATTATTCAGGTTAGACATGTAGTGTTCATTCTGTGAGGTTAAAGACGAACACATTAAGTGTAAGTTGCCACGTTTACTTCACGTATTCCTATGTCAGCTTTATCTTAAACTAGATATTTAACTACCTCCCAGCCAGAAAAGACTTCACAGTATCACCCATATTTATTAGGTTTTTCCTTTCAGTAGAAGACAAGATCCGTCTTACTAACTTCCAAATATAGTAATTTTATTTTCTACCATAAAATCAGTACAAGTTGTTATGCTTTATAGCAAGTGACTTATCATTCCAAAGCTACGAAGACCTTTATAGCTATCAGATATAAATCCACTTCTAAAGTTCCTTAAATTCATGATCAGCAGATTATTCAAAAGTTCCCAGATATAATTTCATAAAGTTTTCAAGAAATTCCTTCCTAACCACGAGACAAAATTTAACATCGAGCTAGTCTCAAGAACAGAACCTGTTTTTAGGACCCTTTATCGCAGGACTTCATCTGAGTTAAAATATGTGTAGCCTTAGCTGCAAGAGTTACCAGAACGAGGCTTTAATCGCCCTAGCACACCACCAGAAGGTGCACCGCTTCTATCTATCAGGAAAAGCCGGTAACATGAGATCACGTACCGACCACCAATTTTTTTTTTCCAAGATCACCATACAAAATCAATGGTCATTCCACGTATAGAAGGTCTATCTGATCTGCTACGATGTCTTAAACATTTTTTTCCAGAACGATTCACGATCATGCCACCATTAGTGGTGAGAGAAAGAACATGATGTTTTCCAGACTGCTGTTGCACACGTTTTAGTGTCTCTCAAATTTTGATTTATACTTCTGAGCTCCTAAATGCTCCAGTTATATTATGGAATTTATGAATCAGGATTTTTCCACAAATCCTTAAACTAGTTCGCCAACATATTTATCGATAACATCCTGATTTGCTAAGTTCTAGAGGAGAACAAGAGGATTATATATTTTTACGTGTTGGGTCAAAAAGTTGATGTGGTAGAAACTCAAAAACGAAGCAAACATGAAGGCATTTGTCTAAGCATTGACAAGTCTACTCCAGGCGTTGTCAATAACAAATTAGGCGTTGACAGAATCAAGCATTGTCAAGAGCAATCTAAGCGTTGTCACATGCAATCCAAGCATTGACAGAAACATCGACAAGAAGCCTTTGGAAGCTTCTATTTGGATATATATGCAGGATATATTCTGTATATAGTTATTTAAATAGAATGTTTATTTGATATTATCTTTTGTAAACCCTAATCCTTACATTATAAAAGGAACAAAGGGTACTAGGTTTATTAATAACTTTCATATACAATGTAAACCTAAAGCGTGTATCGACTAGGAGTGGGATTCAATGTACACACATCTAGTGATTGTTGATTATGAATATAATTAGCAATCCATTTGTTTTTATTCATGTTCTTTGTGCCTAAACACCTTGTTAATGTGTCATGTTCTAATTCCGCTTTGATTATCTAATCATATGAACATGATGCATTCCTAGTAGCTTTAAAGATCCGTGAATCTTAGGATTCCACAGTTGGTATCAGAGCCTCGTGGCTAGTGATGCTAGGACCAACAAGGTGTTCGTGTTTCGAGAAGAAAAGAAAAATCCGTCTAGGGTTTTTTTTGGACGTTTTTGTGTGCGCAACAGTATTCAGAAGGTCATAACTTTTTATTAGACCGTTGGATCGTCACGGATTTTCTTGTGTGTACTCTATACACATATATCTAGACATCCACAAGAGGGATTGTCGATTTTATCCCCAATAAAAAGTTATTAAGCGTCAAAGTCAGCAGCAGGATGTATGCAGTTTTCTATGGACAGCCATGTTCAAAACACGATTTCTCTTTCGTTAACCGTTGGATCATCGTGATTTTTGAACTGTAGATTCTTGGCACTTGTGTCTAGGATCTCACTGAAGCGATCTTCGATTGGATCTTTCATCATCAAGATATTCAGCATCGAAGTTTACTGTTTAAGGTATTAATGTTTTTGCTTTATTCACATGAAATCATGAACTAGGGTTACTCAAAACCCTAGATCGACATAAAAAGCAGAAGGTTATGAAGTTTGTGGCTGTTGTAATTCAAGATAATACACGATCTAAGGTTAATTTACAAAACCCTAAGTTGGGGTTTTGATGACTAAAGCTATAAACCCTAGATCGAGTTTAAAACAGAAAAGGATGTGTGTTTTGTTAAGAACAAAAGTAAGATGGTTTGAAAAGATCCTGTTATAATATTCAAGAAAAAGAATGAGACAAAAAGTGATCTTTAGTTCTGGAAATATATGGTATATTAAAACTTCACGTGAGTCTCCAAAGTGAAAAGGTACTGTACGAATATTATATTGGTACCGTATATTTATTCACGTGGTGTTTACTTTCGCAATATTGGTGCATGATACTCGGATGTGGATGCGTGGATTGTGGAAGGAGATATATTCTTCATTCCAATATATGGATATATCTCCTACAAATTTCACAAATAATGTTACAGACGTGGGATATGGTTCACAAATATAGAAGATTGTGATGTATTCAGACGTATGAGGAAAATAGTAGTTGTATTCCTACTTTGTAGGGATATAATTAATTTCATATTCAAATATATGTGCATTGAAGGTCACAAAATTTGCTGCAAAGAAAAAGGAAATATCACGTATGAAGTATCTGTTGATGATATCAGCAATTGAGCCAAGACGCTGACAAGGTTTATGATTTGACGCTGACAGTAATAAAACAGGCGCTGACAGAAGGCGTTGTTATGTGTTGTCCGAGGAATGTTTTGTCCAAACGTTGATAGGTGTTGTCCGATATGTGACAATACACGTGGATAGATATTGGACAAAGGGAGATGTTGGATAACAAAAGGATAGCTGCTGTTTGAGAAAATTGGTACGTTTTTAGCACACAAAAAGGAGGAATTTACACGCAAAGGTACATGGAATCTCCGGTTTTATATCAAGTTGATATTTATGGCTCGGATATTTTTAAAAGGGATTAATAATCTTAATGCGAGTTAGCAACTATTCATTTGATGGATATTTTATTATGTAATCGGGATAGCCTTAGAGTTATCCATGTTGGTAGATTTTACATATGGTATGAAGACGTTATTCCATTAAAATCGTCATGAAGAGGTGTTGGCTTAAGGGGAAGAATTCTTAAGGTAAGTTTGATGTTTGAAGAAGATCTTAGCGAGTTTGTGTTCTATCATATCTTAAAAGTCGTGTCTGGTCAACATTACTTTTGAAGATAACTTGTTCATGCTTACACGGTTGGTGACGAAGACTTGTCATAACACTTGAAGGAGTTACATTATCGTGCTCAGTGTCTCACAAAGGATGAGAATATTGACAAGGTATCGAGGTCTACTTATATTTAATCATCAGTATAAGTTCTTCATCACATGGATAGTGCAAGACATGGAACACAAGGTTGGATTATTCTACTTCTACATCAAGATTACTTTATTTATTTTTCTTCAAGATCATTACTTAGAGCTACATTTGGAGATTCTTCAAGATTGCATACATTGTTTACTTCCCTATTGATGTGACAAAAAGGGGAAGACATACATGCTACACTTGAGGGGAAGCAATTTGAAGATCATGTACAACTTACAAGAGATACACAAAGAGTTTTGCCGACATCAACTAGGGGAAGATTGTTGGGTCAAAAAGTTGATGTGGCAGAAACTCAAAAATGAAGAAAACATGAAGGCATTTGTCTAAGCATTGACAAGTGTATTCCAAGCGTTGTCAAGAACAAATTAGGCATTGACATAATGAAGCATTGTCAAGAGCAATCTAAGCGTTGTCACATGTAATCCAAGCATTGACAGAAACATTGACAAGAAGCCTTTGGAAGCTTCTATTTGGATATATATGCAGGATATATTCTGTATATAGTTATTTAAATAGAAGATTTATATGTTTATTTGATATTATCTCTTGTGAACCCCAATCCTTACATTATAAAAGGAACCTAGGGTATTAGGTTTATTAATAACTTTCATATACAGTGTAAACCTAAGCCGTGTGTCGACTAGGTGTGGGATTCAATGTACACACATCTAGTGATTGTTGATTATGAATATAATTAGTAATCAATTTGTTTTTATTCATGTTCTTTGTATCTAAACACCTTGTTAATGTGTCATGTTCTAATTCTGCTTTGATTATCTAATCATATGAACATGATGCATTCCTAGTAGCTTTAAAGATCCGTGAATCTTAGGATTCCTCATTACGATTCCGTAGATTCTCCGATAGGAGAACATCATATATGCAGCTTCCAAGATGTGAGTTCCACTTGAACAAGGTGGCATTTTTAAGCCACCCTATTTCAGACGAAAGACATTTCAAAAGTACTACGAAGGTGTAGGCCATCACCAGATGGTCAAGACCGACATCTGTGACTAAAGTATAAAATTTTCTAGAACACAGTTGACTACTACCACATAAATTGCTGACAGTTCTCACGATTAGCTTTCCACGACTAAGCTTACGCATAAAGGAGACGATCTACACTAAAATTTTATATTCCATCAGATCCTACGCTAGGAGAGATCTAATTTACCGAGACTCAAAATTCTTTCATGACTATTCACCAAATTACACCAGAACGTACCATAATCCCAGACAGAATTTTGATAGAAGTAGTATAACACATTGATGCAGCTATGTTCATATCTAGATGTCTGACATACCGTAGGTTCAAGGTAGAACGCCGTCACGTTAGTGAGTTATTACAACCATTAGAAATTCTGAACATAAATGAAATAAGATTCCATGGAGGTTGTTATCAGTTATCACAGACTCAGAAGGGGTATAATACGATCTAAGTGTGAAAACCTTGGTTTCCGGATCTTTTAAGCTACTAGGAATGATCATTGTTCATATGATTAGATAATCAAAGCGGAATTAGAACAACAACCATTAACAAGGTGTTTAGGCACGAATAACATGAATAAAAACACAATTGGATTGCTAACTATATTAATAATTAACAATCACTAGACGTGTATACATTGAATCCCACGTCTAGTCGACACACACTTTAGGTTTACATTGTGAATGAATTATATGAATAAAACCTATGACCCTTGGTTCCTTTTATAGTGTAGGATTAGGGTTTACAAGAGATAATGATGAATAAACAAGTAAATCTTCTATTTAAATAAACTTATGCAGAATATCTTTTGCATGTTTATCTAAATAGAAGCTTCCATAAGCTTCTTTGTCTACGTTTTGTCAATGCTTGAATTGCATGTGACAATGCTTGGATTGCACACGACAATGCTTGAGCCATCAACGCCTAATTAACTCTTGTCAACGCCCAAACTTAGTCTTGACAACGCTTAGACAATAACTTCACGATTTCTTCATTTTTGAGTTTCTGCCACATCAACTTTTTGACCCAAAAATCTTCCCCTAGTTGATAGTGGCAAAACTCTATGTGTATCTCTTGTAAGTTGTACATGATCTTCAAATTGCTTCCCCTCAAGTGTAGCATGTATTTCTTCCCCTTTTTGTCACATCAACAAGGAAGTAAACAATGTTGCAATGTTGAAGATTCTCCATATGTAGGCTCTGTGTAATGATCTTGAAGAACAATTAATATAATATTTTTGATGTAGAAGTAGAATAACTCAACCTTGTGTTCCATGTCTTGTACTATCCATGTGACTAAGAACTTATACTCATGGCACAAAGTATAAGTAGACATCGATCCCTTGTCAATATTCTCATCCTTTGTGAGACACTGAGCACGATAATGTAACTCCTTCAAGTGTTATGACAAGTCTTCGTCACCAAACATGAAAAGCACGAACAAGTTACCTTTAAAGTCAGTGGCTGGAAGTGCATGACTTTAAGATATGATAGAACACAAACTCGCGAAAATCTTCTTCAATCATCAAACTTACCATAAGAATTCTTCCCCTTAAGCCAACACCTCTTCATGACAAGTCAATATCTTCATATGTAAAAGGCTGTCAACGGATAACTCTTTCACAAGGCTATCCCGATTACATAATCCAATAAAATTCTTCATGAATGGTTGCTAACTAGCCTTAAAATTATTAATCCCTTTCAAAAGTATCCGAGCCATAAATATCATCATGATATTCTAAATTAAAACGGAGATTCCATGTACCTTTGTGTGTATAATCCTCCTTTTTGTGTGCTCAAAACGTACCAATTTTCTCAAACAGCAACAAACCTTGTGTTGTCCAATATCTCCTTCTGTCCAATATCTTTGGCAGATGTATTGTCCGATATCGGACAATACCTATCAGCGTTGAAGTTCATATATCGGACGACACTGCCAACTCTATCAGCTTTGACTTAAAATTCCTTCCTGTCAGCGTTAATACCATTCATGTCAGCGTCTCGTCTCTTAGGGCAACAAATCACATCCAAATTTAAAGCATGATCTATCTTTGAATGGGCTTTGATCATGTGACCGCAAGTCCACCATAACCATGTGAATGCAAGTTCTTTCCACCAATGAGAAAGCTAACACCATGTGAACCCAAAGTTGAACGTGACTTGCTTTGTTGCTTTGTTTCTTTGTAACGTCACTTGCTTTGTTGTTCGTGTGAACATTAGCTTCTCAACCAATCATATGCAGAAGATCGTGTGAACATATAACTTCCAAACGAGTGATTCTCTGGACCGTGTGAACACACAAACTCTCCTCCAATGAGAAGATCTTCATCATGTGAATGCATAAGTGTTCCACCAATAAGAAACAAGCAGACTATTTATCTCTTTGCTGCTCAAAACACTCGTCCATATGTTGCTGTGATCTTAGTTGGTCGTGTGACCACATACGTAAATACCATACCATCAACTTTTCAAATGATCTAAGGTTTAAGGTCAAACCCTAAAAATTAAATCACAGCTTCGATCCTTCCATCATAACAGCCACAAGCTACATAATATTCTGCTTTTCATGTAGATCTAGGGTTTGAGAAACCCTAGGTCATGATTTTATGTGAAAGCAAAACATTAATACCTTTAAACAGCAACCTTCGACCTTGAATAACTTTTTCATTAGGGCTCAGATCGAAAATCACTCCCGTGAGATCCTAGACACAAGTGCCAAGAATCTACAGTTCAAAAATCACGAAGATCCAACGGTTAACGAAGGAGAGATCGTGTTTTGAACATGGCTGTCCACAGAAAACTGCATATACCCTGCTGTTGACTTTGACGCTTAATAACTTTTTCCTGGGGATAAAACTCGACAATCCCTCCAGTGGATGTTTAGATCTATGTATGTAGAACACACATATAAAATTTCGTGACGATCCAACGGTTTAATCAAAAGTTATGACCTTCTGAATACTGCTGCGCACACAAAAACGTCCAGAAAAACCCTAGACGGATTTTTCTTCTTCTTCACGATATACGAACACCTTGTTGGTCCTAGCATCACGAGCCACGAGGCTCTGATACCAATTGTGGAAACCTTGGTTTCCGGATCTTTTAAGCTACTAGGAATGATCATTGTAAATATGATTAGATAATCAAAGCGGAATTAGAACAACAACCATTAACAAGGTGTTTAGGCACGAATAACATGAATAAAAACACAATTGGATTGCTAACTATATTAATAATTAACAATCACTAGACGTGTATACATTGAATCCCACGTCTAGTCGACACACACTTTAGGTTTACATTGTGAATGAATTATATTAATAAAACATATGACCCTTGGTTCCTTTTATAGTGTAAGGATTAGGGTTTACAAGAGATAATGATGAATAAACAAGTAAATCTTCTATTTAAATAAACTTATGCGGAATATCTTTTGCATGTTTATCTAAATAGAAGCTTCCATAAGCTTCTTTGTCTACGTTTTGTCAATGCTTGAATTGCATGTGACAATGCTTGGATTGCACACGACAATGCTTGAGCCATTAACGCCTAATTAACACTTGTCAACGCCCAAACTTAGTCTTGACAACGCTTAGACAATAACTTCACGATTTCTTCATTTTTGAGTTTCTGCCACATCAACTTTTTGACCCAACACTAAGTCATTGTCGACCATTTAATCAGCCTACACGTTTCTTTCATCCGAAAGGATTACGTTGTAGCAGATATGCAGGGAATTCAGCAATAGATCATACGGTTTCTAGGTACTCCATCAACCATCATATCAGATATAAATTCATGTTCACAATCACGCTCACATTTATGTTCACGTTCACGTTTACGTTCACCTTCACGTTTATGCTCACGTTCACTTTATGATGTGTTTTAGTCCATAATTTGGGCTATCTCATGATTTAAGTTCATGTTCGCGTTAATGACATTGTCCACGATAAGATGCTTTTGTATAAATCTTTGTAATAGGCCATAAAATAGCCAAAGTCATTTTATACAAATCCTTATCAAAAATCATAATATAGGCTTTTACCTTCAAAATCATTATACGAACCATTGTCGTTAAAAACATCATACAATACGTTTTATAACGCTGTATAGAGTTAAAATAAAAACCGTTATATGAATATGATTATGTAAAACCAAAACACGAACATAATATCAATAATAAGACCCCGTTGCTAGTCAGGCAATATATCGTAATTCAGTGCGTATAGCAGCATTTCGTTATTTAGATTATTATAAGCTGCATGACATTGTTACCTTACTATAACAAACAACGGGTAGCTAACCCGAAACTCATTTGCCCATCTAAATTAGCGTGTCGTCATAATAACCACACTCGTGTAAATCTTCTCATACATAAATTCGCTTACCAATCAATGTGGCACGACGGGGATCAATCGTCAAGGCGCGAACTGGGGTGATCGTCCCCAAATAGTACTATTATATGCATAAGCGTCTACCAAATCCCAGTAGTTCACAATTCATGCTAATGGGACTTTTAGTGACATAACCTAACTTTAATAATCCATTTTATTCCATACATCGGGTCATATAATCATTCATCGGGTCATACAATCATTCGGGTCCAAATCAATAAACAAACAATCGGGACAAATGGTGTCCTATTTTATCAAAACTAACATGTTATCTCCCTCGCGGGTTTATAAAATATTTCATAAAAACATTTAAAAGAGTGCGAGGCTATGAACTCACGTTGATGTGGGAAAGCTGGTTATCAGCAATTCGGATGTACGGTACGTGCTTCAATCACGGAAACCTAGACAAATAATACTCGTTTTAGACTTTTGTCCAATGACTTTATCAAAATAACAATTATGTATACATATGATAATTTTATATATATGATGATCATCAAGTGGGTTTATACATTCTCATTTACTTATTTTAGTGTTATGTATTGGTAACTTTTATACTAGTTACACTAGTTCAACTTGTTTACATTTTTTAGGTCCAATAAGCCTATTATAAGTCCATTACCTTAAATTAGACCATTTTATACTTTTATTATCAGTATTATACTTTACATGTAGGGCCCAAGTGGGTTAAGCCCAATAAGTAAATTTATAGGTGTTTTACCAACTAGTCGGGTTTATAGTCAATAAGGCTACTTTGGCCCGTTAATGTCTATATGTTGTAAAGCTCAGGTTTTATCGGTTTTTACTTGTTATATAAGTTCATATATCAGTATGTGAGTTTATAAAAGTTTATATTAGACGGGTCCGACCGTCTAAGTTTTATTTGACAAAAACGTTAAGCTTTCGGTTTTAGCCGAAAAGACGTAAAACTTAGTATATAGTTTTATAGCTTGGAAAAACATTTATACTTGTAATTTATATAACATGTCCTATTTTAATATCAATATATATATATATACCTCTTTATTTATAATTATTATCAACTAGTGGGTTTCATATATGTATATTTTATAAATACAAAATTTTGAGTGCTTATATTATATATTATTTATTTTACCAAATATATCCTAAATTTTCAATCCACTAAAATGTCCATATCTAGAGTTCTATATGGAGATAAGACCTCAAATTTTTATCACAGAAACTACATGATATGTGCGTCATTTTATTCCTTCATATCTACTGATGAATCAACCTCTAAATATTTTAATAAATTCGTCCAAAACAGTGTAGGCAGATTTGCACTCTAAATTTGTTTTGATCATATCTCACTCATTTTGATAATTCCATTGCATGACCAACTCTCACATGTGTATAAAACCTTACGTTATATTGATTCCACTTTAACATTTTATCAGTTTAACATTTGTTTACTTACTGTTTTTATACAACCATCTTATTAAGCAAGATTTAACCATTTTTACATGTGGTTTTTCCATCTTTTTACACATGTTTATCAAATCTATCAACACCAAATCCACACATAATATTTTAATCATCATTCATTATCATATACATATACATAAATAAAGAAAATACAAGACTACATAATCAAAATAACAAGAGGATAGGAAGAAAAATCTCTATACCACCAAGGTGATGAAATGATGAGTTTTTGGATAAACAAGACTTGGTTTTGGGTAACCAATCCTATGAGATATCAACACCACTTCTAGGATCACCAAGTATTTGTAGATTCCCTCAAAAATCAGACCTTGTTCTTCATGAAAACTCCTTGAGAAATCGGCCCCAAACTCCCTTGAAAAACTCCTTTTTACATGTTAAGATCACCTCCAATATTCAAAACTTCAATGGGTTTTCATCATATGTAAATTATACATATGATTTATGGTTGAATTTTTTGATGGTGGTGGTGTTGTATGGAGGATATGGGACGGTATAGATAGCAAGACAGAGAGGTTGAGAGAATTTTTGCTAGTTTGCATGGAAGAAAATGGTAAATGGTTTTTGGTTCCATATTTTTTGTGTTTAAGTGGTTTGGATGGCAACTAAGGACATGTGTCCTTAGTTAGCTTAATATGTTGACACACATGAGGTGTGTTATTGAAGCTTTGTCCACCCATGTGTGGGGGTGGGACAAGTATATACTTGTTCCATCCCCATTAATTTACGGGTATTCCTCGGTTCTAGTTTCCTTGATTTGCGTGCCCTCAGGTCGTTTTACGAAAAACGTTTTTATAAATTATGAATCATCGGCACAAAACGAATCTAATAAAAATTGTCTCATCAAAAACGGAGTTCAAAAATGTAAATACGTAAACCTAGGGTTTCCGGTTTAGTCGTAAAGGACGTTAAATTATTAACGTAAGTCCTAATCTCTTCTCGTAAATTTGTGAGTTTATGAACCAACACAAATTTAAAATCCCAAAATAATATTCACGGATAAATTTATTTCCTGAAATGTCGGACTGTCACCAAAGACGGTGTATGTAAACGTAAGCACGTAACGTAGAGTCCTCTGGTTTAGACGTAGTCGATGCAACTTCAAGATGTAAACGCAAATTTCTTCCCAAAAATAAGTGAGTTCATAATATACATTAAAATAATGTTTTTAAATAACACTTGAGAATAAAATATCAACCATAAATTGACGGATTGTCACAACATTTACCCCTAAACATGATCTTTGTCCTCAAAGATCATTTTATCTTACTACTCGCTTCTTATAGAGTTAAAGCCATGTGGGTATTTCCTCCACATCTGGTCTTTTCTCACAAGTGTAATTCATTACAATACGGGAGTTTCATCAAACATAACTACAGGAATAAGATCAGGCTTAATGTTGACTTACTTTCTCTATCCATGATGTTCACGGGTTTTTGATGAATGCGACTTTTCGTCGATCTAAACTTCATTAAGGAATAGTCAGATTTTCACTTGATAGACATTTTATCATGTTCGATATACGAAACATAATTCACGAAGCACTTGAAGTCCTAGGGTAGATCCAACTTATATGCCTTTCATACCAACTTTTACATCATCTCTATGGTCCCATACAACGGGGACTTATTTCCCATGATCTTTCAGATAATCTATTCATTTTTCCAAGGTGAAATTTTTTGGCATCACTTTGCTACTCATCCGGCACTTCAAGATCGACATTTCATATTCACATAACCTCCTGCCTACTACTGGCAGTCAATCAGATCCTAATTTCAACAACAATTTCAGGTCTCGCGGGTCGGGTATTTTGCAAGGTTAGGTTTGTCATCATAGGAAACCTTAAACCTAAAAGACATGTCCAACTCACAGTAGGTGTATGTCGGGCGTCTTCGTCCCAACTCCTGCTTACAAATGCTCTAATATTTAGATCCTTACAAGATCCGATCTCGGTCCTAACAAGATAATTGTCAATGATAATCTCTACAAAGGAAAGCGATTATACGGTTTATTACCAAAGGTCAATCATTCAAGCATAAAACAACGCTTCTAGCATTTTGTATCGTTACTTTACCTCGTCCCTTCGATTGGGATGGTAACCAGTATTCTCATCAAAGTTCGTTCCCAATGACTTCTGATCAAATCTCTAAAAATTCGATGCGAAGCGAAAATCTTGACAGAGATGATTGATACAGGCACACTATGCTTACATAACTCCTTTAAATACAAAAGAGTCAAATTCTTCATCGAGAATTTACCATTAATTGGAATGATATTAGTAGATTTGGTCAGTCTGTCGACGATGACCCAAATCGAATCAAATTCAGATGATGACCTTTGTAATAGTTAGACGTTTACTAATGTATGAGGCGATGTCTGCCTTCATAATTTGCCATCAGTATAACTTCTTCAGATAAAGATACACAAAATAAAAAAGGGCTTAAATAGAATACTTAATCTTACGAGATTCCAACATAACTATATCTCACAATCCTCCATATTTAGGCAACCACAAGTGGCCTTTAAAACATTTAACGCCATAGGCTTCTCAAATCTAATGGTTCACATTAGCCGCGAACCCCTTTTATTATCTATCTTATCCTTTTTACAAACATTAGTTATTTTTAAATTGTTCGGCAATTTATTTTGTACCATCATTACTAAGGAACACATCCTAATTGGTTCTTTATCCTTTTTACATAATGCGTCGGTATCTATATTCACCTCTCTTGATGATATAATTATCATGTCCACAATTCACTCAGAAATTCTTTCTTCATATTTTCTAAGTTTTAGTCTCGTCTCAACTCTTATTTTTATCAGTTTTGCTCAATCCGACGTTTAAAGCGTCGATAAATATTACAAGTAATTAAATAATAAATATTAAATTTTTATGAAATGTAAACGTAAAAATATTAAATTTCTTAGTTCGACCAGTTATATAAAAATGTTCAAAATAAATTTGAATTTAATCAACACGATTTTTTTGTTGATTTATCGAAAATAATTAACAAGATTTGTGAATGTTTGAAAAATCTTTGTTTATACTTTGGTCAAAATTTTCTTAGTTGAAAAGAAAAAATTGTCGTTTCAAATTTCAAGTCATAAGTTATATAGTTCTCTCAAATATTCTTATGTTGTCTAGAACTACACACAAACATTTACCCCTAAACAGGAGTTTAGTTAAATGTTATGGGTTTAAGGGAATAATTCCTTAAAAATCCTTTGTTGAAACATTTGTCAAACATATTTGCATTTTCTTTTTGGTATAACCCAAAGCCTTAAATGGCTCTAATTTTTGAAGAGTCAATATAGATTTCATTATCTTTTAATCACATGGTAAAATAATGTAAAGGATTAAGTCTTCAATAACATGTTAAATATTCAAGGTATAGGTTTTTATTGTTCGGCCAATTCAGGGCAATCTATAAATGATTATTAACTCCTTCTTATACTTATAAACAAACAAATGGTCCTTAATGATCACAAGCATGAAGTTATCAAATTACAGCTTACACACGTTATTCACCAATTTATGGATGCTACATGTGCATTCGTCGATCCAAACAACATAATATGAAACTCATAATATTCATTACGAGTTCTGGATGTAGTGATTGGAATAGATAATGTTTTTCGCGGACGCGAATTTGATGATAACCATGCCGTGGATCAAATCTTTTAATATACGCTAGAACCTTGTAAATGATCGAACAATCTATCATCTTGGGTAGTGGATATAGATTTTAATCGTCAATTTACTTAGTTCACGGTAATCAATAGATATAAGGGATAATCACAACATAGCTCTTCATGATGACGAGCTCGGTAGAATAAAAAGCTTGCTCCGACATCTCTCTCAGTTGTACGGTAATTCTTTTAATTCAGATGGTGCTGACGTATAGTGCACAAGCCATAGGTGCAGCACCGGGAGTATAATCAATACCAATTTCAACTTGCCTTAATGGCAAAAGTCTAGGTAATTCACCAATAAATACCTCCTAAAGTGTCAGATAACGGAAACATCTTTTAATAAATTCATATTAGGTTCTTTCTAGATTACAAGGTCCATGGCTAGTTCATAACCATTCACGGTAAAATTTCAAGTCTAAATGTAGGATATGGTCATCCGTTAAGAATTATTTAGATCACTTTTGATAATCAACATCTTATCTTTTAGGGGAATTTCTACTCGAGTTCCCATCAATTAAGACAATGTCGTCATGTCATAATCAATCAATCCATTCTACTGGCATTACCAACTTTTCAGTTTTATTACCATTGAGAATTTAATGAATATGAATATATCCCATGTTTTCATAATTTTTGTACGCATTCGAAAGATCCTCGGATCGTTACCCAGGTCATTCAAATGAAATCTAATCAAAAGAAATGATAGGAACGTCGATGCATCCAATCGGGTATCAACACTCGGTAATCAGATACTTTTCCAAAGAATCTTATCATTTAAAGAAATGAACAAGAAGGGGATATCAATTGTCAAATAAGACAATATCCATGGATGAGTAAATTCGATTCAGAAGAATAAATTGTACGGGCGCATATGTAGGTGTCCCTATCAATATCACCCTATTTTTCACTTCTTGTAGATCTCATAAAATTTAATCTTTCACAATCTTCATAGAAAATTTAGTGTTTATTAATATTTTCATGGTGGCTACTAATCAGCCTTGCATGGTCCATTCCAAATTGTATGTAGGCGCTCAACTATATACAATTTCAAGATTAACGATGCAATACTCAGTTTGTCAAAATTTTATCATCATGTTTATAATAAAAACATTTTCATGCTTAATTCTTAAATAAGAATCAAAAATAAATTACAGATATTTTCTTTGTTATAAAAACAATTAAGTTTTCCAAGGTGTTTTATAAACAACTTCATTTCGATAACAATCACTTATAAATCTCACTTTCAATAATCCTTATAGTGATGAAAATTCAATTTTTTCAAAGGATACGGTTTTAACTTTATTAAAACAATGTGTGATCTGCAAAAGAGTGATGAAGAGTTGTTCACCAAGAACTAACTACAATATAATAGGAAATGAGCTTAGCCACTTTATCACGAGGTTCATGACCTCGATGGCACTCAGGAAGAATAATCCACAACGTAACTCAAATCGAGATGAGTACTTGTTCAATGGTTGCATCACTGATGCGAGCATTAGGAAGAAGCAAGAAAAGATAGATAACATCGATACATGTAGAATTTAGCAATCAAAGGTAGTCGTTTCATTAATCACAAACAAGTCAAAATTGTACCGTAACACAATGAATACTAATCTACAAGAGTCATTAGGTGTCCCACCTGTCCCGGAAGATCCATCGGTCCCAATTCAGAAGAAGAATTCTTCAATTTATTTATTGGACACTGGGCATCCTCGTCAGTGGACAATGGCCTAGGAACAACCCTTAACACGAACCAACAATCAATTAAAATCTTATAATTCAATCACAGAACTTAACGACTTCCTCTTAACAATTTCATATTCCATACGTGTTAAATTTTACTCTATTCAATTTTCAATCAACTTATGTTCAATTCGATATCCTACCTCATTCTCCAATACTTTCAACCTTATTCATAAACCTTAAAAGGGTAATAAAAGCTCGATATGAACAACGCTTAATTTCCGATCCTATAGCTCTTACAACAATAGTTATCAAATGAGTCACTAGTATGAAATGACTCACACATACAATTAGACTTCTCAGAAAGGTACTAGTGGCATGAGGCTTTTGGGTAATGGTTCCAATGACAGCCTCAAGTGCAACATTCACCCTTTCGATTTCAAATTTAAGAATTGGGTGACACTGAATCAGATGACACCTTCCCAGGTGGTAACGTTATGTCAAACACCACATTATAAGGAAAGATCGTCATGACATCGATATCAGATTTAATCTCGCCAATTCTTCTTTAATATCACAATCAACTAATATCAACATTCCTACGAATATCAACCATTTTGTTGGGATCATAAATATCCGCAACTTGGTTTTGATCAAGAATAGCTAGAATTCCTACGGGAATAGCTTCAATTGATTTGCTAGGGGAGTTAGGGTTTCTTGTGACAATCTACGTCATATAAATACCTCGTATAAATATAAAAATAATCATCAAACCATCATGTAGTCAAATTCCATCATATATATATATATATATATAATCTAAGTTATATATATCAAAATAACACTTCTCAGTCTGGCCTTGTCGGTAACTCTGGAATTCTTTGGCACCGTTATAGTCAAAAGATTTTTAGACATTTTTAGAAAAATGTTTATAGTTAAAAGATTTTGAATTTTTTTATTCAAAACCTTAGTTTTAAAAATCTTTCGTTCTCTATAACGAGAGCTCTGGTACCAAACTGTAACACCCCCAATTTTATACAATTCAATACAGCGGAAAACTCGTTGGTGTTACGGGATAGTACATTACTCACATCATAGACAACGCATAAAAATCGCGTCGTTTAATAATAAAGCATTTCCATTCATAAATATCAAATTTACAAAGGTCCTAAGTCATTGTATTTCATACAGGTTTTACAAAGCATTTGAATGGAAATTATTATTTAAGTGCGGGCCATGAATTCTTGTTGTCTTCCCGAGAATTACCTTCAAGTACCTGAGATGAAACATGTTAAAAGAAAAGGTCAGCGATAACACCGAGTGAATTCATAGAGTTTAATAAAATCCATCAATATAACATCGGTATAAAATCATTACCGAAAATCATTTTGCATAAATCTTTGTAATAGGCCATAAAATAGCCAAAGTCATTTTATACAAACCCTTATCAAAAATCATAATATAGGCTTTTGCCTTCAGAATCATTATACGAACCATTGACGTTAAAAACATCATACAATACGTTTTATAACGTTGTATAGAGTTAAAATAAAAATCGTTATATGAATATGGTTATGTAAAACCAAAACACGAACATAATATCAATAATAAGACCCCGTATTGCTAGTCAGGCAATATATCGTAATTCAGTGCGTATAGCAGCATTTCATTATTTAGATTATTATAAGCCGCATGACATTGTTACCTTACTATAACAAACAACAGGTAGCTAACCCGAAACTCATTTGCCCATCTAAATTAGCGTGTCGTCACAATAATCACGCTCGTGTAAATCTTCTCATACATAAATTCTCTTACCAATCAATGTGGCACGACGGAGATCAATCGTCAAGGCGCGAACTGGGGTGATCGTCCCCAAATAGTACTATTATATGCATAAGCGTCTACCAAATCCCGGTAGTTCACAATTCATGCTAATGGGGCTTTTAGTTACATAACCTAACTTTAATAATCCATTTTATTCCATACATCGGGTCATATAATCATTCATCGGGTCATACAATCATTCGGGTCCAAATCAATAAACAAACAATCGGGACAAATGGTGTCCTATTTTATCAAAACTAACATGTTATCCCCCTCGCGGGTTTATAAAATATTTCATAAAAACATTTAAAAGAGTGCGAGGCTATGAACTCACGTTGATGTGGGAAAGCGAGTTATCAGCAATTCGGATGTACGGTACGTGCTTCAATCACGGAAACCTAGACAAATAATACTCGTTTTAGACTTTTGTCCAATGAATTTATGAAAATAACAATTATGTATACATATGATGATTTTATATATATGTTGATGATCAAGTGGGTTTATACATTCTCATTTACTCATTTTAGTGTTATGTATTGGTAACTTTTATATTAGTTACACTAGTTCAACTTGTTTACATTTTTTTTAGGTCCAATAAGCCTATTATAAGTCCATTACCTTAAATTAGACCTTTTTATACTTTTATTATCAGTATTATACTTTACATGTTGGGCCCAAGTGGGTTAAGCCCAATAAGTAAATTTATAGGTGTTTTACCAACTAGTCGGGTTTATAGTCCAATAAGGCTACTTTGACCCGTTAATGTCTATATGTTGTAAAGCTCGGGTTTTATCGGTTTTTACTTGTTATATAAGTTCATATATCATTATGTGAGTTTATCAAAGTTTATATTAGACGGGTCTGACCGTCTAAGTTTTATTTTACAAAAACGTTAATCTTTCGGTTTTAACCGAAAAGACGTAAATCTTAGTATATAGTTTTATAACTTGGAAAAACATTTATACTTGTAATTTATATAACATGTCCTATTTTAATATCAATATATATATATACCTCTTTATTTATAATTATTATCAACTAGTGGGTTTTATATATGTATATTTTATAAATACAAAATTTTGAGTGCTTATATTATATATTATTTATATTACCAAATATGTCCTAAATTTTCAATCCACTAAAATGTCCATATCTAGAGTTCTACATAGAGATAGGACCTTAAATGTTTATCACAAAAACTACATGATATGTGCTTCATTTTATACCGTTATAGCTACTGATGAATCAATCTCTAAATATTTTAATAAATTCGTCCAAAACAGTGTAGGCAGATTTGCACTCTAAACTTGTTTTGATCATATCTCACTCATTTTGATAATTCCATTGCATGGCCAACTCCCACATGTGTATAACACCTAATACTTACTGTATACTGATTTCACTTTACCATTTTATCAGTTTAACATTTGGTTACTTACTGTTTTTATACAGCCATCTTATTAAGCAAGATTTAACCATTTTTATATTTGGTTTTTCCATCTTTTTACACATGTTTATCAAATCTATCAACACCAAATCCACACATAATATTTTTGATCATCATTCATCATCATATACATATACATAAATAAAAAAATACAAGATTACATAATCAAAATAACAAGAGGATAGAAAGAACAATCTCTATACCACCAAGGTGATGAAATGATGAGTTTTTGGATGAACAAGACTTGATTTTGGGTAACCAATCCTATGAGATATCAACACCACTTCTAGGATCACCAAGTATTTGTAGATTCCTCCAAAAACCAACCCTTGTTCTTCATTAAAACTCCTTGATAAATCAGCCCCAAACTCCCTTGAAAACTCCTTTTTACATGTTAAGATCACCTCCAATCTTTATAACTTCAATGGGTTTTCATCATATGTAAATTATACATATGATTTATGGTTGAATTTTTTGATGGTGGTGGTGTTATATGGGGGATATGGGACGGCATAGATAGCAAGAGAGAGAGGTTGAGAGAATTTTTGCTAGTTTGCATGGAAGAAAATGGTAAATGGTTTTTGGTTCCATGGTTTTTGTGTTTAAGTGGTTTGGATGGCAACTAAGGACATGTGTCTTTAGTTAGCTTAATATGTTGACACACATGAGGTGTGTTGTTGAAGCTTTGTCCACCCATGTTTGGGGGTGGGACAAGTATATACTTGTTCCATCCCCATTAATTTAAGGGTATTCCTCGATTCTAGTTTCCTCGATTTGCGTGCCCTCAGGTTGTTTTACGAAAAACGTTTTTATAAATTATGAATCATCGGCACAAAACGAATCTAATAAAAATTGTCTCATTAAAAACGGAGTTCAAAAATGTAAATACGTAAACCTAGGGTTTTTGGTTTAGTCGTAAAGGACGTTAAATTATGAACGTAAGTCCTAATCTCTTCTCGTAAATTTGTGAGTTTATGAACCAACACAAATTTAAAATACCAAAATAATATTCACGGATACATATATTTCCTGAAATATCAGACTGTCACCAAAGACGGTGTATGTAAACGTAAGCACGTAACGTAGAGTCCTCTGGTTTAGACGTAGTCGATGCAACTTCAAGATGTAAACCCAAATTTCTTCCCAAAAATAAGTGAGTTCATAATATAATGTTAAAATAATGTTTTTAAATAACACTTTAGAATAAAATATCAACCATAAATTGACGGATTGTCACAGTATAAGTACGTCTTAAGATTCTAAGTTAGAACGTTTTATGTGTACTAGACTTATGTCATGCTTAATATTTAGCGGGTGTTTTTCCTTTTATTCTTTTCAATTTTCTTTGTGATGAATAAAGAAAAATAAGAGCGACTTACAAAAAAATGAGTGGCCAGAAAAAAGAGAAAAAGAAAAAGAAAACAAAAAAATAAAAATTACACAAGACTCCCAAGAGGGGCATTGAAGTGTTAATTATAGTAACTATTAGATTCCAATATTACTTTGACGGGTTGCGGGGATTTAATATTTGCTCCAATCCAATATTACCTTGACGGGTTGCGCGATTGAAGATCCAAAGTCTCAAAAAGGCGGAGGATGTAAATTATTGCGTGAGTTTTATTTTTCATTCCTTAGTGAGTGTGTAGCTACTTATTAATGCATGACATGAGGATTTTACACAGAAGGCGAATGACTTATTACTCTTAAAACGGACTTATATTAATTGTGAGAGGTTTTTCAAGTAATGGATGAGAGGATTACTTAGGATTAAAACCGTGCTTCCTTATTTTTGGATTTTACATTTCTTATATTTCACACTTCAAATAGTGACAAATTTGCCTTCAAGCAATTTGCTCAAATAATAACCGGTTCCACATTTAATTGTCATGAGTAAGTTGATGCACTTTTTACTTGTGAATACAATGATCCCATTTTTAAGCTTGGTATGGGAAAGTGAAACTTGAGGGTGATAAGTGTCCATGTACCAAAGTCCTAATTTAAGTCATTAATTTCTTTATGAGTTTTTCCATCAAAACCATTTCAAGAAAATTAAAAAATATATAAATAGAATTGTTTTCTTTGCATTGCATTGTACAAAATCAAAATCATGCATCATATTGAGGAGAGTAGTGTAAAAACATTCCATATTCGCCAAGGTGGGTTAATTATGAGAAAAATGTAAAATTGTGCTATAAAATATAGCATTGCATGAGGTCATGGCAATGTTCAAGTGTAGGGGATTTGATATGAGTAAAATCTCATATCAATTAATCAACAAATCATCCTAAAACACATGGAAAATACCTAACTTTTATGCTATAAAGTAGTATTATGTGGTATGTTTTATGTTTGTGCTTAAATAGGTAACAAGGATACAATTTCAAGCAAACAAGAGGAAATCAAGCTCATTTATAGTAACACCCCCAAATTTATACAACTCAATACAGCGGAAGACTAGTTGGTGTTACGGGATAGCACATTACTCACATCATAGACAACGCATAAAAATCGTGTCGTTAAATAATAAATCATTTCCATTCATAAATATCAAAGTTACATCGGTCCCAATTCATTATATTTCATACAAAGTTTTACAAAGTATTTGAATGGAAAAATATTGTTTAAGTGCGGGCCATGAATTCTTGTCGTCTTCCCGAGAATTACCTTCAAGTACCTGAGATGAAACATGTTAAAAGAAAAGGTCAGCGATAACGCCGAGTGAATTCATAGAGTTTAATAAACCATCAATATAACATCGGTATAAAATTATTACCGAAAATCATTTTTATACAAATCTTTGTAATAGGCCATAAAATAGCCAAAATCATTTTATACAAATCTTTATCAAAATCATAATATAGGCATTTGCCTTAAAAATCATTGTACGAGCCAATGTCGTAAAAGCATCATACAATACGTTTTATAACGTTGTATAGATTAAATAAAAACCGTTATATGAATATGGTTATGAAAACCAAAACACGAACATAATATCAATAGTATGACCCTGTATTGCTAGTCAGGCAATACATCGTAATTCGAAGCGTCTAATAGTATTTCGTTAGTTTTGGATTATTATAAGCCGCATGACATTGTTACCTTACTAAACCAACAACGGGTAGCTAAACCGATACCAATTTTGCCCATCTAAAGTAGCGTGTCGTCACAAAGGTCACGCTATGGAAATCTTGTCATACATAAATTCACTTACCAATCAATGTGGCACGACCGGGATCAACCGTCAAGGCGCGAACTGGGGTGATCGTCCCCAAATAGTACTAATAAATGCATAAGCGTCTACCAACTCCCGATAGTTCACAATTCATGCTAATGGGACTTTTAGTGACATAACCTAACTTTAATAATCCATTTAATTCATCTATCGGGTCCATTAATCATTTATCGGGTCATACAATCGGGTCATTCAATCATTCGGGTCCAAAATCAATAAACCAACAATCGGGAAAAATGGTGTCCTATTTTATAAAACTAACATGTTATCTCCCTCGCGGGTTTATAAAACATTTATAAAAACATTTAAAAGAGTGCGAGGTTATGAACTCACATTGATGTGGGAAGGCGGGTTATCGGCAATTCGGACGTACGGTACGTGCTTCAATCACGGAAACCTAGACAAACAATACTCGTCTTAGACTCATGTCCAATGACTTTAGAAAAATAAGAATTATGTATACATATGATGATTATTTATATATGATGATCAAGTGGGTTTACATATTCTCGTTTACTCCTTTTAGTGTTATATGTCGGTAACTTTTATACTAGCTTACTAGTTTTACCTATTTACACGTTTTAAGTCCAATAAACTTATTATAAGTTCTTTAACTTGTTTTAATCCATTTTACACTTATATTATCAGTATTTAAACTTTACAAGTTGGGCCTAAATGGGTTAAGCCCAATAATAAGTTCATAAGTATTTTAGTCCACTTTTGTTGTATTATTAGTCCAATAACGTTAATTTAGTCCGTTAACGTCCGTATGTCCTATAGTTCGGGTTTTATCGGTTTTTACTTGTTATACATGTCTATATATCAGTATATAAGTTTTATAAAGTTTTCATTAGACGGGTCCAACCATCTAAGTTTTATTTAACAAAAACGTTAATTTTTACGGTATTAGCCGAAAAAGTCGTAAAAACAATGTTTATAGTTTTATAACTTATAAGTATTATTTCACTACCATTTATATAAGTTATTCATTTATTTATCCTTTTAAATATTCATATAAATAAGTTTTATAAGTTAGTGGATTTTAATTTATATTTTATACCATTAAATTTTGAGTGCTTATATAATAGTATTATTCTTTAATTTCCAAAAATCTGATTTTTATCTTCACTTTCACCAAAACTGCCATATCTTGAGTTCTATATGGAGATAGAAGCTCAAATTTTTATCACATAAACTACATGATATGTGCTACATTAACTCTTCTATAGATACTATTGAATCATCTTCTAAATATTTTCTAAAAATCGTCCAAAACAGTGAACTCAGATTTATACCTTAAACTTGTTTTGATCATATCTCACTCATTACTTTGATTCCATTGCATGGACAACTCTCACATGTGTACAAGACATATAGCTTACTGTAAATGGATTCTACTTCATCATTTTATCAGTCCATGACCTGTTTCTTTACTGTTTTATACAGCCAACAAATTTAACCAAGATTTTAACCTTGTTTCTTATGGTTTTTCACCTTTTTAATCATGTTTATCAACACCAAATCCCCACATAACATTTTTATCATCATATAATCATCATATACATATACAATAGGAAATAAAATACATGTTTACATAATCAAAATAACAAGAATATGAGGAGGACAATCTTTATACCACCAAGTTGATGTAGGTTGTGATTTGGACATGGTTTTTGATGGAGAAACTTGTGAATAATCATGACCATCTTCAAGACCACCATGCTTCATGTACTCCTTGTGGAAAATAAGCCCTAACACTTCATGGAAACTCCTCCTTGGATGTTATAACTTGCACCAATCAATAGGGCTTCAAAAGGGTATCAACATGTATATGAATAACATGAGATTTTGTGGTTGATTTTGATCAAGTGATGGTGGTTTGTGGTGAGAAATGGGACGGCATCTTTAGAGAGTAGAGAGGAAATTGAGATGGTTTTGCATGTTGTAAATGGAAGAAATGAAGGTAGCTAGTGGTTTTGATAGTGTTAGCTTACTTTGTAAGCTTGTTTGACATGTGTAAGTTACAAGAGTGTAAACTTGACACCAAAGTGGTATGGTGTAGTTATGTAGCCGGTTTTGAGTGAGGGTGGGACAAGTGTCCCACTTGTCTCAGCCCCATTTATTTACGGGTACTCCTCGATTCTAGTTTCCTCGATTTGCGTGCGCTCGGGTCGTTTTATGAAAAACGTTTTTATAAATTATGAATCAACGTCACAAAACGAATTCAATAAAAATTGTCTCATCAAAAACGGAGTTCGAACACGTAAATACGTAATCCTAAGGTTTTCAGTTTAGTCGTAAAGGACGTTAAAATAAAATCGTAAGTCCTAATCTCTTCTCGTAAATTTGTGAGTTTATGAACCAACACAAATTTAAAACTCCAAAATAATATTCACGGATAAATTTATTTTCTGAAATGTCGGACTGTCACCAAAGACGGTGTATGTAAACGTAAGCACGTAACGTTGAATCCTCCGGTTTAGACGTAGTCGATGCTACTTCAAGACGTAAATCCAAATTTCTTCCCAAAAATAAGTGATTTCATATTGTAACATTAAAATAATGTTTTCAAATAAATATTGAGAATAAAATACCAACCATAAATTGACGGATTGTCACATTTATGATGAAAATACAAGAGAAGGATCAAAGATGACAAGTCATTTGAAGATGAAGGACCTATCTTAACAATACTTAAAAGTTAAGGGACATAAATGCAATGTTTGGTAAAAGTCAAGATTAAACTCAAACTTGGTCAAACTTCAAGTCAACCAAGTCAAGGGAGTCAAATGAACAAGAATGCAAGTCAAAGGACTAAAATTGCCATTGGAATGAAGATAAGAGCTCATTTTGATAATCTGTTAAAGACAAGGGACTGAAATTGTTAAAAATGCATCAACTTTGTTGTCAATCCGTGTCATATGCCTTTGAGCCAATCAAAATTCAAAGAAAAGAAAGTTTGGATTGCCAAATAATGACCAGCTCACTCAGTTCATTTATTAAATCGAATCTTACACAGTACTCCCCACTTATTTTTTTTTGGCCAATCAGAACTCAACATGCAATATATATTATATCTAATTAGGATAATGATCCGTGTGAAGGGCCAAGAACGAATGAAAACATGACACGTGTCACTTTATTCATCAAACGAGCCCAGAACGTGGATTTGGCTACAATGCGTTTCACAACAAACTTTCTACATGAAAAATGCTCGGATTGAGATGACGAATTCAACTAAAAAAGTTAATTAAGCTGAAGATCAAAGGAGAAGAAAACCCATTTCTTGTTCTTGGAGTGAAATCTACAATCCACCAGACTTAGACACCTGGCATCTTCCCATTGGTTGAGACACGTCAGACTTCCCCAAATCATCATCATCAACCTCTATAAATAGGACATTGTACATCCATTTTCATTGTGTAGCTAAGTGTGCAAAAAAAACACACTTTAGATTTTCTCTCTCAAAATTTGTTCTTTCATTTAGTTAGCCATCAACTCTTAACTGTTTGACACACACTTAAGAGTTGGTTAGAAGTTAGTTAAGCAGTTGTAACTACTTTTCCTTCATCAATCAATAAAAATCACAAAAATATCCATTTCCTCTTCTCTTATCTTCATTTCACTTACTCATACCTGCAATCCTATTACTGTTGTGATTTCATTGATCTTAAGTGATCAACGTAGTGTTTTTGAGATATTGTGGGAGCTTGTTATGATCAATTCAGCAAGATCAGTTCATTCCAGTACCTGAGTTGCAGTTTGTAGCTGTTTGGTTTGATTTGTTTAGAAAAAGCTTTTGGAGGTGATAATATGGTTAATGGTGGTGTTCTGGTGTTGTTCTTGTAGATTCTAGTTGGCTCAGTGCCACACTACTCTATCAAGGGAGGCTTCTAGCTAAAAAGTTTGTTATCCTGTTTTTAGTTCCACTCAATTGAAGTTTGCATGCTCAATAACTAGTGTAAACAATTTGTACTGGTATGATCATATGTTTGAACTTGTTTTAGTGTAACTGAGTTGGTTTGATAACATTTGGGTGCTTTTGTAGCTTTTAGTCTGTTTTTACTTGATTATAGTTTTATATTCATCAGTCAAAGTTCTTTAAGAGCATTTTGTTTAGTAGTCTGTTAATAAGCCTAAAATCAGTCACATTTACCTTCATTTTACTTAAAGAACGTGTCTTGTTATCAGTCTTAGCTTATTTCACTCTTTTACTCAAAATCACTTTGTAAAAGTTCATCACACACTTGATAATTGGTGTTTGGATCTGCTTAGTTTTTGAATACAGGTTCTTTAATCTTGTTAAGTCTTGCTTATTCACACTCAGTAAACCAGTAGAAATAGTTTTGTTTGGTTTTGAAGTCAAACTTCAGGTCAAAAAGGCAAATGGTATTAAAAAAAGTATGGGTTAAAGTCTGTGAACACTTTTATTCAGTAAACTAGCTCATTTTAAATCATTGCCATTTACTTAATACTTAACTAAATTGCTTGAAACAAGCTTCTAGTTGTAGCATAACATCTAGAGATCAAGACTGTGCAAGGAAATTCTACAGTATTCTATTTTGATTGAGAAATCAGCTTATTAATAAGCTCCTTAGCAAACTCAAGTTTCTATAATAGAAAGTGGACTGTTTTCTTGGATAGCCATTTCTACTTCATAAATGTTCCCATTTTTCTTCATAAACCTGTTTAGAAACATGTCTTGAGCAATTTTGGAACTTTTCAGCTTTTTCATAATTTTGGTCAAACTTGGTCAAATAAGTTCTTTTCATCTTAATTCCATTTTCCAACTTATTCAGTGTATCATTTTCAAAAAGGAAAGACATTCCATACTCTCATTAAGTTGTTTAACAAGTTTAAGCATTAAAATCAAGATGTGGATGTCTTGCTTTTCAGTTAGCTTAATGTTGGCTTATTGGAATGAGCTTATTTGAGGTCTACTTGGTTTTAAGCAGTTTCCTCATACAAGCCTAGTTGATTTTCAATTTTAAGCATTTTAAAACCAGTTTGAGCTTATTTGGTTCAGTAATAAGCTCATACAAGCTTATTCTTTGTTGTATGCCCGTTTTTGAATATCAAGTCCCATTAATTGCATTTTAGTCCTTATGGATTGTATATGTTTGTACTTGTAGCTAAACTTGCAAGTTTTTAGGGTTTTCATTAAATCAGTCCTTGAAGTTTCAGAATTTGCTAAATTTGGTTAGGCAGTTTGTTTAGTTGTTAATAGTTTGTTACAAGTTGTTAGAATTTACAATTTAGGTCCTTTTACTTTCTGAACTTTTCATTTCAAGCCTTGTACTTTCCATTAATTTACATTTTGAGCATATTACTTTCATGTTCTTACAATTTGAACTTTTGTGAATAATATTTGGTAGTTGCTATGTGTTTTACGGATACATAGTTTAATATTTTTCACCATTTTTACTTGTTGTTTTAAATAGACATAGAATATCCAAATACCCTATCAACCAAGAACAATTATAAACTTGAGTTTTTTAGGACTTTCAATTGGTCAAGAATCAAGAGAAAACGAACTTCAGTATACTTAATTTCAAAAAACCATAGAAATATGAAGAAATATAAAAGAGTTTAAAAACGTGCACCTCCAAAACATACATCCATGCTTTAGGATGTGAGAGCTTAAGTGGTAGCAGAAAAACCACTAGCTTCCATCTTTTGTACCTGCTAAGATAAACAAACACAAAGGTGAACCAAATACAATGAGACACTAATATTTGTAAACAAGGATTTTAAACCATAAAACCTTTCCTCAAAACTTAACAAACAGATAAATGGAACTCAGATCTTAACTAATCAAACACTAACTTTCATAAAAACATAAAAGGAATTACAATTTTCTTAAAATACCAACTTTATATTTATAAAAAGGAATTACAAAGATTAATGTAAAGATTTTACTAGTTGAAAGTTCGTTTTCTCGGTGTCTCTTCGAATTGATTTCAAGTTAATTGTGTGAGATTAGTTGTTCTTGGTGAATCAAATATTTTTGGTTTTGGTAAACTAAATGTGCAAGACTTAAAAATAATTGACGAGTAACTAAAACTAAAACTAGTTGAAACGTAAACGGTGCATATTTAAAACTTTTAAAGTACATGACGTAAAATTAAATAACGTAAAATTAAAGCTTGACGAAAAGTAAATTGACAATAACATAAAAATGCGGAACGAAATTAAAATAGACTAAAAATAAAACGAGAAAAATTGACATTTTAACCTAAGCAAAATATTAAAACAAAACAAAACATTCCATCGGAATACACCCGATCGGAATCCATAAGGATCCGATCGGAATGTAACCGATCGGAATGAGCATGATCGGAATAATCAAAAGTAACTCAATCGGAATGTCTAAAATTAAACTAATCGGAATGTTTAGAAAAGGGCCAGATCGGAATGTTACTATGAATCCAAATCGGAATACACGAAAATGCATATGATCGGAATATAAAGAAAAGGTACAATCGGAATGTGTAAAAAAACTCATAATCGGAATACACCTAAACTAAGCAAATCGGAATGATGCCAAAACCCTTTTCCGATCTACTGATCGGAATAAGGTGTGCTGATCGGAAAAGATAAATCGGAAAAGGGTTTACCTTTTCCGATTAAACAGGGATTCGAAATAAGCAAGTAATAAGCTATTATATTAAGCTATCACAAAAACATAAACGAATCAATAGTGAAACGGAACCAATAAGCACAAATAATAACTTTTCCAAACTTAAAATAAACAAACTTTGAAATCAAAACATAAAAAGATTAACTTTTTAGGCACGAAAACATGAATGAACAACACGGATCAAATGTAAATCGCACCAAAAGCAAACAAGAATCAAGAAAGGAAGATGAGAGATTAAGACAAGAAAAGTAAAGATTAAAGAACAATAATTGAAAACTTACTTGAAAATTAAAATGGATTAAAAGTGTATAACAAATGATTTAAAGTGCAAGAATTAAAATGACAAGAAATAAAAATGGTGGAAGTGGTGGTTTGTCAAACCACCCAACAACATGAAAATGAAATGGGATCAATCTATATATAGGGGTGATTAGGGAGGAGCTTAGGAAGCTTCCTCCCTCTTTTATCTTTGCCTTAATTGCACACGTAAGTCCTTTTCCTCTTTATCTTTTGTTAATCTTGGACTTTGTCTTGGGATTTCTTTAACTCGTCTTGATTTTTCTTTATAAATAAGACTCGAGTTCTTCGGCTTTTTAGTAAACTTCCGTCCTTTGACTTTTTCTTCGATAAATCTTCAGAATTGGTCTTGCACTTCCGTTCTTTTTCCACTCTTGATCTTTCGACTTCATCTTTCGTCTTTTTCCTCGATAAAAGCCCGTGAATGCCGTGTTTTCTCCACTTTTCACCTTTTCGTCCTAAATCACAACAAAAACACAAACCACGCATAATTCCGACATAAATGACATAAAATACACGTTTTGGCTCGGTTATTATTGTAATTAAGTGGTAAAAAGGATGGGTGTTTTCACACCTATCAAAGATTTTAGCTAAAATCTGGAACAAAGCTCTCTCACATGTTGAGGAGTCTTTATATAGACATCAATAGACGATTCTAGAATGGAAAATACATGAAACCCTAAGCTATAAAATCTCAGAATTGCTCTTGAGCCTTCTAGAATGCATTTGGTTGTTGATAGGCTGTGAGGAGAAATCTTGGGCGTTTATTTACTTCTTGGTGACCAAGGAATGAATGTATGCCTTTGATTTATCCATGTCAGTGATCCTTGCCAAGTGTCGTCATGTGGTTGGTTCTTGTGGGGTCATTCTTGTAGTGGAGTTTGGGGTTTTTGGTATGGGATGTGATTGAGGTGACGTGAATCATACGTGGGTATAGCTAATTTAACTTTCTCCTTTGTTCTCATATTTGAAGGTCTTCATTGGATGTTTGACTTCATGAGGGACCATTGTTGACAATTTAGATTTGTTGAGGGACTAAACTTGCCAAATCTTCAAAGTTGAAGGACCTTTTTCTGATTTTGACAAACTTAAGGGATCATTCTTATAAATCTTCAAGTCTTCAAGGGTTATTCTTTGAGAAATCCATAATTAGGGCCCGGTTCATTGTGCGGCTTCGTTTCTCATGTTCGTTTTTCCTTGTTTCTTGTGATCTTTTGTCTTTTTCACGATATCCATACCTAAAATACACAAGTAAACAAACACAAGCATATATATGGTATTTTGATGACATTTTATGCATTTAAAGCCCGAAAAGAACGATGAGATCATGTATAAATGTCATATCATCAAATGTCAATTTCCTCCATAAATGTGTCATTATTCTCAACGGGAGTAATAGTCAGGGGTAACGACTTAGTATTAGAAGTAGAATTAAACGCTTCAATTTCAACAATAAGAAGATGAACTTTCAATAATTTGTCGCGAAGAATAACGTCTTCCACCTCATTTAAAACACCAAGTTCATTGGTGAACTTCTCGTAAGTCAGAGAGACTAAATCAACATCGCCCTCATCTCCCGAAAGAAATTAGGAAAAATGAGAAATTTCAAAAGTGAAATTCTCATAGCATGGAGAAAAATCATCATTAAGAGCGACCTCGTCCGTATGCTCCGCAAAAGTTGGATCATCACAAACCTCATCAAAGAATTCGTCGATACCAAATTCACTAATCTCACTCGATGTATCACAATCCTTAGATGTATTTGGGACATCAAGAGTATGAGTAGTAATCTCGGAAGATGGGTTGAGATCAAAAATATCATCCTCGTCATCATCATAATAATATGGTCTCACAAGAGGCGTAGAGGTATAAACACTAAGATTAGATACTTACTCTTGTCGCCTTTCCTTTTGCAATTTATCTTGAAGTCGATCTAATTCGTCTTGAACTTTTAGGAGTACATTCAAAATAGTGCCTCGTTTGTCTTCACTCATTGCAAAAGAAGGTTGATGATCGAGGGTGTGACAATCCGTCAATTTGAGGTCGTTATTTTATTCTCAAGTATTATTTATAATCACTATTTTATTATTAATTTATGAACTCACTCACTCTTGGGAAGAAATTAGGGTTTACGTCTTAAGTTGACATCAGATAATAAATTTATTCTCGTATATTATTTTGAAATTTTATTTTATGTGGGTTCATGAAACTCACAAATTTACGAGAATAAATTACGACCTACGTGCATAAATTAACGTCTTTTACGATTAAACCGGAAACCCTAGGTTTACGTATTTACGCTTTCGTGCTCCGTTTTTTATGAGACAATTTTTATTAGAATCATTTTGTGCCGTAGTTTCATAATTTATAAAAGCGTTTTTCGTTAAACGACCCGAGGGTACGTAAATCGAGAAATCTAGAATCAAGGAGTACCCATAAATTAGTGGGGATGAAACAAGTATTGATGAGACTGTATTTATACATAGTCTCATCGTCCAAATCGGGCTTAAAATGCTTAAAATATCCTCAAAATACCAAAAAATATGCCTGTGTTTGTTCATTGTGTATTTCAGGTACGGATATCGTGAATTCACCAAAAGATCAAAGGAATCAAGCCAAAACGAACACGGGAAACGAAGCCGCACAAGGAACTGGACCAGAATCATGATTTTCCTATCAGGTCCTTGAAGTTTTGAAGATTGTCAAGTTTGGTCCCTCAAGAATTGAAGACTTGTCACTTTTGGCCCTTGTAAATCTCAATTATACAAGTTTGGTCCATTAAGTTTCAAGGTATTACATTTATGGTCCTTGAAGAATCAACATATCCATATTTAGTCCTTTATTCAAGTTTACATGACCCAAGGACTACTTTTGCCAAGCCTCCAAAGATTTAACAAAGAGAATGGCTGCCTAAAATCTGCAAAGTGGAAAGAGTTGTGTTTGCAAATTATTACAAAGAATAGGGGTAATTTCTGCCAATGTTCAAAGTTATTAATATAACTTTGGCAATCCAAAACAACACAAAGTTCCAGTCCAAATACATTATGACCCGTCACCTTTTTGATTAATATTGAACATGGGTCAAACCTAGTCAAATGAAGATTTATGGTGGGAAACACTTCCTGTGCAAGATTATCCACACTAATCCCCTTGTTCTTAATCATATGAACCCAGATTTTAAATCTTCAAATCAAAGGGTTTATGGAAATTGGTTAACCAGAAATTTAATTAAACCTAAACCCCTGACATCCCATGTGAGAATTGGCATCCAGCTCATCACAAGAAACCAAGCACAAGTCACATGTTGAAGAAGATTCCAAGAACACTTGACCAATCCAACGAATGATAATCAAACCTTGGTCCCCAATCTCATCAAACGGCTATAAGCCTCACAAGGACAATGTCATCATCATAACTCCATCTATCAACCATTGGATTCATTTTGGGAAGCTTCTAGTATGAAATCAAGGGCTGTGATATGTTTCAGAAAGGGACAATGTCGACATCTTTGCTAGGGTTCACTCACCCTCATTGTAAATAAATAGATAGCTTAGTTTCATATTTCTGTGGTTCCAATTTTTTATCCAAGATTTATAAAATTCGAATCTTGAATATAATTGAGTTCCATTTTATTTACTTGCAAATTTTATTACTTGTCTTTAGTTTTAAGCAACTTTACTTTACATGTCCTTTGATTCCTGTCTTGTTTTAAGGTTTTCTCAAATCAAAAGTTTTTCTTTATTCATTCACTGTCCTATAAGCTAGTTGTGAGCTTACTGACAATAAGTCTCTCAACAAGCTTATAAGATTTGTTTGACCTTGTTTTTCGGCTTAAGATATCAATTGCACATTTACTCCTAAGTTTACCAATTTATTTTCAAAAATTTACAAATTCTGAACAAGTACTGTAGCATAAGCTACCTAAAGGGTTTTCTAACAAAAATCCTTTTCAGAGTGTTTATGAAACGTGACAAGTCACTTGGAGGAGTTTGGAGATGTTTAGAGGTGTTCTGGAGTAGTTGCTAAAGTTTTACATTGAAGAAATTCGGTCCTATATTTGCTCTTGTGTGAATGAGCTGTTGGTGGAATAAGCTAGAACATGCTGGGTTAGGTTGTTTAAGATTGGAATATAGTAGAGTTGAGGTGCTTAGCAGATTGCTCATAGTCAAAAGCTAGGACAATTGGTAAGTGATTTCCTCCTATTTCAGCTTATATACTTAAATTGCTAGCTAGCTTAGTTTTGCATATGTGCTTATTTGATTAGTTGTTTAATTGTTCTCATTTTATTGTCATTTACTTAATGTTCCAGTTTTACTTGCTTATTGCTTGTTAAATTTCATTTCCATAATTTCATAATTTTTCGTCTCATTAATTAGTGTTTGGAAGAAGTTCACAATCTGTCATAGATTTAGATTAAGGTTTAATTCTTGAATGCATCATTCCGTTAAGGTTAGTATTAGTGTATTTCAAATTTTAATTTCACATAAACATCAAAAAAATAAAATATAGGATTATAGCTTAGTTTATGTAGTTTCATATTATTAGTGTGTTCATGTCATCTGCTGGTTAACTAGTGTTTGGATGAACTCATATCACTGTCACTAGCTTAGGTTATAGTTTTAGGTACTATTGCATCACACTTTGGAGATTAGAAATTGCATAGATCAACTTTTGTTTCATCTTAAAAGTTGAAAAATATAAAAAGTATGGTTCATCTAACTTTCTGTTAAGTAAAATTCAGCAAGTCACTGATTTTGAGTGTTTCATGTTATTAGTTGCCTTTTTTGTTTGATTTCTTTGTGTTTTTTATTTATTTATATAAACCTTAGATAGTTATTGGTACTTGTAGTCTATCACTACTTAGGACCTTGTTATGAGCTTTCATTGGATGTTTTTAACGTAGGTTAAAATGGAAAACCACACCAGCAGGCCTGTTGGGCAGTTGAGTGTGATTCGCCGCATGAAATGTAGTTGTTTGTTATGTATTAGGATAGTATAGGTATAGGGTGTATTAGGTTTGCTAGTGGGTAGCTTTTGGCAGCCCGTTTAAAGCCTTCGACACCACTGTCATAGCTTAAAACATCCACAGCCCTCACTTGCTGCACGTTTCATCACTGTATGCTCCGCACGGTTTATAGCTTTAAGTTTGAGTGTTAATGCTTGCAATCTTGTAGATTGTTAGCATAGGTTTAGGTTAGGGCCTCAGTTAGCTGGTATCTTAGGTTGTATAAGATTTTGGTGGGTTAGAATTATCTTATAAGTCCACTGTAGTGCCCACTAGCACCATCAGACCTTGCGTTTCCTGCATTTCCTTTCCTTTTAGCTGATAGTTCGTGGAATTGTGGTGAATTCTGGATTAATTGTTGTTTGTTTGTGTGCCTTTTGTGTTTATTGTGACTCCCTACAACCCACTGGTTGTAGGGGTGCCGTTTGTGCCCAAAAACGCCAACAAACAAGCCTAAAACAAGCGAAAACGAGCCGTAAAAAAACATTCAGCAACTTTTTCTTTGTTGTCCGATAACGCTGCAGATTTTTTATTTTTTTAGTGTTGTCCGATATCGGACAACACTGATGTTGGACAAGTCCTTTGTCTGGTAGGATATTGGACAACACTAAAGTACTCCACCTTGGAGTACTTTGGGGTATTTTCGTTTTTAGCCATTTTTTTTAGTTTTTTTTTTACTTTTTTATTTTTCCCTTGTTAATTTAGTTAAAAAAAAGACTTTTAGAAAAATAAAATTTATTTTTAGCATTATTTTATTTTTTTTATTATTATTTTAGTTTAAAGTGTTTTTAGCCTTTTAAAAATAGAAAAATAGTTTTAAAAATTTAGGAAAAATACTTTTTAGTCTTTAAATAATATAAGTAAGTTATTAGTTCAATAAAATAATATTTTGGGCTTTTTCTTAATTATATTTGATTTTAGGGCTTTAATTAGCATTTAAAATTGAATATTTAATTAATAAAAGGTTTTAAAAATTATTTTTTTGATTGTTATCCTTATTTATATTATTGTGAACTAATTTTTCATTTTTAATTTATTTTTAGCTTAAAATTTTTAAATTTTCACGTTTTACGTACTTACGTTCGCGTTTTACGTCATTCGTCGTAATTAATTGTAATCGTAGTTCGTCTCTAGTTTTCTTTCTTTTCTTATCAAAAAACGACACTACCCTAAACCTTTGATTACATATTTTGGCACATTAATCCACACACCTCCTCGAGAACGAACCCACATTTGTTCGGTTTCGCGTTTTTCCTAAAACGTGCAACTTAATACTTGCCCATTATACGCTCTTTTTCCTAAAAGACGTATTTCTACGACTATCAAAATGGCGCCGCTGCCGGGGAGGTGTTTTTAGTGTGCCATTACTATTAGTATCGTGTTTTTGTGAGTGGTGCGTTTTTGCTTTTCACATTTTGAAAAGCGTGAATATCGTACATACTCATTTTTGTTATTTTTCCTTATTATATTATAGTATCCAAATAAATCGTGTTTAATTTTCCTAAATTAAACACACAACAATCATTTTACTATATTGTAGATATATTGGTTTTCGTTTTTATTGTGAATATTATTAATATATTGTATTTACGTAGAACAATAAAAATACAAGTACTCCAAATACGTGAGAAATCACAACCTTGATTCGGGATTTCATCACTCGATCATTGTAGTCGAATCCAAAGCAAAAGTAAAAGGCAAAATAGATAAATACTTTCGTGAGGCTTAATTTCAATTAACACAAACTATAAGGTGGGTATAAGGCGGTTGTATTTCACGACCTAAGGGAAAAAGGCTCTTAAGTGCTTAGCGCCGCCTCGTTTCCCCCGCTTGCTTGTGCGTGTTTTGAGAAAAAGGGCTAATCGAGGGTTTGCCAACCAAAGTATTATCTAAGTATATATATTTGCTTGTTTTCAAGATTAAACCCTCTTGAACGTTTTGGTGTTCCACCAACGTTCTAAAGTCATCGAAGGCGTTTACTCCACGTGATCGTTTTCATTCCTTGAGGCTCTTTTAATCGAGAAAATCGATTCAAGGAGAGATTTGTAGATTTGTGTCTACGTAATACATTCAAAATACCAAAAAAATTAAAAAAACAATCAAGAGCACAAAAATAGTCTTCTACATTCCCTCTAATTTAATAATTCTCTTCTTTCACCCTCTATAACGTTTAATTCTCGTAACACCGTTCTCGTTGCATCATGTCGAATGATAGTGGATATTATTCATGTCCATATTGTGGAGGCCCGCCCGATGGTGCCAATTGTTTTAATTGTAAGGTTATTGGAGGTCGAGAGGGTTATATCTATAACTCCGCTCCACGTGGTCTTGGTGACAATTTTCAATCTTACGACCAAGATCACCCATCGTCTTCGTTCTACTCGTCACATGATTCGTCTTTTAATTGTGATCAAAATCAAAATGATGAGATGAATCAAAACGCTTTTTATGACTATGTGAGACGTAATAATGCAAACTTAACGATGATTCAAGAACAAGTTGCGAATCTTAAGGAACATCACGAAAAACAATTGGAAACTCAAAAGTAATTTTACTTAAAAGAAATGGCCTCCATGAGAACCGAGTTGGAAAACGAATATGATGCCTCTTTTAAAGAACAAGAACGTTTATCTGACCAAGTTGTCGAGAGATGGGATTAAATTGTTGACAAAGTTGTGGAGGCTTACACTATTAAGCAAAATGAACTTCTTTCAATCATTGAGACCTTAGAGAAAAAAGTAGCTTCATACGAGTCGAGTTCTTCATCGAACGTCACAAATCCTAATCTCGAGGGAGAGGTTAAAGTTATTTCGACTCCTAAGACTCGTACGTCTCGTATTGACCCCAATCTCTCGAATTTTAGAGTCGTGCAACCTTCGTCGTCTTGCAAAAACGTTGAGGAAACAAAAACGTCATCCAACGAAGTTTTGAAAAATGTTTTTGAAAGTAAACCAAAGGAAAACTCGTAGGATACTTGGGATATTTAAATCTTGTACCTTCTAAACCTAATTTTTCTAATGAGGATGAAATTATTGAGAATTTTCTAAATCAATATACACTTAATTTTGACGAAGAAATTCCATCAAATGATTTTAAAAAAGAAAAATGTGAAAAGGTTTTAAAGGAAATCGTTAAACCCTCGTTTTTACAAGATGAACGGAAATTAATTTCGAAGGGACGTGTTAGTAGTTTTGCTAAAATGTTTGAAAACCCACGTTCGATCCCTTCGAAGGACAAAGTTGAAACCGTCAAGGCAAAATCGTCACAAGACGAGCCTTTTACTCCTAATCCCACACCGAGTGAGATTTTGGATTTATCATGTGAGAAGTCCGCCGATGGCCTTGCTCACATCGATACGTTTTTCGATATCGAGGTCGAAACGACAAAGGCAAAATCTTCAATCGAAGAGCCTTCTTTTCCTAGTTTCACGACGGTTGAAGCTAGCGACTCGATTATCGACGACTTTATTGCTCGACCTCTTCCACGAGGAAGAGAAGACGTTTTTGATCCCGATGGAGACTTTTCCGAGATCAAACGTATTCTTGATGATCCGCCTTCTATTTTTGAGTTTGATGAGGACCGTTGCGTTATCCCGGAAGGGGATGTTTTATTGATCGATTCACGTTTTAAAAATTCAAATCCTCCTCCCGCCTTCAAGATAAATGTGAAAATTTTAAGTGTGCCTAGAATTGTTTTGGAAACACCAAATACTTTCAATTTAATCAACTTGGGTTTTCGTAACAATGAGTTAAAAAATGAAAAAAGGAATGATTTTACAATTGATTTGAAATTTTTTCCAAAGTTAACTCCGTCATCACCTCGCTTAATTGAGCTTGCTACAAACGCGTCTACTTCTTTTGACGACGTTTTGTGTGGATCTAGTATGGGGGAAGCCCCATTTGTTCCCTCACCATTCTCCACCGAGGACGAGATTTTTGAACCCGGTATCACGTTTAAGATAAAATCTCGGTCTTTTACCGAAGTAGTCACTAGAAGATCCTTCTACACTTACGGTATGAGTTTACCTCGAGTGACTCGATTTTTATGCCCAACCAATGTCCCACCCTTCTCTTCTTATGCTATTTTATTGTGTCCCTTTGGGACGATGATGTTGAAAGTCGTGTTGTTTCGTTTATCATCCGAAAACGAAGACACGATCTTCGATCCCGGTATAAAGGCTTTGCCTTTATTCACGATTGCTTTTGGGCCTTGATTACATGTAAGTCCCACCAAAAATGACCGAACGAAGATAATCCCTAAATGATCACATTTATGGGGATTCGAGTCGAGCTTTTGACTCGGTTTTCAAAAACAAGGTGCCTCGTGGGGGATTCTCATGCTTATCCTTGTAAATATTATTGCTTTTTAGTTAACCTAATGTGAGGGGATTTGTGCCCTTCCAACCTTTGTTCCGTGATTGTTTGTGATATGTGGTTTTTAGATGATCACGATCTTCACGATTGGAGCCTCTCGTGTTCGTTTTATGGGAGCACTCGACCGTTTGCTTTGAAGAATTTCTCGATATCCATATGATATATCCTTTGATGTTCTAACTTTAGGTCTTATAGCACACTTCATAAACGGCTATTGATTTAATGATTACACCCTTTCCATGCTAGATTAAGCATTCGACTTCGTCTTTAGTATGGGGGTGTTTTCACCCCTAGACTCGAAACATTGAGGACAATGTTTAATTTTAGTACGGGGGGTGAGTAGATACTTCACCTTGCTTACGTGAACACGCAATCCAAATTTCATCTTTTTGTTATCATTTTGTTGCAAAATAAGGCTAAAAATGGCCAAATTTTAAAATTTTTCTAGTTTTTCATAAGTGTTTAAGACACAAATGTAGGTTTTCCGTTGGTGAGAATAAGAGTAATTTTTTACTCGACCGTGCGTGTTGAGCACTTAGCTTCGATTCCTTAACTTTTTAGGCTAAGTCTCTTATATGAGGACGAGAAATGATAGAGTTATTTATAAGTCTCGTAATCGTCATGATCTCATGTGTAGTAATTATTAGCTTATTCTCCCCATGCTTTTGCATAATAAATTGTTAATAAATATTGATTTGGCGGTTTAGTCACTATTGTTGGTTTCTAATTTGTTTTAGTAGCTTCCATGTAATTAAATTGGGAAAACATTAAGGTATCTCCAGCGTCACAGTTTTGAAGTATTGGCACCCAAATAATCGAAAGCTTCACCTAATAATAAGATTTCAAGTGCTCACCTAAATTAAGCAAAAATTTGAAGCCCCACAAGGCGAAAAATCTATGCAAAATTGAAAGTGAATCAAGCCTTAATCTTCGAAGCTTTAAAGATCCAAAATTCGCTTTAGCGTGAGGATATACGTATTTGGCTAATAAAACCACCGATGAGGCGGATAAAAAAAGGCAAGGCAAGACCGAAGTCATAATAAAAGCTTCATGGCGAAGTTGAATAAAAGATGGAGGTAAACCAAAGATAATAAGGCCCTTCCGTTAGGGGGCGTATAAAAGTCTTGGTAATAAGTCTCATGTTCAAAACCGTTATAAAACCGTGTTTATCGATCTTTCTTGTTGACTTAATTTTTTGACATCGTTGTCTATTAGGATGAATTATTAATTTAATGATTTTGGTTACACCGTTAGGACTCTATTTTTAGACCTAAATCTCTATTATCGCATAAGTCAATGATGTATCCTCGTGATCATTAAGACAAAATAAAATATAAGAGATACCAAGTAGGAATAAGGGAGTTTAGGTTCGTAATTAACACTCATGAGATGTTTTCGTGTTGCTAACTTATAATAACAATGATCTCGTTACACGCTTAGCATGGAATTGGGTGAAAATCGAGGACGACGAAATTATTTCTAACGAAGCATTCACGTATTCTTGTTCTATGATCCTAAAAGTCACTTTCTCGTGATGAAAACATTACATTATGTCTAAAACGCGTGTAGTAGTTTACTTAAGTTTATGTCTTCAATAAATGTCATCATAAAATGAATTTTGGAGGTGCTATGATACTTAATTCTAGCATTGCGTGGGGACACGGCAATGGTTTAGTATGGGGGAGTGATGAGACTGTATTTATACATAGTCTCATCGTCCAAATCGGGCTTAAAAAGCTTAAAATATCGTCAAAATACCCAAAAATATGCCTGTGTTTGTTCATTGTGTATTTCAGGTACGGATATCGTGAATTCACAAAAAATCAAAGGAATCAAGCAAAAACGAACACGGGAAACGAAGCCGCACAAGGAACCGGACCCGAATCATGATTTTCCTATCAGGTCCTTGATGTTTTGAAGATTGTCAAGTTTGGTCCCTCAAGAATTGAAGACTTGTCACTTTTGGCCCTTGTAAATCTCAACTATACAAGTTTGGTCCATTAAGTTTCAAGGTATTACATTTATGGTCCTTGAAGAATCAACATATCCATATTTAGTCCTTTATTCAAGTTTACATGACACAAGGACTACTTTTGCCAAGCCTCCAAAGATTTAACAAAGAGAATGGCTGCCTAAAATCTGCAAAGTGGAAAGAGTTGTGTTTGCAAATTATTACAAAGAAGAGGGGGAATTTCTGCCAATGTTCAAAGTTATTAATATAACTTTGGCAATCCAAAACAACACAAAGGTCCAGTCCAAATACATTATGACCCGTCACCTTTTTGATTAATATTGAACATGGGTCAAACCTAGTCAAATGATGATTTATGGTGGGAAACACTTCCTGTGCAAGATTATCCACCCTAATCCCCTTGTTCTTAATCATATGAACCCAGATTTTAAATCTTCAAATCAAAGGGTTTATGGAAATTGGTTAACCAGAAATTTAATTAAACCCAAACCCCTGACATCCCATGTGAGAATTGGCATCCAGCTCATCACAAGAAACCAAGCACAAGTCACATGTTGAAGAAGATTCCAAGAACACTTGACCAATCCAACGAATGATAATCAACCCTTGGTCCCCAATCTCATCAAACGGCTATAAGCCTCACAAGGACAATGTCATCATCATAAATCCATCTATCAACCATTGGATTCATTTTGGGAAGCTTCTAGTATGAAATCAAGGGCTGTGATATGTTTCAGAAAGGGACAATGTCGACATCTTTGCTAGGGTTCAGTCACCCTTATTGTAAATAAATAGATAGCTTAGTTTCATATTTCTGTGGTTCCAATTTTTTATCCAAGATTTATAAAATTCGAATCTTGAATATAATTGAGTTCCATTTTATTTACTTTCAAATTTTATTACTTGTCTTTAGTTTTAAGCAACTTTACTTTACATGTCCTTTGATTCCTGTCTTGTTTTAAGGTTTTCTCAAATCAAAAGTTTTTCTTTATTCATTCACTGTCCTATAAGCTAGTTGTGAGCTTACTGACAATAAGTCTCTCAACAAGCTTATAAGATTTGTTTGACCTTGTTTTTCGGCTTAAGATATCAATTGCACATTTACTCCTAAGTTTACCAATTTATTTTAAAAAATTTACAAATTCTGAACAAGTACTGTAGCATAAGCTACCTAAAGGGTTTTCTAACAAAAATCCTTTTCAGAGTGTTTGTGAAACGTGAAAAGTCACTTGGAGGAGTTTGGAGATGTTTAGAGGTGTTCTAGAGTAGTTGCTAACGTTTTACATTGAAGAAATTCGGTCCTATATTTGCTCTTGTGTGAATGAGCTGTTGGTGGAATAAGCTAGAACATGCTGGGTTAGGTTGTTTAAGATTGGAATATAGTAGAGTTGAGGTGCTTAGCAGATTGCTCATAGTCAAAAGCTAGGACAATTGGTAAGTGATTTCCTCCTATTTCAGCTTATATACTTAAATTGCTAGCTAGCTTAGTTTTGCATATGTGCTTATTTGATTAGTTGTTTAATTGTTCTCATTTTATTGTCATTTACTTCAGTTTTACTTGCTTATTGCTTGTTAAATTTCATTTCCATAATTTCATAATTTTTCGTCTCATTAATTAGTTTTACTTGCTTATTGCTTGTTAAATTTCATTTCCATAAGTCAAATTTTGTAGAGAGACTATAACATGTTCAACAGAAATCTGGAAAACATCATGTTCTTCTCTCACCACTGTTGGTGGCATGATCGTGAATTGTTCTGGAAAATATTTAAGACATCGTAGCAGGTCAGGTAACCTCCTATTCATGGAATGAGTATCGTTTTATGAATGGCGATCTCGTAAATTTTCGGTGATCAATACATGATCTCATGGTACCGGCCTTCTTTCTGATAGACAGAAACGATACACCTCCTGGTGGTGCGTTAGGGCGAATAAAGCCTCGTTCCAGTAATTCTTGCAGCAATTGCTACAACTCTTTTAACTTAGCTGAAGCCCTGTGATCAAGAGTTCTGAAAACAGGTTCTGTTCTTAAGACTAGCTCGATGTTAAATTTCTATCTCGTGGTTAGGAAGGAATTTCTTGAAAACTTTCTGAAATTATATCTGGAACTCTGGAATAATCTGCTAATCATGAATTTAAGGAATTTCCGAAGTGAATTTATAACAGGTAGGTAAAAGTCTTCGTAGCTATGGACTGACAAGCCACGTGCTTGTAAGGTAGACGTAATTTGTACTGATTTTTCTAATTTAAGATAAAGCTGACATAGGAATACGTGAAGTGAACATGGCGACTTTCACTAAATGTGTTCGTTTGTAGCCTCACAGAGTGAATACTGCGTGTTTAACTTGAACAATACTCTAGTGGTGGTGACTGAATTTTTTTATCTGATTCATGCATGGCATAATAGAACGGGTATACCCCTTTGGAGGGTACCCTGAATTTCCGAGGGACTGGTTTAGAAAACATACAGAGTCATGAGTTCTGGCTCGTACTTTGAGAAGATATTCATATGACTTGTATCATAACTGGTGTCCTGACAAGTGTATTCCGAAATGATACTTGGGACCTTTGTCTTGACTGTTGTTTGAACATGTATTTTAATGGGTGAGTATAAGTAATGATAAGAATTCCTGGTAACTGTTAGGGTTGGCGGACCGGTTAGGCTGCCGACCTCTGTATTTCTGGTCACGTCCGTTCTGGAGTTTTGATGGTTACTGACTGATAAATTATAAGTACGGTGGTTGGATTACCACCTTTTCTGTCACTTTCCTGACGGTCCTTATCATGACCGTGATTCATGTAACTATTTCTGCTGAGTGGCCGGCTGGTTACCGGTTCTCACTCTTTTGACTGAAAGTTTAGCTGAGTGAATTGTGACACCTAACTGAGAAAGTAAAAGCATGGAATAGAACGGTAGTGTCTGATGATTGAAGCTTATTCTTTTCAGAAATTTCAAATTTATAGTTTTTGTCCTTGCTCTGAAAAGTCTTCATAATATAAACAGCATCAGCATCTTATGGAATCTTCAAGGTATCAGCAGCATCAGTATTTGTGAGGTCTTCAAGGTGTTAGCAACATCAGCATATGGTAAAATCTTCAACTCACGAGCAGTATCAGCATCTGGTAGAATATTGACAAGCGGATTTGCCTGAGGTGATTAAGGATCGATTAATGGTACACATGGAGTAAGGTACATGGGGTACACCTGAAATACTGTACGTGAAGTACACGATGAATACTGTTCATGTGGTACCGCTGAAGGTTTGCTGATATGATCGATACTAGTGTAAACCGTCTGACACGGTCAACGGAAAATAATTTGATTTAACTGGTTAGCAACTGAACCGAAACGGTTAACATGGCAGGCTAAAAATTTCTGCGTAGACTTAACGCTGGTTGTATAGAGGCAGAAAAGTATGATTAAACGGAGTTTCATCAATGTTCAGTATGAAGACATGATTGATAAAGACCAGAACATGATTTATCATGAAGTAGGATTTTACTGTAATTCTTCTGTATCTTAACATGAAAACATCATCACCTTGCTAAAACGTAATCCTCATAAGGAGACATGAACTTAATCAGCATGAAAACGACATCCACTTGAGAGTACAAACTTGATTGATACAAAGAACATAGAAGAATAATCAACTGAGGTTTAACATCAACTGATGTGGATAGTTATGGTTTAATTCACAATATTCATAGTAGGAATCATGTGACTAAGTAGGGGCGATTCTGGTTCGATCCATACTTGTAAAAATTTCATGAGAACTGTCATGTATAGAATTTACAATCTGGGACTAAATATGAATGGCCGTAGTCCAATCCATACTTGTCAAAACTTTATAAAATGTCATGATATGAGCAAAGGTGAACAACTATGAATCAGTTCGCAAAACAACCTTCGACTGAAAAGCATGAAATTTGACCTGAACAATGTTGAATGTTTATGGCTGGTTCACCAAGTAATACTTGACTGAAAACATGAATCTGTCATGAGTAAGGATGAACGCCGTTGGGTCGGTTCACCAATACAAAAATCTGAACGGGCAAGGGTGAACGCCTATGGGTCGGTTCACCAAAACAAAATTCGTAGAAAAGCACATGCGACTAAATATGGCCAATCCTGTACCAACCTTTTACTTAGTCAAAAACTTTAAGAAAACCGAATGATAACTGAAGAAAAGTGACTGATAAATGCATGAGAAACATGAAAGATAACAACGCCAAGGATCTGGGAAGTTCCTGGTGACTACCCACTAGTCACAGGTCAAGTTTTAGAGCCTACAGATCGAACCTTGCGCTCTGATACCATAATTGTAACACCCCACTTGGATAAGTAGACCGTTACGTGTATTTATGGCGTGTCATCAAAGCATAAGGTAAATGTCCTAAAACATTAACTGACCATAAAGGAATACCGGAATCAAACATCGGTAATCCAAACATAAGCCCAAAACATGAAAAGTAAAATACTGAAGGAAAGGACTAAACAATGTCCAAAAGCAGAATAATGTAAGAAATGCATAAAGTAAGAAGTCTGGATAGCTTCCATCCAAATGCACATGCTCTCAGAATCCTAAGAGCGTCCTGGTGTACCTGCCGTTAGAACATGAAAGGAACTACGGCTGAGCATAACGCTCAGTGAACGGATATAAAGCATGATAAGAATATTCTGAATGAAACATGCGATAGAATACTGAAGCTGTAAGACTGATATGTAACATGTGGTAGAACTCTGCATAAAATCTGAGAAACCTGGTTCATATATACTGATATTGAAATATAACTATTAATTCTGAAAACATGCATTTACTGTATTTTATTTGCCAGAGCTTATATAGGTCACGTGCTGTAACAACCGTGCATGAATAACTGGAGGGGTGACCTCGTCATGCTATAGAGGGGTGACCTCTAAATAACTATGCTGGGTGGAGGGATCAGCTCCAATGTGAAGGATGTAGAGCACACACCACATTCACCCTGATAACTTGTAACACATATAAGCCTAGGATGCATCCATACGCCCCACTAAAAATACTGATAAAATGGCCAAGCTGAGTTGAGTGGGACGATGCAGGATATCACTCTCCTGCATGTGAGTCACGACCGGTGCCTCTAGTGCCGTGGTTATGGTACCTCCGTAACTAGTACATTAACTGGTCGTGCTTGTATATAATGCTCAGGCAATTTATTTAGTTATTAACATGATTACTGATAAGATTAAACATATACTGGGGAAAACATTTGGCTGAAGACGGGGAATCCTAATCATGCATAAAAGGAAGTCCTTGCTGAAAGAACGGAAATCCGTACCTCGTGTCCAGTAATGAAATCAGAATGGAAGCTGAAGGATCGACCCTGACTTCACGGGTACGATCTACTTGACTAGGGATGAATTACAACACACAAACGAAACAAACACCACTCGTTCTCCTTTTGGTCTGCTGCCGGCGGCCTAATAAGAACACCCATGTTCTCCTTTTGGTCTGCTGCCGGCGTCATAATAAGAACACTCTCGTTCTCCTTTTGGTCTGCTGCCGGCGTCATAATAAGAACACTCTCGTTCTCCTTTTGGTCTGCTGCCAGCGTCATAATAAGAACACTTCCCGTTCTCCTTTTGGTCTGATGCCTGCGTCCTAATAAGAACACTTCTCCGTTCTCCTTTTGCTTTGCTTCCGGCGTCCTAATAAGAACACCCCCGTTCTCCTTTTGGTCTGCTGCCGGTGGCCTAATAAGAACAACCCTAAAACTTTGTTTTCCTTTGTTTTTCATGAAATGAGAAAAGGGTGTAACCCCTGGTGATTTGTTTACAAGTAAACTGGGCTTAAAGCCCACCTCTCTTTCATTTGGTTCTAGTTGCGGCCCAAAAAGAAACACAAACACTAATGTTTAACTCGTGTGTTATTATTTCTCGTGAGTTCGTGTCTGAATTCTCGTGTTAACTCTGAAATGTATTATTCATTTTACTGAAATAATAATCCTTACGTAATATCTGAATAACTAAATTAATTATTTTTCTGAATAATTAATTACGTCACGTTTTAAATAAAACAGAGACTATGTATACTTAATGTTCTTTGATTTTAAATGCGGGTTTTACAACTCTTCCCCTCTAAAAAATTATTCGTCCTCGAATTAAAGACATGATACTGTTGCGGCTTTACAGTCCTTAATGATCACAAGCCTGAACTTATTAAATTACAGCTTACACACGCGATTCATCAAATTCATGAATGCTACATGTGCATTGGTCAATCCAAACGACATCGCATGAAACTCATAATATTCATTAGGAGTTTTGGATGTAGTGATTGGAATAGATAATCTTTTTTACGGACGCGAAGTTGATAATAACCATGTCATGGATCAAATTTCTGAATATACGCTAGAACCTTGTAAATGATCGAACAATTCTATCATCTTGGGTAGTGGATATAGATTTTGATCATCAATTTACCTATTCCATGATAATTCAACAAATATAAGGAATAATAACACCATATCTCTTCATGATGACGAGCTTGGTAGAATAAAATCCTTCTCCGACAACTCTCTCAGTTGTACAGTAATTCTTTTCATTCAGATGGTGCTAACGTACAGGGCACACGCCACAGGTGCAGCACCAGGAATATAATCAATACCAAATTCAACCTTCCTTAATGGCAAAAGTCTAGGTAATTCACCAGCAAATACCTCCTAAAATTTCAGATAATAGAAACATCTTTTAATAAATTCACCTTAGGTTCCTTCTAGTTTACAAGATCTATGACTAGTTCATAACCATTCATGATAAAACTTCAAGTCTAAAAGCAGGATATGCTCATCCATCAAGAATTATTTAGATCACTTTTGATAATCAACATCTTATCTTTTAGGGGAATTCTACTTGAGTTCCTATCAATTAAGACAATGACATTATGTCATAGTCAATCAATCCATCCTACTGGCACTATCAACTTTTCAGTTTCATTACTGTTGATAAGATGTGAACTTCTCAAGAGATTAATAATAACTCATAACCCTCCACAAATTCAAGGATATATGGAGACATAGCTAACATTAAAAGAGTAAGGTCAACGCATAATTTACGTGAGAGAAATTCAAATCAGATAAAGACGGAAACATTAACGAATATGAATATATCTTATGTTTTCATGATTTGAGTACGCATTCGAAAGCTCCTTGGATCGTTACCCAGGTCATTCGAATGAAATCTAATCAAAGGAAATGATAGGAACGTCGGTACATCCAGTCCGGTATCAACACTCGGTAATCAGATACTTTTCCAAAGAATCTTGCCATGAAAGGATAGGACAAGAAAGGGTTGTCAATTGTCAAATAAAACAATATCCATAGATGAGTAAATTCAATTCAGAAGAATAAATAGTACGGGCACATATGTAGGTGTCCTTAACAATATGTCCCTATTTTACACTTCTTGCAGATCTCATAAAGTTTAATATTTCACAACTTCAAAGAAAATGTAATGTTTTAGTAACAATTTCATGGTGACTACTAATTAGCCTTGCATGGTCCTTTCCAAATTGTATGTAGGTGCGCAACTATATATTTTAGGATTAACGATGCATTACTAAGTTCGTCAAAAGTTTGTCATCATGTTTAAAATAAAAATATTTTCATGCTTAATTCTTGAATAAAAATCAAAAATAAATTTATAGAGTTGTCATTGTTATGGAAACAAATACGTTTTCCAAGGTGTTTCATAAACAACTTCATTTCGATAACGATCATTTATAAATCTCACTTTAAATAATCCTTACGGTGATGAAAATCTAATTTTTCTCAAGGGATACTGTTTTAACTCATAAAAACAATGAGTGATCTACAAAAGAGTGACGCAAAGTTGTTCACCAAGAACTAACTACAATATGATAGGAAATGAGCTTAGCCAATTAATCATGAGGTTCATGACCTCGATGGCACTCAGGAATACAAAGAGAAGAACTTACAACGCAACTCAAACCGAGATGAGTGCTTGTTCAATGGTTACATCACTAATGCAAACATTAGGATGAAGCAATAAAAGATAGATAACATCGATACATGTAGGATTTAGCAATCAAAGGTTGTCTTTTCATTTATCACAACCAAGTCAAAATTGTACCGTAACACATTATGTGTTGCTATGTCATACAATTCCAAGAACTCATCCTACCAATTGATGTCTCAGTTAAGTTAGGGATTTTTAAAACATACCACAATGAATACTAATCTACAAGAGTCATGGGGGTTCCACCTGTCCCGGAAGATCCATCGGTCCCAATTCAGAATAAGATTTCTTCAATTTATTTCTTGGACACTGGGCATCCTCGTTAGTGGACAATGGCCTAGGAACAACCCATAACACAAAATAACAATCATTTAAATCCTTATAGTTCAATCACATGACTTAACAACTTCCTCTTAACAATCTCATATTCCATACGAGTTAAATTTTACTCTATTCAAGTTTCAATCAACTTACACTCAATGCGATATCCTACCTCATTTTTCAATCCTTTCAACCTTATTCTTAGACCTTAATAGGGCAATAAAAGTTCGATATAAACAACACTCAATTTTCAATCCTATAGCTTCTTACAACAATAGTTATCAAATGAGTCACTAGTATGAAATGACTCACACATTTAATTATACTTCTCGGAAAGGTACTAGTGGCATGAGGCTTTTGGGTAATGGTTCCAATGACAGCCTCAAGTGCAACATTCACCCTTTCGATTTCAAATTTAAGAATTGGGTGACACTGAATCAGATGACACCTTTCCAGGTGGTGACGTTTTGTCAATCTCCACTCTATAAGGAAAGATCGTCATGACATCGATATCAATTTTAATCTCGCCAATTATTCTTCAAGATCACAATCAACTAATATCAACATTTCTATGAATCTCAAACATTTTGTTGGGATCATAAATATCCACAACTTGGTTTGGATTAGGAATAGCTAGAATTCCTACGGGAATACCTTCGATTGATTTGCTAGGGGATTTAGGGTTTCTTGTGACAATCTACGTCGCATAAATACCTCGTATAAATATTAAAATAATCTTCAAACAATCATGTAATCAAATTACATCATATATATATATATATATATATATATATATATATATATATATATATATATATATATATACATATATATATATATATACATATATATATATATATATATATATATATATATATATATATATATATATATATATATATATAATCCAAGTTATTTTTATATATATTAAAATAACACTTCTCAGTCTGGCCTTTTCGGTAACTCGGGAATTTTTCGGCACCGTTATAGTCAAAAGATTTTTAGACGTTTTGAGGAAAATGTTTATAGTTAAAACATTTTGAAATGTTTTATTCAAAACCTTGGTTTTAAAAATCTTTTGTTCTCTATAATGAGAGCTCTGGTACCAAACTGTAACACCCTCAAATATTCATACTTTAGTTCAGCGGAAGATTCGTTGGTGTTACGGGATAGCACATTACTCAAATCATAGACAACGTTTAAAATCGCGTCGTTGAATAATAAAGCATTTTCCATTCATGAATATCAAATTTACATAGGTCCCAAGTCATAGTATTTCATACAATTTTACAAAATATTTGAATGGAAATTGTTATTTAAGTGCGGGCCATAAATTCTTGTCGTCTTCCCGAGAATTACCTTCAAGTACCTGAGATAAAACATGTTAAAAAAAAGGTCAACGAAAAGTCCGAGTGAATTCATAGAGTTTAATGAAAACCATTAATATATCACCGGTATATATTTATTACCGAAAATCATTTTGTACAAATCTTTGTAGTAGGTCATAAAATAATCCAAAAACATTTCATACAAATCTCTGTTGTAAATCATAATATAGGATTTTGCCTTCAAAACCATTATACTAACCAATGTCTTAAAAACGTCATACAATGCGTTTTATAATGTTGTATAGAGTTAAATAAAAACTATTATATGAATATGGTTATGCAAAATCAAAACACGAACATAATATCAATAATAAGACCCCGTATTGCTAGTCATGCAATATATCGTAATTCAATGCGTATAGCAGTATTTTCGTTATTGGATTATTATAAGTCGCATGACATTGCTACCTTACTATAACAAACAACGGGTAGCTAACTCGAAACTCATTTGCCCATCTAAAACAGTGTGTCTTTATAATAATCACGCTTATATAAATCTTCTCATACATAAATTCGCTTACCAATCAATGTGGCACGACAGGGATCAACCGTCAAGGCGCGAACTGGGGTGATCTTCCCCAAATAGTACTATTATACGCATAAGCGTCTACCAAATCCCGGTAGTTCACAATTCATGTTAATGGTACTTTTAGTGACATGACCTAACTAATAATAATCCATCTTATTTCATTAATCAGGTCATATAATCATCATCGGGTCATACAATCATTTGGGTCCAAATCAATAAGCAAACAGTCGGGACAACTGGTGTCCTATTTGATTAAAACTCACACATTATCTCCTCGCGGGTTTATAAAACATTTCATAAGAACATTTAAAAGACTGCGAGGCTATGAACTCACGTTGATTGGGGAAGGCGGGTTATCGACGATTGGGATGTACGGTACGTGCTTCAATCACGGAAACCTAGAAAAATAATACTCGTCTTAGACTTTTGTCCAATGACTTTATAAAAACAATGGCTATGTATATATATGATGACATTATAAATATGATGATGATCAAGTGGGTTTTTATATCTTCATTCAACATTATAGTGTTATGTGTTAATCAAATCATTGACTAGTTACACTAGTTTCAATCCAATTTTATATTAAGGCCCAATAAGCCCATTAAAAGCACAATACATTATATTAGTCCAATTATCCTTTTAACATCAGCCCTATACTCACATGTTGGGCCCAAATGGGTTAAGCCCAATGAGTAAGTCCATTAGTATTTAGCCAAATTATTTAGGTTAATAGTCCAATAAGGCAAATTGTGCCCGTTAATGTCCATATGCTATAAAGCTCGGGTTTTATCGGTTTTTACTTGTAATATGTACTTATACATCAGTATATGAGTTATAAAAAGTTTACATTAGATGGGTCCGACCGTCTAAGTTTTAATTGACGAAAACGTTAATTTATCGGTTTTAGCCGAAAAGACGTAAAACTTATGTATATAGTTTTATAACTTATAAAACTTATCAAATTACCATTTTTATAAAATGTCCCATTTATTTATTGAAGTACATACTTATTTATATGTAATATATAAGTTAGTGGGTTTTTGGTATACATTTTATATTATATTAACTTGAGTGCTAATATTATACTATATACTTTTATTTTACAACTCTGATTATTATTTTCACTTTCACCATTTTTACCATATCTTGAGTTCTACAAGGAGATAGAAGCTCATTTTTGGACACCATAAACTACATGATATCTGCTAGAATTAACTTAGTTTTAGCTACTGCTCAATATCTCTAAATGTCCCTAACAGTCAGTCCAAAACAGACTACTCAGATTTGTACTTCAATGTTGTTTTGATCATTTCTCACTCATTTTAAGGATTCCATTGTATGGCCAACTCTCACATATGTACAGGTCTTATAACTTAGTGTATATTAATTTATCCAAGCCATTTTAACAAGTTATCATCTAGTTATTTACTGTTTTATACAGCCTACATTTTTAGCCATGATTTTAACATCATTTCATGTAGCTTTTAATCATTTTAATCAAATTTATCAACACATGATCCCCACATAATACTTTTTATCATCATTCATCATCATATAAATATACATAAATGAAGAAAATACAAGATTACATATTCAAAAATAACAAGGAAATGGGAAGGATGATCTTGTTACCACCAAGATTATGAAAGTTAAGATCAATCTTGATTTTTGTTGGCAAAACTTGTGGTACACCAATATCAGCTTCAAGATCACCTATCTTCAAGAACTCCTTGTGGAAAATCAGTTCTATGACATCAACAAATCTCCTCCTTGGATGTTAAAATCACCACCAATCAATAGAGATTCAAGAGGTTTCCATCATATGTGTAATTAACATAAGATTTTGTGGTTAATTTTGATCAAATGAGGGTGTTTTGGTTGAGAGTGGGACGGCAAAGAGAGAAGGGATGAGAGGATTTTGGTGGTTTGCATGAGTTGAAAATGAGTTTGTTAGTTTGTGTGAGTGGTTTTGAGTGGTATATGGTTTTGAGAGAAAACAAGGACAATTGTTCAACTTGTCATAGTAAGTTGACACCTCATAAAGGGGTGTTAGCTAAGGCTTGCCGTCCAAGACTGGGGGTGGGGCAAGTTTATTCTTATCTCATCCCCATTTAATTACGGGTACTCCTCGATTCTAGTTTCCTTGATTTGCGTGCCCTAGGGTCATTTTACGAAAAACTTTTTTATAAATTATGAATCAACGGCACAAAAAGAATCTAATAAAAGTTGTCTCATCAAAAACGGAGTTCAAAAACGTAAATACGTAATCCTAGGGTTTCCGGTTTAGTCGTAAAGGACGTTAAATTATTCACGTAAGCTCTAATTTCTTCTCGTAAATTTGTGAGTTTATGAACCAACACAAATTAAAATTCCAAAATAATATTCGAGAATAAATTTATTTTCTGAAATGTCGGACTGTCACCAAAGCCGGTGTATGTAAACATAAGCACATAACGTAGAATTCTTTCGGTTTAGACATAGTCGATGCTACTTCAAGATGTAAACCCAAATTTCTTCCCAAAAATTAGTGAGTTCATAAAATAACATTAAAATAATGTTTTTAAGTAATACTTGAGAATAAAATATCGACCATAAATTGACGGATTGTCACAAATGCACATGTAACATTCGTAAATTTGGTAAATCACGTGTGTAGCCTGTAATTTAATAAGTTCATTCTTGTGATCATTAAGGACCATATGTTTGTTTCTAAGAATAAGAAGGAGTTATCGTAATCATTTGTAGATTGCCCTGAGTTGGCCGAGCAGTGAAAACCTGTACCTTGAGTATTTAACATGTGATTTAAGGCTTGATCCTTTACATTCATTGACCGTGTGATTAATGGTAGTGGAATCTATGTTGACTCTTCAAAGATCAGAGCCATTATCTGTAACACCCCCATGTTGGTCAAATGCAGCAGAATAGTAACTGGGGTGTTACTTTGGTGGATCGATAGCACATAGTATACAGAGCATGATCATGAAGTATCATTTAAAACATATTACATGAATTTAACTTTACAATTTAAATAAATTCTCTTGAAATCAACATTTAATATTGTCTGTAGAAATATCCCAGCCCGATGGTAAATATGATGCTTCCTAGATGATGATGGAATCCAATGCACATGAACCTGCTTATTTTCCTGATAAAACATGTTAAAAATCGGTCAACATAAAGTTGGTGAATTCATAGAGTTTAGTTGAAAAAGTATAAGTATTAATATGCAAAACACCACGATGATAGCAGGACATCACAGCCCAACGCTACAGTAGTTCCTACTGCCCTGTAATAGAAGCTAGACATGATTCTCAGTACGCCCATTGGGTCTATCCTGATGTGGTTTCCCTTAATCCGACAATGACATAAACCTGCTGCTTGGCCTAAGCAATACGTGACAGCTGATCACGACAGGCCGGGTGTTGTCAATACCCGAATAGATCTATCCATACATTTCGTGCTACACTATTAACTAATACAGTCCACGGGAATGGGGCAAACAGTAGGCAAATAAATTGTTGTTGTCTGTGCATGCTTGCATATTAATAGTTTTGTATGTTTTCTCCCCCAGTTATAAAACAGTAAAGATGGGGCCATGAACTCACCTCAGTAGTAATGATGTAGTGATGATGTCACTGAACGTACTGGCACAGTGTGATCACGAAGCAGTAGAATTACCTAAGTAATTAAGTGTGTCTCAGTAAATGCATAAATAAAATGCACATGTGAATGTAGTTGATGAAAATGCATGATCACAGATTTAATAAGTTGTTATCTTTTTAAGGGTTAAACTTATAGTAAGTTACTGTAACATGTACACCTTTAATTTAATAAAGTGTATTTACCTTGGTTGAATGGTAACAATGAATTAAATAAAATGATTTTTATTTAATTAAGACTTATAATTTTTATAAAAGTCTTATAATTTTCGTTATCGTAATGACAATATATGTTGCATATAATCCCCTAGTATGTGCTTGAGTCTATTAAATAAAACGATAGTTTTAATAATTGTGAAAGTTTTAGTGTTTTAGTAAAAGTGTAGTCGTTCAATCGGGATATATTTAGAAATACTAAATATTTTGTTGTCGGGCTAGTTTATTTATTCGGGTTATTTAACGGGTCAAATATCCTAAATATATTATATTTTTGTTATAAAAATAATTAATTAAATAAATTAAATATTTAATATAAAAGTTTTAAAGCATGAAACATGTCCCTTTTAAGGAAACTAAACATGTTTGTGTTGGGGAAACATGAGACAAAGTTGTTGGTGTTGGGGAAACAAGAAGCATTTTATAGAAAATGGAAGTTCATGCTACCTACTTTTTGTTTCTTTTAAATTTCTCCAACAGTGGCTAGTTTTAACTAACAGTGGCAACTAATAAACTAACGGTGGCAATATTTATATGGTGCATTGTTTTCGAAAGTGAATAACGAGTTCAGTAGTGATTCATGGTACAAACTAAAAGCATCGTTGGCAAGCTAGCCGTGCCGTCTAGAGACCCGTATGTTTAGTTTTATAAATCGAGATTGTCTGCTAGGATAAAATCATGTTCGAAGTTGGTGTCACGAACCTATTTTAAAAGATACGTGTTTGTCGAGTCACTTTCGATCTAGTCTACGGTTTTCGATAGGGACTTTTAGGTTAAACAAAAAATAGGCTCGTGTAGACGACATGGCCGTCTACAACTTTTGTTCTTTACCCGACTTGGGGCGAGGTCGTTTAGAGGGTCAAAAGTGGGTCGTAAAAGGTCGCGATAAAACACTTATTTAACTTATATATATTTCGACTAAAATAAGCTATGTTCGGCATGTTTCGGTAAGTGATTACTAGTTCGTTTCTTAACCATTTTAAGTGATTCGAGTTACTATATATTCTTAGCTATCTCGTCTATTATTTGATCCTATAAAACTTGTGGGCACTAGATCCTAAATGGCTCGTTTTAGGTCTCAAACGTTGGTGTCTAGGCTGCGTTTAGTATTACACTTCATTGTTTGTAAGGAAAATATACTTTCTGTATTTACAGACTTATGAATCATGTTATAAAAACCAAACGTATATTCTGTTTTAATCTAGCTCAAGCACGAATACTATGGACTTATATGACGAGAAAAGAAGATCAGAGAACAAAAAGTTTGTGAACTTACAAATGGTTGGAGATATTAGCGTATGATTCGGATTCAAGAACTTGTTGGTGTCGTTTGTAAATCCTATTAGCTCAAACCCACGAATGAAACAAAACCCGAAACCAAGCTATCCTCAGCTCAACACACGAGAAACCCCGACTTGACGAAACCTTTGTCATGTGTATTCGCCATGGTGTCTCTTGTACGTAAGTGGTTTGTTTGCTTGTCAACAAACAAAAACCAATTCGTGGGGTGTTTGTGTAGTCGTTAGAATAATGCAAACCTCATTAACAGACAAGGGTTTGCTTGTTTTTATGTTTACTTGTGTCTCAACCAAGAAAGAATGAAAGACGTTGTGGTGATTGTATGTTTTGTTCTCGGTAGAAAAAGGGGAGAAGGGAGGAAGAAGGTGAAGGGTGTTTGAATGGATGGAGATTTGCCAAGTGATGTTTTAAGGTGGTTAGATTTATAAGACATGAGTGGAAGGATTTGTGTGGATCGGGTAGGATACACGACAAGAGAGAGAGCAATTTTTGGGTTCCCTATGTTGGGTACAAAAGATCCTAGTACTTAGATTCTTAAGTACCTTCCATTAATGCAATGTTGTACATCTTGGCTTTTCTTCCAACAGGGTTTGCCGCATCTATGCTTTTGAGAAGGGTTAAGAGACAATTTTTGAGTTGTTCATTTATGGGTGGTAAAGAGGTAGGATACATAGCATACTATGCATATCCGAATTCTATATAAGATTGAGGTGATGTAGATATAAGGCAAGCCACAAAATTTTACTTGGTTTCCAAAGAGGGTGATGTGTTTGATTTGTGGTGGAAGGATGGTATAAGGTTTAAGTACATAGTAAAGATTTATATAGGATTTGTTTTGATTTTGCTAGATTAGCAATATATGAAACGTGTGTTATACAAGTAATCCAAGGAAAGAAAAGATTTGCTTGTTATATTTTAAGTATAATTTTAGTTTGATTTGTTTTGTAATAATGTATATGAAAAGTAAATAAATAAAATGTCTTTGCAATTACAACTCGACTAAAGGTTTTCTATGGTCGTTTTAATGTGTCGACTTAATGTAGTTATTGATAATTGTTTGATATTGTACAAGTTTTGGTTAGATGTACAAATGGTTTGTGTCCAAAAATTAATGTATATAGTTTTTAGTGTGTAATATTTTGTTTAGTCATTATTAATTATAATATAATTAATAATTATTTATGCACATAAAATGTGTCTAAAAATAATAAAGTAGTTATATGGTTAAAATGTCAAGTTTTTAAAAAAATATAAGTAAATATATAATATTTACTATATTATGATTTCGTTTGTAACGGTCGTTGATAAAAATATTATACGATGTATGATAATAATAATGAAGCCGGTGACGTTTTAAAAGCCCAAAATTTGGGGTTTTACAGCACTTACCTATTATTTTAGCTTTGTCCTCAAAGCTTAAGATGAAGTTACTCGTCCAGGGAACAAGTGAGGACACTTTTTCTTGGACGTGTAATCTCGTGAACTCAAGTTTAGACTCATAGGTGATATTTAAAATGCAGTTATTGATTGTATGCTTCCGAGGAGTAAATTTTAATGCACAAGGTAACTTGTCTTTTATGTTTGATAATTTACACTTTTGGTCCTTCTATTTTTGTAATGTGGCCCTTAGGGCACAAATGTCTTTCCAACAAAATAACCTAGGGCTTAAATTTAGTTTCAAAAGTGGCAAAATCAACCCCTAGGGTTTTTAATCCGTGTTAAGTCAACTAAGGCTTCTTTTAAGTTCATTGAAATCCATGATTAGTCATAGAGTTGTCTAGGGCTTGAAATATGTTTGAAAAGTGGCAAAATAAGTCCCTACTGGTTTACAAGGTTGGTTAAAACAGTAGAAGCTCGTTTTAAGTCTTGGCTCAATTAAATGTGTTTCATGGGCCTTATCGGGCCTCAGTGTGCATAGATAAGGCTTGTTAATATTTTAATAGTCCTTCAAGAGATTTTTAAGTCTATTAAGCTTCAATAAGCTTATGTGATGTGATGTCGGGAAAAAGAAAAATAAGTCGAGAATCAATAGCACAATGCTATGTCCAAGAGAGATGAACAGGAATTTTTATAAAGATTTAATGAGGATGAGGTATTTTGGACGAACCGTGAGTCAAAAGGAATACGCTCCATAGCTGGAAAAATAATATCGATAATGAGTCACGTCGAATATATTTAAGCCCACTTGTTTATAAATTTTTATTTACATCGATAAGCATCCTCATCCATGTAAAGTAAAAATTCATAACTTCACGGTTCGGTGACCTATGATTTCTTATTCAAACGAAAAAGCGTCCTAATTCGTTTCAATAAGGATTTCATAACCCAACCTACTTAACTATTCCCGGCAAGGCTTACCATCAAAACGAATATAATATCTAAAAAGAAATATTACAAAACCAAAGTGTATGAGTCAATGAGTTATGTTCCGTGAGTAGATGTTCAAATCTAAGGTGATTTGGTTAAGGTGAAAGTATAAGTAGTAATTATAAAACGTATAATTTAGTAGTATAAAACGTATAGTTTTAGTATTATAAAACGTATGACACTTATTAAAATTGATAAGTGTGAAGTTGGAATGTAAAAAGGTGGCTTTCGATGACCCGTATTATTACTTATAGTATAAAGAGGGTATGTGTACATTTATTATGTAGCGAGTTTACGTACTTGGTAAACTTAAATACTTGTGATCATGGTTTTAGATTTTATAAAATCTAAAATGATGTATGCATATGCTCATACCTTCTAAGTGACTTAATAGTCCCAAAATGATCAATTGTATGTTTTGTATGCTCATAAAGATGTAGTCATACGAAATGTTCAATGAATAATAGTATGTCTGTATGCTCATAAAAATGTAGTCATACGAAATGTTTCTGTGATCCTATGATTGAATACTCACAATCATAATGTACTGTTCAAAGTTCTAGTGATCAAAATGAATGAATGCTCATGATGCATATGATAGTGCAAAGTTTTTCATGCTGTAAAATATTATGCAATGTTTGAAAGGAGTAATTTTACCCACTAGCTAGTACTACTAGCTAAAAGTTTAGTATGAAATTTGTTAAGTTTAGTTAGATACTAAATGATTTTGTTAGATTTCCAAAGACAAAATTTCCAAAGAGTAAATAGGATTTCCAAAGAGTTAGTTTGAATAAAGTTTATCAAGATTTATAAAAATCTAAGTTAGATTTTTCAAGGTTTACAGAATCTAGTTAGATTTTCCAAGATTTATAAGATTGGGTTAGATTTCCAAAGATTTACAAAATCTAGTTATGATTCTCAAAGATTTGCTAAAATCTTGTTAGATTTTTAAAAATTTACTAAGATCTAGTTATATTTTCAAAGATTTATAAAATCTTTTTAGATTTTTTCAAAGATTTCACAATATTTAGTTAGATTTTTAAAGATTATAAAATCTTGTTAGATTTTCTAAATATTTATAAAGATTTAGTTAGATTGTATTTAGATATTTCTAAGGGTTGTTATGTACAAAAGTTGTTTGTGGTTACAATGCGTTGTTTCGGGCCATTATACTTCAGAAGCCATTCTATAAACGTTTGAGGAGCGAGAGCACTTTAAATCGTAAACCCAACCACCCAGTCAAAACGTAATATCGAGATGGAACATCTTTAGTATAAAGCTCCCTACTAACATGGAATGTTTGTGTTCCAAATATGGTTTCATTAAATACCTTAAGTATTAAATAGCTTCATAAGGATATTACACAATCGTAATATGTAAAGCATGTAAAGGGTTAGTTCACATAATATGTATGCTCTATATGCTATATGCCTAACTATTAGGGTCCCCAAAAATCAATTTTTCTTTAAACTGATTTTTATGTTCAGTTATAGTCCAGTTTAAAATTTTTATTATTTAAAAAATTTTAAGTTTTTGATCTGGTTCTCTATAACTATCGCTCTGATACCATTTCTGTAACACCCCCATGTTGGTCAAATGCAGCCGAATAGTAACTGGGGTGTTACTTTGGTGGATCGATAGCAAAAAATATACAGAGCATGATCATAAAGTATCATTTAAAACATATTACATGAATTTAACTTTACAATTTAAATAAATTCTCTTGAAATCAACATTTAATATTGTCTGTAGAAATATCCCAGCCCGATGGTAAATATGATGCTTCCTAGATGATGATGGAATCCAATGCACATGAACCTGCTTATTTTCCTGAGAAAACATGTTAAAAATCGGTCAACATAAAGTTGGTGAATTCATGGAGTTTAGTTGAAAAAGTATAAGTATTAATATGCAAAACACCACGATGATAGCAGGACATCACAGCCCAACGCTACAGTAGTTCCTACTGCCCTGTAATAGAAGCTAGACATGATTCTCAGTACGCCCATTGGGTCTATCCTGATGTGGTTTCCCTTAATCCGACAATGACATAAACCTGCTGCTTGGCCTAAGCAATACGTGACAGCTGATCACGACAGGCCGGGTGTTGTCAATACCCGAATAGATCTATCCATACATTTCGCGCTACACTATTAACTAATACAGTCCACGGGAATGGGGCAAACAGTAGGCAAATAGATTGTTGTTGTCTGTGCATGCTTGCATATAAATAGTTTTGTATGTTTTCTCCCCCAGTTATAAAACAGTAAAGATGGGGCCATGAACTCACCTCAGTAGTAATGATGTAGTGATGATGTCACTGAATGTACTGGCACAGTGTGATCACGAAGCAGTAGAATTACCTAAGTAATTAAGTGGGTCTCAGTAAATGCATAAATAAAATGCACATGTGAATGTAGTTGATGAAAACTCATGATCACAGATTTAATAAGTTGTTATCTTTTTAAGGGTTAAACTTATAGTAAGTTACTTTAACATGTACACCTTTAATTTAATAAAGTGTATTTACCTTGGTTGAATGGTAACAATGAATTAAATAAAATGATTTAAGACTTATAATTTTTATAAAAGTCTTATAATTTTCGTTATCGTAATGACAATATATGTTGCATATAATCCCCTAGTATGTGCTTGAGTCTATTAAATAAAACGATAGTTTTAATAATTGTGAAAGTTTTAGTGTTTTAGTAAAAGTGTAGTCGTTCAATCGGGATATATTTAGAAATACTAAATATTTTGTTGTCGGGCTAGTTTATTTATTCGGGTTATTTAACGGGTCAAATATCCTAAATATATTATATTTTTGTTATAAAAGTAATTAATTAAATAAATTAAATATTTAATATAAAAGTTTTAAAGCATGAAACATGTCCCTTTTAAGGAAACTAAACATGTTTGTGTTGGGGAAACATGAGACAAAGTTGTTGGTGTTGGGGAAACAAGAAGCATTTTATAGAAAATGGAAGTTCATGCTACGTACTTTTTGTTTCTTTTAAATTTCTCCAACAGTGGCTAGTTTTAACTAACAGTGGCAACTACTAAACTAACGGTGGCAATATTTATATGGTGCATTGTTTTCGAAAGTGAATAACGAGTTCAATAGTGATTCATGGTACAAACTAAAAGCATCGTTGGAAAGCTAGTCGGGCCGTCTAGAGACCCGTATGTTTAGTTTTATAAATCGAGATTGTCTGCTAGGATAAAATCATGTTCGAAGTTGGTGTCACGAACCTATTTTAAAAGATACGTGTTTGTCGAGTCACTTTCGATCTAGTCTACGGTTTTCGATAGGGACTTTTAGGTTAAACTAAAAATAGGCTCGTGTAGACGACATGGCCGTCTACAACTTTTGTTCTTTACCCGACTTGGGGCGAGGTCGTTTAGAGGGTCAAAAGTGGGTCGTAAAAGGTCGCGATAAAACACTTATTTAACTTATATATATTTCGACTAAAATAAGCTATGTTCGGCATGTTTCGGTAAGTGATTACTAGTTCGTTTCTTAACCATTTTAAGTGATTCGAGTTACTATATATTCTTAGCTATCTCGTCTATTATTTGATCCTATAAAACTTGTGGGCACTAGATCCTAAATGGCTCGTTTTAGGTCTCAAACGTTGGTGTCTAGGCTGCGTTTAGTATTACACTTCATTGTTTGTAAGGAAAATATACTTTCTGTATTTACAGACTTATGAATCATGTTATAAAAACCAAACGTATATTCTGTTTTAATCTAGCTCAAGCACGAATACTATGGACTTATATGACGAGAAAAGAAGATCAGAGAACAAAAAGTTTGTGAACTTACAAATGGTTGGAGATATTAGCGTATGATTCGGATTCAAGAACTTGTTGGTGTCGTTTGTAAATCCTATTAGCTCAAACCCACGAATGAAACAAAACCCGAAACCAAGCTCTCCTCAGCTCAACACACGAGAAACCCCGACTTGACGAAACCTTTGTCATGTGTATTCGCCATGGTGTCTCTTGTACGTAAGTGGTTTGTTTGCTTGTCAACAAACAAAAACCAATTCGTGGGGTGTTTGTGTAGTCGTTAGAATAATGCAAACCTCATTAACAGACAAGGGTTTGCTTGTTTTTATGTTTACTTGTGTCTCAACCAAGAAAGAATGAAAGACGTTGTGGTGATTGTATGTTTTGTTCTCGGTAGAAAAAGGGGAGAAGGGAGGAAGAAGGTGAAGGGTGTTTGAATGGATGGAGATTTGCCAAGTGATGTTTTAAGGTGGTTAGATTTATAAGACATGAGTGGAAGGATTTGTGTGGATCGGGTAGGATACACGACAAGAGAGAGAGCAATTTTTGGGTTCCCTATGTTGGGTACAAAAGATCCTAGTACTTAGATTCTTAAGTACCTTCCATTAATGCAATGTTGTACATCTTGGCTTTTCTTCCAACAGGGTTTGCCGCATCTATGCTTTTGAGAAGGGTTAAGAGACAGTTTTTGAGTTGTTCATTTATGGGTGGTAAAGAGGTAGGATACATAGCATACTATGCATATCCGAATTCTATATAAGATTGAGGTGAGGTAGATATAAGGCAAGCCACAAAATTTTACTTGGTTTCCAAAGAGGGTGATGTGTTTGATTTGTGGTGGAAGGATGTTATAAGGTTTAAGTACATAGTAAAGATTTAATAGGATTTGTTTTGATTTTGTAGATTAGCAATATATGAAACGTGTGTTATACAAGTAATCCAAGGAAAGAAAAGATTTGCTTGTTATATTTTAAGTATAATTTTAGTTTGATTTGTTTTGTAATAATTTATATGAAAAGTAAATAAATAAAATGTCTTTGCAATTACAATTCGACTAAAGGTTTTCTATGGTCGTTTTAATGTGTCGACTTAATGTAGTTATTGATAATTGTTTGATATTGTACAAGTTTTGGTTAGATGTACAAATGGTTTGTGTCCAAAAATTAATGTATATAGTTTTTAGTGTGTAATATTTTGTTTAGTCATTATTAATTATAATATAATTAATAATTATTTATGCACATAAAATGTGTCTAAAAATAATAAAGTAGTTATATGGTTAAAATGTCAAGTTTTGAAAAAAATATAAGTAAATATATAATATTTACTATATTATGATTTCGTTTGTAATGGTCGTTGATAAAAATATTATACGATGTATGATAATAATAATGAAACCGGTGACGTGTTAAAAGCCCAAAATTTGGGGTTTTACATTAAGGCTTTGGGTTATACCAAAAAGGAAGTGCGAAGAGGTTTTGACAGATATTTATCGAAGGATTTTTAAGGAATTATTCTCTTATACCCATATCATTTAACTAAACTCCCTTAGGAGTAGATGTTTGTATATACCTCAAGACAACCTAAGAGGGATTGAGGGAACCATATAACCCATGACATGGAATTTGGAACGACAATTTTTTCTCTTCAACTAAGAAAATTTGATCGAAGTATAAACAAAGGTTTTTCGAACATTTACAGATCTTATTAATTATTTTCGATAAATCAACAAAAATCGTGTTACTTAAATTCAAATTTATTTTGAACATTTTTCTATAATTGGACGAACTGAGAAATTTAAAAAAAAATTACGTTTACGTTTCATAAAATTAAATATTTATTAGTTAATTACTTGTAATATTTATCGACACTTTAAACGTCGAACTGGGCAAAAATAATAAAGATAATACTCGATTTTGCAACCAAGTATGAAAGTTCGTTGAACCGATCTTTTCGAATTGACTAATGGTTAAGAGTGCGACTCAATCGTCTTTTGGTAACAAGAGAATGGTTTGGTTTGGTTATCTAATTTTAAGAGCAAGTATGAAAATTGTCGATGAGTAAAGTAGAAGCTTTGACAAAATTAAACTTAAAGTTAATTGGGAAAATACTTGAAACTTAAAACTTTGAAAAACTTTAAAACTTAAAATCTTAGTTAATCGGAATAAAGCAATTCATGTCCATCGGAATGCAACAAAATCACAACCATCGGAATATCACTAAAATAAGTCATCGAAATAATCAATACAAAAGTCTATCGGAATACCAATCTTAATGTCCATCCGAATGCAACAACAAAATACCCATCGGAATGTTTTCAGATCGCAAAGATTCAGATCGGAATGTTGTAAAAACTTCTATCGCAATGTGCATCTATCGGAAAGCTTACTATCGCAATGTTGCTGTCGAAAAATGGGCAGCACCTCGTCTTAACAAGAGCCTTAAGACCCGTCGGAATATGCGATCGCAATGAGCGATCGCAATCCAGATCGGAATAAGGGGGAAGTAACCAATCGATCGCAAAGTAAAACCCTAATGGGTTATTGCGATCAAAACACTGAGGCTCGTCGGAATATGTACAAAATCCCTAAAATTGCGATGGAGGGTAACTTAATTCCGAAATTGGTGGCATGTTTTAAAACTCAATAAGCTGATACAATAAGCTATTCTACCGAACCTTAAACAATTCAAAAAGCTTAAATTTGATAACTTCTAAAACGTAAAAGATTACAAACTTTATGGAATGACTTTTAAAATGACTAAAACCGTGGTGAAATCCGACAATCAATAAGCCAAAACATGTAATAAGCCAATAAGCATTACGAGCTTATAACTTATACGTGAAGGAGCTTAGTTATGAACAAAGGGAATCAACCGTCTAACTATACAACCTTAACTTTTATCACGGATCATAAAGGATTCGGATCAAAGAAAAGATTTTGAATCAAAAATCAAATAAACTAAGAAATGTAGAAGAAGATTAAAAACTTAAAACTTAACTTTAATTAGATAGATCAAATCCAAATACAAGAATGATGAAAGCTTAAAAGAAAGGAAGAATGAAAAACTTAGTGAGAGAAAGTTTAGAACTTTCTCTCTCTAAAACTAGAAAGAAAACTTAAAAATAAAAACTAGCTAACCCCCTCCTAATGTGATTAGGAGGGTATTTATAGGGAAGTGGGAAGTGCATGTGTGGTGTTTCATTCTTTCTTTTCTTCTCGACTTGATTTAATTCATTTGTCTTTCTCGATGTCGTCTTGGGATTAATTAAACTCGTCTTAACATTTCTTCATTTATTTAGACTCGAGTTCTTCGACTTCATTAACTTCCGTCTTTAGACTTGTTCTTCGATAAATCTTTAGAATAGGTCTTGGACTTCCGTTCTTTTTGCACTCTTGATCTTTTGACTACGTCTTTTCCCGTTTTCTTCGATAAAAGCCCGTGAAAGACCGTGTTTTCTTCCTTTTTAATCTTTTGGTCCTAAAGCACAATAAAAACACAAACCACGCATAATTCCGACTTTTACGACATAAATCACACGTTTTGGTCTTGTTATTATTGGAAATAAGTGGTAAAAGGATAAGTGTTTTCACACTTATTAAATCCCCTATACTTGACCATTGCAATGCCCTCATGCAATGCATTAATTTTAAAGCACGGTTTACATTTTCCATCATAAATAACCCACCTTGGCCTTTATTAAATACTAAACATAAAAAGATAGAAACAAGTAAAGAAATCAAACACTTGCATTGGTTTTGGCAGCCATGAACGTTTATCATCCTCAAGTTTCACGTTCCCCATACCAAGCTTAAAAACGAGATCATTGTTATTATAAGTTAGCAAACTAACACGAACTCATGTGGGCCAATTATTCACTTAGACTCCCTTATTCCTAGGTGTATCTCTTATATTTTATTTTTGTCTTGAATGATCACGAGGATGCATTGTTTGACTTATTTCGATAGTTATTTAGGCCGAAAATAAAGTGCACGATTTAATCAATAGTTAGCTAAAGGACCAAATCTTTTAAAACTGCTTCTCGGGATCTCATAAAGTTCATATCTTGGCATAACTCGCTTCACGATTTGAGACCTTTCTCGTACCGATATTTGGCAGCGACTTCATACTTCGAATCTTGAGAGACGTTCATGAAATAATGGCCTTCTCTTCGTAATAGGAATTTCTTCACTTGAAGTTTTGAGAGATTCTTCATCTTTGGACCACGACTTCTTCATTTTTCTCCAATCTTTATTTTGGACTTTGATATAGAACGATTCGCCTCCTTTTAGGACTTGGATCTATTTATCCTCATACATTGTTAGGGTCTTTTTGGATAGACTTCTCCATAATCTTTTTTAGGGAGTATTTGCTTTTCGTCGTGTGTCTCGATCCTTCATATTGATTTTCGATAAATGATTCTTCACATCACTTTTGGATCTTTAGCAACAAAATGTAGCCCTCATGCCTTGTTAGGGCCTTTTCGGACTCGCCAATCTTCGCATCCCGCTTCAATAAGTTATGCCTTGGCTATGAACTCTAATCCGTACCGAGAAACTTTTAAACGATCTGGGGCTAGAAGCTAAGTAACCTTTTAAATCGTTCAACCTTATTTATTGCAGATAAATTTATTAACAAGCGAAGGGAGAATATGCTTATAATTAACTCACATAAATTCATGAAAGAATACCGAACTTATAATTGACTCTATCATCTCTCGTTCTCCACAGTTTAAAATCTCAAGAAATGAGACTCGTGGATGCTTAGCCTATTAAATCAAAGTTTTGGAGTTTTTGAGTCGCCTATAGGATCTTGCAAATTCTTAGACTTTTTCAAATTTAGAAATCGCATTTTAAAGTTCCCTTGATAAACGACTCTCTAGGATCAATTATAGGAACTTGCGAAAAGTTCTTGTTCTTAACCCGTGAGAGTTAAGACTTTCGCGTTTTATAGCTCCCTATATAAAAGACTAGCAAAACTTGACTTAAACACGTTAAGGATACTAGCTAGAGTAAACTTAGGTAAGTAAACTCGGGTTGAGTCAAAATGTTCACGACTAAGAAAAATTTAAAACCTCTTAATTGAAAATCTATTCTAGCAAAAGAAAATAAACTTAATAAAGGAAAATACAACTATACAACTAGGCCAAAATAGATTAAAATTTTTGAAAAATGTCGAAAAATTGATTTTCCGGTTAAAATGAGGGCAAATTCATGGAAAAGACCACCTACTTCGATAGAAGTCCCCCTATACTTGATATAAACATTGTCCTCAATGTTTAAGCATGTGGGAGTAAACTCCCCTACACTTAGGACATTGTGTACTTTGTTTAAATCTTGCTAAAGAAAGGACAACTAAAGTGAATTCAATGTGAACATATAAAATATGAAATATTGAATCACAAGAGTTAGGATAGAACCGGGAAGATGGGAACACGGTATCACGCTTCGTTAAGAGTCATCAAGGTGGATCTTTGAAGCTTTAATCCTGCACAGCACAAGAAACAAGACAACAAACACATACGGGGCTCCCCTACACTTATAATGAAAGCAGTAAAGGATAGATCACGGGTTGCCTCCCGAGAAGCGCTTGTTTTTGTTCACCGAGTCACGAGCTTGACTCGACCCAAATTTAGTTCATGGGGAACGTGGTGAGGGATGGAATCATCTCATGGGAGATGTCCTCACCAAAGTACAGCTTCAGACGCTGGGCATTCACCTTGAAATTGGGCCCATTTGGCTGAGAAAGCTCAATGGTCCCATATGGAAAGACTTTGGTGACGGTGAATGGACCAGACCAGCGGCTCTTCAACTTGCCAGAGAAGATCTTCAACCGAGAGTTGAAGAGTAAGACTTGATCACCAACGTGGAATTCTCGGTTCTTGATTTTTGTGTCGTGAATGATCTTCGTCTTCTCCTTGTAGATCAGCGAGTTCTCATAAGCTTCGTTCCTCAGTTCATTGAGCTCGTTGAGTTGAATCTTGCGATGATCACCAGCTTTGTTGATGTCGAAGTTAGCCCACTTCAAGGCCCAGTGCACCTTATGTTCCAGCTCGATGGGGAGGTGGCATGCTTTCCCGTACACAAGACGATAAGGCGTACAGCCGATCGGGGTCTTATAAGCAGTACGGAAAGCCCACAGATCATCATCTAACTTATCGGCCCACGCGGCACGATGCTCTCCCACAGTACGCTCCAAAATTCGCTTCAATCCACGGTTGGATATCTCGGCTTGCCCATTGGTTTGGGGATGATAGGCTGTGGAAAGACGGTGATTAACGCCATACTTAGCCATGACTCTTGCAAATTGATCGTTGCAAAAATGAGTCCCGCGGTCACTGATGATAGCACGAGGAACGCCGAATCGAGCGAAAAGCTGCTTTAAAAAGTTCACAGCCACCCTCGCATCGTTCGTAGGGAGAGCCTTGGCTTCAACCCATTTAGAAACGTAGTCAACTGCGACGAGGATGTACTTGTTCCCTTTGGAGGATGGAAATGGCCCCATAAAGTCGATGCCCCATACGTCAAAGATTTCACATTCCTGTATGAAATTTGGAGGCATCTCATCCTTATGTGTGATCTTGCCTTGGCGTTGGCAAGCATCACAATGCTTAACCATTTCGTGGGCGTCACGATAAATGGTGGGCCAGTAGAATCCAGAATCAAACACTTTCTTAGCGGTGTAGTTGGGACCAAAGTGACCACCGGTGGGTCCTTTGTGGCAAGCTTCAAGGATTTGCAAAGCTGCCGGTCCATCAACACAACGACGAATGATCAAATCAGCACATTGTTTGAATAGATAAGGGTCATCCGAAAAGTAAGTCTTAACATCATTCAAGAACTTCTTCTTTTGTTGGGATGTTAACCCTTTGATGAGAATTCCACCCGCTAAGTAGTTTGCAATGTCGACAAACCACGGGGTGTCATCAAGATTGAGATTTATAGACATTAAGGTCTCAAAAGGGAAAGAGTCATTGATCTCTTTGTTCGGATGATCCCCTTGATATGTATCCTCAAGTCGACTCAGATGATCCGCGGCTAGGTTTTTGGCACCCTTCTTGTCGCGAATTTCAATGTTGAATTCTTGAAGGAGTAAAACCCAGTGAAGAAGTCTTGGATTAGAAGCATGCTTAGTCATCAAGTACTTCAACGCGGAATGGTCCGTGTATACGATTGTGGGGGATAAAACAAGATAGGGGCAAAATTTCTCAAAAGCATAGACAACAGCTAAAAGCTCTTTTTCGGTTGTCGTATAATGCAGTTGAGCCCCCGTCATTGTTTTGCTGGCATAGTGGATTGGTTGGAAGTGTTTATTCACTCTTTGACCCAAAACCGAACCAATAGCAAAGTCGCTAGCATCGCACATCAACTCAAAAGGCAGCTCCCAATTAGGGGTGACCAAGACCGGTGCCGTAGTTAGCTTATCCTTAAGAAGATTGAAGGCTTCAAGACACTCTTTAGAATAGATAAAAGGAGTATCTTTTTCCAAGAGGTGGGTCATCGGGCGAGCGATTTTAGAGAAATCCTGAATGAATCGACGATTGAAGCCCGCATGACCTAGAAAACTTCTCACACCCTTCACGGTTGAAGGTGGAGGTAATTTGGCTATGACATCTACTTTAGCACGGTCGACTTTGAGACCGGCTTTAGAGATTTTGTGTCCTAGCACAATGCCTTCTTTTACCATAAAATGGCATTTTTCCCAATTCAGAACAAGGCGAGTGTCTTCGCACCGCTTAAGCATACGTTCCAAATTGGCAAGGCAAGAAGAGAAAGAATCCCCAAAGACCGAGAAGTCATCCATGAAGACTTCCATGGTTTGCTCAACCATGTCATGGAAGATAGCCAACATGCACCTTTGGAAAGTCCCGGGGGCATTGCATAAGCCAAAAGGCATTCGTTTGTAAGCAAATGTCCCATAGGGACAAGTGAATGTTGTCTTCTCTTGATCTTGGGGATCGATGGGTATTTGAAAATAACCCGAGAAACCATCAAGAAAGCAGTAATATTCATTACCCGCTAAACGTTCAAGCATTTGGTCCATAAAAGTTAGAGGGAAATGATCCTTTCTCGTGGCATCATTGAGTTTTCGGAAGTCTATACAAACTCTCCACCCAGTAACGAGACGGGTAGGAATCAACTCGTTGTTTTGATTTGGAACAACGGTAATTCCGCCTTTCTTAGGCACACAATGGACTGGACTAACCCATGGTGAATCTGAAATAGGGTAAATCATACCCGCATCAAGAAGTTTGATAACATCTTTTTTGATGACTTCATGGATTTTAGGATTCACCCTTCGTTGGCTTTGAATTATGGGCTTAAAGTCGTCCTCCATGAGAATTTTATGTGTGCAGAAGTGAGGATCAATTCCACGGATGTCGGAGATTTTCCAAGCGATAGCTCTTGTATGCTTCTTCAACACGGCGATGAGTCGGGCTTTTTCGTCTTCTTTAAGGTCCTTTGCGATGATGACCGGTAACTTCTCATCTTCTTCAAGGAAAACGTACTCAAGATGAGGAGGTAGGTCCTTAAGCTCAAGAGTAGGAGGATCCTCAATAGATGGTGAAACTAACGATGGATCATCATTAGTCACCTCTTTAGGAGAAGGAGGAGAAAACGGGTCCTCATTGAGAAGTCTCTCAATAGTACGAATATCTTCATCCCAATCGGTGGACGAATTATCATACTTAATATCGAGAGGACCCAAGCTAGCTTCGAAATCATCTAAGTCACTTTCTCCAAAAGGAGTCAATGCTGGAGCAATTGAGGCAACGGTCTCAACATTGGGTAGAGAAGAGAGAGTACTTTTGCAAGAATCATGAAAATGTTCTTCACAAGCCTCATCGAGAACATCAATAGCATTAACACTCTCATACGAATAAGGTTGCTTAGAAATCTTACCCATGTTGAAGACAATTTTATCGTCACCAACTCTCATGATTATTTCTCCCGCGGCTACATCAATGAGAGTGCGACCGGTCCTCAGGAAGGGACGTCCTACGATTAATGGAACACGGGGGTCCATCTCGTAGTCAACGACAACAAAATCCGTCGGGAAGGTGAATTTGTCAACGCCAACGAAAACGTCTTCGGCTATCCCCACTGGATAAGAAACCGTACGGTTAGCTAATTCCAAAGTCATTTTGGTGGGGACTAGCTCGGGGAGAGATAATTGCTTCCAAACACTTAAAGACATTAAGTTTATATTGGCACCTAGATCGGCTAGGGCCATGCAATTCTCTACTCCTGGGAAGTTGCAAGGAATCAAGAAGCGACCCGGATCACCAAGTTTGGTGGGTAATTTCTTTAAGAGCACTACAGAGCAGTTCTCATTAAGTTGGGTCTGAGCAATGTCAAGAAGCTTTTCCTTATCACTTAGAAGATCTTTATACATCTTAGCATATTTAGGCATGTGAGCGAGAGCCTCGGCAAAGGAGATGTTAAAATTCAATTGTTTAAACATTTTTAGAAATTTTGAAACCTGAATATCATCCTTGCTCTTTTGCTTCTCTTTCCTCAACCTTGAAGGATAAGGTATATTGGATGAAGAAGAAGGCTTTAGGGGAATAGGATCACTCACAACCACGGGTGGTGGGGAAATAGGGATAGAAGGTGAAGGAGGTGAGGAAAGTTGCTATGTTTCCTTGTTCACAATCACGGGTGGAGGTGTAGGAAGCTCGGGTTCCATATAACCTTTTCCACTACGAGTGGTGATTGCTTTCATCTCCCCTCTTGGATTCGCAACGGTATTACTCGGAAGAGTACCCGAAGAAGAGGTTTGATTACCTTGGATGAGCGAACCAATCATATCATGAAGGTTAACCGCTTGAGTATTGAAAGAGTCTCTCATGTTTGCATGAATTTCATTGCTGTGTTTTGCCATATCATTCCTTAGCTCGGCTCGAATATCGTTCCCTTGTTTCTCCATTTCTCCTTTCAAGTTGCGGACTTGACTCTGAAGATTCGTCACCAGCTCCCGATTAGTCTTCATGAATGTCTCGACGTCTGGACTCACTGTCATCGGTTGATTGAGAGGTGGAGCTTGGTAAGCTTGAGAATTTCCTTGAGTTGGGTATGGGTTTCTTTGGGATTGATATTGATTGTTAGCACGAGGTTGGGATTGGTTGTTTAGGTTATAGCTTTGTTGTTGGTTTTGGTTTGCAGGAGGGAAACCGGGAGGAGCAAGATAATTGTTGGAACGATAACTTAGCAAGCTACGGTCTCCTTGAGGGCGAGCTTGATAGCCTCCCGTGGGATAAGAACCGTAAGCTCCGTTAACGTTTTCAGAAAAATTGCCTTGGGTAGAAGGACAATCATTATAAGAATGAGGACCACACATGTGTCACAAGAAATAGCGACGGCTTTAGCTTGTTGAAAGTGGTTTGTGGCCATGGCCATGAAATTCTTGTTCATTGATATGAGTATTTTTACTCATATCATTTGAAGCTTAAAACAATGAAATTATGCATGATTTATATCAAATATTCCTTGGAAATGTTTGTTTCTTGTTTTCATGTGTGTAGGTACCAAGTTCGTGAAAACCGACAATAATCGACACGAGATTGATGAAAAAGATCAAGAAGCCAAAATCGAGCTTGACTTTAGCGGATTTAATCATTTGTCGAGTTTATGAGCAAAGTGGGACCCACATTTGGAAAATGGGCTCAAAAGCCCATTTATGATTGAAGATACTTCTTTGTGTATTTGCAAGTCCAAAAGGCCCAAGATGGGAATTTAACTCGGCTGGAAACTTGGCATTGGGCTTCAAGCCCATTTACTGGAATTAAGAAAAGAACTATTAGGCTTTAAGGGTTTTCCCATTCACTCCCATTTAATATATAAATCGTTTCTTTACTTTACTCATTATTGTTACCGTACATTCACCCACTCTTATTTATCCCCACGTCACTTCCCATATAATAAAAACCAAACCGTTTTCTTTCTTTTTCACCACACGTTTTTCTTTATTCCTTACCTTCTCACACACAATAAAATCCTCCGTTATTCCCTATGTTCTTCTTCCCCATCCTTTCTTTTTCCCAAACCAGTAAAATAATCCACTGTTCATTAACCCTAATTGGGTAAAAATCAAGTTTTACAAAGGGCTTTTCACTTTTTTTAATTAATTCACACCAAGGGGAATAAAACCCCCTTGGTTTAAGGAAGAGAATCAGAGGAGAAGCATGGCTACGTGGCTGTTTCTTATTGTATGCAACACCTCACACCATCAATCCAACCAATCAAAAGCTGCAAAAGAAACACAACTAGCACACGGATGCCACGTTGGCGATCCGTGTGCTATTTGGGATCATCTCAGCCCTTAGATTGAAGAAAGAGAAAAGGAGTGAAGATCAAAGGCTACAAATCATAAGGAATATCCGATTGAAGATGCGAATATCCGTTCAAGGATGCCTTTGGGGGGGCTATAAATACCCCCAATTTCTATTGTAATTTCATCCCTTTTTCTTTCTTAGAGTTATAATGCTAGTTTTAAATTAGAATTGTATTTTTCTTTTATAAAATGTTGTAATGAATCTTTGAGTTAATAAAGAATTTCGTTTCTCGGTTTATTGATCTTTTACTGTTTAGTGCTTTAATGGTGTTTTAAGTCTTGCAATCTGAATTTATAACTCATTATAATCAAGTGTTACTCATATTAGCTTAATTGATAGTTAATGTGATTAATTGAGGAGGAAAATAGGGAATAAGATTAGTCCACTGACTAAGCTTAATTAAACTGCTGGTTCGAGATTCATAGTGGTGTTTTTGGTTCGAGTTAAGGTGATAAATGATGAATGGTGGTTCTAATCTCGGTTCATAGGTAGCTCAGCGCTAGCCTACGTCTCAAAGGAAATCTCCAAAAAGGTTCTAATTCCTTTTATTTTTCATGTCTAGTAGATTAAACTTTATTTGTATATTATTATGCTTTTGACTGTTTGAGTGATTTAATTTAATTTAGACTGCTTATGTTAGCTGGATTAGTTAAAATTTATGAGATGTACTGTTTTAGATTTTTATGTTAATGAGATTATTCTGTTTGCTGAGTGACTGAAACTTGATGTTTAAATTTGCTGAATGAATCATGAGAATAAGTAGTATGTTTGGGTTTCTGTTTAGGAGATGTATGCGTTTAAGCATTGTTTAGATCTAATATTAGATTGAGTTTTTAGCAGCATACTGAGTTCTGTTTTGCTGTTGATGTTTTGGTAACTAAAAATTTGTTTTGATGAACTTGGTTAAGTTTAATATTTTTGATAAGATTATTTTGATTTGTAAAATTCGTTAAGTTGCCTTAACTGAATTGTTAAGTTGATTGATGATAGCTTACGATTTAACTATTACTGCCTGAGTTAAATATGGCATAATAATTGCTGTATATGTGATGATTTTAGAGTTTTATTTTGATTTGCTGCTATAAGACTTATCTGATTCATTTCGATATAGTGTGAGTTTGCTGAATGTTTAGAGGTGTGATAATCTGCTTAATTGGGATATTATTTTATTTGCTGATCTGCTCAATTTTCTGCTATATTGGGTTAATTATATTGTCTGTTGAATCATGTTTATTTCCCTTTGCTTTATTGATATTTCTGTTTATTGATCTGGTATACTGCTTATCAGTTCAACTGATCTTATAAGCTCAAAAAGACTGTGTCCTCACAGCTTTTAGCTGATTAGCTTAAACAAGGTCTTTCCTAAGACTTCTTACATATTCTGTCTAAAAAAGAATTAAATCGCAAAAATATGTCCATGGTAAGGTTCGAACCTGTGACCTCCCGGTCACAGGCATAGGGTGATAGCCATCTGTGCTATTGGCCCTTTTGATTTTGTTTCTTGTTATTTAGTTAATATAGGGTTAATTATTTGGCAGATTTTGTTTTAGCCTAATTTCATTTGTCACGTTTTTTTTTATTTTACCTTCTATCTTTTATATAAAGTAAATCTTTTTCATAAAAAGTAGTTTATAAAATAAATAAAATAAATTAAATAATAAAATAAAAAAATAAAATAAAAAAAAAATAAAAAAAATGTTTTTTATAGTTTAATTAGTTTATATTTAAATTAGTTTAATTTTTTTTATAACTTTAGATTTAATAAAATAGTTTTTCTTTCAATAGATTAGTTTTAAAGTAAATTTTAATAAATAAAGTAAATTAGTTTAAAAGTTGTTTTAATTAAATAGATTTATTTTTATTAGATTATTAAATAGATTAAATTTTCATAGTTAATTAAATTAGTTTAAATTTTAAATAGAGTTTTAATTTTTAAGTAATTAATTGTTTGTAGGATTTTAAGTTAGCGGGGTTTTACGATTCATGCACTTTAGGGTAATTTTAAATAGCTCAAAATTCGTAGTTTTTAATTATAGCTTAAAAACCGAAAACCAATTCAAATCGATTGTCCAAATCAAAGCAAAACGTCTCAAATTCATAAGATCTTCGTGTACAACGAACTCGACTCACTCACGTGTTTAATTGAATTCGTCATTGGTATTATTGGACTATTACTTTTTCCTAAAGGTAATTTTCTAATTTACCCTATAACGTATCTAATTATCACATATACTATCCACGACACATCAAAAATTTTGGCGCCGCTGCCGGGGATCTTGTGTACGATTCGCTTTTGTGGAGATTTGTTGATCGTGGATTTGAAGACCCTTTCCGTCCTCGGAAAGTTTGTTATTTTTCTATTATATAGTATGTATCATTTTTCTCGTTTTTTGTGAATAATATATTGTATTACGTAGAACAATAATTTTAAATACTTTTCAAATAAGCCTTAGTTGGGATTTCATCACCTAGCTATTGTATTCGAACCCAAAACAAAAATAAAGGCAAAATAGATAAATACTAATAAGAAGTTTGAACTCGATTTATACAAACTATAAGGTGGGTATAAGGCGACGTGCTATAAAAGGCCGTCTAAGGAAAAAGGTTTTTAAGTGCTTAGTGCCACCTCGTTTCCCCGCTTGCTTGTGCGTATATTGAGAGGGACGACCTATTATTGGTTTGCCGACTCAAGTAGTAATAAATCTTATTTTTTGTAGTTTACTTATTGAACCTCGAGACGTTTAGGTTTTCACCTATCGTTTCAAAGTCGACCGAGGGTAATTTACTTCCATATTAGTTATCCTTATTCCTTGTTTTTTTTATCGATCATTTTTGATTGAGCAATATCAAATAAAATACCAAAAATAATCTTCTTTCTTGTCTAGTTTCTTTTCTTCAATCCTCTAAATTCTCGTCTTTGTAGTGTATGCAATTACGTTCTTCTCGTCTTGTGATTGATTTTAATAGGCTTGAAAATATTCCTCGTAGAAATAGAAATCGTCAACAACGAATAGTGGAACCCGAGATTCCACCTATTGTTGTAGAGATGGCCGATAACCGTACAATGGAGGAATTGCTCCGTGCACCCACCGAAGGGTATGGGGAAGCAATCGTTGTGCCGGCTATTTTGGCGGATCATTTTGAGATTAAGACGGATCTTGTATCGCTCATTCGTGCCGACCCATTTCGTGGCAATGAGATCGATAGTCCGCATTCTCACATTCGGAATTTTAATCGAATTACCTCGACTCTCAAGTTTAGAGATGTGCCGAATGACGTGATTAAGCTCATGCTTTTTCCGTACTCGCTCGAGGGTAATGCTAAGCTTTGGTATGAAAAAGAACCACGGGTTCGATTTTAACTTGGGATGATTTAGTATCAAAGTTTTTGAATTATTTCTTTCCACCGTCCAAGACAACACACTTTAAAAATGAGATCACTAGATTCGAACAAAAAGTGCATGAATCGTTTGGGGTTGCTTGGGAAAGATTTATGGATTTGTTGAGACAATGTCCACACCACGGTTTCTCGGAATTGCATCAAATAAATACTTTTTATAATGGGCTTAATATGATTGAACAAGATTCTTTAAATGCCGCCGCGGGTGGTAATCTTTTAAGAAAAACACCGAGAGACGCGGAGAATAATTGAGGATAAGTCTAGAGCACAATATTCACGAAACACACCGGTTGTTTCCAATGTGAATTCATCTAATCACGAGATTGCTAGATTGGACTCTAAGATTGACACAATTTTGAATGAGCTTAGGAAGAATCCTCATGGATCCATTAATATGGTTGAGAGTTTTTGTGTATCATGTGGTGGAGCACATCTTAATTATGCTTGTTTAAACACGGGTTTTGATCAAGCTAATGCTTTTGCCGCGACGGGAACTTATGGCTCCAACGGTCAAGTTCCTCTTCAAAATCATGTTGCTCCACCGGGTTTTCCACCGGTTCAAAATAGGTACAACAATGGAAATAATGGGAATAATTTTAACAGTGGTAACCAAGGGAATTTTAATCAAGGAAATGGGTTTAATGTTAATCGAAACAATCAAGGTTTTCAAAGCAATAATCAAAATGATTTGTCAAGCTACATTAATGAGGAAAGTTTAAAAGCTTTTCAAAATAATATTCAAGGACAAAAGGCAACTTTGAAAAACGAGTTTCAAAATACGATTAAAGGGCAAAACAATAAGATTGAGCTTAATCAACAAAGACTTGAACAAAACCAAAACCGTTTTGAGCAAAGATTAGAGCAAGGTCAAAATCGTATGCAACAAAGTTTGGAACAAGGTCAAAATAAATTGCTTTCAATGTTTGAATCCTTTATGAGTCAACCTTCCTCGTCTTCGGGTGGCTTACCTATTAACACCATTCCAAACCCGAAGGGTGAGATGAAAGCTATAACCACACGTAGTGGGAAATCTTTGGACGGACCTTTGCTTCCACATGTGAGTACCTCTCCGGTGAGGGAAGTGGAGCAAGAACCCGAGGTGGTTAAAGAAAAGGAAATTCCTATTCCACCAAAGGTAGACCAATTGCCTATTCCGGAACCCGAGCTTCCGAAGACTAAACCCACACTACCCTACCCTTCGAGACTTACCAAAGAGAAGCTCCACGAAAAGACCAATGCTCAAGTTTCTACGTTTTTAGATGTGTTTAAGAAAATGTATATTAATCTTAGTTTCGCGGATGCATTGCTTAGCATGCCTAAATTTGCTTCTACAATTAAAAGGTTGATGAATGATAAGGAGAAGTTAGTTGAAGTATCTACCTCTTTAAATGAAAGTTCTTCCGCGGTTCTCTCTAAAAAGTTTCCCAAAAAGCTTGGAGACCCCGGTCAATTTTTGATACCATGTGATTTCCCTAATATGGGAGAATGCTTAGCATTAGCCGATCTAGGCGCTAGCATTAACTTGATGCCTCTTTCCGTATGGAAAAGGTTATCACTTCCCAAGCTTTCACCTACTAAGTTGACTATCGAGCTAGCGGATCGATCGATCGCCTTTCCAAAAGGTATAGCCGAGGACGTATTAGTCAAAGTAGGAAAGCTCATTTTTCCGGCGGATTTTGTCATTTGTAATTATCCGGAAAATTATCGAGTGCCTCTTATTTTGGGACGACCGTTTTTAAATACGGCTAGTTCTTTAGTTGACATGAGAGAGGGAAAATTGACTTTACGTTTTGATGATGAAAGTATCACTCTTAATGTTGGTAACATCTCGAAGTTTTCTTCCGAAGACGACGAGGAATCAATCAATCAAGTCGATGTGATTGATGTTGCTTGTGGAGAGGCTTCGCAAGATATGCTTGGTTTTTCGGATACTTCTAAAAGTGGCAATCCCACTTCATCAAATCCTATTATCTCTTCGGCTAAGCCTCCACTCACTCCATTTGAGGGAGGTGACTTCGTTCTTGAAGAGCTTGAGAATAATGGTTATTCAAAAATTGAGAAGGAAATTGATGATTACCTTAGCACACCGTTTGATCCTAGTGAGTTTGATAGTGAGAATTTTGATCCCGAGGGAGATATTGCATTGATTGAAAAATTGTTGAATATGGATCCTTTTGAATCACCACCTATGGAATTAAAAGTTGTGAGTGTTAATGAAACTAAAGTGAAAAAATCTATTGAGGAAGCACCCGAATTAGAACTTAAGGAATTACCCACTCATTTGGAGTATGCTTTTCTTGAAGGAACGGATAAGTTACCGGTGATTATTGCTAAGGGATTAAAGGAAAATGAAAAGGATGAGCTTATTAAAGTGCTTAAGAAACATAAACGGGCCATTGCATGGAAAATCTCCGACATTAAGGGTTAGATCCCAAATTTTGTACTCATAAAATTCTAATGGAGGATGATTATAAACCCGCTATCCAACATCAAAGAAGGGTCAATCCAAAGATTCATGAGGTGATCAAAAAGGAAGTCACTAAACTTCTAGACGCCGGAATGATCTACCCTATCTCGGATAGTCCATGGGTTAGCCCCGTGCATTATGTTCCAAAGAAAGGAGGAATGACGATTGTTACTAATGAGGATAATGAATTGATTCCTACTAGACTTGTGACGGGTTGGCGTGTTTGTATTGACTATAGGAAGCTTAATGATGCCACTAGGAAGGATCATTTTCCATTACCTTTTATGGATCAAATGTTAGAGAGACTAGCGGGTAATGAATTCTATTGCTTTTTGGATGGATTTTCCGGCTATTTCCAAATCCCCATTGACCCTCGTGATCAAGAAAATACCACATTCACTTGTCCTTATGGAACATTTGCCTATCGTCGCATGCCTTTTGGACTATGCAATGCTCCGGGGACATTACAAAGGTGCATGACGGCCATTTTCCATGATATGATCGAGAAAACCATGGAAGTCTTCATGGATGACTTTTCGGTTTTTGGGGATTCTTTCACTTCATGTCTCTCTAACCTTGAAAGTATGTTGCAACGTTGTGAGGAAACGAATCTTGTGCTTAATTATGAAAAATGTCACTTCATGTGCAAAGAGGGAATTGTGTTAGGTCATAAGATCTCTAAGGCCGGTATTGAGGTTGATAGGACTAAAATCGACGTGATTGCCAAATTGCCTCCACCCACCACCGTTAAGGGAGTAAGGAGTTTTCTCGTGTAGAAAATCTAAATACGATCCGGTGGTCTAATGTGGTGGTAGATGGTGGTGGAAGCCATTGTTGGCTTAGAGAGAGAGAAAGAGAGGCTGAGAGTAAAATGTGTGTATTCCCAAATGAATAAAATAACAATCAACACCCCTCCTTGGAAGCTAAGGAGGGGTATATATAGTCACGCACTTTACAAAGAGCCTAGTCTAGTCTAAATGTGCGTGACTATGATAACTAACGGGAATTCTTAAATGTCGTCACATAAAGTGAGTTTCCAACAATCTTCCCCCATGGGACGACGTGTAGAATTCCTTACAATATTCTACCTATCAAGTACAAAATAATTAAGAACAAGAGCTTTCTTGAAGCATCCAATGTTGATGAAGTCTTCTGAGGCCTTCGTCTTCAAAACGACTCATCTTTAACGTAACTTGTAGTAGAAATACTGTAACGGCACGAGCTAAGTAACCCATACACTTCTGGTTAAGGAGAAGCTTCTGAATTAGCTTCCCCCTAATTCATGCCACGTAAACTTGATGTAGAAGCATTTTAAATAGCTTCCCCCAAGTAGATCAACAACTTTTCATCTCACGCTTGAATAATTCTTCTAAATTTTTCTTCCCCCTGAGAGTTCAAGTTATGCATACCAGAAAGAATCAAGACACTTCTTCCCCCACATAGTTGAAGAAGGTAAATCAATCCCAATTATGAAGCTCAGATACTGAAGTGGACACTTTATCCCATTCATGAAGTTGACATCGTAACACCAGAGTCAATCAAGTCCCGGAAATGCACACGTCTTCTTCCGGAGATGCACCAGAGTCAATTAAGTCCCGGGAATGCATATAGGATAATGATGATGTTTAATTGCAACAATCAAACAATTAAACCTCGAATCAGTAGTGTACCGTTTAGAGATTGATAACGACACGAGTTAAAACACTGATTTTCTCTGCGGCTATGACAAATGTCATCCCGGAATATCTTCAAATCAAAAGAAGGTATGAAGTTCATCACGTGTACTCGTTGTGCGTTCAATGTGTCTTCTTCTTCCCCCTTGATGGTTTCGAAACTCGGAACCATCAATAAATTGTACGCACATGAACCTGAAATCTCGTGAGAATAATAAATAAGCTGAATTATATATTTTGTGAGAATCAGCTGTTGATCGAAAATCTCTTCTCATAAACTCTCCATGGCCACCTTTACCATACCACATGAAAGCAATTTGAAGTGACCACTGAAAGAATGAACCAGATACATCAAACGTGAAGCTGAATAAAAATCCTTCGATCTTGTGACTTAAGCTTGCACTATTGTTGAATGAAGAACGGTGGAGAAATCTCTAAGTACTCAATGCATCACTGAAGAAGTCTATAAGCACAACACCTCTTGAAATTATCCACGTCAACTACGCGCGTGACACTGAGTACAACAATGTAACCCCTTTAAGTGATAGTTATCCGAGTCATCAACCATCCACCCCGAACCCGGAAACCAGATAACCAAGTCTTTATTCTAGGATTAAGCACGAGCAAGTTATCTAGTAAAAGATAAAATAAATACACGCCTTCGAAAAATCCGTCTTCAACGTCACGTAATTAATACTCGATCAAACAAAATCTGTAGCCACTAAAAAATCGCCCATTTTTTCTTGGTCTGGTCAAAATAAATTTGTCACGTTTGTCATGTCACTTTGTCACGTCACTTTGTCTCATCATTTTGTCTCTTTGAACACCACCATATATCGTAAAATTTAGCTTTAATATTTCCTTTTTACTACAATTGGAGTTCAAGGCAAATATTAATAGCATCTTGTCACAAAATTAGGCTAGCACCATTCGTTGTTTGACATATATTGTGCCTTTTAACCAAAAATTATCAAGTGATAGAATGCCAAAAATGTTGGCATAACACGTGAACCTAGGCCCAATATCAAATAATATAGTAATGGTATTATGCAGCCCATATTTTCGGTTGACCATATTAATAAACCTAAGCAAATGAAATATGGCCCAACTAGGTGCAAAGAAATGCATTATTTTGCGGTCCATGAGGTGAATCGTGGATAAAGATCCTTTACCCTAATAAACCGCACATATAAACACACCCTAAACCTAATGTCATTCTTAACTTTCTCCGCCCCCTTCACTCCATTATCTCTCACTACTCCACCCTTCATCTCATCCATCATTCCATAAAATAATTACCCATCACTAAGATACGTAGATCCCATCTCCAAAATATCAATTCAATAATTGATATACTAAATTCATCCATAGAACACACGATGAGATGAAGTAACCATTCTCTATTTCTGTAATCGACAACAATGACCCACAAATAAATCAAAACATACGAACCCTTGATCCTTGTACCGTCCGTGAATGATTACATGGTCGAAGCTAATGCAAATGCATGACACTCGACTTCAAGATCTGATATTGGGTCACGGGTAGGTTTGTATGATTGCATGTGTTGGTTTTGTTTTGTGGATTCGAAACAGAATAATGATTATAACATGGTTGTTATAAATCAGTTTTTATTTTCGTATATTAAAGATGGGTTAAACCATTTACATAAAGATCTATGATGATAACTTTCGTGTGATCTATGCATGTATGAAACGAATGAAATATGAGATCCAATATGATTTTCTGTTTTGATACGAGTCTAGTTTGGATGGGGATTAGGAGACGATGGGAATAAATAGTTATGGTGTTGTGGAGATAAAAGGCTGGAAGTCAAGTCAACTCAGTGAGTTACCTGAGTCAACTCGGTAATGACCGAGTTGACTCGGTTGAGATGGGTCGGTTTTGGTCACATTTTTGTTACACAAGTTTTAACAAAAACAGTCCAATCGGAATGTAAAATACAATCCAATCGGAATGTTTTATTTTTGAGTCAAAAATTATGTTCAACAAGTGAATCCCATCGGAAAGTCATCGGAATTAAGCATATACCCCCATCGGAATGACCAATCCGAAAGTACAATCGGAAAGGCAATCTGAAACCCAATCTGAAAGTTTAATCTGAAACCCAATCTGAAAAGGCCAATCTGAATACCCAATCTGAAAGTACAATCGGAAAACGCAATCTGAAACCCAATCTGAATGTGCAATAGGAAACCCAATCTGAAAACCCAATCTGAAAAGGGTTTTGAAGGACCTGAAAAAGTGGATCTGCACATTTCGTCTTTTCCTAACTGCATAAACAAGAAAGATACTCCCAGAAAGAGGTGACCATATGTGATAAGACTTTTGACCATGAAATTGATGAAACTGAGACACAAATAGATATGATAAGACCCAAAAACTTGTGACTGATTGGACAATGGGACAAGATAATAAGACGTGACCCAAAAAATTTTGAGACAATGGACAGAACTATTATAAACGAGACATAAGAACTAATTTAGACCACCAAAACGACTAAATAAACACGATCCAAGGATAGAACCGAGGATCTGATGCCAAATGTAGAATATTGATAATCAATGAATCTATGAAGGGGTTTGTTGATTTCTAGAGAGAGAAAGTTAGAGAGAGAAAGTGAGAGAAACTATGTGTATTTTATTAAGTGGAAACAAAGAAATGACAACAACCAACCCCTTTCCATGGTGGAAAGGGGTATTTATAGTTCCAAGTCATAAGTGGACTTGGGTCGGTCCATGACAAGCCCATGGACCGGTTCTTACTTAAGTTAATAAGTAACTAACAACTATTATCTAACTACGAGCTATTACAACATAAATATTATTGTGGAGTGACCGATACTTCTAATATACGTAAAAACGTATTTCTAACAATCTCCCCCTAAGGGAGGTCACTCCACGTTTACAAAGTTCTAAACCTAGCATACTATACTAAGTCTTCGTTCTTTAGCTCGTAGTCTTTTCTTCTTTTCTTTCTTTTGTTGTGAATATGTTGGTTTGATCTTTTTGGCTTTGACTTGAGAGCATTGTTCTTTGGCCTTTCACGTGCGATCTTTGCCTTTCTTGTGAACTTTGCCTCCTCGTGACTTCATGTTCCACAAACTTACGTCTTTTTGTTGAATTTTTGAAAGCTTCAGAGTTTGGTACAGCGGAAGACTTCATCTTGTACTTTCTTGAATTTTTGTTGCAAAAGACATAAGCATGTGGGAACGACTTTTACAGGTACACCGCAACACCACCGTCTTCACTGGTACACAGCAACGCCACCGTCTTCAACAGGTACTCAGCAGCGCCACCGTCTTTAGCATGTACACAGCAACGACACGAATAAAATGGCTTTGAACATTTTATTCTAATTCGGTAGCATTTTACCTCCGGTCGGTGAAGACCGTTGGACGATATTAGATATCGTACCCGTGACGGATAGTTTCAATTAAGTAACTTCCTGACAGGATTTCGCGGGTAAACCCGTTCTCTTTATTCGACCGTCCAAAGCTGACTGCGAACATAAAGAGTGAATCACTTGGATAAATCATCCTTGTGATTAAAAGCCATCAATTCATGAAACCTGGAACAAGTGAATTTCAATTAAGATTTTCACCATCGTTGCTTTCCAGTTGTCACGAGCTCAATTCATAAAGAATCTTGCACGTTACCTACCAAGTGCTGTTTGATGTTGACACTAGAAGGATTTCCACTCGTCACTGTGGTCAATAAAGAGTCACTCTGAGTGTTCTGGCAAGATCATATGATAATGCGAAGAGGCCTGGAACGAGTTTAAGTTCAATTAAGAATTAAACCACTGTTACCTTCTAGTTTTTCACAAGATTGGTTCTAAAAGAACCGCACGTGTAACCTACCATGAGCTTGTTTGATGTTGGCTCAAGCAGGATTTCCATCTTCATTGTAATACTTACGTATTACTCGGATGTTCTGGCAATATTACAAGAATATTGCGTAGGACTCATGAAAATCTCTTACTTTTCACAGTGTGTGAGAAAGCAAGGAATAAATGGAAAGTGTCCTAATGAGACTTTTGATGATCTCTTGGTTCTAGACTCGATTGTGCGTTTTGATTTAGTGAGCGATGGCTGGAGAGGAGTGCCACCTTTTCAATACCAGTTTATTCGGAGTGAATAAACCAATAGATAACGTGTTGATCTCCGTGTGATTAAAACAAATACCTTTTGAGAGATATTTGAGTTAGCTGGGGAAGGGTTGTGCATTGCATCACTGGGTCCATGATGTCTTTCTTCAATACCGAGAATCATTAACAAAAATGACCTCAATAGCATATGTATTGACCCGGTTTCTGCCTAAAGTTGTAAGGAGGGCTTCTTTCTTTACACCCTTTATCTTTACATTTCTTTTTCATTCTTCAACCCCTTCAATGCTTACCAATACGTCATCACTAGCACCTTGTTGTGATTGTTCCAGTGCTAGCTTAAGTACTTGGTCGGCATTCAGCTACGTTCACATTCTTTCTCCATCTTTCCTAGGACTTCTAATTCTATCTAGGGAATTGTCCTTGGGAAGATTCCATCGGCTCTGATGAATCATTGGACTAAACCTATTCCTACCACCCTTTTGTCACCACATTCGTCGTGAATTAAGCGTGTTTTGGGAAGGAATTGCCACCATGAAAAATCATTGAAAATCACCTAAAGTACTTGTGATATTGAAATCAAAAGTTTTGTACCTTAGGTGTTTTGTTCATCAAAAACGCTCCCCCTTAACACGTGCTTTACACATATTAAGTTGGATAATCTTTAAGTCTTTTTCATCTTTTAGTCAAGTATCACTTACGTCTCCTTAATCCCATTTTCTCCCCTTATCCAAAATGTTAACCATTAATATTTGGGATATTGAATGGATTAACCGGTCTTTGGGTAAAAATGAAATCGATGTTTGGCCATAGAACAAGTTATTGCTCCCCCTTAAGTTAATAAGGGATAGTTGTAGTGCTTTGGTATGACATATTTTGAAAGATTTAGAATCTCGTGAGAAATTCTTGAAAAATTATCATACCTTAACACTACACCAAGCCATTCAAGCACATTATTCACAAATATACATATTCACAATTGAAAACCAATATAGAGTGACCTGAAATGTACGACCCATTAGATGGATCGTTGCAGTGTCCTGTAGTGCACTCCATATGGTCTACCACCCACGAATCTTTCCAAGCTCCTCATCAATCTACGTTCACGGAGCTTTTGATCGATCTTCTTGATCACATACTTCGCCATCTGCCGGTAACCCGGATGCCAATCCTCCGTCATCTCTGGCAAAGTCCTACCCGAGTTCAGATGCTCCAACTTACCTCTGACTTGTATAAGAGTTCCATCACTATACTTGTGGAGCTCCCCCACCCTCATAAATTTCATCAAACCTCGACTGTTCAGGTAGAAAATGCCGTAATTCGGGACCGAAATGCCGGTATAGGGACATCTTTCTACATGTTGAGGTAGCACTTGATTCACAGGACGGGTTAAATTGAGCCTCCTCTGATAGCTTTCGACTCCCAACTGAAGGTCTTCAACTCGTGACTTGATGACAACGCTTCGTGTGAACATGCGAAGTGCTGTATTCAAAGCAATCAGGTCTTCACGAGGAATGTGTGTAAGTTGATCTCGGGTCATCAGAAGCAGCATATCCTCGATATCCTCAAGGCGAATGATGGAAAAATCTCCTTGCTGGATTTTGTATTCCCTGTCATCCTCCCTTTTCAAGCGAATCTCCATCACATGATAATAGCCGTTCTTGGCTTCAGTTTTCATTCCTAAGATGCTGGAGATGCGGATGTCGGATCTAACATTGCTTCCAGAATTGACCAAGCAGCAACCCCTGTACGCCCTTCGGACTCGTTCGTCCCAATGAGATGCACCTATGACAGCATACATATCATAATTACGATTCATTTTTGGGACCCAGAGTTGATTTACCTTTTCCTCGATGAAGGGTATTGTCCCCCAGTTGGCAGCTTTCAGCAAAGTCAGGGATGTTGCGTACTTTGATGACCCCTTCAGTAGATACACAAGATCATTGGTGACGAAGAAGTCAAGAGCAATCTGATTATCTTGAGCAGGATCCATTGGAGGTGGAGCTCGTTCTGATTCATGAAGACCTGGCCGTTGAACGGTATTCAGAGCCTTCAGGATCTCATCGGCATAGTACTCGAGCTCCATTCGGGGTAATCAGGTTTTGGCACGCAGTCTCTTATCTTTCAGTGCTTTCTTCACCAAGGATGGAGTAACCGAAGTCTTATACTCATGAGCAAGAAATGCACATAAGTCAATCGGACTTCGGATACGGAGATACAGCACATCTTTGTCAGCATCTGTGATCGGATCATATTGTGCTGCTGCCGTGATCCAAGCTTGTGGTGGTGCAGACTCGTCTATCTCCAACGTGTCATCCCAATTTCGTATGCTTGGTTCAGGAACCGTAGATTGTTGAGCTTGTTGTTGAGGAGTTGAAGTGCGAACATCTGTTGGTTCAGTTTCAGGCATTTCAGCAGTGTCGTGAACTGGGGAGTGTTGTGCAGCTTCGGGTTCCGTCACTGATTCTGCAATCACAGGAGGAGCAACAACAGAACTAATGGGGTTAGTGGTAATAGGTAAAGATACAGCGATAGAGATACCGGGAGCCGAAGACGCTGTAGTGGCATTCACATCGTGGCGCCACTTAGTTCGTCTTGATTCCGAGGATGTCGATTTGTCCTTCTGTGCTGCATCTTTTGTGGACTTGGTTCCAGTCTTAGTAGCAGTCTTCTTGGAGCTGGTAACCTTGTCTCCCTCTTTCGGTTGTTCACCCCCATCATCATCCTGATTGTCATCCCCGTTACTACCCCTAGCACTCTCCTGATTCTCATCACCACCATCATCGCCATCATCATCATCCTCATCATCGTCATCATCATCATCATCCTCATCATCATCACCACCCTCGTCATCCTTTTCTCCTTCTTCTTCTTCTTCTTCCTCTTCTGCACCCGTACCCTCTTCTTCACTCTCTTCCCTTTCTTCCTCAGGTAAGATGTGATATGGTACCACACTTCCAAACGTCTTGAATAATCTATCATCCTCCATGATAGCATCATTCAGGGATTTATATAGAGCCCGTTGAATCCTCGACTTATCAAACGACCCAAGTTCCACCATACGAGCCTTAAGGATCTTCTTCAATTCAAAATCCGTCTGGTCATAAGCAATCTTGTAGGCGGCTTCTGAAGGGTTGGATGATTTGACCATCAAGTTGTCAGCAGCAAGTGTCTTCAACTCATCGCGAAGTTTAGGCATTAAGGATTCAACGGATTCTTGCACTCTTTCTTTCACAGATGCTTCAAGTGCTTCTTTTTGTTCCTTATATTTATCCCTCATCGCTTGAAGTCTGGTAATGCGTGCAGCATGCTTATCAGCCTCAGCCTGCTTAACTCGAGCAAGTTCTTCCGCATGTGCTTTACGAGTCAACTCCATATCTGAAGCGAACTTAGCAATCATCTCCTCTTGGGCTTTCCTAGATTCTTCTTCCCTCTGAGCTCGTCTTTGCAACTCTTGGCGAAGTTCATCCATTTCGCGTTTGTGAGTGTCCACATGTTTGTCAAACATTTCGGCCATGTCGGCTTCTATCGTCGTTTTATACAAGACTTCTCTAAGATAGCTCGGCCTATGACCCATCTTTTGGAAAAAGAGACTCCTTTCATCTTTTCGGATGAGTGTATTCAAGCCTTTGAGATGCTTAAAAAGAAGTTAACCGAATCTCCAATCTTAGTTGCCCCGGATTGGGATCTACCTTTTGAAATTATGTGTGATGCTAGTGATTATGCGGTAGGTGCGGTTTTGGGGCAACGTAAGCTAAAACACTTCTTTCCTATACATTATGCAAGTAAGACTATGACGGATGCTCAAACAAAGTATACTACTACGGAAAAGGAGTTTCTTGTCGTTGTGTATGCTTTTGAAAAGTTTAGACCATATCTCGTCTTGTCCCAAACCATATTTTATACGGACCACTCGGCTATCAAATACCTTTTTAATAAACAAGATGCTAAGCCGAGGTTGCTCCGGTGGATTCTCCTCCTTCAAGAATTTAATGTTCAAATTCTAGACAAAAAAGGAGCCGAGAATCTCGCGGCCGATCATTTATCTCGACTTGAGAATCCTCACCAAAGCGATCAAGAAAACAAGGAAATTAATGAAACATTTCCTCTCGAGACGCTTGGTATGATTGCTTTTCGTGGTGATGATAGTACCCCATGGTTTGCGGACATCGCAAATTATCATGCGGGGAAGTTTATGATCAAGGGTATGTCGTCCCAACAAAAACGAAAGTTTTTCAAGGATATTTCCTACTACTTTTGGGACGACCCCTATTTGTTTCGTGTGTGCGCGGATCAAGTGATTCGTAGGTGTGTGTTTGGCAAAGAAGCTCAAGATATCCTTAAATCTTGTCATGAGGGACCCACCGGGGGACATCATGGTGCAAACACCACCGCGAAGAAAGTCTTTGATGCCGGCTTCTTTTGGCCTTCCATATATCGTGATGCCCAAGACTTGATCAAGACTTGTGATGCTTATCAACGTCAAGGAAAGAACTCACAAAGGGATGAAATGCCTCAAAACATTATCCAAGTTTGTGAAATCTTTGACATATGGGGGATCGATTTTATGGGGCCGTTTCCATCTTCGAAAGGAAACAAATACATTCTCGTAGCCGTGGACTATTTGTCTAAATGGGTCGAAGCTAAGGCTTTGCCCACGAATGATGCTCGAGTTGTGGTGAAATTTTTGAAACAACTCTTTGCTAGGTTTGGAACTCCGCGGGCTATTATAAGTGATCGTGGGACTCATTTTTGTAATGAACAATTTGCAAAAGTTCTAAAGAAATATGGTGTCACTCATCGACTTTCTACGGCTTATCACCCTCAAACGAGTGGTCAAGTGGAGGTTTCAAACCGAGCTCTTAAGAGGATTTTGGAGCGTTCTACTGGAGAGAATCGCACTTCATGGTCGGATAAATTGGACGATGCATTGTGGGCTTTCCGTACGGCTCACAAGACGCCAATTGGTTGTACACCATTTAGGTTGGTCTACGGAAAAGCATGCCACTTGCCAATTGAACTCGAACATAAGGCGTATTGGGCTCTTAAGCATTGTAACTTTGATTTGGGGACCGCGGGTGATCATCGCAAGGTTCAATTGAATGAACTAAGTGAATTAAGGGATCAAGCTTATGAAAATTCTTTGATCTACAAAGAGAAGACTAAGAGGATTCATGACTCTAAGATCAATAACCGCATTTTCAATGTTGGTGATCAAGTCCTCTTATTCAACTCTAGACTTAAGATTTTTTCGGGCAAGCTTAAATCCCGTTGGTCCGGACCATTCACCATTGCATAAGTTTTCCCTTATGGCACCGTTGAGCTAGCTCAAAAAGACGGGCCTAACTTTAAGGTGAATGGTAATCGTGTGAAACACTACTTTGGAGGGGACATACCTACGGAGGTTGTTCCGGATCTTCAAACTTTCCCTAAGGACCAATGAATGCGGGGATCGAGTCGAGCTCATGACTCGGTGAACAAAAACGAGGTGCCTTGTGGGGGAGTCCCATACATTCTATCTTCTTTCTATTTTCTAACACCTAATAAGGCTTGATCCTTCAAGCTCGTACTCGTGTTTTGTTGTGTTTTGATCTTAGGTACGACCCTAATATTTGAAGACTCTCGTGTTCGGTTTTTGCCGGTCCACTTGATCTTCCATTCTTTGAATGCCAAAAAAGGGGCACACTTTCTATCCCTTGATTATTATCGACTAACGTTTTTCTTGAGGCATAATTAATAAACGGCTTATAGATTTGCGTACTCTTTCCATGCTAGGAAACATTGAGGACAATGTTTGGTTTTAGCATGGGGGAGTCAATCGATATAATCGCTTGCAATTGCTTTTGTCGTGTCCGAACGTATAGTTTTCTCATTTTTCAATAAAATTTTAAATTTTTCGTGTTATTTTTAAGTTTTTAATTAATAAAATAAGTGTTTTTGACACGAATGTAAGCTTTAAATAAGAATAGTTTTTGACTCGACTCGGTTTTTAACCTTAGCTTTTCCTTAACGTATTTGAATTAAGTTTTGCTAGGCCATTATATAGGGGGCTTTAAAACGCGAAGGTCTTAATTCATATGAGTTAAGGACAAGAACTTTTCGCAAGCTCCTATAATTGATCCTAGAAAGTCGTTTATCAAGGGAACTTTAAAACGCAAATTCTAAAACTTGCAAGAGTATAAGAAGTTGCAAGATCCTATAGATGACTTGAAAACCCAAAACTTTGATTTAATAGGCTAAGTATCCATTGATTTCATTCTTGGAATTTTACAATATGGAGAACAAGAGATGATAGAGCCAATTATAAGTTCGGTATTCTTTCGGGAATTTATGTGAGTTAATTATGAGCCTATTCTCCCATCACTTGTTAATAATTTAATTGCAATAAATAATGTTGAACGATTTGAAAAGTTACTTAGCTTCTAGCCCAAAATCGTTTAAAAGTTGCTCGGTATGGATTAGATTTCATATCCAAGGCATAACTTATTGAAGCGGGATGCGAAGATTGGCGAGTCCAAAAAGGTCCTAACAAGACATGAGGGCTATGTTTTATTGCTAAAGATCTCAAGTGATGTGAAGACTCATTTATCAAAAATCAATATGAAGGATCGAGACACACGAAGAAAAGCAAGATACTCCCAAAAATTCATGGAGAAGTCTATCCAAAAAGACCAAAATAAGGTATGAGGATAAATGAAGCCAAATCCAAAAAGGAGGCGAATCATTGTAAATCAAAATCCCAAGTAAAGATTGGAGAAAAAATGAAGAAGTCGTGGTCCAAGTATGAATCTCTCGAAAATTCAAGTGAAGAAATATTATGAAGAGAAGACCATTATTTCAAGAACGTCTCTCAAGGTTGGAATTATTAAGTCATTGCCAAATATCGATCCGAGAAAGGTCTCAAATCGCGAAGCAAGTTATGCCAAGATATGAACTTTATGAGAGCCCGAGAAGCAGTTTTAAAAGATTTTGCCCTTTAGCTAACTATTGATTAAATCGTTCACTTTATTTTCGGCCAATTAAATTATCGAAGTAAGTCAACAATGCATCTTCGTGATCATTTAAGACAACAATAAAATATAAGAGATACACCTAGGAATAAGGGAGTCTAAGTGAATAATTGGCCCACATGAATTCGTGTTTGTCTACCAACTTATAAAAACAATGATCTTGTTTTTGCACTTGGCATGGAGAAGTGAAAAGTCGAGGACGATGAATCTATTTGAGCTTTTATGATCCTTAAAGTTATTTTACGTCTTTGCAAAATAAATTGTCAAAAGTTGAATAATGGTGTAGATATAGTTTTGTTTTATCATTACGTGAGGACACGGCAATTGCTTAGCATGGGGGAATTTGATATGAGTATTTTTACTCATATCATTTGAAGCTTAAAACAATGAAATTATGCATGATTTATATCAAATATGCCTTGGAAATGTTTGTTTCTTGTTTTCATGTGTGTAGGTACCAAGTTTGCGAAAACCGGCAATATACGACACGAGATTGATGAAAAAGATCAAGAAGCCAAAATCGAGCTTGACTTTAGCGGATTTAATCATTTGTCGAGTTTACGAGAAAAATGGGACCCACATTTGGAAAATGGGCTCAAAAGCCCATTTATGATTGAAGATACTTATTTGTGTATTTTCAAGTCCAAAAGGCCCAAGATGGGAATTTAACTCGGCTGGAAACTTGGCATTGGGCTTCAAGCCCATTTACTAGAATTAAGAAAAGAACTATTGGGCTTTTAGGGTTTTCCCATTCACTCCCATTTAATATATAAACCGTTTCTTTACTTTACTCATTATTGTTACCGTACATTAACCCACTCTTATTTATCCCCACGTCATTTCCCATATAATAAAAACCAAACCGTTTTCTTTCTTTTTCACCACACGTTTTTCTTTATTCCTTACCCACTCACACACAATAAAATCCTCCGTTATTCCCTATGTTCTTCTTCCCCATCCTTTCTTTTTCCCAAACCAGTAAAATAATTCACTGTTCATTAACCCTAATTGGGTAAAAATCAAGTTTTACAAAGGGCTTTTCACTTTTTTTAATTAATTCACACCAAGGGGAATAAAACCCCCTTGGTTTAAGGAAGAGAATCAGAGGAGAAGCATGGCTACGTGGCTGTTTCTTATTGTATGCAACACCTCACACCATCAATCCAACCAATCAAAAGCTGCAAAAGAAACACAACTAGCACACGGATGCCACGTTGGCGATCCGTGTGCTATTTGGGATCATCTCAGCCCTTAGATTGAAGAAAGAGAAAAGGAGTGAAGATCAAAGGCTACAAATCATAAGGAATATCCGATTGAAGATGCGAATATCCGTTCAAGGATGCCTTTGGGGGGGCTATAAATACCCCCAATTTCTATTGTAATTTCATCCCTTTTTCTTTCTTAGAGTTATAATGCTAGTTTTAAATTAGAATTGTATTTTTCTTTTATAAAATGTTGTAATGAATCTTTGAGTTAATAAAGAATTTCGTTTCTCGGTTTATTGATCTTTTACTGTTTAGTGCTTTAATGGTGTTTTAAGTCTTGCAATCTGAATTTATAACTCATTATAATCAAGTGTTACTCATATTAGCTTAATTGATAGTTAATGTGATTAATTGAGGAGGAAAATAGGGAATAAGATTAGTCCACTGACTAAGCTTAATTAAACTGCTGGTTCGAGATTCATAGTGGTGTTTTTGGTTCGAGTTAAGGTGATAAATGATGAATGGTGGTTCTAATCTCGGTTCATAGGTAGCTCAGCGCTAGCCTACGTCTCAAAGGAAATCTCCAAAAAGGTTCTAATTCCTTTTATTTTTCATGTCTAGTAGATTAAACTTTATTTGTATATTATTATGCTTTTGACTGTTTGAGTGATTTAATTTAATTTAGACTGCTTATGTTAGCTAGATTAGTTAAAATTTATGAGATGTACTGTTTTAGATTTTTATGTTAATGAGATTATTCTGTTTGCTGAGTGACTGAAAGTTGATGTTTAAATTTGCTGAATGAATCATGAGAATAAGTAGTATGTTTGGGTTTCTGTTTAGGAGATGTATGCGTTTAAGCATTGTTTAGATCTAATATTAGATTGAGTTTTTAGCAGCATACTGAGTTCTGTTTTGCTGTTGATGTTTTGGTAACTAAAAATTGCCTATTAGACACTGTTTTGATGAACTTGGTTAACTTTAATATTTTTGATAAGATTATTTTGATTTGTAAAATTCGTTAAGTTGCCTTAACTGAATTGTTAAGTTGATTGATGATAGCTTACGATTTAACTATTACTGCCAGAGTATGTTAAGTTATGTGCTGGAGTTAAATATGGCATAATAATTGATGTATATGTGATGATTTTATAGTTTTATTTTGATTTGCTGCTATAAGACTTATCTGATTCATTTCGATATAGTGTGAGTTTGCTGAATGTTTAGAGGTGTGATAATCTGCTTAATTGGGATATTATTTTTATTTGCTGATCTGCTCAATTTTCTACTATATTTGGTTAATTATATTGTCTGTTGAATCATGTTTATTTCCCTTTGCTTTATTGATATTTCTGTCTTATTGATCTGGTATACTGCTTATTAGTTCAACTGATCTTATAAGCTCAAAAAGACTGTGTCCTCACAGCTTTTAGCTGATTAGCTTAAACAAGGTCTTTCCTAAGACTTCTTACATATTCTGTCTAAAAAAGAATTAAATCGCAAAAATATGTCCATGGTAAGGTTCGAACCTGTGACCTCCCGGTCACAGGCATAGGGTGATAGCCATCTGTGCTATTGGCCCATTTTATTTTGTTTCTTGTTATTTAGTTAATATAGGGTTAATTATTTGGTAGATTTTGTTTTAGCCTAATTTCATTTGTCACGTTTTTTTTTTATTTTACCTTCTATCTTTTATATAAACTAAATCCTTTTCATAAAAAGTAGTTTATTAAATAAATAAAATAAATTAAATAATAAAAAAAATAAAAAATAAAAAAAATAAAAAATGTTTTTTATAGTTTAATTAGTTTAAATTTAAATTAGTTTAATTTTTTTATAACTTTAGATTTAATAAAATAGTTTTTCTTTAAATAGATTAGTTTTAAAGTAAATTTTAATAAATAAAGTAAATTAGTTTAAAAGTTGTTTTAATTAAATAGATTTATTTTTATTAGATTATTAAATAGATTAAATTTTCATAGTTAATTAAATTAGTTTAAATTTTAAATAGAGTTTTAATTTTTAAGTAATTAATTGTTTGTAGGATTTTAAATTAGCGGGGTTTTACGATTCATGCACTTTAGGGTAATTTTAAATAGCTCAAAATTCGTAGTTTTTAATTATAGCTTAAAAACCGAAAACCAATTCAAATCGATTGTCCAAATCAAAGCAAAACGTCTCAAATTCATAAGATCTTCGTGTACAACGAACTCGACTCACTCACGTGTTTAATTGAATTCGTCATTGGTATTATTGGACTATTACTTTTTCCTAAAGTTAATTTTCTAATTTACCCTATAACGTATCTAATTATCACATATACTATCCACGACACATCATTTATCTCAGCGAGTTGTCGAGAAATTTCAGTCATCTCAGGATTGGAGGTAGTAGAAGAAACATTGACTCTCGAGTTAGATCTTGAGGATGCGGATGAATCCCAATTCTTGTGGTGAGTAGTCATGTTTTCAATCAACTCTCTACACTCCTCCGGACTCCTTTTCATAAAAGTACCACCAACGGCGGCATTGATCGTGTCACGATCACGAAAAGTGATACCATTGTAGAAGGTATCAATGAGAGTGACGGGGAGCATATTGTGATTAGGACAGCGGTCGATCAAATCATTGTATCGTTCCCAAGCATCAAAGAGCGATTCATCATTGTCTTGCATGAATCCACTGATTTGGTTACGAAGGCTTGTGACCATGGATGGAGGGAAGTAGCGCGACAAAAAGCGTTGAGTCATGTCATTCCACGTATGAATAGAATTCTTAGGAAGACGGTCAAACCATTTTTCGGCATGGTGAGAAAGCGAGTGGGGAAAAGGTTGGAGGCGAAGGTCATCCATAGAAACACTGGGGCACTTCATGCTTTGGGTAATGGTAATGAATTTGTCGAGGTGTTTGTTGGCATCATCATCTGGAATTCCGCGAAATGGGTTAGTTTGCACTTGTTGGATCATGTGATGCTTCAACGAAAACTCCTGAGCCGTGACGTGCATCGGCGCAATCGGGCCTCCGCGTCCGTTCATGGTGGGTTGACACAATTCCTCCATTGTTCGTAAATCAGGTAGGAGGACATTGTTGTTGTTGTTGTTGTTCAAATTGGGTAGAGGTGGGTTATTATTGTTGTTATTAACACCAACCATATCTAGATCTTCACGAGTCTCGGGCTCAGAATAGTTCGAAGATCTAGTACGCATACACCTGCAGAAGAAAAATATACACAGAGAATATCTATAAAATCTTTTTGGTGCAAACGTTTAGAAAAGAATTGCTTTTAATGATTTTTGAATGTTTTTGTATTTTTGAAGAGTTTTATATTTTTTTTTGGATTTTTGAAAATTTTTAAAGCAAGGAAAATAACGTTCAAAGAACGGATCCCAAAATTCAATGCGTCTCTCACTAAAAACCTTTAATCTTAACGAAAAGAGCCGGCAGCGGCGCCATTTAATACTTGGATTTTGCAACCAAGTATGAAAGTTCGTTGAACCGATCTTTTCGAATTGACTAATGGTTAAGAGTGCGACTCAATCGTCTTTTGGTAACAAGAGAATGGTTTGGTTTGGTTATCTAATTTTAAGAGCAAGTATGAAAATTGTCGATGAGTAAAGTAGAAGCTTTGACAAAATTAAACTTAAAGTTAATTAGGAAAATACTTGAAACTTAAAACTTTGAAAAACTTTAAAACTTAAAATCTTAGTTAATCGGAATAACGCAATTCATGTCCATTGGAATGAAACAAAATCACAACCATCGGAATATCACTAAAATAAGTCATCGAAATAATCAATACAAAAGTCCATCGGAATACCAATCTTAATGTCCATCGGAATGCAACAACACAATACCCATCAGAATGTTTTCAGATCGCAAAGATTCAGATCGGAATGTTGTAAAAACTTCTATCGCAATGTGCATCTATCGGAAAGCTTACTATCGCAATGTTGCTGTCGAAAAATGGGCAACACCTCGTCTTAACAAGAGCCTTAAGACCCGTCGGAATATGCGATCGCAATGAGCGATCCCAATCCAGATCGGAAGAAGGGGGAAGTAACCAATCAATCGCAAAGTAAAACCCTAATGGGTTATTGCGATCAAAACACTGAGGCCCGTCGGAATGTGTACAAAATCCCTAAAATTGCGATGGAGGGTAACTTAATTCCGAAATTGGTGGCAAGTTTTGAAACTCAATAAGCTGATACAATAAGCTATTCTACCGAACCTTAAACAATTCAAAAAGCTTAAATTTGATAACTTCTAAAACGTAAAAGATTACAAACTTTATGGAATGACTTTTAAAATGACTAAAACCGTGGTGAAATCCGAAAATCAATAAGCCAAAACATGTAATAAGCCAATAAGCATTACGAGCTTATAACTTATACGTGAAGGAGCTTAGTTATGAACAAAGGGAATCAACCGTCTAACTATACAACCTCAACTTTAATCACGGATCATAAAGGATTCGGATCAAAGAAAAGATTTTGAATCAAAAATCAAATAAACCAAGAAATGTAGAAGAAGATTAAAAACTTAAAACTTAACTTTAATTAGATAGATCAAATCCAAATACAAGAATGATGAAAGCTTAAAAGAAAGGAAGAATGAAAAACTTAGTGAGAGAAAGTTTAGAACTTTCTCTCTCTAAAACTAGAAAGAAAACTTAAAAATAAAAACTAGCTAACCCCCTCCTAATGTGATTAGGAGGGTATTTATAGGGAAGTGGGAAGTGCATGTGTGGTGCTTCCTTCTTTCTTTTCTTCTCGACTTGATTTAATTCATTTGTCTTTCTCGATGTCGTCTTGGGATTAATTAAACTCGTCTTAACATTTCTTCATTTATTTAGACTCGAGTTCTTCGACTTCATTAACTTCCGTCTTTAGACTTGTTCTTCGATAAATCTTTAGAATAGGTCTTGGACTTCCGTTCTTTTTGCACTCTTGATCTTTTGACTACGTCTTTTCCCGTTTTCTTCGATAAAAGCCCGTGAAACACCGTGTTTTCTTCCTTTTTAATCTTTTGGTCCTAAAGCACAATAAAAACACAAACCACACATAATTCCGACTTTTACGACATAAATCACACGTTTTGGTCTTGTTATTATTGGAAATAAGTGGTAAAACGATAAGTGTTTTCACACTTATTAAAAGATAATAGTTGAGACGAAACTAAAACTTAGAAAATATGAAGAAAGAATTTCTGAGTGATTTGGTCATGATATTTATTTCATCGGGGAAGGTGAATGTAGTTGCTGACGCATTATGTAGAAATAATAGAGAACCAATTAAGATGTGTTCCTTAGTATTTACCATATACAATAATTTGCCCGAGCAATTTAGAAATAGCCGATGCTTGTAAAAAGGATAATATAGATGATGAAGGGTTTCACGGCTAATGAGAACCATTAGAGATGGGAGCCGATGGCGTTAAGTGTTTAAAAGGTTGTTTGCGGCTGCCTGAATATGGAGGTTTAAGAGATTTAGTCATCTTAGAATCTCATAACTTTAAGTATTCTATTCATGCCAATTCTGATAAAATGTATCTTCATCTGAAGAAGTTGTACTGATGGCCAAACATGAAAGTAGACATCGCAACATATGTTAGTAAATATCTAACTTTTGCAAAGGTCAAGGCTTAACACCAAAATCCATCAAGATTGTTTCTACAACTTGTTATTCCTGTTTGGAAGTGGGATAGAATCATCATGGATTTTATCACAAACTTTCCAAGTTCATCATCTGGATTTGATTCGATTTGGGTCATCGTCTACAGACTGACCAAATCTATTCATATCATTCCAAGTAATGATAGGTTCTCAATGGAGAAGCTGGCTTATTTATATTTAATGGAGTTGTGTAAGCATGATGTGCCTGTATCGATTATCTCTATCAAGATCCTCACTTCGCATAGAATTTCTGGAGATTCCTTTGGAAGTCATTAGGAACGAATCTTGATATGAGTACTTCTTACCACCCCAATCAAAGGGACAAGGTAAAGTAACGATACAAACACTAGAAGTCTTGTTTTATGTTTGAATAATTGATAATTATCGCATTAGGATCAAGATCGAATCTTGTGAGGATCTAAATATAAGAACAACTGTATGTAGGAGTTGGGATGAAGATACCCGACATACACCCATTGTGAGTTGGACATGTCTTTTAGGTTTAAGGTTGCCTATGATGACAAACATAACCCTACAAAATACACCCATTGTGAGATGTAGATCTTGAAGTGCAGGATGGGTAGTGAAGTTATGCCAAAAACTTTCACCATGGAATGATGAATTGATGATCTGAAAGATCATGGGAAAATAAGTTCTCGTTGTATGGGACCATTGAGATAATGTAAAGATTAGGTCTAAGAGGCATATAAGCTTGATCTACCCTAGGACTTCGGGCTGTATGAATTATGTTTCGTATATCGAACATGATAAAATGTTTATCAAGTGAAAATCTGATTATTTCTTAATGAAGTTTGGATCGGCGAAAAGTTGCATTCATCGAAAACTCGTGGACATCATGGATAGAGAAAGTAAGTCAACTTAAGCATGACCGTATTCCCATTGTTATGTTGATGAAACTCGCGTATTGAAATGAATTACACTTGAGAGAAAAGACAAAATGTGGAGGAAATAACCACATGGATTTAACTCTATAAGAAGCTGTAGAAACTAGAAGGGGGGTTTGAATAGTTTCTTATATTTACTTGTTAAATGATGGTTTTCAAAAAATCATTTTTCTCAAAAACTTAGACTTAAGGAAATATGTGAAGTCTTCTTATGCATAATATGAACAATGATAGTGTAACTAAACTAATACTAACTAATATATATGCACAAAGAATAAAGAATGTAAAGAGTTAAGGGTAAAGAAAGATCACACCAAACACCAAGGATTTATAGTGGTTCGGCAACGAAGCTCACTCCTCGTTCCTACTCCACTCCTCGAGTACTCGTTACTCGAGAGTTCACTACACAACAAGCTCCTTATGGTGGAGAAAACCGTACACGTCTCTTAACCAATTTCCGACTCTAAGCTAAAAGTCGAGCCCTGATCGTAGCTAGGACCAATCTACATAACTATACTTAGTACATACACAACTTCCAAATAGACAGAACTACTTGGATCTTCACAACTCTGACACAACAACAAATGTATAAGATTCGATATTCAAAGGATCTTTGGTGGTGGACTCAACACTTCACAAGGATAGTGTTCTTCTCTTTTCACTAGAAGAGGAAAGGATGGATGAGATAGATTCACTTCTAAACAAGTAGTAATCAATCAAATGATCAAGGATTTGGGTTATTTAAGAAGTATGTTTGAATCTGGAAATTTATGTGCAAAAGAGGTGAAGAGAAAATCTGAGAATGGTCCACTATTTATAGGACAAAGGGCCAACAACTATATATGCCCGCGGTTCCTTATCTCAGCCGGCGGTACCTTATCGATAAGGAACCGCCTAGGCATTAGGGAACCGCCAGAGTAGACTCCGATCCCTTTTTGTCCTTTAGTGGTGGAGGTCTTATCTGATTATAAAATATCATGAAAGAATATTCTAAATCAAAAAAGAATATGCCTTTTTCAAATTTTCAAATATTTAATTTAATAAAACATTTTCTTAAAAACAAAGTTTAATTAAAAACTTTTCACACTTAATAAAAGGTGAGTTTTAAGAAAAGATTAAATCACTTGATCACTTAATTAAGGTTAGTACTTGTTTATTCATACCTTAAGTGAATATGGGTAAAATGAAAAATACTTGAACTCAAGAATTCGTTTTTCATTGTTTTCGTAAATGCTTGTTTTTACATATTGTCGTAATCAAAATTAAGCGAGACCGAAAAATGCAAGTAACGTTTTTAGGCATTATTGCATTAACAATCTCCCCGTTTTTCATTTCGACAATACATAAACTCAATCACACAAAAACAAGATTTTCGAAGACGAGTTTATTCATTTCTCCCACTTTCTCGAAGGAAAAAGGTTGCACAAGTCGGTGTTGAACGAACTTTGCAATGACTCCCCCTTGGTGCTTACTCCCCCTTGCTTGGGGCACCGAGGAATCGAGATATAGTGACAAGCTACATATAAGGGTTAGTTTAACAAAAGAGACAACCAACAAGAGATAGCTATAGGTCACAAAAAAAGAGAAGAAAACATAAAGACTAAGATACATGTGAAGTCATATAAACTAAGAAGAATCATAAAAAGATGTATGAAAGAGGAAACAAGCCAAAAGCATAAATCTAATCCTAGTTAATCTAGAATTCTAGGATTTGCTTGAATAAGGTGTCTTGTGGATAAGCAACCAATGATTATATGAAAGACAAGGTAGTGGCGGAAGGAGGTGGTGGTGGCTTGGTGGAGATCTCATAATCAAAATGAAGGGGAGGCTTAATTAGGAGACTCTTGATGTAGCTCAACTCCTCATAGATGTGTGCCATAGCAAGATGTTGATATTGACAACAATGACAATATGTCCCATGGTGCATGACATTACCATGAGAAGGAGGAAGAACACTAAAGGGTGGTGGTGGAAGAAAAGATGTTCCACAATCAACATTCTTGGTAGGAAAAATGTGATTAAGAGTGTTCTTGGGTGAATTTGGATTGAAAGTGTTCTTGGGTGAGTTAGGATTGAGAGCAATTGGCGAAAATGAAGGAGAATCAAGGCTTTCATTAGGAGAGTAAGACATTTTGGGATGTGAAGTATGGAAAAATGCTTATGGTTAGATAGGGAAGGCTCAAGTTATTTTTAGGGTGGTCAAAGGGTTGAAACAAAGATTCCCAAAAGTGTTGGAACAAATTTGGAATTTCAGTAATACCCGAAAAAGGAAGCACTGTACGCGGTTCCTTATTGCTTCCGGCGGTTCCTTATTGATAAGGGACCCCAGTTCATATATGGAACCGCCTACAGAGGCTGTGTTTTGATGGTGAAGGAATATTTTTCACCAAATCTTATTTTTCTAGTCTAACTTATCATAGGGATATGCTTAAAAGCAAAGATAGACGAACACATACTAACTCACCAAATAGGGATTGACCAAAATACATGGATTTTAAAATAAAATCGATGTTGGAGGTATGTAAAACAAGACCTTAAGTCATGACACAATGATCCTCCATGGTTCTATCTTGTTCTTGCTATGTTTGAGTGAATCATACATATTAATTATGTAAGCTCGAGATTAATAGCAAGAATCAAAGAGAAATGTTTTTAGATTGAATTAACAATGTCAAAACATTTCTTGACTATTTTCGAAAGAGACTTTGAGTATTTTGAAAAGGAGAAGAGAAGATTTTCAAGAAGAGTTTAGGAGACTCAATGACTCAAAGTGATAAAAGACTCAAAAGAAAATAAGAGACTCAATAAAAGGAAAGCAATTAAGGAATATGTTCCATTAATCCTAGACCTAGACGCAAGTAATTAAAAGGTTCCCTCTTAAGTGGCTTAGTGAAGATGTCGGCTAAGTTATCCTCATAGGGTATCTTCTCAATTGAAATGTTCCCCTTTTGAACATTATCCCTAAGGAAATGGTGGCGAATTTCTATGTGCTTGGTTCGCGAATGTTGCACGGGATTCTTGCTAAGGTCTATAGCACCTTTATTGTCTCACATGATGGGAACATCATCAAGAGAAATCCCATAATCAACAAGCGCTTGCTTCATCCATAGAGCTTGATGCCATGGTTTTTCAGCACTCACATACTCGGCTTTCGTGGTGGATATCGCAAGAGCGGTTTGTTTCTTGGAGAACCAAGAAGTTAAACAACAACCCATGAAGGTAAAAACACCACTAGTGCTTTTATGGTCCACATAGTCTCCCACATGATCCGAGTCCGCGTAGACAATGGTTTCTACGCCGGTCCATTTAGGATACCATAATCCTAAATGTATAGTGCCCTTAATGTATCAGAAAATACGCTTAAACGCTTCAAGGTGAGAGGTTTTGGGAGCCTCTTGGAAGCGAGCACAAAGGCAAACACTAAACATGATATCCGGTCGACTTGCCATTAGGTACAACAAACTACCAATCATACCTCTATATTTGGTGTTGTCTACCGACTAACAATCATCATCTACGGTGAGTTTAGTATCCGAGGCCATTGAGGTCTTCATTGGTCTAGATTCTTCTAATCCAAATTTCTTTAGCATTTCTTTAACATACTTGGTTTGACTAAAGAAAATACCATCATCCATTTGTTTAATTTGTAGTCCTAAAAAGAAGTTAAGTTCTCCCATCATACTCATTTCAAACTCATCATGCATGATTTTGGCAAAGTCATCACACAATTCTTGACAAGTTTAGCCAAATATAATGTCATCAACATATATTTGCACGATTATGAGGTGAGAAGCTTTCTTCTTTGTAAAGAGCGTGTTTTCTACCATCCCCATGGTATACTCATGTTTAACAAGAAACGCTTTAAGTCTATCATACCAAGCTTTTGGTGCTTGTTTAAGACCATAAAGTGCCTTCTTAAGCTTGTAAACATGATCCAGTTTCTCAATATCAATGAAGTTGGGAGGTTGAGCCACACATACCTCCTCATTGATCAAATCGTTAAGAAACGCACTCTTTACATCCATTTTTGAAGCTTAAAGTATAAGGCACAAGCGTAGGATAAAAGGATTCTAATGGATTTTAATCTTTCTACCGGTGCATATGTCTCGTCATAATCAATCCCTTCTTGTTGATTATAGCATTGAGCTACAAGTCTAGCTTTGTTACGAGACACAACACCATTCTCATCTAGCTTATTCCTATATACCCATTTGGTTCCTATAATGGTAGAAATCCTAGGTGGAGGAACAAGTTCCCAAACATCATTAGCAACGAATTGATTCAATTCTTCTTGCATCGTAATGACCCAAGTCTCATCCGTCAAAGCTTCTTTAACATTCTTTGGTTCAATCAATGAGACGAAATAAAAGAAGTTGCTTTGGTTTTGGACTTGAGATCTTAGGGTCCTTTGATTTAAGTCACCAATGATATTATTAAGAGTATGATCCTTAGACTCCTTAATGTTTACTTCATTTTCAACACTAAGGTCTTCAACTCCTATTTTTCTAACATCTTTGGCTTTAACTACTTCTACTTCATCCAAGTCATCATCAACTAATGGTGGTGTCTTGGTTAAAGCAGGGGTTTCATCAAAAGTCACGTTAAGTGATTCTTCAATTACGCTCGAGGTTCTATTGAGGACTATGTAGGCTTTGCTAGTTTGGGAATAACCTAAAAAGATACCTTCGTAAGACATTGGGTCGAACTTGGTATGGTAGTATTTGGTGTTGAGGATAAAGCACTTGCTTCCAAACACCCTAAAGTATTCCAATAGGGGTTTCTTACCTTTAAGGATCTCATAGGGGGTCTTTCCTAGGAAAAGTCAAATAAGAATTCGGTTGAGAATATAAGTCGATGTGTCCATGGCATTACACAAAAACTTTTGAGACAAAGATTGCGCGTTTAACATCATCCTACTCATCTTTTGGGTAGTCCTATTCTTCCTTTCAACTACCCCATTTGATTGTGGAGTGCGAGGAGCCGAGAAGTTATGGGTAATACCATGAGCTTCACAAAAGGCACCAAATTGCACTTCATTATCAAATTCCCTACCATGATCCGTCCTAATAGATACAATTGGACATCCTAGTTGATTTTGAATTCTTCGACTAAAGATTTTGAAATGATCGAAAGCTTCATTCTTAGATGCCAAAAATCTAGTCCAAGTGAATCTAGAGTAGTCGTCAACTATAACTAGGGTATAAAGGTTAACTCCATAACTCCGTATGGCAGAAGGTCCAAAGAGATCCATATGTAGGAGTTCTAAGCACCGAGAGGTTGAAACCAAATTCTTGGCTTTGTGACTTGAGTGAACTTTCTTTCCAACTTTGCAAGCATCCCAAAAGTGACTATCAAACTTCATCTTAGGGAGGTGTCTTACCAACTCCTTAGAGACTAAAGATTGAATTAGACGCATATTAGCGAGACCTAATATCCTATGCCAAAGGGTAGAACTATCATCTATAGTCACAAGACATATGTTGTCTTTTGACTTCTTATTGACCTTCATGACATAAAGCCCATGCTTTCTAACACCTTTTCCAATGACCTTTCCATCTTTTACGATTTCACTATCATTTTCCGAAAAGATGACCTTACACTTATTGTCACAAATTTGTCTTATGCTTAAAAGGTTAAACCCTAAATTATCTACGTGCTCAACATTTTCGATGGTCATGGATTCAATAGAAACCGTACCTTTTCCAATGATATTACAACGTAGACTACTAGCGAATGTGACGTTACCTCCATCATATGCTTTCTAGCGCGAGAACAAACATCGATTACCCGTCATGTGTTTAGAACAACCAATATCCTTAATCCATTCGTCGGGTTCCAAATCAATTCCCAAGCATATCTAGGTAACAACAAATACGATCAAACATTTGGTCCCCAATATCTCATGGGTCCAAAATTGTTAGTTCCAAACATCCCTTGCATTTGGTTGGGATGCATGAATGGAGGAGAGATTCCCTGATAGGTGTGTAAACACCCATCCTTTTTACCACTTAACTACAATAATAACCAAGCCAAAACGTGTATTTTATGTCATAAATATCAGAACTATGCGTGGTTTGTGTTTTTGTTGTCATTTAGGACGAAAATGTGAAAAAGGGAGAAAACACGGGCATTCATGGGCTTTTATCAAAGAAAAAGACGAAAGACGAAGTCGAAAGATCAAGAGTGCAAAAAGAACGGAATTCCAAGACCAATTCTGAAGATTTATCAAAGAAAAAGTCAAAAAACGGAAGTTTACTAAAAGCCGAAGAACTCGAGTCTTATTTATGAATAAATTTCAACACGAGTTTAAAGAAATCCCGAGACAAAGTCATTAAAGTCAAAAGATTAAAGAAGATTAAGAACTTAATGACACAATTAAAGAAAGAAGAAAGAAGGGAGGAAGCTTCCTAAGCACCTCCCTAATCTCCTATAAATAGCACCCATTTTCATTTCATTAGTTTTTGTTGGCTAATAGTGACAATTAGTTCTTCCATTTTATTTTCCTTGTCATTTAATTACATGTCATTTACCTTAATTGTCTTGCACCTTAAATACCTTTAATTTCAAGTAAGTTTTCTTTTAATTCTTGTCAATCTTTATTTTTATTGTTCATCTCCTATCTACCTTTCTTTAATCTTTAATCTTTATGTTTATTGTTCATGTTCATGTTCTTATTTTAGTTATTTGATTAAAGTGGGTTTTGATTATTTTGATTAGTTTTGTTAGTTTGATTGATTTGGATTGTTTGTTTATAATTGGTAGATGTTATTTGTTTAGTTTGATTTAATCTTGTGGTTGATTTAGATTGTATTTGTTTAGATTCGTGTTTTATTTTTTCCCCCGTGTTCTTCGTTTGTCTGTTACTGATCTTTCCCAGGAAACATTTGGGATCAAGCCAAAAGTTCGAATCAGTGAAGATTGTTTGTTGATTATTCCGAATAAAGGGAGTTCATCCGGAATAAGTGGCATATTCCGGATCAAGGCCATATTCTGGATCAACAACACATTCCGAGTGAAGGATTTTAGGATTGGTTCATTCGGAATATTTTGCATTCCGGATCAAGTGCTCAGCAAAAGTGTTCATCCGGAATATCCAATATTCCGGATCAAAGAGTTTTACTCGGAATAATTTATTATTCCGAATCAAACCTTTCATTCGGAAGACCAAACATTCCGGATCAAGCACAACATTCCGGATCAAAATATATTCCTGATCAGGACATCATTCCGGATCAAGGCTTTATTCCGAATCAAGACTTTATTCCGGATAAGTGACATATTCCGGATAAAGGATTTATTCCGGATCAAGGGATTTGGTACATATTCCGAGTGAAGAAGAATCATTCCGAACGAAGGTGACATTCCGGATGAGTGATTATTCCGAACGAAGGTTTATTCCGGATGAGCTATTTTTCAGGTTCTTTTAAGTTACTGTTTTTAACTTTCTGTTTTTAATTTTCAAGCTTTATTTTTCCCGCCTTTTTACTTAGTCGCACTTTAAGATTACTTTCCTTAGATTTATTTTAGCCTTGCCTTAGTTTAAGTTTTAGTTGCGTTTTAAGTTTGCCTTAGATAGTTTTAAGTTTGCGTATTTACGTTTAGTGCCCATTTACTTTTCCGTCACGCTTTTAAATACTCGTTTTTTAAATTAAATTAGAGTTAGATTTATTTAATTGCCCTTTTCATTTAAGTTTTGCACTTTTAATATACTACAACGACACAACTTTTGTTTCACCAAAGAACGACTGAGTCGCATAGTTAACCAGGATCAATTCGATTAGACCACTTCAACGAACTTTTTTACATGCAAAATCGCTTGTATCAAATGGCGCCGCTGCCGGCTCTTTTCTTAAAGATTAACGGTTTTCTGTGAGAGACGCGTTGCTTTTTGGGATCCGTTCACTTGTGAGCGTTATTTTCTTGCTTAAAAAAATTCAAAAAACCATAAAAATTAAAAATTGTTAAAAATCCATAAAAATTAAAAAAATTCAAAAAATCCAAAAAGATATTATTTTTATTGTGTATATATATTGTCTTTGCGTTTGGTATTGTTTTCTTTTGCCTTTGTAGGTGTATGCGTACTAGATCTTCTACTTATCAAGAGCCCGAGACTCGAGAAGATTTAGCTATGGAAGGTGTAAACAACAACAATAATCCACCGCACCTCAATAACAACAACAATGTTCTTCCACAACTCGATCTTCGGACAATGGAGGAGCTTTGTCAACCTACCATGTTTGGACGAGGAGGACCGTTTGCGCCGATGCAAATCATGACTCCAGAGTTTTCGTTGAAGCACCACATGATTCAGCAAGTGCAAACTAATCCATTCGCCGGAATGCCTGATGATGATGCCAACAAACACCTCGACAAATTCATTACAATCACTCAAAGCATGAAGTTGCCCGGTGCCACAATGGATGTTCTTCGCCTACAACTCTTTCCACATACTTTATCACACCACGCCGAGAAATGGTTTGATCGTCTCCCGAAGAATTCAATTCATACTTGGGATGACATTTCTCAACACTTTTTGTCGCGCTACTTTCCACCATCCATGGTCACGAGCCTTCGCAATCAAATCATCGGTTTCATGCAAGAACCCGATGAATCTCTCTTTGATGCTTGGGAAAGATATAATGTCTTGATAGATCGATGTCCAAACCACAACATGATCCCTGTGACCTTAATTGATACTTTCTACAACGGTTTGACTTTTCGAGATCGTGATACGATTAATGCAGCCGTCGGTGGCACATTTATGAGAAGGAGACCCGAGGAGTGTAGAGAGCTTATTGAGAACATGACTACTCACCAAAAAAATTGGGATTCGTCCGCTTCTTCAAGGACCAACCCGAGAGTCAATGTTTCCTCCACTTCAGCAAACCCCGATATTACCGAATTCACCCGCATGATGACCGAAATGAACAAAAATATCTTGCTTCTCGCTACAAACCAACAACATCAAGTTAAAGCGGTTGCCAATTCTTGTGAGACATGCGGCGGTCCACTCTCATACACTGATTGTCCTTCGACTCAAGGAAATCCGGAAAACGTGTATGCAGATTATGGTAATTATTCACCGGAAAATTACCAAGCTCGACCTCAAGGGGATCGAAATTTGCTGAGTTACCGGTCAAACAACTACCTTTCACCCGGTTTTTCTCCTCAAGACCAAAACCCCAACAACAACTACAATAGAAGCAACCAAATCCCACCTAGAGCTTCTAATCCTTATCACCCACCCGCTCAACAAGCCCCACCCATGAATCAAAATGTTGAAGTTTTAATGAGAACCCAAGGTGAGCAAATAAAGAATCTACAGAGCCAAATTATCAATTTGAAAGGACATATTACCAAGCAAGGGAATGACATCAGATCCGAGCTTCGAGATAATATACAATCCTCCTTCAGCAATCAAACGAATAATTTGAAGAATATGTTGGCTAGTTTCTTGCCCACCACTCAGCCCTCTACTTCGAGTTCTCTACCTTCAAACACCGTCACCAATCCGCGAGCGAATGTGAGTGCTATTACTACCCGTAGTGGAGTTACTTTAGTAGGACCACCTATTCCGCCCCCATCATCTACACTTCCTCCACCACCATTTATCCCTACTACTCCTACACCTAGTATTACTACACCATTACCGTCTCCGCCTCGTCACGACGATGTAACCAAGAAGAACCCTTCAACATCTCAACCTTCACCTGTTACACCTCCACCACCCAACCCCAGCATTCCTTACCCTTCTCGACTCAACAAGGCTAGAATTTTGACTAAGAATGATATTCAAGTCTCTCACCTTTTGGAAAAGGTTGCCGGCATGAAGATCACATTTACCCTTGTTGAAGCTCTTGCTCAAATGCCACAATTCGTCAATATGTTTAAGGAATTGCTCAATAAGAAGGAGAAGATGGTCGAGTTTGTTAATACTCGATTGAATGAAAATTGTTCTGTTGTCCTTCTTAAAGAACTTCCTGAGAAACTTGGAGATCCCGGTCGTTTTGTGCTTCCTTGTACTTTTAACCAGACCGACAAATTTACTGCCTTAGCCGATCTCGGGGCAAGTATTAATTTGATGCCTTTAAGTGTTTGGAAAAAGTTATCATTGCCCGACCTTACACCCACAAAGATGACTCTTGAGCTTGCTAATCGCACTCTCGCTTACCCCGTTGGTATTGCCGAACATGTGTTCATTAAAGTTGGCACATTCACTTTTCCGGTCGACTTTGTCGTTGTTGATTATGAAATGGACCCTCGTATTCCGTTAATACTTGGGCGCCCATTTTTGAGAACCGGTAGAGCTTTAATTGATGTAGATAAATGTGAGCTCATCTTAAGAGTCGGGGATGATGCACAAGTTTTTGAAATGGGTAAGCTTACAAGCATATCCTTTAAAAGAGAATCCGCGAATATGATTAATGTGCTTGATGATTTTGTCGTCTACAACAATCCGCTATTCGATTCTTGCATTGATAATCCACTTTTTCAAGATGATGTGGATGATTCTCTCTCCAATTTGGATCCTTCACCCATATATGATTCTCCATCGATCTTTGATGCTTATGATGATGATTCTAGCTCAGATACGAATGATTATGATCATTTTACCTCCGAGTATCCCGACATGCCCATTTATGATGATTTTGATGAGGCCGATACTCTTTCGAGTGATTCTTCACACGATGAAGATCCTCTGCCATCACTAAATCCTACTTTGGATGGTTAATCTTTTGAGGAAGACTTGTCTACTTTTCTCAATACTTACTTCCCTCATGAGAGTGATGCTCCTCCTTTAGACTTTGATGCTTATGGTATTGATCCTACTTTGGATTTGAAGAAAATTCTTTCAAAGGAGAAGCAACCGGACGACACCAACATCCGCAGCACGTATGATTTAACACCTCTTTGTCCACCTTCTGAGGACGAGGTTGTGCATTTTCTTCGCGGATCATCTTCAAATTCTGCTGAGCCTGAGTGCTATTTTCCCCTAGAGGAAAAGGTGCTCGACCCCGGTATTGCACTTTTTAAGCCATCTCAGTATCCGTCTGATGAAATAAAAGGAAAAATCTTTGGAATTTATGATGATATGCTTGCACCACCTCACCCTTGCTACCACCGTGCTCTATCTTTGCTTAAGGGAACCTTGCCTACTCTTCTCTGGCTTACCTTGTTCGCCTTAAGCTTGTGTTATTTGATGGACGAAAACTATGTCTTAGATCCCGGTGGATATGTTTCATGTTGCTTCCTATGATAATCAAGGCCGAGTCAGGCTCACGACTCGGTTAACAAAAATCAAGCGCTTCTTGGGAGGCAACCCATGTATCTATCTTTTAGCTATTTTTATCCTAAGTGTAGGGGAGACCCGTTGGTTTTTGCTATTTCCTCTCTTCTACTATTCAGGGATTTGAGCGCTCAATGATCTACTCTTGATGATTTTTGACGACCCGTGATTCCGTGTTCCCTTCTTCCCGGTTCTATCCTAAACTCTTTTCGATTCACCATTTTATATTTCTCAATATTAAAATAGGAATCTCTTTAGTTGTCTCTTCCTTAGTGAGATTTAAACAAAGTGCACAATGTCCTAAGTGTCGGGGAGTTTACTCCCACATGCTTAAACATTGAGGACAATGTTTATCTTAAGTGTAGGGGGGCTTCTATCGAAGTTAAGTGGCTCTTTTCCTTGTATTTGTCCTCATTTTAACCGGAAAATCAATTTTTCGACATTTTTCAAAATTTTTGATCTATTTTGGCCTATTAGCTTATCCCTTTGTATAGTTATTTTCTTTCTTTAGTAGAATAAATGTTTAATAAAGTGGTTTTAATTTTCAACGTTGTGAATCTTTTGACTCAAGTTTTGCTAGGCTTTTATATAGGGAGCTATAAAACGCGAAAGTCTTAACTCTCACGGGTTAAGAACAATAACTTTTCCCAAGTTCCTATTATTGATCCTAGAGAGTTGTTTATCAAGGGAACTTTAAGATGCGTTTTCTAAACTTGAAAAAGTCTAAGAATTTGCAAGATCCTATAGGCGACTCGAAAACCCAAAGTTTTGATTTAATTGGCTAAGCATCCACGAGTATGATAGAGACAATTATAAGTTTGGTATTCTTTCGTGAATTTATGTGAGTTAATTATAAGCCTATTCTCCCATCTCTTGCTAATAAATTTATCTACAATAAATAAGGTTGTATGATTTGAAAAGTTACTTAGCTTCTAGCCCAAGATCGTTTAAAAGTTGCTCGGTATGAATTAGAGTTCATAGCCAAGGCATAACTTATTGAAGCGGGATGCGAAGATTAGCGAGTCCGAAAAGGCCCTAACAAGGCATGGGGGCTACATTTTGTTGCTAAAGATCCAATGTGATGTGAAGAATCATTTATCGAAAATCAATATGAAGGATCGAGACACACGACGAAAAGCAAAAACTCCCCAAAAGTCATGGAGAAGTCTATCCGAAAAGGCCCTAACAAGGTATGATAATAAATAGATCCAAGTCCAAAGAGGAGGCGGATCGTTGTATATCAAAGTTTCAAATAAAGATTGGAGAAAAATGAAGAAGTCGTGGTCCAAATATGAAGAATCTCTCAAAACTTCAAGTGAAGAAATTCCTATTATGAAGAGAAGACCATTATTTCATGAACGTCTCTCAAGATTTGAAGTATGAAGTCGCTGCCAAATATCGGTCCAAGAATGGTCTCAAATCGCGAAGCGAGTTATGCCAAGATATGAACTTTATGAGGTCCCGAGAAGCAGTTTTAAAAGATTTTGTCCTTTAGCTAACTTTTGATTAAATCGTCCCACTTTATTTTCAGCCTAATAACTATCAAAATAAGTCAACAATGCATCCTCGTGATTATTCAAGACAAAAATAAAATATAAGAGATACACCTAGGAATAAGGGAGTCTAAGTGAATAATTGGCCCACATGAGTTCGTGTTAGTTTGCTAACTTATAATAACAATGATCTCGTTTTTAAGCTTGGTTTGGAGAAAGTGAAAACTTGAGGATGATGATTATTCACGACATTTCCAAAACCCAAAGGTATGTTTTTGAGTTCTTCACTTTGAATGTTTATAATTTTCTATCTCTTTAATAAAGGCCAATGTGGATTGATTATGATGAAAAGTGTAATCGTGCTTTGTAACTAATGCATTGCATGAGGACTTTGCAATGGTCAAGTGTAGGGGATTTGATAGGTGTGTAAACACCCATCCTTTTTAACACTTAACTACAATAATAACCAAGCCAAAACGTGTATTTTATGTCGTAAATGTCGGAATTATGCGTGGTTTGTGTTTTTGTTGTGATTTAGGACGAAAATGTGAAAAGGGGAGAAAACACGGGCATTCACAGGCTTTTATCGAAGAAAAAGACGAAAGAAGAAGTCGAAAGATCAAGAGTGCAAAAAGAACGGAAGTCCAAGACCAATTCTGAAGATTTATCGAAGAAAAAGTCAAAAGACGGAAGTTTACTAAAAGCCGAAGAACTCGAGTCTTATTTATGAAGAAATTTCAAGACGAGTTTAAAGAAATCCCGAGACAAAGTCATTAAAGTCAAAAGATTAAAGAAGATTAAGGACTTAATGACGCAATTAAAGAAAGAAGAAAGAAGGGAGGAAGCTTCCTAAGCACCTCCCTAATCTCCTATAAATAGCACCCATTTTCATTTCATTAGTTTTTGTTGGCTAATAGTGACAATTAGTTCTTCCATTTTATTTTCCTTGTCATTTATTTACATGTCATTTACCTTAATTGTCTTGCACCTTAAATACCTTTAATTTCAAGTAAGTTTTCTTTTAATTCTTGTCAATCTTTATTTTTATTGTTCATCTCCTATCTACCTTTCTTTAATCTTTAATCTTTATGTTTATTGTTCATGTTCATGTTCTTATTTTATTGATTTGATTAAAGTGGGTTTTGATTATTTTGATTAGTTTTGTTAGTTTGATTTATTTGGATTGTTTGTTTATGATTGGTAGATGTTATTTGTTTAGTTTGATTTAATCTTGTGGTTGATTTAGATTGTATTTGTTTAGATTCGTGTTGTATTTGTTCCCCCGTGTTCTTCGTTTGTCTGTTACTGATCTTTCCCAGGAAACATTCTGGATCAAGCCAAAAGTTCGAATCAGTGAAGATTGTTTGTTGATTATTCCGAATAAAGGGAGTTCATCCGGAATAAGTGACATATTCCGGATCAAGGCCATATTCCAGATCAAAAACACATTCCGAGTGAAGGATTTTAGGGTTGGTTCATTCGGAATATTTTGCATTCCGGATCAAGGGCTCAGCAAAAGTGTTCATCCGGAATATCCAATATTCCGGATCAAAGAGTTTTACTCGGAATAATTTATTATTCCGAATCAAACCTTTCATTCGGAATACCTGATAACTAGGCTTTTGCCCGTATAAAAATTAAAGTTCGAAGTAGTGGTCTAATCGAATTGATCTGGTTTAACTATGCGACTCAGTCGTTCTTGGGTGAAAAAAAGGTTGTGTCGTTGTAGTAATTAAAAATTCAAAACTTAAAAGTAAAATGACTTTAAAGTAAATCTAAGTCTAATTCAAGTAAATGGCAAGTATTTAAAAGCGTGACGAAAATTAAAAGGCACTAAAATAAAATAACGCAAACTTAAATCTATCTAAGGCAAAGTTAAAACGCAACTAAAACTTAAACTAAATCAAGGCTAAAATAAATCTAAAGCAAGTAATCTTAAAGTGAACTAAGGAAAAAGGCGGGAAAAATAAAGCTTGAAAAATAAAAATTAAAAACTGAAATTAAAAGAACCTGAAAATAGCTCATCCGGAATAAACCTTCGTTCGGAATAAACATTCATCCGGAATGTCACCTTCGTTCGGAATGTTCTTCTTCAATCGGAAAATTTACCCAAAACCTTGATCCAGAATAAAATGCTTACTCGGAATATGTCACCTATCAGGAATAAACTTCTTGATTCGGAATGTTATGCTTTGATCTGGAATGTTGCCCTTGATCCGGAATATCTCTTGATCCGGAATAATATTACGAATAGAACCCTTGATCCGGAATGTCTTAATATTCCGAATAAACTCCTTGATCCGGAATAATAAATTATTCCGGATGAACTAGCTGATCCGGAATATTATTTGATTTGGAATGAGAGGTCGATCCAGAATAACACCTTGATCCGGAATATCCTGTTGATCCGGAATGTTTGGTATTCCGGATGAGATGCTTGATCCGGAATAATGAATTATTCCGAATGAGCACAACTGATCTGGAACATCTAATATTCCGGATGAACGACTTTTGAAATCCTTCACTCAGAATATCTTGCTTGATCCGGAACTTTTCCTGGGAAGATCAGTAACAGAACTCGCAAAGAACAAGGGATAAAAAGATACACGAATCTAATCAAAACTAAGCAAAATCAACCACAAGATTAAATCAAACTAAACACAAAACATCTACTAATGATAATCCAACAAATCAAAACAATCAAACTAACAAATATAACCAAAATAATCAAAACCCACTTAAATGAATCAATAAAAAATCAAGAACATGAACATAAACAATAAAGCATGAAGATTAAGATCAAATAAAGAAAGGTAGATAAGAGATTGACAATAAAAATAAAGATTGACAAGAATTAAAAGAACACTTACTTGAAATTAAATGTATTTAATGTGCAAGACAAGGTATTTAAATGGACATGAAATTAAATGTGCAGGAAAGTAAAATGGAAGAAATAGTTTGTCAAGCTATCCAACAAAATGAAATGATTAATCCTAATGACTATTTATAGGGGAGGATTAGGAGGAGCTTAGGAAGCTTCCTCCCTCTTTCATCTTCTCTTAATTGCACCATTAGGTCCTTAAGCCTTTAATATTCTTTAATCTTGGACTTTAATGACTTTTGGCTCGGGATTTCTTTGAACTTGTCTTTTAATTCTTCAATAAATAAGACTTGAGTTTTTCGGCTTTAAGTAAACTTCCGTCTTTTGACTTTTTCTTCGATAAATATTCAGAATTGGTCTTGGACTTCCGTTCTTTTTGCACTCTTGACTTCTTGACTTCATCTTTCGTCTTTTTCTTCGATAAAAGCCCGTGAATGCCCGTGTTTTCTCCACTTTTCACCTTTTCGTCCTAAATCACAACAAAAACACAAACCACGCATAATTCCGACATAAATGACGTAAAATACACGTTTTGGCTCGGTTATTATTGTAATTAAGTGGTAAAAAGGATGGGTGTTTACACACCTATCAAATCCCCTACACTTGACCATTGCAATTTTCTCATGCAATGCATTAGTTACAAAGCACGTTTACACTTTTCATCACAATCAATCCATAATGGCCTTTATTAAAGAGACAGAAAGTTATAAACATTCAAAGGAGAGAAATAAAAAACATACCTTGGGTTTTGGAAATGTCATGAATAATCATCATCCTCAAATTTTCACTTTCTCCAAACCAAGCTTAAAAATGAGATCATTTCTATTATAAGTTAGCAAACTAACACGAACTCATGTGGGCCAATTATTCACTTAGACTCCCTTATTCCAAGGCGTATCTCTTATATTTTTTTATTGCCTTGAATGATCACGAGGATGCATTGTTTGACTTATTTCGATAGTTATTTAGACCAAAAATAAAGTGAACGATTTAATCAATAGTTAGCTAAAGGACAAAATCTTTTAAAACTGCTTCTCGGGACCTCAAAAAGTTCATATCTTGGCATAACTCGCTTCGCGATTTGAGACCTTTCTCGGACCGATATTTGGCAGCGACTTCATACTTCAAACCTTGAGAGACGTTCATGAAATAATGGCCTTCTCTTCATAATAGGAATTTCTTCACTTGAAGTTTTGAGAGATTCATACTTGGACCATGACTTCTTCATTTTTCTCCAATCTTTATTTTGGACTTTGATATACAACGATTCGCCTCCTTTTTGGACTTGGCTTTATCTATCCTCATACCTTGCTAGGGTCTTTTCGGATAGACTTCTCCATGACTTTTGGGGAGTATTTGATTTTCGTTGTGTGTCTCGATCCTTCATATTGTTCTTTGATAAATGATTCTTCACATCACTTTGGATCTTTAGCAACAAAATGTAGCCCTCATGTCTTGTTAGGACCTTTTCGGACTCGCCAATCTTCGCATCCCGCTTCAATAAGTTATGCCTTGGCTATGAACTCTAATCCATACCGAGCAACTTTTAAACGATCTTGGGCTAGAAGCTAAGTAACTTCTCAAATCGTAAAACCTTATTTATTGCAGATAAATTTATTAGCAAGCGATGAAAGAATAGGCTTATAATTAACTCACATAAATTCACGAAAGAATACCAAACATATAATTGACTCTATCATCTCTCGTTCTCCACAGTTTAAAATCTCAAGGAATGAGACTCGTGGATGCTTAGCCTATTAAATCAAAGTTTTGGGTTTTCGAGTCTTCTATAGGATCTTGCAAATTCTTAGGCTTTTTCAAGTTTAGAAATCACATCTTAAAGTTCCCTTGATAAACGACTCTCTAGGATCAATTATAGGAACTTGCGAAAAGTTCTTGTTCTTAACCCGTGAGAGTTAAGACTTTCGCGTTTTATAGCTTCCTATATAAAAGCCTAGCAAAACTTGACTTAAACACGTTAAGGATACTAGCTAGAGTAAACTTAGATAAGTAAACTCGGGTTGAGTCAAAAGATTCACAACGTTTGAAAATTAAAACCACTTTATTAAAATTTATTCTTGCAAAGAAAGAAAATAACTATACAAAGGGAAAAACTAATTGACCAAAATAGATCAAAAATTTTGAAAAATGTCGAAAATTTGATTTTCGGTTAAAATGAGGACAAATACAAGGAAAAGACCACTTAACTTCGATAGAAGTCCCCCCTACACTTAATATAAACATTATCCTCAATGTTTAAGCATGTGGGAGTAAACTCCCCTACACTTAGGACATTGTGCACTTTGTTTAAATCTTGCTAAGGAAGAGACAACTAAAGAGATTCCTATTTTAATATTGAGAAATATAAAATAGTGAATCGAAAAGAGTTTAGGATAGAACCGGGAAGAAGGGAACACGGAATCATGGGTCGTCAAGAATCATCAAGAGTGGATCATTGAGCGCTCAAATCCCTGAATAGTAGAAGAGAGGAAATAGCAAACACCAACGGGTCTCCCCTACACTTAGGATAAAGAAAGCTAAAAGATAGATACATGGGTTGCCTCCCAAGAAGCGCTTGATTTTTGTTTACCGAGTCGTGAGCCTGACTCGACCTTGATTACCATATTAAGAAGCATGAAACACGTCCACCGGGATCAAATACATAGTTTTCGTCCATCAAATAGCACAAGATTAAGGTGAACAAGGCAAGCCAAAGAAGAATAGGCAAGGTTCCCTTAAGCGATGGAGCACGGTGGGAGCAAGTATGGTGAGGTGCAAGCATGTCTTCAATAGTTCCAAAGATTTTTCCTTTTATTTCATCAGACGGATACTGAGATGGCTGAAGAATATCGATACCAGGGTCGAACACCTTTTCCTTTAAGGGAAAATAGCACTTAGGCTCAGCAGAATGTGAAGAAGATCCACGAAGAAGATGCACAACCTCGTCCTCATAAGGGGGACAAAGAGGTGTTAAATCATATGTGCTGCGGATGGTGGTGTCGACCGGTTGCTTCTCCTTTGAAAGAATTTTCTTCAAATCCAAAGTAGGATCAAGACGATAATCTTCAGAATCTAAAGGAGGAGCATCACTCTCATGAGGGAAGTAAGTATTGAGAAACGTAGAGAAGTCTTCCTCAAAAGAGTAATCATCCAAAGTAGGATTAAGCATGGATGACGGAGGATCTTCATCATGTGAAGAATCGCTAGAAAGAGTATCGGCCTCATCAAAATCATCATATGTGGGCATCTCGGGATACTCGGAAGTAAGGTCATCATAATAAATCCGAATCTGAGCTAGATTCATCAAGCATCAAAGATCGGTGGAGAATCATAAATGGGCGAAGGTTCCAAATTGGAGAGAGAATCATCCACATCATCTTCAAAAAGTGGATTATCAATGCAAGACTCGAATAGAGGATTGTTGTAGATGACAAAATCATCGAGCACATTAATCATATTCACAGATTCTCGTCCAAAGGATTTGCTTGTAAGCTTCCCCATTTTAAATACTTGTGCATTATCCCCGACTCTTAAGATTAACTCTCCTTCGGCAACATCAACTAAAGCTCGTCCGGTTCTTAAGAATGGCCGACCAAGTATTAAAGGAATACGAGGGTCCATTTCATAATCAACAACGAAAAAGTCGACCGAGAAAGTAAATGTGCCAACTTTTATGAACACGTCTTCGGCTATACCAACGGGGTAAGTGAGAGTGCGATTTGCAAGTTCAAGAGTCATCTTTTTTGGAGTAAGGTCGGGTAATGATAGTGTTTTCCAAACACTTAATGGCATGAGATTAATACTGGCCCCGAGATCAGCTAGGGCAGTAAATTCTTCGGTTTGTTTAAAGATGCAAGGCAACACAAAACGACCGGGATCTCCAAGTTTTTCCGGAAGTTCTTTAAGAATAACTGCAGAACAGTTTTCATTTAAGCGTGTGTTGGCGGGCTCAATCAGCTTCTCCTCCTTGTCAAGCAATTCCTTGAATGCTTTGACAAATTTGGGCATGTGGACAAGTGCTTCAACAAGGCTAATGTTGAAATTCATTTGAGAGATCATCTTCAAATAATTTGACATTTGACAGTCATCCTTGGTTAGCATTGTGGTCTTGCCAAGCCGTGAAGGATAAGGGATATTGGGTTTGGGTGGTTGTGGTGCAGCAGGTAAAGGTTGAGATGTTGAAGGGTTCTTCTTGGGAACATCGTCATGACGAGGCGGAGACGGTAATGGTGCACTTATACTAGGTGTAGGAGGAGTAGGGATAAATGGTGGTGGAGGAGGTGTAGTTGATGGGGGCGGGATATGTGGTCCTACGATGGTAACTCTACTATGGGTAGTAATAGCACTCACATTCGCTCGCGGATTGGTGACGGTGTTTGAAGGTAGAGAACTCGAAGAAGCAGGTTGAGCGGCGGGCAAGAAACTAGCAAGCATATTCTTCAAATCATTCGTTGGATTGCTGAAGGAGGATTGGATATTATCTCGAAACTCGGATCTAATGTCATTCCCTTGCTTGGTGATATCTCCTTTCAGATTGATAATTTGGCTCTGCAGATTCTTGATTTGCTCACCTTGGGTTCTCATCAAAGCTTAAACATCGGGGTTGTTAATTTGGATTCACATGAACACGGGTTTATGATCCGGAGGTCGGGGAGGGTGATAGAGGTGTTTAGCCATGGTAGAGAGAGAAAGAGTTGCTCTAATAAATGTGTGTTTATTAGAGAGAGAAAGACAAGAAAGAAATGAACAACCTCACCCCTCCATGGAAGTATGGAGGGGTTTATATAGCACGGGACTTGGACTTTACATATGACAATATTAGTCCCTGCAAGTCCCGGCTATGAAACTAATGTAATTCCGTTAGTCGCACACATTTTAAGGCTAACAGGGGTTAATGGGTGGGGCTTGTTGAGCGGGTGGGTGATAAGGATTAGAAGCTCTTGGTGGGATTTGGTTGCTTCTAGTATAGTTGTTGTTGGGGTTTTGGTTTTGAGGAGAAAAACCGGGGGAAAGGTAATTGTTTGATCGGTAACTCAGCAAATTTCTATCCCCTTGAGATCGAGCTTGGTAATTTTCCGGTGAATAATTACCATAAGCTGCATACACGTTTTCCGGATTTCCTTGAGTAGAAGGACAATCAGTGTATGAGTGTGGACTGCCGCATGTTTCACAAGAAGGTGCAACCGCTTTAACTTGTTGTTGTTGGTTTGAAGCGAGAAGCAAGATACTTTTGTTCATTTCGGTCATCATGCGGGTGAATTCGGTCATATCGGGGCTTGCTGAAGTAGAAGAAACATTGACTCTCAAGTTGTTCCTTGAAGAAGCGGAGGAATCCCAGTTTTTGTGGTGAGTAGTCATGTTCTCAATAAGTTCTCCACACTCCTCGGGTCTCCTTTTCATAAATGTGCCACCGGCGGCTGCATTAATTGTATCACGATCTCGAAAAGTCAAACCGTTGTAGAAAGTATCAATTAAGGTCACAGGGAGCATGTGTGGTTTGGACAACGATCGATCAAGACATTATATCTTTCCCAAGCATCAAAAAGAGATTCATCGGGGTCTTGCATGAAACCGCTGATTTGATTGCGAAGGCTCGTGACCATGGATGGTGGAAAGTAGCGCGACAAAAAGCGTTGAGTCATGTCATCCCAAGTATGAATAGAATTCTTCGGGAGACGATCAAACCATTTCTCGGCGTGGTGTGATAAAGTATGTGGGAAGAGTTGTAGGCGAAGAACATCCATTGTGGCACCGGGCAACTTCATGCTTTGTGTGATTGTAATGAACTTGTCGAGGTGTTTGTTGGCATCATCATCAGGCATTCCGGTGAATGGATTAGTTTGCACTTGCTGAATCATGTGGTGCTTCAACGAAAACTCCGGAGCCGTGATTTGCATCGGTTAAATCGGTCCTCCTCGTCCAAACATGGTAGGTTGACAAAGCTCTTCCATTGTCCGAAGATCGGGCTGTGGATGAACATTGTTGTTATTGTTGAGGTGCGGTGGATTATTGTTGTTAACACCTGCCATACTTAAATCTTCTCGAGTCTCGGGCTCTTGATAATTAGAAGATCTAGTACGCATAAACCTACAAAGACAAAAGAAAACAATACCAAACGCAAAGACAATATATATACACAATAAAAATAAAATCTTTTTGGATTTTTGAAATTTTTTAATTTTTATGGATTTTTAGAATTTTTTAATTTTTATGGTTTTTTGAATTTTTTAAGCAAGAAAATAACGCTCACAAGTGAACGGATCCCAAAAAGCAACGCGTCTCTCACAGAAAACCGTTAATCTTTATGAAAAGAGCCGACAGCGGCGCCATTTGATAACTAGGCTTTTGCCCGTATAAAAATTAAAGTTCGAAGTAGTGGTCTAATCGAATTGATCTGGTTTAACTATGCGACTCAGTCGTTCTTTGGTGAAACAAAGGTTGTGTCGTTGTAGTAATTAAAAATGCAAAACTTAAAAGTAAATCTAAGTCTGATTTAAAGTAAATGGCAAGTATTTAAAAGCGTGACGAAAATTAAAAGGCACTAAAATAAAATAACGCAAAGTTAAATCTATCTAAGGCAAACTTAAAACGCAACTAAAACTTAAACTAAAGCAAGGCTAAAATAAATCTAAAGCAAGTAATCTTAAAGTGCGACTAAGGAAAAAGGCGGGAAAAATAAAGCTTGAACAATAAAAATTAAAAACTGATATTAAAAGAACCTGAAAAATAGCTCATCCGGAATAAACCTTCGTTCGGAATGAACATTCATCCGGAATGTTACCTTCGTTCGGAATGTTCTTCTTCACTCAAAATATTTACCCAAAACCTTGATCTGTAATAAAATGCTTACTCGGAATATGTCACCTATCCGGAATAAACTTCTTGATTCGGAATGTTATGCTTTGATCCGGAATGTTGCCCTTGATCCGGAATATCTCTTGATCCGGAATAATATTCCGAATAGAACCCTTGATCCGGAATGTCTTAATATTCCGAATAAACTCCTTGATCCGGAATAATAAATTATTCCGGATGAACTTGCTGATCCGGAATATTATTTGATTCGGAATGAGAGGTCGATCCGGAATAACACCTTGATCCGGAATATCATGTTGATCCGGAATGTTTGGTATTCCGGATGAGATGCTTGATCCGGAATAATGAATTATTCCGAATGAGCACAACTGATACGGAACATCTAATATTCCGGATAAACGACTTTTGAAATCCTTCACTCGGAATATTTTGCTTGATTCGGAACTTTTCCTGGGAAGATCAGTAACAGAACTCGCGAAGAACAAGGGATACAAAGATACACGAATCTAATCAAAACTAAGCAAAATCAACCACAAGATTAAATTAAACTAAGCACAAAACATCCACTAATGATAATCAAACAAATCAAAACAATCAAACTAACAAATATAACCGAAATAATCAAAACCCACTTAAAGAAATCAATAAAAAATCAAGAACATGAACATAAACAATAAAGCATGAAGATTAAGATCAAATAAAGAAAGGTAGATAAGAGATTGACAATAAAAATAAAGATTGACAAGAATTAAAAGAACACTTACTTGAAATTAAATATATTTAAGGTGCAGGACAAGGTATTTAAATGGACATGAAATTAAATGTGCAGGAAAGTAAAATGGAAGAAATAGTTTGTCAAGCTATCCAACAAAATGAAATGATTAATCCTAATGACTATTTATAGGGGAGGATTAGGAGGAGCTTAGGAAGCTTCCTCCCTCTTTCATCTTCTCTTAATTGTACCATTAGGTCCTTAAGCCTTTAATCTTCTTTAATCTTGGACTTTAATGACTTTTCGCTCGGGATTTCTTTGAACTTGTCTTTTAATTCTTCAATAAATAAGACTTGAGTTCTTCGGCTTTAAGTAAACTTCTGTCTTTTGACTTTTTCTTCGATAAATCTTCAGAATTGGTCTTGGACTTCCGTTCTTTTTGCACTCTTGACTTCTTGACTTCATCTTTCATCTTTTTCTTCGATAAAAGCCAGTGAATGCCCGTGTTTTCTCCACTTTTCACCTTTTCGTCCTAAATCACAACAAAAACACAAACCACGCATAATTCCGACATAAATGACGTAAAATACACGTTTTGGCTCGGTTATTATTGTAATTAAGTGGTAAAAAGGATGGGTGTTTACACACATATCAATACCAAACATTCCGGATCAAGCACAACATTCCGGATCAAAATATATTCCGGATCAAGACATCATTCCGGATCAAGGCTTTATTCCGAATCAAGACTTTATTCCGGATAAGTGACATATTCCGGATAAAGGATTTATTCCGGATCAAGGGATTTGGTACATATTCCGAGTGAAGAAGAATCATTCCGAACGAAGGTGACATTCCAGATGAGTGGTATTCCGAACGAAGGTTTATTCCAGATGAGCCTTTTTTCAGGTTCTTTTAAGTTACTGTTTTTAATTTTCAAGTTTTATTTTTCCCGCCTTTTTACTTAGTCGCACTTTAAGATTACTTGCCTTAGATTTATTTTAGCCTTGCCTTAGTTTAAGTTTTACTTGCGTTTTAAGTTTGCCTTAGATAGTTTTAAGTTTGCGTATTTACGTTTAGTGCCCATTTACTTTTCCGTCACGCTTTTAAATACTCGTTTTTTAATTTAAATTAGAGTTAGATTTATTTAATTGCCCTTTTGATTTAAGTTTTTCACTTTTAATATACTACAACGACACAACTTTTGTTTCACCAAAGAACGACTGGGTCGCATAGTTAACCAGGATCAATTCGATTAGACCACTTCAACGAACTTTTTTACATGCAAAATCGCTTGTATAATTCCCCATGGGGAACAAAAGGGAGGAGGATAATAATTCATATAACCATTTTGTTGATCATTATTTCTCCTAGGTTTATTTGATCTTGGTTTAGAGTTGTGGTCATTCCTTCTAGGTGTTGGAGTTTTACTTCTAGGTCGTGAATTGTTTTGACTATCTCTTCTAGGTGTTGTCGTTCTACTTCTAGGCCTAGACTCATTCCGTACTCTTGGTGGAGTAGAAAATGGTCTTGATAAACTTCTATTTCCCATTAGAGGTTTACTCAAAGGCTTATAGAACCTATCAACGTCATTTTCGTCAAATATGGGTAATTTGACCTTGTTAACAATAAGATGCTTAGGATGTTCACCTAAATTTGACTTTTCAAAAAGTTCAAGATTTTCAGCAAAAAATCTTTCTGGCCGCGGTTCCTTATCTAGGGCGGCGGTTCCATAGTGATAAGGAACCGCCCCATACAATCTGGGACCGCGTGCATCAGACAGGTTTTCTGAAAATCTGACTTGTTTAGGTTCACTGGTTGATGCTTCATTTGAGTTAAAAGCTACACCAAGTCTTTCCTTTGAATGAATTTGTTTGTTTAACATATCATCACGAGCACTAGTACCTTTCATGAACTTTTCCAGTTTAATGGAGGTTCTCTTGAGATCTTCATTCTCTAATCTAAGTTTCTCAGAACATACGTAACCTAAATCAACTTCTTTATTATTCTCAAGCTTGGCTAATTTTTCCCTAAGTTCATTCATCTCATTTTCAAGCTTAGTTTTGGTTGATTTTAAGGTTTTGTTCTTTTCTATGAATTTAAGGCTAAGTTTATCATATTGGCCTTCTAATTCAATATCATCTAAGGTGGAGCTATCATTGCTATAATATTCGGTTTCGGAATGTACCTCATTAGAAGTGTGAGCCATAAGACATTTCTCCTCTTTGAGGTTGTCATCAACATCTTCACCGCTATCGCTCCAAGAACCACTAGCAAATGTCGTGTGATTCTTATCGCGTGAGGGCTTTGGACACTCACTAATGAAATGATTTGGATCACCACATCTAAAGCAATTCCTATCACCTTTTCATTCTTGGCAAATCGATTCTTTGAGAATGGTTTCTTTTCATTGTTGGGTTGCCTCACGTGTTGACCTCGTCTTTTGAAGAATCTCTTGAAATCTCTCACCGCCAATGCATACTCCTCATCATCACTACCCGAGGAACTATCATGATCGATTTGTGCCTTCTTGGCTTTGAGTGCAAGAGACTTCCTTTCACTCTTGGTTTTCACCAATTCCGAGTTCTTCAAAATTATCATCTCATGAACCTTCAAGTTGCCTATGAGTTCATCGAGTGATAAAGTTGAGAGATCTTTCGATTCTTCGATCACCGTGACTTTTGCTCTCCACCTCGGATGTAAGGCCCTTAGAAACTTCCTAACATTGTTCTTGCTATAAAAACCTTCATCAAGTGCTTTTAAACTAGTAATAATAGTGTTAAATCTAGCAAAAGCACTATCAATAGTTTCATCTTCTAAGATGACAAATTTTTCATATTGTTGGACAAGAAGATCGATTTTGCTTTCTTTGACTTGGATATTACCTTGGTGGGTTACTACAAGAGTGTTCCAAATATCTTTAGCGGTTTCACACATAAAAACCCTTTCATACTCTTTCTTAGGTAAAGCATTATAAATCACCATTTTAGCCTCATTATTTTTTGAAAGTTTCATTTTAGTATCGTCATTAGCTTTGTCAAAAGTGACCAATTCCTTTGTTTTAGAAACTTCATTAAATTGATAAGGTAAAAAATCACCATTGGTAATAACATGCCAAAGATCTAAATCTTTTGATTTCACATAAGTCCAAATCTATTTTTCCAATAAATAAAACTATCGGTATCAAAAAGTGGTGGTCTTTGCATAGATTGCCCTTCTAGGTACTTGTTGGAATCCATAGATCGATTCAAGTTTTTAAAATACAATATACTTTAAAAATACTTGAGCAACCCGCTCTGATACCAATTGTAGAAACTATAAAGGGGGGGGGGGGATTGCATAGCTTCTTATATTTACTTGTTAAATGATGGTTTTCAAAAAATCCTTTTTCTCAAAAACTTAGACTTAAGGAAATATGTGAAGTCTTCTTATGCATAATATGAACAATGATAGTGTAACTAAACTAATACTAACTAATATATATGCACAAAGAATAAAGAATTTAAAGAGTTAAGGGTAAAGAAAGATCAAACCAAACACCAAGGATTTATAGTGGTTCGGCAATAAAGCTCACTCCTCGTTCCTACTTCACTCCTCGAGTACTCCTTACTCGAGAGTTCACTACACAACAAGCTCCTTATGGTGGAGAAAACCGTACACGTCGCTTAACCAATTTCCGACACTAAGCTAAAAGTCGATCCCTAATCGTAGCAAGGACCAATCTACACAACTATACTTAGTACATATACAACTTCCAAATAGACACAACTACTTGGATCTTCACAACTATGACACAACAACAAATGTATAAGATTTGATCTTCAAAGGATCTTTGGTGGTGGACTCAACACTTCACAAGGATAGTGTTCTTCTCTTTGCACTTGAAGAGGAAATGATGGATGAGATAGATTCACTTCTAAACAAGTAGTAATAAATCAAATGATCAAGGATTTGAGTGATTTAAGAAGTATGTTTGAATATGGAAATTTATGTGCAAAAGAGGTGAAGAGAAAATATGAGAATGGTCCACTATTTATAGAACAAAGGGCCAACGGCTATATCTGCCCGCGGTTCCTTATCTCAGCCGACGATACGTTATCGATAAGGAACCGCCTAGGCACTAGGGAACCGCCGGAGTAAACTATGCTCCCTTTTTGTCCTTTAGTGGTGGAGGTCTTATCTGATTATGAAATATCCTGAAAGAATATTCCAAATCAGAAAAGAATATGCCATTTTCAAATTTTCAAATATTTAAGTTAATAAAACATTTTGTTAAAAAGAAAGTTTAATTAAAAACTTGTCACACTTAATAAAAGGTGAGTTTTAAGAAAAGATTAAATCACTTGATCACTTGATTAAGGTTAGTACTTGTTTATCCACACCTTAAGTGAAAATGGGTAAAATGAAAAATACTTGAACTCAAGAATTCGTTTTTCATTGTTTTCGTAAATGCTTGTTTTTACATATTGTCGTAATCAAAACTAAGCGAGACCGAAAAATGCAAGTAACGTTTTTAGGCATTATTGCATTAACAGAAGCGAGTAGTAAGATGAATTGATCTTTGAGGACAAAGATCCTCATTAGGGCAAACTGCTGTGACAATCCGTCAATTTGAGGTCGTTATTTTTTTCTCAAGTATTAATTATAATCACTATTTTAATATTAATTTATGAACTCACTCACTCTTGGGAAGAAATTAGGGTTTACGTCTTAAATTGACATCGTCTACGTCTAAACCGGAAAGCTCCACGTTGCGTGTTTACGTTTACGTACTCTGTTTTTATGACAGTCTGACATTTTCAGATAATAAATTTATTCTCGTATATTATTTTGAAATTTTATTTTATGTGGGTTCATGAAACTCACAAATTTACGAGAAAAAATTAGGACCTACGTGCATAAATTAACGTCTTTTACGATTAAACTGGAAACCCTAGGTTTACGTATTTACGCTTTCGTGCTCCATTTTTGATGAGACTATTTTTATTAGAATCGTTTTGTGCCGTAGTTTCATAATTTATAAAAACATTTTTCGTAAAACGACCCGCGGGTACGTAAATCGAGAAAACTAGAATCGAGGAGTACCCGTAAATTAGTGGCGATGAAACAAGTATACACTTGTCTCACCCCCACTATGGGCGACAAGACAAGACAAACAACACCCTTTGGTGGCAAGTTTATATAAACAACAAGGACACTTGTCCTTCCCGTTCATCCTAAAACCAAAACCATTTACCATTTCTCTCATAACATGCAAACTACAGAAAAACTTTCCCACTCTCTTCCTTGCTCTCTCCTTGCTGTCTCACATACACCATCCAACACCACCACCATAAAATTTTTATCATAAATCTTATGTACAATCTACATATGTTGATAACCCTTTGAAAAGATGAAGATTTGAGGTGATCTTAACAACTAGGAAGGAGTTTTCAAGAAGGTTTAGGGCTGATTTTCGAAGTATACATACATTTGGTGATCTCAAAAGTGGTCTTACTATTTCATAACATTTGGTTACTAAAAGCCAAGTCTAGATCATCAAAAACCTTAACCTTTCATCCTATTGGTTGGTAGAAGATCATTTCTTTCTATAACCTTATTATTTTGTAAATATAATCATGTATTTTCTTTAAAAATGTATATGTATATGATGATAACTGATGATCAAAATATTGTGTGGGGATTTTGTGTTACTAGATTAGGATAAAAAGGTTAAAAAAATACAAGTAAAAATGTTTAAATCATGACTAGTCACATAGGCTGTATAAAACAGTAAGTTTCAACAAACTTCACTTGGTTAAATGGCTAAGATTAATAAATATACAGATTGATAAATGATTTTTACATATGTGGTGAGTTGGATATGCAATGGAATGTTAAAAATGAGCAAGATATGGTCAAAACACTTTTGTAGTACAAATCTGTATAGTCTGTATTGGACGAATTATTAAAAATACTTAGAAGCTGATTGAGCAGTAGCTATAAGAGTTATTTGTATCACACATCATGTAGTTTATGCTATTAAAATTATAGGTTCTATCTATTTGTAGAAATCAAGATATGACAAAAATGGTGGACTTGACTTTAGTAATCTGATTTCTTAATAAACTATATAATATAAAAAGAACACTCAATGTAAATACTATTATAAAATAAGTATATAAAAGCCACTAACTAATAATAAATATTATAAAATAAGCTTGTATGCGAAAATAAATAAACATTACATTTTATAAATGTAAAACTCAAATGTTTTCTAAAACTACAAATTATATATATAAGTTTTACGTCTTTTCGGCTAAAACCGAAAGATTAACGTTTTCGCCAAATAAAAATTAGATGGTCGGACCCATCTAATGTAACATTTTTATAAACCATATACTGATATGTAAACACATTTGACAAGTAAAAATCGACAAAATCGAGCTTTGTAACTAATTGACCATAATCGGCCAAATTAGCCTTGTTGGACCACTAGGCCCAACTAGTTTGGTTTAATGTTATTGGACTTACTCATGGGCTTAACCCACTTGGGTCTAACATATGAGTATGGGCCTGATCTTAAAAAGATAAATACACTAAGAAAATGATATTAGACTCTTAATGGTCTTAATGGTCTTAATGGGCCTTAATGTGTAAATGGGCTAAAACTAGTGTAACTAGTATGATAAGCCTAATTTAACCAAATACTAAACAACTAGTAATATTGTATAAGGAATTAAAACCCCACATGATCATCATGTTATGACATCATTACATATACATAACAACTTTTTATAAAGTTACTGGGCATAGCCTAAGACCGAGTATTATTTGTCTAGGTTTCTCGTGATCGAGGCACGTACCATACATCCTAATTGCCGATAACCCACCATCCCACACCAAAGTGAGTTTATAGCCTCAAACTCTTTTAAATGTTTTATGAAATATTTTATAAACCCGCGAGGGAGATAACATGCTAGTTTTGATAAAAATACAACACAGGTAGTCCCGTTTGTATGCTTATTGATATGGACCCGAATGATTATAGGACCCAATGAATGAAATGAAATGGATTATTATTAGTTAGGTTATGTCACTAAAAGTCCCATTAGCATGAATTGTGAACTAGCGGGACTTGGTAGACGCTTATGCATATAATAGTACTATTTGGGGAAGATCACCCAGTTCGCGCCTTGACGGTTGATCCCCGTCGTGCCACTTTATTCGGTAAGAAAATTTATGTATAAGAGGATTTATATAAGCGTGATTATTGTGACGACACGCTGTTTTAGATGGGCAAATGAATTCCGGGATAGCTACCCGAAATATATTATAGAAAGGTAACAATGTCATGCGGCTTGTAATAATCCGATAATATTAATGATAAAGGTAACACTGAGGCTACGGTCTCAGGAATAGTGTATGATAAATGATTTGAATTACAATATATTGCCTGACTACCAATATGGGGTCTTATTTATTTTTATACATGTGTTCTGGTTTTACATAACTGTTTTATATAACGGTTTTTACTATACTTCAAACAATGTTATAAAACGTATTGTATGATTTATGACAATGGTTCGTATAATGGTTTTGAAGGCAAAGGCCTATATTATGATTTACGACAAAGATTCATATAAAAATGTCTTTGGTCTATTTTATGGCCTACGACAAAGAATTGTACAAAATGATTTTTGGTAATGATTATATACCGGTGATATGTATTAATGGTTTTTATTAAACTCTATGGATTCACTCAGCCTTTCACTGACTTTTAACATGTTTCATCTCAGGTACTTGAAGGTAATTCTTGGGAAGACGACAAGAATTTATGGCCCGCATTTAACTAACATTGTTTTTCCATTGGAATGTTTTGTAAATTTGTAAGACATACATTGACCTGAGGACCTATGTAATTTGATATTCATGAACGAAAAATGCTTTATTATTAAACGACACGATTTTTAAACGTTGTCTATGATTTGAGTAATGTGTTATCCCGTAACACCAACGACTCTTCCCCTGAATTAATTTATGAATATTTGGGGGTGTTACAGAGGGTGTAATGTGGGGGCTCAGTTTTATTAAAACTGGAATTATAACACGGATTTGTGGAATAATAAATATCGGTTGACAAGAAAAAGTATCGTGAGGGCCCCCACAATTGTTGCAACACGGGTATTGAGAAAAACCCGGTGCATTTTGTGGATACAGATTCTCATATATGGAAGAGGGTGAGATAGTGTAATCATTGGTGAAGAATGAATTGATCGAATTGCACGATAGACAACGTCCAAATCCGCAATTGAGGATATCTCTTCCACACCGTCCGCATGAACACCATTGACAGGATTGACTACCAGACTATGGTCTCCCACACCCTACACAATCAACATACGAATCCATTAAGAATTAAATACAATAGAGGATTAAAAGGAATATTAAGATATATATATATATATATATATATATATATATATATATATATATATATATATATATATATATATATATATATATATATATATATATATATATATATATATATATATATATATATATATATATATATATATATATATATATATATATATATATATATATATATATATATATATATATATATATATATATATATATATATATATATATATATATATATATATATATATATATATATATATATATATATATATATATTTAGTGTAACACTTAGGAAAGCGTCTCTTTTTGTTATTTTTTAATTTTTTTGGTTGCAAAACTTTTGAAAAGAAATGCTTTTTATGATTTTTTTTAAATGTTTTTGGATTTTTGAAATTTTTAATTTTTTAGAATTTTTGAAATTTTTTAGAAATTTAAGCAAGAAAAATAACGTTCAAAAGTGAACGGATCCCAAAATCCAACGCGTCTCTCACAAAAAACCGTTAATCTTCACGAAAAGAGCCGACAGCGGCGCCATTTTAATATTTAGATTTTTAGTTCTTGAAATTGGTCTAATCGAATTGATCACGGTTAAAAGTGCGACTCAGTTGTTCTTGGTGTTATTAGGAAATGTCGTTTATCTATTTTAAAGTAAAAATAAAAACTTGAAAACTATAAAACAAATGACAAATATAAAAGAAATTAAACAAATTTAAAAACTTAATTAAAAGTAAAATTGAAAATAAAATAAGACAAAACAATTTAAAATAAAGCTAAAGAAAATTGGCGGGAAAAATGTAATTTGAAAACAAGACTGAATCAAAAACAAAATTTTTATTCGGAAAACAAGAAATCAAAACAATATGGAAAACACTTGTAAAAACAATTCGGAATCAAAATATTCATGTAATTCTGAATATCTCATGACACCTAGTTCGGAATCCCATAATAGAGCTAATTCGGAATCCCAAAGCTATAGCTAATCCGTAATCCATAACAGGCACACAATTCGGAAAATAGCAAGATTAAACTAATCTGGAATGTATTCCGAATAGTAATCCGGAATATGGGTTTGAAACGTAATCCAAAATGTGTCACTAATCCGGTGGCAAATCCGGAATACGAAAATCTATTGCTAATTCAGAATAACAAGCAAATGGTAATTCGGGAAAACTAAAAGACTACTATTCGGAATACTAGGGTTTAGGAAATTCGGATTAAGAAAATAAGCTAAAATCAAATAAGCACCTAACCAAAACATAAACCAAACTAATTTAAAGAAAAGCTAGATAAGCCACAAATTAAAAACTATAAAGACTCCAAATAATCAAAATATTTAAAATCAACTTTTAGAAGATTAAACTACTAAATCCACTTAATTAAAAATCAGACATACACAAATTAATCAATAAGTACAATAAGCACTAACCATCAAACACATGAAAAAATTAAGAACAATCACATAAGCACATCAATAATCAAATAAGCATAAATATTAAACAATCTACATGATTAATCAAACCAAAACAATAGATTTAAAAACTAGAAAGGAAGAATGAGAATGATTATTAAAAGCTTGAAATTAAGATGAAGATTAAAGATTCAAAAGTACAAGATTAAAGATTAAAAGCTTGAAAGCATGAAATAAAAACTAGAGATACAAAGTAATTAACCTACTCCTACTCCTACACTAATCTATCTAAAAATTAACTAATTCCTAATAATTACAAATGATGGAAAATGAACTATTTATAGTGGGTGTAATGTAGTGTTGTTGCTTCCTTCTTTCTCTTTGTCTTCTTGTCTTCTTAATTAATTCATCTTTCTCGACTTTGTCTCGGGATTTGTTGAATGATAAAATGAACTCGTCTTCTGTTTTTCTTCTTTTCTTACACTTGGTTCTTCGACTTCGTTAAAACTTCCGTCTTTTGTCTTTTCTTCGATAAATCTTTAGAATAGGCCTTTGACTTCTGTTCTTTTTGCACTTTTGATCTTTTGACTTTGTCTTTTGTCTTTTTCTTCGATAAAAGCCCGTGAAAGCCCGTGTTTTCTTCCTTTTTCATCTTTTGGTCTAAAACAAAATAAAAACACAAACCACGCATAATTCCGCCTTTTATGACATTAAATACACGTTTTGGCCCATTAAATAGCCCATTAACTCTTTTGACACATTTAATAAGCCCCCTTGGTATTTCAATACTTAAATAACGTTTTATAATAAAAATATGACTTATAAAAACTTTTGGACTAATGATACAAGCTATTTAGTATGTTGAAAGTTCGTTTCTCGAAATCTCCTCGAATTGATCTCAGCTCAAAGTGGAATGATTTGTTATTGGTGACAAAAAGTGGGTTTAGTTTTCTAATCTACTAAACAGGGAAATGAATAAAATGATAAAGATATAAACTTAAAACAATCAACACTTAAAAAGCAACAATAGAATTAAAACAGGAAAATGCCTAACCAAAAAAATATCCTACTCGGAAAAAGGGGCCTATTCGGAATAAATCCTATGCGGAATAAAATGCAATTCGGAATAAAAAGCCTATTCGGAAAATCTGGCTTATGCGGAAAAGAAAGTTCTATTCGGAAAGTGACCCCTATTCGGAATAATGGCTTATGCGGAATGAATGCCCTACTCGGAATGTTGGCCTATGCGGAAAATAAAGTCCTATGCGGAAAAATATTTCTATACGGAAAAACAACACTATTCGGAATATTTAAAATATTCCGAAAAAGGGAATTAAAAAGTGGTCTATTCGGAATGTAAGCTCTATTCGGAGAGTTCAGAACTGAAGAACAGAAACAGGAACAGTAGAACGTGTTTTCGAATCAAATCACAAATTACTCAAAAAGGTTTTTCCAAATCAACCAATAATCATTTAAATATCATAACCAACAAATCCCAACAATAAAAACACAAAATCAACAACTTTTTAATATCAAACTTGAATCAAATAAAAACTTAAGAACTTGCAATAAAAATATTATGAAGAACAAGATGGATAGAAAGATTGGAATTGAAAGGTTAATGTAAAAGTAAACAAGAGTAATGATTGAAACTTACAAGATTGAAGGAAAAATGAAAAATCACCAAACACCCTAATGGTGTTGGTGAAGCTACGAACCAAAGAGACTGGGAAAAAGAAAAATGAAAGCTAACTCCCTAAAATGTGAAGGAAGAAACTATATATAGTCCTAGTGGTTGGTTGGTGCGTGGGTTTTCTCCCTTTCTTCTTGTCTTCTCGTCTTTTCAGAAAAGTTGACGTTTTCGATTCTGATTCGGGATTTGTCGTCGATTAAATTCAACTCGTCTTTTAATTTCTTCGTTAAATAGACTTGAGTTTCTTCGACATATGTAAATCTTCCATCTTTGGTCCTTTTCTTCGATAAATCTTCAAATAGGCCCATTGACTTCAAATCTTTTGCATCTCTTGGACAATAGACTTCGTCTTTAATCTTTTTTTCCTTGATAAAACCCGTGCAATCCCATGTTTTCTTTAATATTCATCTGGTTAGCTCTGAAAACACGATAAACACAAAAACCACGCATAATTCCAAAGAAACGATATTAAATACGTGTTTTGGTCTAGTTTTAGCCAGAATTAAGTGGTAAAATGATGGGTGTTTACACACCTATCAAATCCCCTACACTTAACCATTGCCATGCCCTCATGCAATGCTTAGTGATAAAGCAAATTTACACTTTTCTTATAATCAATCAACCTTGGCCTTATTCAAATACTACTAAATAAAAATTAAAGTACTAAGAGGAATCAAAACTTTAAAATAAACAAAAGGATGGAGATAACTTGCAAAGAGATCGAGGACTTACATTAGGGCTTTGGGGATGCGAAGATTTATCATCCTCAAGTTTCATGTTCCCCAAACTAAGCTTAAAAACGAGATCATTGTTATTATAAGTTAGCAATTCAAACACTTACACACATGGCTTAATTAAATGCTTAAACTCCCTTATTCTTAGGTGTATCCCTTATATTTTATTTTTGGTCTTAGAATGATCATGAAGATGCATTTTTGGACTTATTTCGATAGTTTATTTAGGCTGAAAGCAAAGTGGGACGATTTGATCGATAGTTAGCTAAAGGACAAAAACTCTTAAAACTGCTTCTCGGGATATCAAAAAGTTCATATCTTGCCATAACTCGGTTCACGATTTGAGACCTTTCTCGGGCAGATATTTGGCATGTACTTCATACTTCATATCTTGAGAGACGTTCTTGAGATAATGGTCTTCTCATCGTAATAGAGTTTCTTCACTTGGAGACTTTTGAGGGGTACTCCAACTTTGTTGACCACGACTTCATGATTATTTCTTCAATCTCTAATTGGGATTTTGAGATACAACGATCCGCCTCCTTTTCGGACTTGGATCTATTTATCCTCATACCTTGTTAGGGTCTTTTCGGATAGACTTCTCCATGATCTTTATGGGAGTTGATTGCTTTTCGTCGTGAGTCTTGATCCTTCATATTGATTTTAGGAATAATGCTCTTCACATCACTTTGGATCTTTAGCAGTAAAATGGAATCCTCATGCCTTGTTAGGGCCTTTTCGGACTCGCCAATCTTCGCACCCCGCTTCATAAGTTATGCCTTGGCTATGAACTCTTATCATTACCGAGCAACTTTTAAACGATCTTGGGCTAGAAGCTAAGTAACTTTTCAAATCGTACGACCTTACTTATTGCAGATAAATTATTAGCAAGTGATGGGAGAATAGGCAAATAATTACACCAAGTGAGCTTGTGCAAGAATACCGACTTATAATTGACTCTATCATTTCTCGTCCTCCACAATTTAAAATCTCAAGTAATGAGATTCGTGGATGCTTAGCCTGATAAACCAATTAAGGTCTACATGGTTAAGGATACTAGCTAAAATAGACTTAGATAAGTCTATTCGGGTTGAGTCAAAATAAACGCAACGGGCCTAATATGTCAAAGACTTCTAAACTAGCTACACCACTTTATTAATATTTTTGACTTTATTGCGGGATATATACATATGAAAGCAACGATAAAAATTTAAACATTACGACTAAATGGCCAAAGTTAATAAAAAATTTGAAAAATGGTGAAAAATATGATTTTCCGGTTAAATGAAGGCATTTTCATGGAAAAGTCCACTTAAAACTTCGATAGAAGTCCCCCCTACACTTAAGATAAACATTGTCCTTAATGTTTAAGCATGTGGGAAAAGTCTCCCCTACACTTATGACATTGTGCACGTTGGTTAACTCCAGTTAAGGAAGAGACGACTACCGTGATCAATTTCAAATGTGAATATGAAGAAAATTGAATCACGATAGTTGAGAGATAGAACCGGATTTCAGATAACACGGGAGCGCGGTTCTTCAAAGATTCCAAGAGTGCACTTATCCCTGTAATCACATCACCACACAAAAACAAAGTCCTATAGAGGCTCCCCTACACTTAGGGGGTTAAACGGTAAAATATAGATACTCGGGCTATCTCCCGAGGAGCGCTTGTTTTTGATAACCGAGTCACGAGCCTGACTCGACCCAAAATTAGTTCATGGGGAACGTGGTGAGGGATGGAATCACCTCCTGAGAGGTGTCCTCACCAAAGTACAACTTCACTAGTTGGCCATTCGCCTTAAAATTGGGTCCATTAGGTTGAGCGAGCTCGAGAGTACCATATGGAAAAATTTGGGCAATGGTGAATGGGTCGGACCAACGAGATTTCAGCTTGCCCGAAAAGATTTTCAACCGAGAGTTAAAAAGTAAGACTTTGTCTCCAACATGGAACTCTGGGTTCTTGATTTTGGAGTCGTGAATGAGCTTAGTTCTTTCCTTATAGATCAAAGAATTTTCATAAGCCTCATTACGGAGTTCATTCAGCTCATTGAGTTGGATCTTGCGTAGGTCACCGGCTTTGTTTATATCAAAATTAGCCCACTTCAAGGCCCAATAAGCCTTGTGCTCTAACTCAATGGGGAGGTGGTACGCTTTCCCGTACACAAGACGATAAGGCGTACAGCCGATCGGGGTCTTGTAAGCAGTACGGAAAGCCCACAAAGCATCATCAAGTTTATCAGCCCATGAGGCACGATGCTCTCCCACGGTTCTTTCCAGAATTCGCTTAAGTCCTCGGTTGGATATTTCAGCCTGGCCATTAGTTTGCGGGTGGTAGGCTGTGGAAAGACAATGGTTTACACCGTACTTAGCCATGAATCTAGCAAATTGGTCATTGCAGAAATGAGTCCCACGATCACTAATAATGGCACGAGGCACACCGAATCTAGCGAATAGAGCTTTCAAAAAGTTACAAACCACCCTTGCGTCATTAGTAGGTAAAGCTTTGGCTTCAACCCACTTTGAAACGTAGTCAACGGCTACAAGGATGTATTTGTTTCCTTTAGAAGAAGGGAATGGCCCCATAAAGTCGATACCCCAAACATCAAAGATTTCACACTCTTGAATGAAATTCTGAGGCATCTCGTCTTTATGTGTGATCTTGCCTTGTTTCTGGCAAGCATCACATCGTTTAACCATATCGTGAGCGTCACGATAGATGGTGGGCCAATAAAATCCCGAATCAAACACTTTTTTGGCGGTGTAGTTGGGACCAAAGTGACCACCGGTGGGTCCTTTGTGGCAAGCATCAAGGATTTCTGACGCTGTCGGTCCGTCAACACATCGGCAGATAATCAGGTCGGCACATTGTTTGAATAGGTAAGGGTCGTCCCAAAAGTAAGTCTTAATGTCGGTGAAGAACTTTTTATTTTGTTGAGACGTCAACCCTTCCTTGAGAATTCCACCCGCCAAGTAGTTTGCAAAGTCCGCAAACCACGGGGTTTCATTCGACTTCGAGTTTATAGACAGTAAGGTCTCCAAGGGAAAAGAATCATTGATTTCTTTGTTTGGATGATCCCCTTGGTAAGGATCCTCAAGTCTGCTGAGATGGTCCGCGGCTAGGTTTTCAGCTCCTTTTTTATCGCGAATTTCGATTTTAAATTCTTGGAGCAGCAAAACCCAGCGAAGAAGTCTTGGTTTGGAGTCTTGCTTTGTCAACAAGTACTTCAGGGCGAAATGATCGGTATACACAATTGTTGTAGAAAGGACAAGATAGGGGCGGAATTTTTCAAAAGCATAGACAACAGCTAAAAGCTCTTTTTCGGTTGTCGTGTAATGCAATTGTGCCCCCATCATTGTCTTGCTAGCGTAATGGATTGGTTGAAAGTGTTTGTTCACTCTTTGTCCCAGAACCGCTCCAATAGCAAAATCACTAGCATCGCACATCAACTCAAAGGGAAGCTCCCAATTAGGGGTAACCAAGACGGGTGCCTTAGTTAGCTTATCCTTAAGCGAGTTGAAGGCTTCAAGACACTCTGTGGAAAATATAAAAGGAGTATCTTTTTCCAAGAGGTGGGTCATCGGGCGAGCGATTTGAGAAAAATCTTTGATGAATCGACGATAGAAGCCCGCATGACCCAGAAAACTTATCACACCCTTCACGGTTGAAGGTGGAGGCAACTTGGCGATAACATCGACTTTAGCACGGTCTACTGCGAGACCGGCTTTGGAAATCTTGTGTGCTAGCACGATGCCTTCTTTTACCATAAAATGGCATTTTTCCCAATTTAGAACAAGGCGAGTGTCTTCGCACCGCTTAAGCATACGTTCCAAATTGGCAAGGCAAGAAGAGAAGGAATCCCCGAAGACCGAGAAATCATCCATGAAGACTTCCATGGTTTGTTCAACCATGTCATGGAAGATAGCTAACATGCACCTTTGGAAAGTCCCGGGCGCATTACATAAGCCAAAAGGCATTCTTTTTTAAGCAAATGTGCCATAGGGATAAGTGAATGTGGTCTTCTCTTGATCTTGGGGATCGATGGGTATTTGGAAATAACCCGAGAAACCATCAAGAAAGCAGTAATATTCATTACCCGCTAAACGTTCAAGCATTTGGTCCATAAAAGGTAGAGGGAAATGATCCTTTCTCGTGGCATCATTGAGTTTGCGGTAGTCTATACAAACTCTCCACCCAGTAACGAGACGAGTGGAAATCAACTCGTTGTGTTCATTGGGAACAACGGTTATTCCGCCCTTCTTGGGCACACAATGGATTGGACTAACCCATGGTGAATCTGAAATAGGGTAAATCATACCCGCATCAAGCAGTTTGATAACCTCTGTTTTGATGACTTCATGTATTTTTGGATTCACCCTTCGTTGGCTTTGAATTGTGGGCTTAAAGTCGTCCTCCATGAGAATTTTGTGTGTGCAGAAGTGAGGATCAATTCCACGAATATCCGAGATTTTCCAAGCAATAGCCTTCTTATGATCTTTCAACACGGTGATAAGTCGGGCTTTTTCTTCTTTCTTCAGGTCCTTAGCAATGATGACTGGCGACTTCTTCTCTTCTTCAAGGAATACATACTCGAGATGGGGCGGCAACTCCTTAAGCTCTAAATCCGGAGGATTTTCGACGGGAGGCGTATTCAAAGTCGGAGTATCGATAGCAATGACCGTGGGAGATGGAGGCGAAGGATTGTCTTCGTTGAGAAGATTGTCAAAGAAATTCATGTCTTCATCCCCATTGATAGGAGAATCATTAGTAGCTAAATTCACATCTCCCATGGTATCTTCAAGATTGTTCCAAAATAAATCACTATCTCCAAATAGAGACAATGATGAATCAATGGAGGACACGGTCTCAACATTGGGAAGAGAGGTAGGAATACTTTTGCAAGCATCATTAAAGTGTTCTTCGCAAGCCTCATCAAGAACGTCAATACAATTAATACTCTCATATGAATAAGGCTGTTTAGACAACTTTCCCATGTTGAAGACTACTTTATCATCACCCACTCTCATGATGAGCTCACCGGCTTCAACATCAATGAGAGTGCGACCAGTCCTCAAGAATGGACGACCAACAATCAGTGGTACATGGGGGTCCATCTCGTAGTCGACGACAACAAAATCAGCAGGAAAGGTGAATTTGTCGACTCCTACAATGACGTCTTCGGCTATCCCCACTGGATAAGCAACCGTACGGTTAGCCAATTCCAAAGTCATTTTGGTGGGGACTAGCTCTGGGAGAGATAATTGCTGCCAAACACTTAGAGGCATGAGATTAATACTGGCACCTAGATCGGCTAGGGCCATGCAATTCTCTACTCCCGGGAAATTGCAAGGGATAAGAAAACGACCCGGATCACCAAGCTTGGTTGGCAATTTCCTTAAGAGCACTGCAGAGCAAGTCTCATTAAGTTTGGTGTTGGCAATATCGAGGAGCTTTTCCTTGTCGCTCAGAAGATCTTTAAACATTTTCGCATATTTGGGCATGTGAGCGAGAGCCTCAGCGAAGGAGATGTTAAAATTCAATTGTTTGAACATTTTAAGGAAGTTCGAAACCTGAATATCATCCTTGCTCTTTTGCTTCTCTTTCCTCAACCTAGATGAATAAGGTATATTGGATGAAGAGGAAGGCTTTGGAAGAATAGGATCACTCACATCCTTGGGTGGAGGAGGGGTAGAAGGAAGAGGTGGAGAAATTGGGGAAGGAGAAGGATGAGGAATAGGAGCAGGTAACTCGTTCTCCTTAGTCACAACCACCAGTGGAGGTATAGGAAACTCGGGTTCCTTGGTACCTTTGCCACTCCGAGTGGTGATTGCTTTCATCTCCCCTCTTGGATTAGCAACGGTGTTACTCGGAAGAGTACCCGAAGAAGAGGGTTGATTACTTTGGAAGAAACTAGCCATCATGTTCTTCAAGTCATTCGTTTGACTGTCTAGCGTGTTTCTCATGTCGGCTCTCAAATCATTCCCTTGTTTGACCAAGTCTGCTTTCAAGTTTAGCACCTCTCTCTGAAGATTTCCCACTATCGCATCGTTAGTCCTCATATAAGTTTCCACTTCTTGGTGAAGGGCGGTGGGTTGGTTGGGAGGAGCATTGTATGCGGGTGGTTGGTAAGCAGGTTGTTGGTAGACTTGGTTGTTACGTTGAGGTGGTTGTTGCTGCTTGTGAGGTGGGATGTATGGTTGTCGAGGTTGTTGTTGTTGTTGAGGAGGGCGATTGAGATTTGATTGTTGGTTTGGGTTGGTAGGAGGAAAACCAGGTGGGGAAAGGTAGTTGTTGGAACGGTAGCTAAGCAAGTTACGGTCACCTTGAGGTCTAGCTTGATAAGCGGGTTGAGGATAGGTGCCATAAGCTGCATTCACATTCTCTGAAGGGTAGTCTTGGGTGGCGGTGCAAGTGGTGTAAGAGTGAGGACCACTGCATATCTCACAAGGTTGGCTGACAGTGTTAACTTGGGCGTATTTAGCGTTGTTGCTGTTGTTGTTGCTGACGGTGTGGGTGACAAGCGATTCAAGAAGCGTAGTGATTTTGTCCAGTCGCTTGTCGCTGTCACTAGTGCTAGCACTAGCAACATTGGTCCGAACACTCTTGGTTTGCACACGAGACTTATTCTCAATGATGTCCCAAGCAGCATTGGAAGTCTTAGCCAATAGATTACCCCCCGAGGCACTGTTCAGTGAATCTTGGTCACTCATGCTTAAACCATTGTAAAAAGTATTAATTTGATGTACTTTGGTAAAACCATGTTGTGGGCATTTTCTTAAAAGATCTTTAAAACGATCCCAAGATTCACTGAACGACTCATCGTACTTTTGTTCAAAATTTATGATCTCATTCCGCAAAGCGGTAGTACGAGAGGGTGGGAAAAAGTAATTGATAAACTTTGTTTCCAAATCCGTCCACGAGAGAATACTCTGTGGTGGTTCCTTAGCAAGCCAATGCCGGGCTTGTCCCTCTAAAGAAAATGGAAAAAGTTGTAACCTTATAACCTCTTGTGGAACACCATTGAACTTGACCGTGTTGGTGAGTTGCAAGAATCTCTTTATGTGGTCGTGTGGGTCATCAATGGTACGTCCCAAGAATGGTTGAGCGGAGACCATCTGGATAAAGCCTGATTTTAGCTCGAAATTGTTGGCGGCAATTGGTGGTATAACAATTGGGTCAGTGTTGCCATCTACATGAGCTTGCAGCAATTCAATCATCGGGCGATTATCCGGAAGGGGCTCATTGTGGTTGTTATTGTTCATGTTGTTGAAAGGTGGGTTGTTGTTGTTATTATTGTTTGGAGGTGGTACACCGGCCATGTCTAAGTGATCGAGAGGCTCGGGCTCTTGATAAGACGTGGATCGAGTGCGCATACACCTGCAAAAGAACTAACAAGGCAAAAACAATACACAAATATTTTTTTGGTTTTTAATTTTTTTAATTTAATTTAATTTCTTTTTTTTTTAATTTTTTTTAATTTTATATTTTTTTAGGATTTTTATGAAAAAGTAGCGTTCACGGGGAACGGATCCCAAAATCCAAGTTCTCACAAAAAACTTTTGATCTTAACGAGAAGAGCCGGCAGCGGCACCATTTGATACAAGCTATTTAGTATGTTGAAAGTTCGTTTCTCGGAATCTCCTCGAATTGATCTCAGCTCAAAGTGGAATGATTTGTTCTTGGTGACAAAAAGTGGGTTTAGTTTTCTAATCTACTAAACATGGAAATGAATAAATTGATAAAGATATAAACTTAAAACAATCAACACTTAAAAAGCAACACTAGAATTAATACAGGAAAATGCCTAACCAAAAAAATATCCTACTCGGAAAAAGGGGCCTATTCGGAATAAATCCTATGCGGAATAAAATGAAATTCGGAATAAAAAGCCTATTCGGAAAATCTGGCTTATGCGGAAAAGAAAGTTCTATTCGGAAAGTGACCCCTATTCGGAATAATGGCTTATGCGGAATGAATGCCCTACTCGGAATGTTGGCCTATGCGGAAAATAAAGTCCTATGCGGAAAAATATTTCTATGCGGAAAAACAACACTATTCGGAATATTTAAAATATTCCGAATAAGGGAATTAAAAAGTGGTCTATTCGGAATGTAAGCTCTATTCGGAAAGTTCAGAACTGAAGAACAGAAACAGGAACAGTAGAACGTGTTTTCGAATCAAATCACAAATTACTCAAAAAGGTTTTACCAAATCAACCAATAATCATTTAAATATCATAATCAACAAATACCAACAATAAAAACACAAAATCAACAACTTTTTAATATCAAACTTGAATCAAATAAAAACTTAAGAACTTGCAATAAAAAGATTATGAAGAACAAGATGGATAGAAAGATTGGAATTGAAAGGTTAATGTAAAAGTAAACAAGAGTAATGATTGAAACTTACAAGATTGAAGGAAAAATGAAAAATCACCAAACACCCTAATGGTGTTGGTGAAGCTACGAACCAAAGAGACTGGGAAAAAGAAAAATGAAAGCTAACTCCCTAAAATGTGAAGGAAGAAACTATATATAGTCCTAGTGGTTGGTTGGTGAGTGGGTTTTCTCCCTTTCTTCTTGTCTTCTCGTCTTTTCAGAAAAGTTGACGTTTTCGATTCTGATTCGGGATTTATCGTCGATTAAATTCAACTCGTCTTTTAATTTCTTCGTTAAATAGACTTGAGTTTCTTCGACATATGTAAATCTTCCATCTTTGGTCCTTTTCTTCGATAAATCTTCAAATAGGCCCATAGACTTCAAATCTTTTGCATCTCTTGGACAATAGACTTCGTCTTTAGTCTTTTTTCCTTGATAAAACCCGTGCAATCCCATGTTTTCTTTAATATTCATCCGGTTAGCTCTGAAAACACGATAAACACAAAAACCACGCATAATTCCAAACAAATGATATTAAATACGTGTTTTGGTCTAGTTTTAGCCAGAATTAAGTGGTAAAAGGATGGGTGTTTACACACCTATCAACTAAAAATGTAAATTAATGAAACTTATGGATTAAAACCGTGACATTTGAAACTTGTTTTGATAAAACACTAAGTACAAGGACTAGTATTGTAAATATCCAAAAGTTTAAGGGTTCATCAATTCCATTCGAGACTTATTAACCCCTAGGGACCATTTTTGTAAATTTACTATAGTTGAATTATCATTTTATAACCCTAAGGACTATTTATGTAATAAGTCGAAACATTTAGAAGCCCTAAGTACTATTCTTGTCATTTAATGAAAGTTATATAACCTAACTATAACTAGAAGGGTTATTCTTGCCATAACCCGAAAGTATTACAAGACCTAGGTACTAAAAGTGTTAAGATCCGAATGTTTTACCTTAACAAAATATGGAGGGACTAGTGTTGCACATACCCGAAACTTAAACAAACCCTAAAACCCTTATTCCATTTAAATTAGTAAAACTTGAATAAATCTTAAGCTATAAGGACTAAAACCGTAATTACATAAACTGGTAACTTGTAAACTATTTAGTAAATATTAGAAACTTTTGGGGACTTTAAATTAAATAAAATATCTATATTTTAATATATAATAATTTATAGAAATTATATATATATAAATTAAATACAAGTATACTTATACCAAAATTGTAAGTAAAATATTTTTACTTAAACAGGAAATTGGATAACAAATTTAAATTATTTAAACTTGTACTAAAGTAAATTAAATAAACATTGCAGCATTAAATAAACTGTATAAGCATGCACATATGTTTCCTGTATTATTTACTGAGACTGTACTACTTAAATAGGCAGTTAACTGTGACGTGAGCATTACCTAGATTTCTTTATTTGCACAGCTATTACAACCTCTAAGGTGAGTTTACAACCCCACACAAATTATTGATAAATTTTTCCTCTATGGGGGAGAAACCATGCACTTATTTTATGGACATAAACTGAACTGTACAAACTTTTATTACGATTGGCTATTGTAGAAACTGTTAAAATTATTGTAATTGCCCGAATGTTATAAGTAGATCTATTGGGATTGACGATCCCCATCTGGGTGAGTAGCGCCACTGTGCCTTGGCCTAGACAACAGATGTATACCATGTTGGAACTGGAATTGGGAGCCTTTTTTAAGGCAACGGGGTTGTAACACCCCATTTTGATAAATGAAATGTCACGCGTAATTATGGCGTGTCATCAAAGCATGCAAGAATAAATGTCTAAAACATTACATGACCATATGGTAAACCGGAATCAAACATCGGTTCCCAAACATAAGCCCAAAACATAATAAAGTAAATGGAATGAAATGAAAGACTTAAACAAGCATAAATATGTGAAGGCATAAGGAAAAGAAGTCTATGGCAACTTCCCTCCTATGCACGTCCTCCAAATGCTCGAGTCTGTCCTTGGGTACCTACCGTTTTGGGACATGGAAAGGAAAGTAACAGCTGAGCAAAACGCTTAGTGCACGGATATAGACATAGTATGAATGACTGAAACATAATAAATACTTAAAAGCAGCGGAAATATATACGTCCTGGAAAACCCGAAACATGTTCATAAAACTGGTTTTATAGTTTGAAAAGCCTTATGTTTATCTTATGAAAACTGTTTAACATATTTTACCATTAGCCAATATAGGTCATGAAAATCCACCGTGCATGAATACTTGGAGGGGTGACCTCATCATGCAAATTAGAGGGTTGCCTCTAATTTAATATACTGGTTTGGGTAGGAGGGATCAGCTCCTTGTGAAGGATGCAAGGCACACACCACATTCACACTGAGTAATCTGCTGAAAACATGTAACTAGGATGCACCCATACGCCCCACATGATAAATATAATAATATGGCCAAAAGTTGAAGGGACGCCACGAGCAATCACTCTGCCGTGGGGAAGTCATAACACCAGTGACTCTAGTGTTATGGTTATGGTACCTCCATAACTAGGTGAAACTGTTCATGCATGTATATGGCTATAGGTATTCTAAATTAAACATAAGCAAATCAAACATATAAACTTATACTACGGGAAAATAGTTGGCTACATACGGGGAATCCTAATAAGGAAAGAATGTCCATACTGAAAGGACGGGAATCCGTACCTTATGTCCAGTGAATGAAGAAGACGAGCGGAAAAGAGTCCTACTTCGGTATCACTAATGCTACATAAATACATACGTGTATAAGTATCTAATTACTAAATATGTAACTTGTTTTATGTCATGTCTTAGCTTATTTTATACGTTCATGTCATGTTTTACTGTTTTAAGCTTTAAACTGTATTTATCTTACATTATGTCTATTTTGATTAAGTATTACTTATATTTCATGTATTATTATACTTGTTGTGTAATAATAAGTAACTTTCTAAAAATAGCAGGTTTCCTAAAATAGAAAGTTTCCAAAAAAATAGAAAGTTACCAAAAATAGAAAGTTTCCAAAAATAGAAAGTTTCCAAAAATAAAAAGTTTCCAAAAATAAAATTAGTGCTTAAAATAGATAAGTTTCTAAAAATAGAAAGTTTCCATAAATAGATAGCTTCCTTAATTAAATAAGTTTCTAAAAATAGAAAGTTTCCATAAATAGATTAGTTGCCTTAATTAAATAAGTTTCTAAAAATAGAAAGTTTCCATAAATAGATTAGATGCCTTAATTAAATAAGTTTCTAAAAATAAAAAGTTTCCATAATTAGATATAAGCTGGTTAAATAAGCTAATTATATAAGCTTAAGTGTTTTCTGATTATTATTCTAAGTCATGTAGTTATAAAGTATAGTTTATTAATTATTACATGTAAATTAAATAAACTATAGGTTAAAAGTATTTAATTAAATATATCATCATTTTAATTAAATAAAGTAAAATACTTAGGCTAAAACATGTATTATTAATTATTAATAATATAACCTGAGTCATGTTAATTAATTAGTTATAGTCATGGTTTTTAATAATTAATTAATTATAAAGTCTAGTAAAATATAAATACTTAGGTTAAAATTCATGATCTAATAATTAAATGTATAACCTAAGTCATGTTAATTAAATTAATTATGTCATGTTTTATTAATTTAATTTTTACCACATAACTATTAAAATCATAACCTTAACATAATCAATGAACTGGATCGTGACTAGAAACCATGAACCGGACCCGTAATCAACACCATACCCCGAACCAAGTCGGGGTTCCCCCTTGTTTGCTGCTGCCGTGGCACCCACACCACCATACCGAGACCATGAGGTCTCGGTGGTGGTTCATAAGCCAAGCCGAGACCCCTTGGGGTTTGGCTTAGGCGACGGCTAGAACAAACACCCCTAAAAACCCTTGTTTTGATTCACCCCATAATCATAGACATGTTTCTTAATGCAAGTGATGCCTAAAAACATTATTAGTGTTAACTAATCTTTCTTAGTTTTGATCACAACAAACTATACAACACATTTACTGTAAAACACAAAACGAATTATTTAACTAACACTATCATCAAGGTAATAATCATATCACTAACCTTTCTTAATCATACTTAGTGATCATCAAAATGATTATCCTTAAAAATCACTTTTGTTAATATGACAAAAGACTTTTTAATAAACTTTCTTTTTTATAAAATGTTTTATTAAAATAGAAAATGAAAATTTGAAAATAACATATTCCATATGCTATTAGAGTATCCTTTGAAGGCTTCAAATACCTCAGATATGCCTACCCCACTAAAAGACAAAAAATGGAGCGTACTCTAGGGGCGAAACCTTAAGTAGCTAGGCGGTTCCCTAGCGATAAGGAACCGCCGGGCTAGATAAGGTACTGCGCCTAGATAGCCGTTATATATTCGTTATACTTTGTCTCCTTTAAATAGTGGGTCAAATCTCATTTTCCAACAAGCCTCTTGGACGTTTTTCACAGCCCCCTTTCTCTTTTCTATAGCATAATCATTAGTAAATGATCACTTAAAGTGTTAAGGATGTTTACATATGATTATCCTCTTGATCCCCTCCTTTACCTTGTCCAATGAGAAGATCACTCACTCACCAGTGTTGTGATAAAGATGAATCTATGAGCTAGTCATATTCATCATGATACCCTTTTTTGTTTTATATCAATCCATTGTATTTATGAATACTTGGACTAGTTGTGTTCATCCAAGTTATTTGTGAATACTTGGATTTGTTGTGTACATCCATTGCATATGTGTTTGCTTGGATTTGTGTTGTGTAGATCCAAGCTACATGTGTGTACTTGGATATGTCTAGTTGAGTTGTAATAGATTTGATTAGTAGTTCTCACTAAACTATAAAGTGATGTGGTTGTGTCTTGTGAGTTCAAACTAAACTTGAAAGTGATTAGTAGTTGTGTTGTGTGAAGTTCTCACTTAGCTTCAAAGTGAAGACTCGTGAAGATTGGTTCTAGCTTTGGATTAGAACTCGACATCTAGCCTTGTGTCGTAAAATGGTGAAGTAGGCAACGTCGTGAAGATTGGTTCTACCTTAAGATTAGAACTCGACATCTAGCCTTGTGTCGTTAAATTGTGATGTAGGCAACGTTGTGTAGATTGGTCCTAGCTAAAGATTAGGTCTCGACATTTAGCTTAGTGTCTGAAAATAATGTAAGCGACGATGTATGGTTTTCTCCGCCAAGAAGGGAGCTTGTGGATATAGTGGAACTCTCGAGTAGGTGTACTCGAGGAGTGGAGTAGAAACTAGGATAGAGCCTCGTTGTCGAACCACTATAAATCTTGGTGTCTTCCCACTAGGTTGTCTCCTTCCTTACTCTTTACTTATTTCATTATCATTACACTTACCTATTATGTTTACTAGTGCCTTTGAATTGAACCTAATCATTATGCAACTTAGCTTCAAGCAAAAGATAGTTTTGATACAAACCAAATTGAAAGAAATTTTAATTTGGTTGCCAATCGAAAAGAAACTATTCAACCTCCCCTTCTAGTTTCTACAATTGGTATCAGAGCGATGGTCACTCAAGATCTTTGAAGTATATTGTACTTTGAAACATGGATCGATCCATTATCTCCTCAAATTAGAAGGTCAAGTTATACTAAAGTTTATCTTTGGTCAAAACTATTTTGTTTTTGAAAAATAGGTATTTTAATTGATAATCTTGCATCCCTATTAAGATTAGTAGTCTTTATGCATTTTAGATCTACTCTTGAAATGTATCTACTAGTTTGCATCTTTCTTTGTGTAGGTACTCATGAAGATCAATCACTTAATTGGTTGTAGATTGAGTTACTTGCACTTGTAGAAGACTCATCTTCATTGATCTTTAACATCCTTGAATGATGATACCAAGATGATTGGGAATGATACTAGTCCTTGAAGACTTAGTACTCATTATAGTCATTGATTGGGCATAGCATTGACTCCTTGATGGATTGCTCTTTGTGGCCAAGGTACGCTTTCGTTCTTCCATACGCCCTTTGATCATTCTTTTGATCATTACTTGACTATGTGCTTGTTCTTGGCATCCTTGCCTTGACATTTATTTGTGGTTTGTGATTCTTTTCTTTTATCCTCTCAAACCTTCATTGTTTGGATACTTGACTCACTATGGTGATGTAGAGTGAGTTAGTAGTAGCTTAAAGTATCAAGCATGATTTCCATGGTTTGCACCCATACGGTTAGTAGACCCCTTGTGGGAGAGAAAGTGAATAAATACCTTGCTCATATTTTGGTTTAGATTAAGACTATTATTGAAAGTGATCTTAGTCTATACATGAATAATTGCTCTGTGTTTATTCATTACCAAAGCCGTTTAACGTTTCGTCGGAAAGGCACGTCTTAAACCACTATATGTGACACAAGCTCTTCGTTACCACTATTTGAAGATTGTCATTAATCCCTTGAGCATTGGTCCTATTCTTGATTCACTACCCTTGACTTCTCTCCACTTCCCTGTTTTGCTACGAGTAGTCGTTTGTCCGTTTCGGTTCTTTTAGATCTTGATTCAACTCGTAATCCTTCATTAAAACATATTGCCTAGTGTTTTAATGATCCAATGTTATTCTAAAAGGTTTATGATGTATTTTTAAGTATCTTAGAAAAACTTGGTTTTTAAAATTTGGCGTTTTTCATTGATAAAAACCTGCCTCTGTAGGCGGTTCTTTATCTTGGCGGCTCAAACCCGCGGTTCCTTATCGATAAGGTACCGCGGGCAGTAAAGTTTGTCAGAGCGCCAGTTTTAATAAAATAATCTTTTTCAAACCAAACCCTCTCTCTCCCAAAAACACACAGCCGACGGTTTACCTTTTTTCCACCATTGTTGAAGCTTCCAAAACCTTCAATCACTAAAATTAATTGATTCCAAGTTGTGGTTTCACTCATCCTTCATCTAACATCAAATAATTGTAAGTATTTTCTTTCAATTTCATCTATTTTGCTCTAGGGTTCATCCTTTCATAATTGGGGATTTTTAAAAATGAAATTGAATTAAAACCTTAATAGGAATGTGGTTTGACATGGTTATTTTACTATGATTCCTTAGGTTCATATTCATTAAGATTTCACTAAAACCCACTTGTAGAACAAATCCGAATTTTGGCTAAATGATTTTGGTTAAAAGATGGATTTGAGATGAACACATGAACAAATAGGTAATGACATTGTTAATGCTTACCTAAAAACCTTGTTTTGAAAAACCAATGTTCTAAGTCCTTTGTTGATCCAACATAGTTCATATGTTCTTGGTAAATAATGGAATAGCTACATTGTGAACATGAGAATGATATGAATTCAATCCTTTGTTTGTCAAGAAATTGATATAACACATTCTCATATTTTTTATTTTTGATTTTACGTTTCATATGAGCGATTGGAAAAATATTGTCTTATATTAGGTACTAATCATGCCTTCTCAATATCAAAAGGATCATCAACTTACTAGACAATACATGCCAAACCTTTCCCAAACCTTTCCCAAACCTATGCTTACCCTCAACTTCGAAACTCATTTCCATCCCTTTCTACTCGTTATTTCCATGAGGGTAGAGTCGTTGACGAGGGAATAACGGGTTATGACTATATCCAATCTATGTTTGAGCTTTCGGGGTTTGATTGCTTGCTCAACATAGAAGAAGATATTTACCCCTTATTCCTTCTTGAATTCTTTAGCACCTACTCCATGCTTGAATACAATGGAGAAATCTTCATTCGTTTCGTGTTGAATGATCAATTGAATCAATACTCCCTCAAAAACTTTGGTGAAATTCTCGGTGTGCCATATGAAGGCACTTGTCGTTTTTCGGATAAATGGAGACTTGATGCTCTCTTAGAATCCTATGATAAACCTCCAAATGACCTCACCGAAATTGATCTAGAGTTTATCCTTGACATCATTTCGAAAGAGCGTGATGGAAACGTTGTGAGAAGCCTTCATTCAAATGTACGAAATGTGAATCGATATGAAGTGCTCTCTAGCGACCTTAAGGATTTTATTGTCCAATGGGCAAATATCCTTAGGGAGAATGTCTTTTGTCTTGGTGGAAACCGAGATCATATCCCGGCTTGTATGGTGCATATCTTGAGTTGCATCTTTACATCCACCAAGTACAATTTTGCATTCTATATCGCTCGACGAATAAATTATGCCCTTTCAAAGCCCAAAACAAACCTTCCCTATGCTATGCTTCTTACTCGCCTTTTCAAAAGGGTTGCTCATGATTTTCCCCACCTCGATCTTTCTCGCTTGCACCCGGTTCATCGGGTTATGTTTCCTATTCAAGAGGCATATGCAAGAAAGACAAGAAGTGATCGAGGTTCGTGAAAATCCGATCATCAAGAGATGGATGATGAGGACACCTATATTCCAACAAGTGATGGTGATGGTATAGGTACTAGTTCTCACTTCAACTCTTCGAGTAATTCCCACCCATCCTCAAACTCATTCGTGGATGGACTTGAAGACTTAGCTCCCCCACCTCATTACTCCTCTAGTGAAGTACCGGAAGATCTCAACATGGAGCATCTCTACCGTGAAAATCTTAGGACTAGAGGTGAATTGCATGATCATCGGGTTGAGTCAAGGAAGGGATTCAAGTATTTGGGGAATATGATCAAGGGATTGGGCAAGAAGAGAAGTTGAAAGCTTTGAAGTATTTCAAAGAATACATGTTGGTAAACATGTAATGTTGAACAATTTTTTTATTATTATCTTGGATGTGTATTAACTTATGCTACATGTTTGGATTGTTATTTATTTTAATCTTAAATGTTGCTTATGCCATCATGTTTTTGATTTACATAGCTTTGTGCATGCCTTATGATAGTTAGCTTCTTAGATTTTGGTCAGTAGTTAACTTTGGCTTGTGAATCCTTTGGTAAAAATCTGGGTTAACCAAAATTTGGGATGTGAAACTTTTGAAAGACCTCTGGTCGCTGTTCCATATCAACCCGCGGCTCCTTATTGATAAGGAACCGCCGGTCCTAGATAAGGAACCGCCGCCACTGTGTCCGAGAGAATCTTTTGCTTTACACTATTTTCTTTAATCTGTGTAAACTTTGCATGATTCTTTGCAAAAACCTACATATTTCCTAAACTAGGTTACCTAAATTCATTATTCACCTAAAATCATTTTAACCCATTACTAGTTTGGATCATCCCCTCACCCATTTAAACCCACCTTGTTAGTCATGTTCTTCACACATTAAAACATCCTTCCCTAACCCTTAAACCACCCTTGTCAACCATGGTTTCTACAAAAACCTCAAACACCCCAAGGAAAACACTTAAGATTAGGATTAAGGTACCCAAGCCTATCTCCTCACCCTTTAACACACCCAAAAATGAGATGGTTCCAATCCTCATTTCCTCATCACCTTCACCACCCCTTGCACCATGCAAGACAACATCCACCCATGGTACTAACCACTCCATTGGTTCTACCTCCTCTTCATTCAATTCAAGAATGAATGAGCTCTCTTCACCCTTCACACCAAGTGAACCCTTGGATGTAACCACACAACCCCAACAAATCCAAAGCATTCCTTTTGTGAATGACTTTGATGACACCTTGGTGACTTCACCATTTACCCCTCCTAACTCACCCATTTCACCAACCTTGGAGAACATACCTCCACACTCACCCATTTCTCCTTTGGGGAACATGCCTCCACTCTTACCCACATCACCCTTGGAGAACATGCCTCCTCCACCTCCACCACACTCAAACACTCCAATTTTGGGTGTCCCACTTTCCCTCCTCTTAGGTGATCCTTACTATGGGTTTCAAGAGACTCATGGTCCTAATTATCCATGTTGTCTCTACAACCACTACATCATCCATAACCTTAGGATGGAGATGTTTGGACTACATAGGAGATTGCAAGATTTCTTGCTTACCTTGTTCTCCATGCCTCCTCCTAGGAGATGAATGATGAGTTTTCTAAATAAATGGTTTTCAACAAAACCAAGCCAAAGAAGACTACTCATCTAGATGTAATGTTAATCTAGCTTTGTATTAGTTAGTTTTTTTTCATTTGTCATTGTATTTTCTTCCTTCATGAGTGTTTCATGAAGTTGTTCTATGGATTTAGCTTTATTTGTTTCTATTATTATGTGCACATTAATCAACTTTAATTTAAATTAAAATTGAACCTAAATCTATCACAACCTCTAAAAACTTGACTAAAATTGGTTCAAAATGATATCTAAGTATTTTGTCACCCTTTGTCAAGACATTCTTTGTGAATGTGTTGTTTTTATGCAACCCTAGCATAATTTAATGCTAATAGAGGTAAAATTCCAAGATTTGCAATTTTTTGAAAAGTCTTAGTTTTTTTCTCAAAACCCTGGAAAAACTTGGTTTCAAGTCCACTGCACGCGGATCCTTAAAGTCCCGCGGTTCCTTAAGTGATAAGGAACCGCCGGTCCCTATAAGGTACCGCGGACAGAAACTGACTTTTGACTCGTTTTTGGTCAAAAATCTTTAAACCCTATACCTGTCAAGATTCCTTGTTTTCTCAATTTGGCTAAACATTCCTTGACACTTCACATTTTGTATTCAAATTCTTACCTTGATTACATTTTACTTATACCCCAACCTTGAGATTTCATTCTCACACCTTCCCAACCTTGAGAATTTCATTCTCACACCTTCACAATGCCTAACTCCTCCATTTCTAACCTTGACATTTCTTTGTCACAACCCTAATCACACAAAGCTTCCTCATCCAAGCTTTCAAAGAAACCCAAAATCTCGGTTCGACCTATTTGGGTTAAGAAGAATGAACCATCTTCTTCCAAACCACCCAAAAACCCTACCCTCTCTCCAATCAAGTATTGGAATGAGACTTATACCATTAACCCCATCACCGGAGCAAAAGAAAATGTTCCCCCACCTCCTCAATCCTTCAACACCCCTCAACTCAATGACCTTTCAACCTTCCCAAACCTCACAAGGCATTGTGAAAACATTTCCTACCCTATTAACCCACCACCACCAAACCCTAGGTTTGATGCCCTACCCCCATCCAACATTTTGTGTTGCATCATGGATCCTTGTGTGCTTGTTGTCGATTTCAACAAGTTGAACTTGCTCATGTATATGAGAAGTTAAATTTCCTTGAATTCCTCCTCACTCGACCTCCTATCCAAGTTTTCGTTCCGGTGGACAAAACTTCGAATGATGCATCGTCGTCTTATTTTTCCAAATAAAGGACTAACTACTCTTAGAGTCTTTATTACTTTAGTTGTTTTAGAGTCTTTTTTTTTTGAAATCTTGGAAAATTATCACTATTAGAATAGCTTATGCTTAGTGGTTTACTTTCCATATTTTTTGCTTTAGATACTCATATTGTGTGTATGACTATCTACCTTGTTATGTCTTTTCTTTTATGTAACCTTTGTGTTGTTTATGTGTTACTTCCTTAGTTCTCTTTTGAGTTGATCATGGTTAATTTTTACAATTTCTTATGGGTGATTCCATCAATTCTAAACTTTAACCCATTGACAAGTTTATCATCTTCATTGGATTGAAACTTGATTTTGTCAATTACCTTTTTGGACATACTTAGAAAAATACATGCTTCTAATTTGAGATTTCTTCTCTCTCTCCCTCTCAAGTTACTTAGTAGGTAGTGATCATATATACATTGGTGTTTATTTTCTTTCTACTAACCTTTGTGTAGCATGTCACCCTAGCTCACATACTTGGTGCCCCAAGCAAGGGAGAGAAACCACCAAGGGGGAGCTACTAGAAAAGTCCGATTTTCTTCAAAATACTTCTGCTAACCTTTAAGCTACGACAAAGGGGGAGAAATGATAGTGATAAACTCGTTAATAATTCGATATTTTGTGTTTCTACGTAAATGAGTTTATCGTTTGTCGTAATCAAAAAGCGGTAGATTGTTAATGCAAGAGATGCCTAAAAACATTATTAGTGTTAACTAATCTTTCTTAGTTTTGATCACAACAAACTATACAACACATTTAGTGTAAAACACAAAACGAATTATTTAACTAACACTATCATCAAGGTAATAATCATATCACTAACCTTTCTTAATCATACTTAGTGATCATCAAAATGATTATCCATAAAACTCACTTTTATTAATATGACGAAAGACCTTTTTTAAACTTTCTTTTTTAGAAAATGTTTTATTAAAATGGAAAATGAAAATTTGAAAATAGCATATTCCATAAGCTATTAGAATATCCTTTTAAGGCTTCAAATACCTCAGATATTCCTACCCCACTAAAAGACAAAAAATGGAGCGTACTCTAGGGGCGGAACCTTAAGTAGCTAGGCGGTTCCCTAGCGATAAGGAACCGCCGGGCTAGATAAGGTACCGCGCCCAGATAGCCATTATATATTCGTTATACTTTGTCTCCTTTAAATAGTGGGTCAAATCTCATTTTCCAACAAGCCTCTTGGACGTTTTTCACAGCCCCCTTTCTCTTTTCTATAGCATAATCATTAGTAAATGATCACTTAAAGTGTTAAGGATGTTTACATATGATTATCCTCTTGATACCCTCCTTTACCTTGTCCAATGAGAAGATCACTCACTCACCAGTGTTGTGATAAAGATGAATCTATGAGCTAGTCATATTCATCATGATACCCTTTTTTGTTTTATGTCAATCTATTGTATTTATGAATACTTGGACTAGTTGTGTTCATCCAAGTTATTTGTGAATACTTGGATTTGTTGTGTACATCCATTTCATATGTGTTTGCTTGGATTTGTGTTGTGTAGATCCAAGCTACATGTGTGTACTTGGATATGTCTAGTTTAGTTGTAATAGATTTGATTAGTAGTTCTCACTAAACTATAAAGTGATGTGGTTGTGTCTTATGAGTTCAAACTAAACTTGAAAGTGATTAGTAGTTGTGTTGTGTGAAGTTCTCACTTAGCTTCAAAGTGAAGAGTCGTGAAGATTGGTTCTAGCTTTGGATTAGAACTCGACATCTAGCCTTGTGTCGTAAAATGGTGAAGTAGGCAACGTCGTGAAGATTTGTTCTACCTTAAGATTAGAACTCGACATCTAGCCTTGTGTTGTTAAATTGTGAAGTAGGCAACGTTGTGTAGATTGGTCCTAGCTAAAGATTAGGTCTCGACATTTATCTTAGTATCGGAAAATAATGTAAGCGACGATGTAAGGTTTTCTCCGCCAACAAGGGAACTTGTGGATATAGTGGAAATCTCGAGTAGGTGTACTCGAGGAGTGGAGTAGAAACGAGGATAGAGACTCGTTGTCGAACCACTATAAATCTTGGTGTCTTCCCACTAGTTTGTCTCCTTCCTTACTCTTTACTTATTTCATTATCTTTACACTTACCTATTATCTTTACTAGTGCATTTGAATTGAACCTAATCATTATGCAACTTAGCTTCAAGCAAAAGATAGTTTTGATAATAACCAAATTGAAAGAAATTTTAATTTGGTTGCCAATCGAAGAGAAACTATTCAACCCCCCTTCTAGTTTCTACAATGTTTTAATAAATGTTTTTAATTAGTTTTTTTAAAACATTAAGATTTTATGTGATTCATAAATCAAAAAATAAAAGAAAAGAGTTAAAAAGGTTATACCGAATGCGTGGATCAATCAAGGATGAACACACACAAATGCTTGCCCAAAATCCAAGATCAAAATCAACCCGAACACCCCTTTGGTGTTCCTAAATGTGGCGGCCAAAAAGGAGAGGAAGAAGAGAATTAGGGTTTTTCTTATTTTCTTGATTTTTGATAAATGAATATGTTTTCCTAATTTTCTTTTTTAATAAAAAAACAATGGGCTTGACCCTTTTCTTCCTAATTTCATGGGTAGCGGCCCACATAAGGGTAACCCGTACATTTCTCGAGTCTAAATATTATAGTGTGTTCTCGTGTGTTCACGTGTTCATAATTTACGTGTTTTAATTAGTTATCGATCGTGACTTAATATATTTATTCGTGTTCGCGATAAATATATATATACGTAATTAATATTAGCTCGTGATTAAATTACGTTCATGATTTCATGATCGCATGTTCGTGTTTATAATTATTATTGGGAAATTATCCTGTGTTCATACGTAATAAATACTTATCGTGTTCTAACACGCACGTAATACTCGTAATACATATACGTGAAACGTAAATATGTTATAAAAGGAAAGTTTAAATCATATACGTACGATCTTAACGGTACTATTCATGGTATAAGCATGCGGGTTTTATAACTCTTCCCCTCTAAAAAGAATAATTCGTCCCCGAATTATAGTTAAAGTAAACTGGAAAAGAATAACATACCCGAATCAAACTGAAAGGGTATGTACGATAAAAGGTCATGAAGATGACATGGTAGAAGGGAACGTGGAACATGACATGTCTTGAAAGGACATAGAATGTGACGTGACTGAAAGGACATATCTAATTGATAAGAGAAAAACGGATAAGAAGTCCGGATGAACTTGTCCAATTCCAAGTGGCCTCCCTCTTGGAACGGTTCCTTCACAAGATCTTGACGCGAATGATAAATCTGGGTCCTCCTGACCTTGACTTGAAATACGAAGAAGTTCTTGGTTATCAACGTAAGATAGATCCCCTAAATTTGATCGAGGAATAAGAATTAACGTGTAAGGCAACTGAAACGTTATCGTGCAAAACACTCTAACTTAATTGGTAATTAGCAACGATGAGCGAGACACAAAGAAACGTAGTACGTGAAAAATTTTGAACGTAATACGTGAAAATTTTTGAACGTAATACGTGAAAAACTTTGAACGTGATACGTGGAGATATGATGAGTGTAGTATGAGTAAACATATCGTGATCCCTGATACGTGTAACATATCTTGATCATGATATGAGGAACGTGGAATGAACTTGACATGTGAAACATATCGTGAACATACAACATAATGGCGGTAACGCCAAATGCTACAAGGTGAGACATAGAATATGATGAGAAACGTCTATCTGAGGATAGGGAGTTATACTAAACTTGGGTCTGGTCTCTCATGTTCTTGCAAAACTTCCCAGAATGAGGAAAATGAACATAAAATCGTAAGCCGAGATACCATCATGAACGTGAATAGTGTCATGAACGCGAGCGCGAAAGCAAGTCGTGAAATTTGAACAAGGACGTGAAGTAAATAAGGAGCACAATTATGAATATTTGTTTGACCCGATAACTGAGGGATTGCCAAGTGATCAGATGAGCCTTGGTTGGAACATGTCCGATCAATCTGTTGGTTCTGAAATCCTTGTAGATGTAAGGGTTCTACGTACTTGATCAAACTGTTTGCAATAACCCAATTAGCATCATCTTTCTTCTGAGTTTGCGTTAATATGGTAACCAAAATCCATGGAGATCTTGTCCCATTTTCAATTCACAATTTCAAATGATGAAAACATCCCAGTCTATTGGTGTCCTATCTTAGCCTGTTGGTATGTCAGGTACATAGATATGGACGTAGCTGTATCCTGCTTCGTAGAAACTTGATACATAGTAGGTTGCGAAACTCTGAGTCTCTTAATCTAGACCTCTCCTAGCGTAGGATTTTCTAGAACATCTAATGTAGTGTAGGGTTCTCTCCTTTACGCATAAGCAGAGTAATGGTAAGATTAATCGTAGAAACCAATGTGATTCAGCGTGTCACTGTAATCAAACAAAATTGATATTGGAAAAAATTTCCAGGTAAAATTTTCTCTTGTCATAGAATTTGCAACATTGAGCAGATATGGTCTCCTGTTCTTCTCTAGACTTAGAGGAAATCAGGTTATCCTCAATGAAAACGCTGATGAATTTGCTTATGAGTTCATGGAAACTCAATTTATTTAGTCCATAATGCTACTGGAGCATTGATGAGACTAATTCAAAATCATAAATCTAGCATGACCGAGTCGTGCACGAATAGCAGTCATGGACATGTCCTTCTCTTTCACCCGTCACTATTGGCAGCATGATCATGAATCCGATCTTGTCAATACGTGGAGGAGAATAACGATCATGAATGGTGATTTATTTAAATCGACGGTAGTCGACACATAATCTCATGGTACCATCCTTCTCCTTGTAGGTTCTTCTGGAATGTATAGGAAGATTTTGGAATAATCAACTGGCTATGTGTAAAAGACTTAAGTGGTCGTGTCTTACTGACAGCTAGAAAAATTTATCCACCATGGCTAACAACACACATGCTTGTAAGCATAGATAATTTGTACAGATTTTCCCGATGGAAAATTAAGCTGAATGTATTCAGGAGCCTGAACATTACTATACATAATTATGAATCGTAGCATGGTGTGTTGTTCATAGTCCATAATTAGGATAAAATTCAACTCGTGTCTGTCCGAGGAAATACGTTTGTAGCTTGGATCTCATCATTAAGCTGAAGGAAAACCTTCGTATTCGTAGGAATACGAAAGGCGTCCTTCATGGTCATGAATCTATGAGCTATGGTTACAAGAAATGAAAGTGTCATCAGGAAACGTGATAGTTCTCACTGATGCGCCGGTAATGGTACTGAAATTCTTGTGGCCTGATTCATACATGGCACAACAAAATGGATATACCCTTGGATGGTACCCTGAATTTCTTAGAAATGTCCCATAATTAGACGTGAGTCATGTGTCTTGACTCGTGTCTTGAGAAATGTAAGCGTGACATATGTCTTGACTGGTGTCTTGATATGTGTCTTCAGAAAGTATACGTGAGACATGTGTCTTTACTGATGTCTTGACATGTGTCTCGAGATGTGAAATAACTAGAACCACAATATTAGGGTATTATGCCAGAATTGGCGGATCGGATGGACCACTGATCAATTGTATGTCTGATCACGTCCGCGACTGGAGCCTCGGTTGCAATTTCTAGGATAGTTGTTGTCATAGTAGTGGTTACTATCATCATGTCTGTCAGTCCCATGACGGTCATTATCATGACTGTGATTCATGTAACTATTCAGCTGGGGGGCCGGCTGGTACCGGTCTTCACTCATATGACTGAAACGAGAACTGGATGACGTGTGACATGTAACTAAGAATTAAGGATAATGATTGATGAAAATCGTCTGGTGGTGAAGTATCATCTCGTCCGATCGCTTTGATCTAACTCCTTTGTCTTCGTCTTGTATGAGCTCCAGGTTGTGAACAGCATCAGCATCTCGTAGCGTCTCCCAACATCAGCAACATCAACCTTTAGTAACATCTCCAAGCAATGAGCGGCATCGGTAATCTTGTAGAATATCAGCAAGTGAACATACGCCTGAGATGATTTAGAATCGACTAGCGAATACTCGTGAAGTATTGCAAGTGAAATACATATGGATTAAGGTATGTGAAATACACATGGAATACGGTACATAGAGTACACACGGAATGTATATGAAATGATCGGTATGGGGTCGATCATTTGTCATCATTTAAGGAAGGTGTATCGGTTAGACGGTTAGGAAAAACAATCATGATAACCTGGCAGTATTAGCATAGACATCATTCTGGTTGTATCGAGAAACGTTAAAGTGTGGTTACACAAAATTCAATGATGATTTGCCTGACAGTATATCCTCTCACATGAGGTTCAAAAGTTCTGAGCTTATGAAATAAATCATCAAAGTTGAGATAGTCAAGCCCACCTTTGGCTTTGAGAGAGATCACCACCTGATTCCATGAGTAGTGTAAGGCTTTAAGAACCTTGCATTAATATCACCATCGTCAGGCTTTGAACGAAGTTGATTCAATTGGCTCAATATCTTCTGAAACCTGTCATACCCTTGATGTAAACCTTCAGTTTTTGAGATTTTGAATTCTGTGAATTCATCTTTCAGCATGGATCTTCGCCTTTTCTTGGACTCCTCATTCCCACCAAACCATGCTTTAATACCATTCCAGATCTCTCTGGCATCATCCAAATGGTAGAAGTCACCCATGTGATCATCAAGAAGAGATTGAAGCAAATTTGTTTTTGCTTTGACCTCCTTCTGAAGAGCTATGATTTCTTCATGAGATTTAGGGTCAAAAAGAGTAATATTACCATTCTTGTCTCTTCTAGTTAGCTTCCTGCTGTTCCCATTCAGAATAATCTTCCAAAGGTCTTGATCAGTATTGGTGATCCACCATTCCATCTTCATTGCCCAACTATCATATTCATCCTTTTTCAGAAGAGGGAATTTACCATTCGTGTTGGAAACCGTAGCAACGATCTGCTGAGTTTGCACAATTTTAGGAGTGTTGTCTTCTCCTGTTTGAGTAGAAGTTGAGGCAGACATGATAAAACAAAAATGTCAGTAATAAGAAAACTTGATTCTTCTTGTATAGAGACCCTCCCAGGCTCTGATACCACTTGATGGGTCAACTAGATGTAGATCTTGCAGCCTGTCAGGAACGGTGAATGACTTCTGTAATCACAAGTCAATCCACAAGGAGACTCTATACACAATATGAATGCAGAATACAAATATAATAAAGAAGAACAGAATAACTATAAAGACTTGATCCTTTCTAAGGATTTCTAATATTGATAATGACTAGAACTATGTTTGATGAAGGTGTGTTTAACCCTTCTGCCTAAGGTTCCTTTTATACTACAAGGAAACCCTAATACAACATTAAACAAAACGTGTAAAACTGATATGCATATCCTTTCCTAACATATCTCATGCATATCCTAACAAAATAATAAACAAATAATAAATTTTGACTTTGACCAGGACCAGGAGCACGACTTGCTCTTACTACTACTTGGACCAGGAGGAACTACATACCTCCTAGTCTACCTATTACATTTAACTATACCAATGGTCCTAAAAAAACATTTTACATAAGACATGATAATAGGATATAAAGGATAATGCGGATAATCGTAAGATTGAATACCAGTGATAGCTGGACGGCTAGGTTGTGAACCTCTCTGGTTCTGGTCCCTACCGTTTCCATGGTTCCTGGTAGAAATTTTGCTAAAGTGTTAGAATATGAGTTATAACATGAAATCATAAGAAATTGCGTAAGTATTAGGACCTGCTGCCGTTGGAGTGTCCAGCGTTGTTACGGTAATTGTCATTACCGCCACGCCAATCCATAGCAGAACGGTCGTTAGTCTGACCGTTTCCCTTGGGTTGATGAGGCTGCTGCTGAGTAGCCGGCTGAGACCGGTCCCCAGTTTTCTGCCTGGAAGATACAATTTAAAGAGATGAATAATTGACATATATGGAAAGAATACGGATTGGTCACCGCTTGAATACGAATGTTTACCTCTTGTCGGGTTTCTCAGCTTCCCCGAACTCAGCTGTCTCATGCAGCATCTCCAGCTTACGTGCCGCATCGGCCACTTGTGCTACAGTGTTGAACGTAGCACACACTAGATTGTTTGTAACAGATGCGCGAAGAGCCCACCTAAAGTGGTGTGCCTGCTCTTCAGGAGTACCTGCTGCTGCACCAAGGAAACAAGCTAAGCGAAGAAAGCGCTGCATAAACTCATTGCTATTCTCCTCAGCTCTCTGTCGGATCCCATGGTACTCCCTCTTGAGCTTGTCTTGCTCAGCCTTGGGAAAGAACTGCTCCATCACCCTATCCTTGAACTGAGCCCATGTCAAACCAGCCACCCAATCGTCACCTCCCTCAGACTGCATCAATGCGAACCACCAATTTAACACATCACCTTCGAACCGGTAGCATGTCAACCTCGCCTTGAACACGGGGTCACAACCTATAGCATTGAAAATCTTCTCGATGTGAGCCAACCAGCTTTCAGCATCACTGGGGATATCTGTTTTCTCAAAAGCTCGAGGACGGAGCTTGTTGAATCTCTGCAGCCATACTGCCAATGTCACTGGAGGAGGAGGAGGTGCTTGGTTATGCTTCTGATTGTTGGTAGCTTGAACCTCAGCCCTGATGTCATTCCTCAGTTGAGGAAGCAAAGCTTGCATTGTAGCTTGGATTGCTGCATTTAGTTGTTTATGTTCGTGTGTGAGAACCATCTGACAGTATAACATAAAACATATGATTAACAGATCAAAACATAAAATATATATACATGAAAAAAATTTATACCAATAAATCCAGAGAAAAGTTTTATGCAAGAAAATTTGTGTATGAATGCATGATGCAGTATTATGAAAACTTTTGTATGCTCGAGAGTGAATGCCTATGGTCAGTTCACCCAAAATAAAAGACATGGCGAGGGGACGCCTATGGGTCGGTCCCAAATTTAAATTTCGATAAAACACATGCGACTAAATAGGGCTAGTCCTGTACCAACCATTACTTAGTCATAAACCTGCGACAATGACATATATATATGTATGCATAAAAATGATGAATGCATGAAAACGACTGTCAGTTCTAGGAAGACCATAGTGACAACCCACTAATCACAGGTCATATTTTGAGAGCCTACAGGTCGAAGCCTTGGCTCTGATACCATAATTGTAACACCCCATTTTGATAATGGAATGTCACGCGTAATTATGGCGTGTCATCAAAGCATACAAGGATAAATGTCTAAACATTACATGACCATAAAAGGAAAATACCGGAATCAAACATCGGTAGTCCAAAAGTAAAACTCATCACACACAAACATAATTACTGTAAATGAAAGGACTAAACAATGTCCATGGCAAGAGTATCAAAGTAAAGATAATGCATAAAGTAAAGAAAGGATAGAAAGCTTCCAGTCCATATGCACGTACGCTTAAAGTCTACGAGCGTCCCTGAGTACCTGCCGTTTTGGGAACATAGAAAAGGAAAACGGCTGAGCAATACGCTCAGTGCACGGATGTACAATAAAGCATGAATAGTATAAGCATATAAGCATATAACAGCGGAAGAAACTAAGTCCCGAATAACCCGGTTAAGTCTTGGTAAAACTGGTTTTATAGTTTGAAAAGCCTTATGTTTATCTTATAAAAACTGTTTAACATATTCTACCATTAGCCAATATAGGTCATGAAAATCCACCGTGCATGAATACTTAGAGGGGTGACCTCATCATGCAAATTAGAGGGGCTGCCTCTAATTTAATACACTGGTTTGGGTAGGAGGGATCAGCTCCTTGTGAAGGATGCAAGGCACACACCACATTCACACTGAGTAATCTGCTGAAAACATGTAACTAGGATGCACCCATACGCCCCACATGATAAATATAATAATATGGCCAAAAGCTGAAGGGACGCCACGAGCAATCACTCCGCCGTGGGGAAATCATAACACCAGTGCCTCTAGTGTTATGGTTATGGTACGTCCATAACTAGGTGAAATTGGTCATGCATGTATATGGCTATAGGTATTCTAAATTAAACATAAGCAAATCAAACATATAAACTTATACTACGGGAAAATAGTTGGCTGCATACGAGAAATCCTAATAAGGAAAGAATGTCCATACTGAAAGGACGGGAATCCGTACCTTATTTCCAGTGAACGAAGAAGACGAACGGAGGAGAGTCCTACTTCGGTATCACTAATTCTACATAAATAAATACGTGTATAAGTACCTGATTACTAAATACGTAACTGGTTTTATGTCATGTCTTAGCTTATTTTATACGTTCATGTCATGTAACTATTTTAAGCTTTAAACTGTGTTTATCTTATATTCTGTCTATTCTGATTAAGTATTACTTGTATTTCATGTATGATTATACTTACTGTGTAATAATAAGTAACTTTCTAAAAATAGCAGGTTTCCTAAAATAGAAAGTTTCCAAAAATAGAAAGTTACCAAATATTGAAAGTTTCCAAAAATAGAAGGTTTCCAAAAATAGAAAGTTTCCAAAAATAGAAAGTTTCCAAAAATAGAATTACTGCTTAAAATAGATAAGTTTCTAAAAAAATAGAATTTTCCATAAATAGATCAACTGCCTTAATTAAATAAGTTTCTAAAAATAGAAAGTTTCCATAATTAGATATAAGCTGGTTAAATAAGCTAATTATATAAGTTTAAGTGTTTTCTGATTATTTTTCTAAGTCATAATGATATAAGGTATAGTTTATTAATTATTACATGTAATTTAAATAAACTATTGGCTAAAAGTATTTAATTAAATATATCATGTTTTTAATTAAATAAATTTAAATACTTAGGTTAAAACATGTATTATTAATTACTAATAATATAACCTAACTCTTGTTAATTAATTAATTATAGCCATGGTTTTTAATAATTAATTAATTATATTCTAGAAAATATAAATACTTAGGTTAAAAATCCATGATCTAATAATTAAATTATAACCTAAGTCATGTTAATTAAATTAATCATGTCATATTTTATTAATTTAATTTTTAACATATAACTATTAAAATCATAATCTTAACATAATCAATGAACCGGATCGTGACTAAAAACCATGAACCGGACCCGTAATCAACACCATACCCCGAACCACTTCGGGGTTCTCCCCTGTTTGCTGCTGCCGTGGGACCCAGACCACCAAACCGAGAACATGTCTCGGTGGTGGTTCACAAGCCAAACCGAGACCCCTTGGGGGTTCGGTTTACGCGCCGACCACAACAAACACCCCTAAATCCTTTGTTTTGATTTACCCTAAAACCATTTACATGTTTAATTAATGTTTTTAATTAGCTTTTTAAAAACATCATGATCTTATTTAATTTATTAAATCAAAACATAAAAGAAAGGATTAAAAAGATATACCGAATGCGTGGATCAAACGAGGATGAACACACACGAATGCTTGCACAAAATTCAAGATCAAAAATCAAACAAACACCTCCTTTTGTGTGTTTATATACGGCGGCTAAGGAGAGAAAGAAGGAAGGAGAAAATCTTTTTAGGGTTTTGTAATTTTACTGTAATGTGAAAAAAAATGACAAAAGATTTCACCTTAACCCCTTGTTAGTAAAAATTAGATGGGCTGGGCCCATCTTCTTGGTGTAGCCGCGGGTAGGGGGCCCCACATGAGGTACCCGTACCTTTTTCCGAGTCTAATTATTTTAGTGTTCGTTCGTGTTTTATCGTGTTCGCGTTTTATGTGTTCTCGTTAATTATTAACCGTGACTTAATATATTTATTCGTGCTCGTAATAAATATAAATACGTAATTAATGTTAGCTCGTGATTAATTTACGTTCATGATTTCAGGATCGCATGTTCGTGATTAATTATTGGTTAAATAATTATTGTGTGTTCGTACGTAATAAATACTTATCGTGTTCTAACACGTACGTAATACGTAAAAATTCTAACACGTGAATGTAATCATACTATAAAAGGAAAGTTTTAATCTAGTATGTACGATCTTAAGGGTACTATTCATGGTAAAAGCATGCGGGTTTTACATAACTACTATTATATTTGTAAACTGATATAACAAATAAATATCATTATACTTGTAAACCGATAAACAAATAAATACTATTGTGTTTGTAAATCGATAAAATAAATAAGCATTATTATATTTGTAATCGATAAATATAAATGGATTTTACTGTATTGATAAACTGATGAAAGTTATACTTTCACTTAAAAGTGACAATCATTAATTAACTATAAAATAAATATATACTTTGATTTATTTTGAAAGAAGGTTCTTTCTATTATATAATTCAACGTAAGAATTATATATCGTCGGGTTTTACTTAATGTGTATGGAATACATTACATACTTGGTGTGTGCCTATTTTCTTTATTTTATTTAACCAACCACCGAACTATTATAACTTGGAACTTAAATATTATATCAACGGGTCACGTTGATGTACATATCTATCGAGGACTCAAATACATATTTTTAAGTTACTTGATTTAGCCGATTAGTTAAACCACAACACCATGACCGATCTGTATCAATTTGCGTATGCGCGGAATGTATTATTAGAATCACTATTGTTCGCGTTACTATGCCGAGGTGAGTTCATACCCCACTTTTTCTTGCTTTAAATCGAATTATAAATATTTTATAATTACTCTTTGGGGGAGGTACATGCTTGGTCATAAACTAGTTACAATTTACTTGCTTGTCATAAGCTATTTTTAAGCTTACATCGTGGGCCGTGAACTATATACACTGTCTTATTTGTTAAGTGCTCATCTGTGAACTCTGTTGATTGTTTCGACACTTACTCATTTTTCTACTAAATGATTGCTTGATTTAATGCATGAACACAAGTACACTTACTCATTTGATTATTGGTTTAAGTCCTTATTTAACCCAGTTGCATTCGGCCCACTTGCATGAACCATTAATTTCGACCGAATGACCGGTCGAAAGCACGAATGTTATGGATAGATCTATCGGGACTGAAATCCCTACATAATTGTGGCTGTGTGGTAAAATTAGGTACACCTGCATTTGAGTCTGATTACGGGTGTCACGGGTTAGAAACCTGCTTGGGCTGCTTATTATTATTTACTGTCGGATACGTTAACGTTTCGGTGTCATGAACTTAGACAATAATAAATGCTTTATTTTATTTAGTGACTTTGTATTTGTTATATTGTCACTAAGTGGTTGGAAAATCTTGTGGCTGAAAATCAATCCTATTGTTATCGAAAACTCTATTATTTATCACTAAGCTCTGTTTTTATTAGAAAATACTATTTATTATCTGTAAACTCTGTTTATTAGAAGCTCTATTTAATTCCAGTGAACTCTGTTTTTATCAGTAAACTATATTTATTATCAGCGAACTCTGTTTTTGTCAATAAACCCTATCCTTCTTAATAAACATTGAAATCTTCAAAGAAAGTCTATTTAACAGGAAACTGTGATTTTTAAACACTTATATTTTACTGCAAGGTGCAATAGTCGGTAAAACTCTAATTTTTTATAAACGTCTTAAAACAAACTTATGAACTCACCAACTTTATGTTGACATATTTAAGCATGTATTTTAGGTACTGGACTAAATGGATTATTTGGAGTATGCTATGTGGTTTTGGCATGTAGAGGTCGTTCTCAGATCAAGCTCTCGATTACTCATGAAGTCACAGTCTCCCAAAGCTAGTCTTCCGTTGTGGTGAATTTGGGGGTGTGACAGATTGGCTTTAGAGCCTTGGTTATAGAGAACTAGTTTGCATTAGTAACTCTATACTATAACCGGCTCTCAGTTTTATATAGTAGTAACTGTTAGGACCATTGGAATAGTTATTTGTAATAGGTAGACTAGGAGGTATGTAGTTCCTCCTGGTCATAGTAGTAGTAGGAGCAAGTCGTGCTCCTGGTCTTATATAAAGTCAAACTTTATTATTTAGTTATTATTCTGTTAGGATATGCATGAGATATGTTAGGAAAGGATATGCATATCCGTTTTACACGTTTTGTTTAATGATGTATTAGGGTTTCCTTGTAGTATAAAAGGAACCTTAGGGAGAATGGTTTTACACACCTTCAAAAAAACATAATTCTAGTTATCATTAATATTAGAAATCCTTAGAAAAGTATCAAGTCATTATAGTTATTATGTTCTTCTTTACAGTATTTGTATTCCACACTCATATTGTGTATAGAGTCTCTCTGTGAATAGACTTGTGATTATAGAAGTCGTTCCCCGTTCCTGACAGCCTGCAAGATCCACATCTAGTGGACCCTACAAGTGGTATCAGAGCCTGGGAGAGTCTTTGAACAAGAAGAATCAATTTTTCTCATTACTAACATTTTTGTATAATCATGTCTGCCTCAAGTTCTACTCAAACAGGAGAAGATAATACTCCCAGAACTCAGCAACCTCAGCAAATCGTTGCTACGGTTTCCAACACAAATGGTAAGTTTCCTCTTCTGAAAAAGGACGAGTATGATAGCTAGGCAATGAAGATGGAATGGTGGATCACCAACACTGATCAAGACCTTTGGAAGATCATTCTGAATGGGAATAGCAGGAAGTTGATTGGAAGAGACAAGAATGGTAATATTACTCTTCTTGACCCTAAAACTCATGAAGAAATCACAGCTCTTCAGGAGGAGATCAAAGCAAAAACTATTTTGCTTCAGTCCCTTCCTGATGATCACATGGGTAACTTCTATCATTTGGATGGTGCTAGAGAGATCTGAATGGGATAAAAGCAAGGTTTGGTGGGAACGAGGAGTCAAAGAAAATGCGAAGATCCATGCTGAGAGATGAATTCACAGAATTCAAGATCTCAGAAACTGAAGGTATCCATCAAGGGTATGACAGGTTCCAAAAGATATTGAGCCAGTTGAATCAACTTCGGTCGAAACCTGACGATGGTGATATCAATGCAAGATTTCTTAGAGCCTTACCCTACTCATGGAATCAGGTGGTAATCTCTCTCAAAGCAAAAGGTGGGCTTGACTATCTTAATTTTGATGATTTATTTCATAAGCTCAAAACTTTTGAGCCTCATGTGAGAGGATATTCAAGTGATTCTTTTCCCACTCCTGCTAACTCTACCTTTGTGAGTTCTATGGGATCCAGTCCCATGTCTTATGCTAGTAGCCCAAGCAATACTATGTCTTCTCAACATACTTTTCAGCATACTTCTACTCCTGAACCAACAACCAAGTCTGGTAGCATGGTAGAAGCTGTTCTTCACTCTTTTGTTGCTAACGTTGATGCTCAACAGCAACTTGCTTTTGATGACTTTAAACAGGTTGATAAATTTGACCTAGATGAAATGGATCTCAAATGGTAGATGGTCATGCTCACTCTTAGGGTTCACAAGTTTGAGAAGAAAGCCGGTCGAAAATTTAATTACAACCCAAGAGAGCCAGCAAGGTTTGACAGAAGCAAGGTTCGATGCTATAACTGCCAGCAGCAAGGTCACTTTGCAAGGGAATGCCCTAGCAAGAATGACCAGGAGAAGAGCAGATATTCAGCTTTTAAGATTCAGGAGGTGAAGGATGACAAGAAGGCATTGGTGTCTGTTGACTCTATGGTCAACTGGAATGATCATCAGACTGCTACACTAGAAACAACTGAGCCCTCTACTGACGTGTTTGCAATGATTGCTGGGAATCTATCTGATGCAGAGGCAGCAGAAGAGTTTGCTCTTATGGGCATCTCACCTCAGGTACAGCATTGTCCTCTTGGTTGTCATGATAAATATTTAGAATTGTTGTCCCAATATAATGACTTAAATGATCAGAATGATAAGTACTTTTTAGAGGTTCAAGCCTATAAGGCTTCTTTAAAAACATTGGAACAACAAAAGAGGTGGCTTCAAGATACTCAACGTGAGTATGAGGATAAAATTAGGATACTGAACATTGATTTAGAAAACACAACAAATATGCTTAAATACACCGAAAAGGTAAAAGAGGACAGTATCAAAGAAAAATAAGAAATGAAAGAAAAATTAGATGCTACACTTCTGAGATTTGAAAAATGGCAAAAGGCACCTAAGAATCTTTCAAAATTAATTGATAATAGCATGTTTGGTAGGACTAAAAGAGGGTTAGGATTTGATAAATATATTGATTCAGAAGATGTGTTTGATTTATCTTTTTCGAGTGTCTTTGATACCGACAAAATGGAAGAGGGAGCACCTAGCTACAATAGGTTTAAACCAGTATCAGAAATGCACGCTGTCCCTCCACATCTTACAGGAACTTTCATGCCCACTCCTAGGCATAATGACTTGGATGGATCACAGATGCATGAGTCCCCAAAAAGTTCTACTAATTCTAATGACTTTGTCTCATGTACTTTCAGTGACAAAGCTAGTGACTCTACATCAAGTGGTTCAAGTGAAGAGTCGAGACCTACAAGTTCCAAGTCAAATGATCATGCTACTACTAGTGCTAGGAAGTGTGAAGAGAGAGTTTCTTTTACTTCAACAGTGTTTAGTCCTGGTTTATTGAGTCCTAGGAAGAATGTTTCTCCTAGAATTGTGTGTAATAAAGTTAGCAGTATGAAACAATGTCATTCTATTAAAAGGTCATTTAAAACATGTTTTGTTTGTGGGAGTGCATATCATTTGATTAAAGATTGTGATTTTATGACAAACATTCTTCTGTACATCAAGCATTACCTGCTCCTGGTCCACCAGGAGTTGTTCCTTATTCTTCTTGAAGACCCAACCCGAGTGCTCAATCTTTTTCTTCTTCTAGAAGGACCTCTTCATTAGCTTATGATCATTGGAGAAACATTGGATTAACATCAAATAGACCAACCAGTAACTATTTTCAGAGTTTTAATCCACATTATGAATATAATTTTGACCACATGTATTTTGGATTGGGAAATATGGGAACTGCTGTTAAGCCCTCATCAGGTTGTTCTTGGTCAAACAATAACACCAATATGATGAATAGGCAACCAAAGAACAACGGTGGATCTCATCAATCTTCTTGGCTATCCTCTAAAGATCCACACGGCAGGCTCAAACCTGAAAAGGTTTGGGTCCCCTTAAGACACTAACTTTTGCATTTTTCTTATCTTGTTGTTGTAGGTTACACCATACCAAGATCCTACTCTAGGAATTGTAGACAGTGGATGCTCTAGGAGCATGACAGGAAATAAAATTCTTTTATCTAACTTTGTACCATTTCAAGGCGGAAAGGTCTATTTTGGTGGAGGTGAAGGCAGGATCACTGGCAAAGGAACGATTCAGACGCCTAATCTTAATTTTGAGCAGGTCTACTATGTGTAAGCACTTCAACACTTCAACTTGATATCTGTCTCTCAAATTTGTGACAAGAAGCAGTTTGTCCTCTTTACGGATACTGATGCACTAGTGTTATCCAAAGACTTTCAACTTCCGGATGACTCATAGGTTCTACTCAGAATCCCTAGAAGACACAACCTCAATAGTATCAAGCTGAATGAAGTCAACCCTACTGGTCAACTAGCATGTTTGGTTACTAAAGCCTGAGAAGATGAAGCCACTCAATGGCACCGAAGGATGGGACATGTGAACTTCAAGACCATTCACAAACTAGCGAATCTGAATCTGGTCTCTGGTTTACCTCCCAAGTCATTCAGAAATGATATTAATTGTCTTGCCTGCAGCAAAGGCAAACTACATAAAGCATCCTTTAAGGCCATTGCTGCTCTCAGCCTTATAACTGAACCATTGTAGCTACTACACATGGATTTATTTGGTCCTACCTCTATTAGGAGCATTGACCACAAATAATTCTGTCTGGTGGTAACTGATGGGTATAGCAGGTTTACATGGGTTTTCTTCATGGCTGCCAAGAGTGAGACCTACTCAATTCTCAATGATTTTATTACACTTATAGAGAATCAGTTGTCCAAGAAGGTTAAAGATATTCGATGTGATAATGGAACCGAATTCAAAAATGCAGACCTTATAGCACTTTGTAATTCTAAAGGCATCAAAAGAGATCATAGTGCAGCAAGAACTCCTTAATAGAATGACGTGGCAGAAAGAAAGAACAAGACTCTAATAGAAGCTGCCAGAACAATGCTTGCCGATTCCAAGCTTCCAATCATGTTCTGGACAGAAGTTGTTAATACTGCAAGTTATGTTTTGAATAGAGTTTCTATTACAAATCCTCACAAGAAGACTCCCTATGAGCTACTAACAGCCAAAGTACCAAATATTGCTCATTTGAAGCCATCAGGGTGTCCTGTCACCATTCTGAATACTAGTGACTATTTGGGGAAATTTGATTGCAAGGCAGATGAAGGATACATTGTGGGATATTCAGCTCACTCTCGGGCTTATCGTGTCTACAATCTCCAAGCCAAGCGAGTAATTGAAACTATCAATCTCATGTATTTTAATGAGAAGTCAAACATCCAAGGCAAGGGTCCTGAATGGTATTTTGATCTTGATTATCTTAGTGATTCATTAGGATATTTTCGTTTCAAAACTAACCATGATGCAGGTCCACAAGTGTTTGCAACTTCTAGTACAGGTGCTCATTCTAGTCTTTCCGACTCAGATGACGAGGATGATATTTTTGTTGTTCCATCCTATTCCACCACAGTCTCTCCTACTCCTCCTAGTGATGCAACTCCTTTGGATGTACTGGATTCACAAGTAGCTCTTGACACATTACTCAAACAACAATAAGAAGCTACTACAGCAGCTGCTCAAGGTGGCTTTGAGTTTCCTTTGAATACGACTGCTGACAAAGCTGCTCCTAGTACTCCAACTGTTACTCCTAGTGCTAGTTCAACACCTATTGGTAGTCCGGCTGGTGATTCCACTTCCCATACTAGGTTCTCAAGTCCTTCTGACCTGGGGAACTATCAAAAGAAGTCTTCTACCAAGCTGGACGATATTCATAAGTAACCAATAGACGACATTTTCAACTCTGCTTCATATGATGATGACTTTGTTGGGGATTTTAATAACTTGGCACCAGAAGTGGAAGTAGCTTCCAATCCAGTGTTGCAGTCACACAAAGACCATCCTACTACTCAAATCATTGGAGATCCTGGTTCTACTGTCAAGACTCGCAGAATGCATAAGAAGGCCACGTCTGATCATCATGCTCTTGTGAGCTACATTGAGGATCAAAAGCGTAATAATCATACGGACTTTCAACATTGTTTGTTTGCTTGTTTTCTTTCACAGGTGGAACCTAGATCAGTCTCTCATGCTCTTGAGGATCAAAGTTGGGTGGAGGCTATGCAGGAGGAGATGCAGCAATTCTTGTTTCAGAATGTTTGGATCCTAGTTGACTTGCCGGATGGAAAGACAACAATTGGTACCAAATAGATTCTCAAAAACAAGAAAGATGCAAGGGGAATTGTGGTGAGAAATAAGGCGCGGTTGGTTGCACAAGGTCATACACAACTTGAAGGCATTGACTACACCGAAGTTTTTTCTTTTGTTGCTAGGATTGAGGCCATTCGTCTGTTTTTGGCTTTTGTTTCTTTTGTGGGCTTTACAGTTTTTCAGATGGATGTCAAGAGTGCTTTTTCTATGGCAAGATTGATGTGGAAGTTTATGTCACTCAGCCTAAGGGCTTTGTTGATCCACTTCATCCCAAGAAAGTTTACAAGGTGGCCAAAGCTCTTTATGGACATCATCAGGCTCCTAGAGCTTTGTATGAGCGTCTCTCCACTTTCTTGTTGAAACATGGCTATAGAAGAGGCACAATTGACAAAACACTATTTCTTAAGAGGAATACAAAGGACATTATCCTTGTTCAGGTGTATGTGGACGATATTCTTTTTGGTTCTACTAAAAAGGAATAGTGTGATGAGTTTGAACAACTGATGAAGGGCGAACTTCAGATGAGTGCTATGGGAGAGCTCACATTTTTCCTTGGTCTTCAAGTCAAGCAATAGTCAGATGGAATCTTCATAAATCAAGATAAGTATGTTCATGAGATCCTTCAGAAGTTTGATATGGATCCTCTTAGACCAGCAGCAACACCTTATGAAGTCACTAAAGTCAAACTCAAAAATGAGCCAGATCTACCGGTAAATGTTCATATGTACAGGTCCATGATTGGCTCACTCATGTTTTTGACTGCATCACGTCCGGATATTATGTTTGCAGTAAGTGCTTGTTCTAGACATCAGGTGGCTCCAACGGTTTCTAACTTGAATACAGTCAAGAAGATTTTCAAGTACATCAAGGCTCAACCCAAGCTAGGCTTGTGGTATCCTAGAGAATCACCTTTTGTTCTTGAAGCATATAGTGATAGTGACTATGCAGGTGCTAATAATGACAGAAAATCTACTACTGGTGGTTGTTAGTTTTTGGGTCGAAGACTTATTTCATGGTAATGCAAGAAACAGACGATCGTAGCTACTTCTTCAACAGAAGCTGAATACGTAGCTGCTGCTAGTTGTTGTGGACAAGTTTTGTGGATACAAAATCAGATGCTGGATTATGGGTTCAGTTTTATGAACACCAAAATTTTCATTGACAACCAAAGCACTATATGCATTGTGAAGAATCCTGTGTTTCTTCAACGTACAAAACATATTGAAATTCGACACCATTTTATACGGGATGCCAATGAGAAGAAGTTGATACAGGTTCTTAAGGTTCATACGGATGATAATGTTGCTGATCTGTTGACTAAAGCCTTTGATGGTCCTCCGTTCAACCACTTGGTGGTTCACATTGGCATGGTCAATCCTTGAGACCTAGGATTGAGGGGAGGCTAAGCCTAAGGGGAGGCTTAGTGTACATATTTACTTTCACAGATTAACATATTGGTAGATTTTAACAACAGATTGAATGGGTTCTTATGGTGTGTGTTACTCCTAGTGGAGGATTTTGCTCACTTCGGGTGGTTGTCTTCATTAATGGTTGGCTTCTAGTCATTAATGGTTGGCTTCTAGTGGATAAAAATCCTTCTTTGACAAGTGTTAGTTGGCTTATAGTCTTGGTTTGGGTCACTGTTCACTTCGTTGACTTCTGTTGACCACATTATGCTTCTAGTGTTGACCCTTATGCGGTTTGACTTTTAGTCAACGCAAGCTAATTCTGGTATATATCATCTTATTTAACTTTGGTAAATTGGGATTTGCAAATAAGGTTATAAGGGGCAAGTGGTTACTTTTCATAAACTGCCTAATTTGAAAGGGCAAACCACATATTTGGGGTCAATGAATAGTTACTAGACCATTATTTATGGTCAATTACCCCCCTTGACTCATTCATCACAATCATAACACCCACACACACGCTCCTACTCTCTCAAACCCTAACAAATCAACTTCCATCACTTCTAATCAACATCAATGGCTGCTTTGGTCTACCAACCCGCTCACAACAAGGCCGCTTATTTAGGAGATGGTCCTAAACATGATGAATTCACAGACATTCTGGAGTTTATTGAGGCTTCTAACCTCAGCTACCGTTGATCCTTTGATTGGACAAGGTATTGATTCTACTTCTGCTAATCCTATTCCTGCTGCGAAGGTAAAGGTTGAACCCTCGTCTGGTGCTCCCACTCCTCGTCGTTCCATCCGCAAGCAGTTGGCTAGACGTTCTAGACGTGGCAAGTCTGTTCCTTATGAGAAGCGTTCTCCCGAAAATCTTATTGATGCAGCTTCCGATAGTGACTCAGAATTGCCAATGGGTACGGGGTTTATTACATCTTGGATGGTTAAGCCATCAACCACTATTCCTAGTACTTTCACCCATAAGATTTCCATCAGTGATGGTTATGTTCGGTATGCTTCGGGTTTGCAAGGTGTGTTGACATGGGTAGATCGTAGGGATCTTATGTCTTTGTATGGGTTTGTTGATGCTGGTATGCCTACTCATCCTAGTGAGGTGCCCTCCTGGCATGGTCTGACAATGTGGGCTGATTTGAAAATGATGCTTGATTCCCCTCCACATGCTCCATTTTCTGGTGTCTGGAAGGACCAGCCAACCTGGGTTATCCAGAGATGGAAGTTATATGCTGGCTGTGGCGTGCATGTCTTGGAGTTGGAGTCTGGTGCAATGGTGTTCATGCTTACGGATCTGGACTATCCGTTGACTATTGCTTCGATGGAGACCATGCTTGCTTGTCACTTGCAGATTTCTAATTCCCCTTCCGGGAATGAGACTTCTATGGCGACTACACTAGTGGAAGGGATACAAGCTCGGTTGCAAGCTGAGAAGGTGGTTGTGTCTGGTATGTGATGGGTTTGTTTGTAAGTTTTTTATGTTTTGTGTTTTATGTTCATCTGTTCATACTGAAATTCTTTTCACCAATATGTACCGTGATTGGTGACTTACATTCGTTATATTTAAAAAAAATACTTTTTATATAATATCTACTTATACTTAAAACAAATCATGGATTTTACACTTATGAATAATATACCATCTGCTTATACTGTTTCATAACATTGGGTTCCTGTTGCTGATTCACACTTGTGCTGGTTTGGTGTTTCATCTGGTGTTGGACTTGGTCCACACAACAAATGGTGCTCAAGTCACCATGTCTCACTGACAAGAAATAGTTGATTCACCTTGAGGGTACGACTCCTGGTGTGATTCTCAAATCCGTTGATGGTTGCCAGGTTACCCAAAACTGGATGGTTTTCACTTGCCATGGTCCTAGACTGAAAAGTGGCTAATCCAAGGGGGTACGGCTCTTGGTAAAGATTTTATCAAATCCGTTGATAGCTATAATAGCTTGCTCAAAGCTATAGGGTTTTCAACTCACCGATGCTTCATTGCTAAGAGTTGGCGAGTCCAGAAGGGTACGGCTTCTGGTAAAGACATATCAAATCCGTTGACGGCTGTGATGGTTTGCTTAAAATCATCAGGGAACCCTCACTCACCATTGATTCACGTTCTAAGAGTTGGGCTGGGTTCTGGTCTCCCAGGGTGATGCTTATTCCACCATAAAGACTGGCTAGCCCAAGAGCGAGCAGCTACTTGGTAAAGGCTCATCAAATCTGCTCATGTTGCTGTGAAGATACAACACGATGCTGATTTGTTTCAAGCTTTGGAGAAGCTTCTAGTGTTCCTTGTTGCAGCGGTTCTTATGTTCCTTATATTGCTGATGCTGCTGTTTCTTTTGTTGTTCCAATCCTCAAGCTTTATTGCACGTTTTACCATGAAACTTGAACTCAACAGGTCAAATTCAAGTTTAGGGGAGGATTGTTAGGACCATTGGAATAGTTATTTGTAATAGGTAGACTAGGAGGTATGTAGTTCCTCCTGGTCATAGTAGTAGTAGGAGCAAGTCGTGCTCCTGGTCTTATATAAAGTCAAACTTTATTATTTAGTTATTATTCTGTTAGGATATGCATGAGATATGTTAGGAAAGGATATACATATCAGTTTTACACGTTTTGTGTAATGATGTATTAGGTTTTCCTTGTAGTATAAAAGGAACCTTAGGCAGAAGGGTTTTACACACCTTCAAAAAAACATAATTCTGGTTATCATCAATATTAGAAATCCTTAGAAAAGGATCAAGTCATTATAGTTATTCTGTTCTTCTTTACAGTATTTGTATTCCGCACTCATATTGTGTATAGAGTCTCTCTGTGAATAGACTTGTGATTACAGAAGTCGTTCACCGCACCTGACAGGCTGCAAGATCCACACCTAGTGGACCCTACAGTAACACTCATCACATCATACTTATCCCGCTGCTATATGAATATTTACAATGCATGGTAGTTATTACTTGTTTACATGAGTTCGATTGCTTGACTAGGGCACTTAGACATATAATATATTTTATATGTGAACAATAGAACATTTATTGGGCATTGTGAGTTACACAATAGTCCCGCAGATTTTTTTATAACAAACCCTAGAGACATTATGTGGATTTTGGTTGACGATCGGTCGTGAGTAGTCCCAAGGTTCGAGCTAATTTATTCAAAAAGGTTGAGAGTTGTAACAATACTTAACTATGCCTCAGTGGGCCTCATGTTTGATTGAGTGCGAGATGGAATTAAGTATGGGACGTTACACAACCTATGATTTTTGATGAATTACCTCGGGGGTAGGTAATACTCGTAGTCTAACGTACTAATGTGGAATGTTGTATATTTTCAGAGTCGAGATGATTCATCGAAAGATTGAGATGTGTAATAATTCATAACGAAACCCGGGGCCATTCTTTGTGAGTGAGTTTCGAGGTTGGGTGATGATAAGTTATTACTTAGCTTAGTATTTGATGAGTCTTCCTCGAGGATGGGAAAGAATTGTGTGATTGGATAATTGCTTATTTAGAACCGAGTATCATATAATTATCCCACTTATAACCGTGAGTTATTTACTTGATATACGTCTACGACTGCTTTATCGCCTATCGACACTTATGTTCTTCGATTCGGTACGTTCGACACGTCTACTTATGGAAGACGACTTATTGTCAACTCATGCTCTTTGCTTTTGGTAATTTTGGGTAATATCGTTGAGAGATTTAACGATTTTGAATTAGGTATTTTTTCGGTGACACTTAAGTAGGATGATTTATGAAGTGTTTATTGAAATGGATTGGGACGTCTTTTCATTTGAATAAAGAAATCATAAATCACCGAACCATAAGTTTATAATGACATATTTGCATAGATTAGGACGCTTCTATATGCAAATATGAGATTATAAATAAGTGGGCTTAAGGATATCCGACGTGACCCTGTATATTTATGGTATTGATTTAGTACTCCAGTTTTGGGAGGGTATTTCTTTTGACTCATGATACGTCCGTACGAGTTAATCATTCTTTTACTTTGTTATCGTTATCATTACGACGTTTGACGAGCGCTTCTTTAAGCTTCATTTAATTCACGAATCATTGTGCGAACTTTTTGAAAATACACTGATCGACGTGAACCTAACGGACTAGTGGTGGTCAAACCTGTAGACTTTTATGAACTAAGGATTTTTCTAAACACTTTGTTTCGAATTTTATCGTTCTATGAACGAGGAATGATTTGTCAGATCGACATGTAGAACCGCTTAGGGTTTAATCCATTTCTACTTACTGCTTACCTAATTAACTATTGGTGGATAACACGATTTTAAAACTTCGGACATAACTATATGTGAGTAGATCTAAGTATATTCGATATAACAATGGACTAGAACTTCAAAATCCTTTTCTCTACACTTTTATTAGGGTAACAACGATTGAGTTCGAGCACGAACTCCAAAATAACACGGATTTAATGTCACAACTGATTGGTGTATTCTACATCCACCTCATAGCATGTCAATTTAGCATATTTGTATATTTATTTGTCATTATATATGTACTTTTAGTATGCTTTGTGATTATATAGATTACGCGCGAAATGGAATAAAATGGCCGCTTTATTAATTTTTTAGAGAAAAGATATTAAGAGCGTCTATAAATGAAGAAAAAAATATTGAAGAAAAAGATTTGAGCGCGTCGCAATATTTCCGGTCATCTTTTATTTGTCCGGGCTTCGTTTGAGCAATTTTTTGTGTTCGACTATTTTTAATTGGTCCAAAGTTATTATATCTCAAAAGAATTAAAAAAAATATGCTAATAACTTTTGTCCCATTATCCCACTAAAATATATGAGTTTATATATATAGTATCAATTGGAAAAAAGGATATAAATCGTCCCTTGGGGAAGGCTACAATTCACTTTTGGATTTTTGGGGGATTCGTGTGTCCCTTGTGGGTACAACAGCACAAAGCAAAAATTGGAGATAAAACAATTTCACCCCACTGGAGGGATTGGTGGGCCCGTTGATATCAAAAAGAAAAATAATAGAATGGAGAGAGCAACCTACTCTTCGTCCTTTGGAGAGATTGGTACGCAGCAAGTGAAAGAAAAAAAAGAATTAAAAGATGAACAATATACGGTAACTCGAGTACACCGCGATGTCCGGCTAATTTTGTTATAATTTCTTCCGAGAACTTTATTTATGGTTTGATCATTACTTTTGGATTCTTATATTTTTATTATATTGATTTATGATTTATTTATAAATTATTTTTTATTGATTTAATATTATGTTTAATTATTTGTGCAAGACAATTTAGTGTTAGTTAACGATTCATACTTATTCTATTTAATTAAAGAAAAAGATGGTCGTATAATCAACATAAGTTGTACATAAATAAATTATTAAAACATAATTATTGGTTGGATAAGTACAAGACTAATACAAGGGTTTTTGCAAACTCTTTTGATTTTCTATTTTCGTTCCTCGACTCACTCAAAATTAAAATCGGACTTAACGTAAAACTTAATTGTTCTTGGTGAAACGTAATTTTTTGGAATTTTAAACTAAAAACTATTTAATAATAAAACTATTTAATCTAATTTGAAAAATTAAACTAATTTTAATAAAAACTATTTAAAACTTAAACCAAATTAAAACTAACTTTTGTGAAACTTCAATAAAGACTTTTTAAATGAAATATAGAGAAATTTAAACTACATTTAAAAACAAGTTAAATAAAATATTGAAATCTATTTTTTTTAAATCAAAACAAAACTATTTTTAAATAAAAACTAAATGAAAACTAATTTAAAAGTAATTAAATATTTTTTTATCTTTTTTATATTTTTAATAAAACTGGATAAAAGAAAAGTAAAAAAAAAATTTCTAATTAAAATTAATCTAAACTAAAAGAAATTGTATTTAAACTATTTTAATTAATCTGCCAGCTATATTAAAACCCTATATTAATTAAATGTTATGAAACAAAACACAAGAAAAGGTCTAGCATAATAGGTAAGACTGTTGGCTTGTATGCGAAGGGTCCTGGGTTCGAATCCCAGCAGGACCTAATTTTTGCAATTTAATATTTTTGGTATTTATCTTATGGAACCACAGATAAATTGTATTTGTGGCTATACAATAAATACCAGTAAACTCACAAATCAAATAAGCTAAACAGTTCTACCAAATAAGCAAATTGGAATCAAATAATCAAACCAAAACAAACTAAAAGAGATAAAACTGAACTTAGGCTAATAAGCAGATAACAGTAATAATCAAATAAGCTAAAACCTAAAATAAGCATAAAACATATTATACTAAAAATAAACTTGACCAAATCCTAGCAATAAGCAGGCAAACAAAATAAGCTATAAAAATGACTTAATTAAACCGATAAGCAGATAAAGTGAAACAAAAAAAAACAATTCGATAAGCAGATCTAAACCAACACGAAACCAAAACAGAAACTTAATAAACAGAAATATAAGCTAAAACAAATAAGCAAATACCTAAAATAATTAAACAGATCCAAATAACAGCTTTAAACACTAAAATAAACTAAGCAGATATAAATCAAATGAAACTTAAACAATCCTAAAACTCAATCATACAGATTAACTAAACAGATTAATACACTTAAATTAAAACTAACAAAAAATAAAAGGGAGTGAGAATCTTATGATGAATCCGTTGGGATGAAGATCGGCGTTGAGCCGTCTTTGTGAACAAACCAAACACCACCTTAATCATCAAACATCATCATCATCTTCGTCTCGAACCAAGCGAACCACTCGAACAGTATTTTTGATAAATCTTCCAGTAGGGAAGATTATCACACTTTCTTTTTATTTTTTTATTTTTTATTTTTTTAATTAACCGAATAATAAACCAACAGTAATGTTAAAAATAAAGCAGCTTCAAGATTAAACTTTGACAGAAAATAAAATGGAGATGAATTTAAACTGAAATAAACTTTTCATTAATTAATATAAAAATTACAAATACTGGAAATAAAAAAAATACATTAACCCTAATCTAATTTGCAGAAAATTAAATAAAGAAAAAGTGCTCTGATTACAGATTTGGAGGGGGTTTTTATAGGCAAAACCCCTGAAACCCTCTTCATAGCTTAAAAATTAAGCATTCAATCTTGGCCCTTAAATCTTCTCTTCTCTCTCTTCTCTTCAAATCTTCGGCTGAGAATGATCCTTGTGAGCCACGGATTGCCAGGATGGCATTTTTGTGCTTCTTGTGTTTGTTGAGTGCTGAGGTGGAGGGTTTTTATTGGGTGATTGGTATTGGAGAGTTGGTTAATCCAATCACAATAGGGGAAAAGGCCACGTTGGATAGGACTGAGGACCACCTTGAGTGATTGCTTCCGAAAAGATGAGGATTTAATTCCCCATTGAGTGAATTAGCAAGTAAAGGTAAAAGCCCCTTTATTTGGTGGGTAATTTTTGATCAAGGTAAAAATTAGGGTTTTGAGAAAATGGTGGTGGCTGTGAGAGAGAAAAAGGAAGAGAAAGTGAAACAGTGAAAACTCTTGTTATTATCGAATGAGGGGTGGGTGTAGGGTAAATATATGTTTTATTTATTTAGTGTGAGTGGGGTAAGGTTGGGGTAACACATGTTTGGTGTTGGTGTAGGGTTGGGGTAAATAACTTTTATTAATTTTGTGAGTGGGGGAAAACGGTTGGGTGTGGGTAAACAAGTGTTTACGTGGGGTGAGTGTTGACCGAAGAGGTTGACCAAGTTTATCCCACAAGTTTTGACCAGCCAAACTTTTTAATCTTGTAACCGTCCCATGTTTTGGGCTTGGCCCAAGTTGTAAAAAAAAGTTCCATCCATCTCATATATATTAAGCAATTTGGGCTTGTTGGGCCAATCTACCCTTTATTCATCCGTCCCTTAAAATAATCAAATGGGCCATATTGGCTTCATCCATTTAAGCACAAGATTTAATTTTCCAAATGGGCTTGTGGGCCCAATAAGCAAATGTGGGACCCACAAGGCCCATTAAACTCAAATAATATTAAATCTACTAAGAACGAGCTCGATTTCGGCTTTGTTAATCTTTTTCTTCAAACTCGTGTCGGTTTAGCCGGTTTTCGTGAACTTGGGCACACTTATGGTCTTTGACTTTGTCTTCGTCTCTTTGTGGACTTTTCTTCAACATTTGACCGTGAAATCCGGTGTTTTCTTTTATTTTGGTCTTTTGTACGTATTTTACACAAAAACACAAAACCACGCGTAATTCCGACTTTTACGATATTAAACACATGATTAGGTCTTGTTTTTCCTTGATTTTAGTGGAAAAAGGATAAGTGTTTACACACTTATTAAATCCCCTACACTTGACCATTGCAATGACCCCATGCAATGCATAGTTTTAAAGCATTAAGTTACATTTTTCTCATTATTAATCCATCTCGGCCTTTATTACTATTACTACTACTACGACAAAAAGATAAAAATTTAAAAGGAGAGAAAAGTTATAACGATTTATTATCTTGAAATTATTTGATGGAAGAAACTCGTAAAGAAATCTAAGACTTGAATTAGGTCTTTGGTGTCACGAATATTAATCACCCTCAAGTTTCACATTCCCCATACCAAGCTTAAAAACGAGATCATTGTTTACCATAAGTCCTCAAGTTAAAACCACTTATATAAGACAATTGTGTAAACTCTTTCTCCAATTCCTACGTTGTATCTCTAGATTTTATTTATTGTCATTCACCCGTAGGCTCATTTGACTTATTTGATAATTATTATTCCAAAAATGAAGGCCAAACGGTGCAAACCCGACACTCAAAACCTTACCTCGTCCTCAAAAACGTTGTCACTAAAGTAAGCCCACATCAAGGATGATTTAACACGATTTGGGGAATAAATTCCCGGACCCAAAATTTGGCCAATAGTACTACATATTAATTATTCCTCCAAAGTCATGTAGACTTTATGTGGAGTTTAGCAAGTTCACATCATATACCCTTAGGCTCTTTAAGATGTAAAAATGCTCCCCGTCTATTGTCCACACCCTAAGGCTCCTTGAACGATAAACGAGGGAATTGATTTTTGATCAATTTTTATTCAACACTTACCATGCCATACACCCTAAGGCTCTAATGACAAGGTTCATGCTACATGCCCCACACCCTAAGGCTCCTTGAGGTCATGTTTTAACCTTATTCTTTCTTTATTTATGATATATATAGTAGGCCAAATTCCGCGGTCCCATGGTCTGAATACCTCCTACTTAGTGGTTATGAGCCACCTTAGTCGGAAGTCCACAACGCTGGCACCCTCAACGTGTTCATGCTTTAATTACAAGGAGAATAAAGATTTGGCTAAGAGTTAAGATATCGAATCGACACCGCAAAAATCCTCATTTATTAAGCAATTAAATATACAAGCGGGAAGAAAGAGCCACAAAAACCATATAAGCAAAAATTAACCCTTAAACTTATTATCAACTCTATCATCTCTCGTTCTCCACAATTTAAAATCTCAAGTAATGAGACTCGTGGATGCTTAGCCTAATAAACCAATTAAGGTCCATATGGTTAAGGATACTAGCTAGAGTAAACTTGGATAAGTAAACTCGGGTTGAGTCAAAATATTCACGACGGGCCTAATATATCAAAGATATCTAAACTTGTTAAAACCATTATATTTATTTTTTTTATATATATATATATATATATATATATATATATATATATTTTTTTTTTTTGAATTTATTCTTGAAATGGAAATTATTAATACGATGCATTGACAAAATGAAAAAATACTACTAGGCCAAAATAGATCAAAATTTTGAAAAACGTTAAATTTTTTTTAAATTTTCCAGTTAAAATGGGGTCAAATTCATGGAAAAGCACACTAAAATTTCGATAGAAATCCCCCTTACACTTAATATAAACATTGTCCTCAATGTTTAAGCATGTGGGAGAATAAAATCCCCTACACTTAGGACATTGAGTACGTTGTTTAAAATCGAGCTAAGGTAAGGACAACTAAAGTGATTACATTTATTTGTCTTATTTATATACAAGATTGAATCACAATAGCAAAAACTTATCGAAGGAACCGGGTACACGGGAAACACGGGAACACGGGTCGCGTCAAAAGCACCAAAAGTGGATCATTAAGCACATGTCCATGCACACAACATCACAACACAAACAAACAACCTACTTGGCTCCCCCTTACACTTCTTGGTGGAAATGGATGAAGGTGAAAAAGGGTGGAAAGGGTGGTAAAGGTAAAAATCTAACCTAGTTAAACGATGCTTGATTTATTTAACACGAGTCTCTAGCTCGACTCGATTTCCCGAATGTCATCATTCAAATGGGAAAATCATGGAAAATCGAGATTTCCAAGGGAGGAAAATCTATCCATGATAAAGGTGAAACAAAGTCATATAAGACATACCCCATGAAAATCCACCCGGGTCAAACACATAATTTCCATCACGAAAGGAAATAAACCCCGAGGTGGTAAAATCACACAAGTCAAAGAAGAGTGGGGTATCCTTAGGCAAAAGTCTCTTACAAGGAAAGGTAAGGTGGTATGGCAATGAAAGCACAAAAGTCTCTATTACGGGATCAAACACCGGTTCCTTAACGGGAAAATAGCAAGAGGTAGTGACATTTAAGCTCAATATATCATCAAAATCCAAAGTGGGAAGGTCGTCCTCTTCCAAACTTGATGTGAAAACATAAGTATCGTCGGAGTCATAGGAAAACTCTTCCTCGTGAGGAAAATAGGTATTTAGAAAGATATCTAAATCCTCCTCAAATGGAATAACCTCTAAAGTCGGAATGATCTCTAAGAGTGGAGGATCCTCCTCAATAGTCATGACTTCTAAAATTGGAGTATAAAAGTCAAAAGGAGTCTTCATGGAAGAATCACTCATAGAGATATGAGGTGCATTAAAATCATGGGGTGGGTTATCAAAATTAATGAGATCACTTAAAGAAGTGTCATCATCGTAGGTATCAAAGATTGGGGTATCAAAAATGGGTGGGTCAAAAGTGGGTGGGTCAAAAGACGAGTCGTCTAAACCGAATATAGGGTGATCACTTGAAGAAGTGTCATCACTATAGGTATCGTAAATAGGAGTTTCAAAAATTTGAGGCTCTAAGGGAAGGGATGAGGTTATCACAAAATCATTTTGATTAGACTTTTCAATTCCAAAAGGATTAATAAAAATCTCGTCATTATCATAATTAAGAATATCAATCATATTGACCGACTCTTTTCCATTTGATTTTGTTGTGATTTTTCCCATTTTAAAAACTTGTTGTTCATCCCGAACCCTAAGAATTAACTCCCCTTCGGCTACATCAACTAAGGCTCTTCCGGATCGTAAGAATGGTCTACCAAGTATTAACGGAATACGAGGATCCATCTCATAGTCGACGACGACAAAGTCTACGGGAAAAGCGAATGTACCAATTCGAACAAAAACATCTTCGGCAATACGAACGGGGTATGCGAGAGTTCGATTAGCTAACTCGAGAGTCATACGAGTCGGTACAAGGTCGGGTAAGGATAATTGTTTCCAAACCGAAAGTGGCATAAGATTGAGGCTAGCGTCGAGATCCGCTAAAGCCATACAATCATCGATTTGAGGAAACGAACAAGGTAACACGAATCGTCCGGGATCTCCTAGCTTTTCGGGAAGCTCTTTGAGAAGAATCGCGGAACAATTCTTATTTAAACGGGTGTTCACGAGCTCAACCATTTTTTCTTTCTTATTAAGCAAATCTTTAAACATTTTGACAAATTTTGGCATTTGAGCGAGTGCTTCAATAAGGCTTATGTTAACATTCACATTGGAAATCATTTTCAAAAAGTTGGAGACATGAACGTCATCTTTGGTGAGCACTTTAGCCTTGTCTAACCTAGATGGATAAGGGACATTGGGCTTAGACATAGAAGGTTGAGAAGGAGGAGGACTCACTTCTTGAACAACCGTAGGGATAGGCTCTTTCGGCAATGGAGCACTAGTACTAGGAGTGGTAGTGGGAGGAATCACCGAAGGGGGAGTAGGATTACTCATTATGACCTCCGGGCCTTGTCTCTCCTTTATGGGCGAAGAGATGGTAGGTCCTACTAAACTGGCTCCAATTCGAGTATTGATAGCACTCACATTAGCACGAGGGTTAATCTCGGTATTAGATGGTAAGGTTCCTTGGGGTCTAAGGGCTTGAATCATTGTCAAAAATTTCTTATCGGTCGATTCTTGCATCTCTTTCATAATTCGCTCATGGTCGGTCAATTTTTGTAGAACCAAGTCCATTTGAGGATTATGCATATTCATTTGATTGAACCCTTGATTAGGAAAACCTTGGTTTTGATATTGAGGTTGAAAACCGTTGTTATTATGAAAACCTTGGTTATGATTTTGAAAACCTTGATTTTGAACATTAAAATTCCCTTGATTAGCATTCCCTTGAAAATTACCGATTTGAGGACCTTGGTTCCTATTTTGGTATTGGGTATTTTGGGCGGGTGGGGGTGGTCTTTGTGGTGCTACAAAACCCGGGGGAGCCAAATAATTAGTACTCTTATAAGACAAATGGTTAACATCAACATCTGGTTTAAATAGAACCCTTTCATTAGCATTAAAAGCACAAACTTGTTGTTTTTGATTATTGTAAACCTTGTCACAAATGAAATATGAATGTGGTCCACCACAAGTCTCACACGTTTCACTAGTTTCTTTCAAGGCATTTACTTGACCATTGAGGGCATCGGTTTTTAGAGCAAGTGATTCAACAAGCGAAGTGAGTTTATCGATTCTCTTGTCACTCTCACTAGAACTAGCACTTGCCATAGTAGCCCTAACACTCTTGGTTTGTACTTTAGCCTTGTTTTCAATTATGGCCCAAGCCTCGTTCATGGTTTTCACAAGAATATTGCCCCCCGCGGCACTATTAAGTGAGTCTTGGTCATTTAGAGTTAAACCATTGTAAAACGTATTTATTTGATGCACTTTAGTGAAACCTTGTTGTGGACATTTTCTTAAAAGCTCTTTAAATCGATCCCAAGACTCACTAAACGTTTCCCCATATTGTTTCTCAAAAGTAATGATTTCATTCCTTAAAGAGGTGGTCCGTGATGGTGGGAAAAAGTAATTAATGAACTTGGTCTTTAAATCAATCCATGTTGTAATACTTTGGGGTGGTTCCTTATCAAGCCAAATCCGGGCTTGTCCCTCGAGGGAAAAAGGAAAGAGTTGTAAACGAATAGCCTCTTGTGGCACCCCATTGTATTTGACGGTATTAGCCAATTGTATGAAACGTTTAATATGAGCGTGTGGGTCATCATTAGTGCGGCCTAAAAATGGTGTGGCGGAAACCATTTGAATAAAATCCGTTTTAAGTTCAAAATGATTAGCTCCAATATCCGGCACTACAATCACGTCATCATTTCCTTCAACTTGAGATTGTAGAATCTCAATCATTGGTCGATTATCCGTTGCCATCGTATTGTCAAAAGCTCGATTCTCGGGATCGGCTTGAATGACGGATTGTTTGTTTTTCTTCTTCTTCTTCTTTTTGGAAGAATTGGAAGAATTTGGTACACCAATCGGTGTGTATGTACGCGTGCGAGTGCGCATGCAATTAAAACTTGGAATGAGGTAGGTGACCTCAGTCGACTTTGAGAGGAAAAGGATTTTCCCTCTCGAGGTGCAATAGTAAAAAGCTACAAAAATATATACTTAATACTAATTGAGTTGGCAAACCAATAATCGATCGTCCCTCTCAATATACGCACAAGTAAGCGGGGAAACGAGGTGGCACAAAGCACTTAAAAACCTTTTTCCTTAGACGGCCTTTTATAGCACGTCGCCTTATACCCACCTTATAGTTTGTATATGTCGAGTTCAAACGTCTTACTAGTATTTATCTATTTTGCCTTTTTATTTCGTTATGTATGCGAATACAATAGTTAGGTGATGAAATCCCAACTAAGGCTTATTTGAAAAGTAGGTAAATTATTGTGCTACGTAATAGAATATAGTAAATGAAAAATCTTTTTGTATTTTTTAGAAAAATATATATTCACAAGAAAAATCGAAAGAAATCGAACTAAGAAAAATAACACTAATACGTAATGTTTTTGGTGTAATACTTTTAGGAAAAAGTATTACTTTTGATTTTTTAATTTTTTTGGTGCAAATCTTAGGAAAGAATTTGCTTTTGTGATTTTTTAATTTTTTTGTATTTTTAAGTTTTTGATTTTTTTGTATTTTTGATTTTGTTGCAAGAAACGTAACGTTCAAAGAGAACGGATCTCAAAATCCAAACGTCTTCACGAAAAAACGTCAATCGTACGAGCGAAGCGGCAGCGGCGCCATTTTAATACAAGGGTTTTTGCAAACTCTTTTGATTTTCTATTTTCGTTCCTCGACTCACTCGAAATTGAAATCGGACTTAACGTAAGACTTTTTGTTCTTGGTGAAACGTAATTTTTTGGAATTTTAAACTAAAAACTATTTAATAATAAAACTATTTAATCTAATTGGAAAAATTAAACTAATTTTAATAAAAACTATTTAAAACTTAAACCAAATTAAAACTAACTTTTGTGAAACTTCAATAAAGACTTTTTAAATGAAATCTAGAGAAATTTAAACTACATTTAAAAACAATTTAAATAAAATAATGAAATCTATTTTTTTTAAATCAAAACAAAACTATTTTTAAATAAAAACTAAATGAAAACTAATTTAAAAGTAATAAAATATTTTTTTATCTTTTTTATATTTTTTAATAAAACTGGATAAAAGAAAAGTAAAAAAAAGAACTTTCTAATTAAAATTAATTTAAACTAAAAGAAATTATATTTAAACTATATTAATTAATCTGCCAGCTATATTAAAACCCTATATTAATTAAATGTTATGAAACAAAACACAAGAAAAGGTCTAGCACAATAGGTAAAGACTGCTGGCTTGTATACGAAGGGTCCTGGGTTCGAATCCCAGCAGGATCTAATTTTTTCAATTTAATATTTTTTGTATTTATCTTATGGAACCACAGATAAATTGTATTTGTGGCTATACAATAAATACTAGTAAACTCACAAATCAAATAAGCTAACCAGTTCTAACAAATAAGCAAATTGGAATCAAATAAGCAAACCAAAACAAACTAAAAGAGATAAAACTGAACTTAGGCTAATAAGCAGATAACAGTAATAATCAAATAAGCTAAAACCTAAAATAAGCATAAAACATATTATACTAAAAATAAACTTGAACAAATCCTAGCAATAAGCAGGCAAACAAAATAAGCTATAAAAATGACTTAATTAAACCGATAAGCAGATAAAGTGAAACAAATAAAAAAACAATTCGATAAGCAGATCTAAACCAACACGAAACCAAAACAGAAACTTAATCAACAGAAATATAAGCTAAAACAAATAAGAAAATACCTAAAATAATTAAACAGATCTAAATAACAGCTTTAAACACTAAAATAAACTAAGTAAATATAAATCAAATGAAACTTAAACAATACTAAAACTCAATCATACAAATTAACTAAACAGATTAATACACTTAAATTAAAACTAATAAAAAATAAAAGGGATGAGAACCTTATGATGAATCCGTTGGGATGAAGATCGGCGCTGAGCCGTCTTTGTGAACAAACCGAACACCACCTTAATCATCAAACGTCATCATCATCTTCGTCTCGAACCAAGCAAACCACTCGAACAGTATTTTTGATAAATCTTCCAGTAGGGAAGATTATTACACTTTCTTTTTATTTTTTTTTTATTTTATTTTTTTTAATTAACCGAATAATAAACCAACAGTAATGTTAAAAATAAAGCAGATTCAAGATTAAACTTTGACAGAAAATAAAATGGGGATGAATTTAAACTGAAATAAACTTTTCATTAATTAATATAAAAATTACAAATACTGAAAATAAAAAAAATACATTAACCCTAATCTAATTTGCAGAAAATTAAATAAAGAAAAAGTGCTCTGATTACAGATTTGGAGGGGGTTTTTATAGGCAAAACCCCTGAAACCCTCTTCATAGCTTAAAAATTAAGCATTCAATCTTGGTCCTTAAATCTTCTCTTCTCTCTCTTCTCTTCAAATATTCGGCTGAGAATGATCCTTGTGAGCCACGGATTGCCAGGATGGCATTTTTTTGCTTCTTGTGTTTGTTGAGTGCTGAGGTGGAGGGTTTTTATTGGGTGATTGGTATTGGAGAGTTGGTTAATCCAATCACAATAGGGGAAAAGGCCACATTGGATAGGACTGAGGACCACCTTGAGTGATTGCTTCCGAAAAGATGAGTATTTAATTTCCCATTGAGTGAATTAGCAAGTAAGGGTAAAAGCCCCTTTATTTGGTGGGTAATTTTTTATCAACGTAAAAATTAGGGTTTTGAGAAAATGGTGGTGGCTGTGAGAGAGAAAAAGGAAGAGAAAGTGAAACAGTGAAAACTCTTGTTATTATCGAATGAGGGGTGGGTGTAGGGTAAATATATGTTTTATTTATTTAGTGTGAGTGGGGTAAGGTTGGGGTAACACATGTGTGGTGCTGGTGTAGGGTTGGGGTAAATAACTTTTATTAATTTTGTGAGTGGGGGAAAACGGTTAGATGTGGGTAAACAAGTGTTTACGTGGGGTGAGTGTTGACCGAAGAGGTTAACCAAGTTTATCCCACAAGTTTTGACCAGCCAAACTTTTTAATCTTGTAACCGTCCCATGTTTTGGGCTTGGCCCAAGTTGTAAAAAAAAGTTCCATCCATCTCATATATATTAAGCAATTTGGGCTTGTTGGGCCAATCTACGCTTTATTCATCCGTCCCTCAAAATAATCAAATGGGCTATATTGCCTTCATCCATTTAAGCACAAGATTTAATTTTCCAAATGGGCGTGTGGGCCCAATAAGAAAATGTGGGACCCACAAGGCCCATTAAACTCAAATAATATTAAATCCACTAAGAACGAGCTCGATTTCGGCTTTGTTAATCTTTTTCTTCAAACTCGTGTCGGTTTAGCCGTTTTTTGTAAACTTGGGCACACTTATGGTCTTTGACTTTGTCTTCGTCTCTTTGTGGACTTTTCTTCAACATTTGACCGTGAAATCCCGTGTTTTCTTTTCTTTTGGTCTTTTGTACCTATTTTAACACAAAAACACAAAACCACGCGTAATTCCGACTTTAACGATATTAAACACATGATTAGGTCTTGTTTTTCCTTGATTTTAGTGGCAAAAGGATAAGTGTTTACACACTTATTAAAGACTTATTATTGTGAGTCAATGATAAACATAATAAGTGCCGACATTATATCATTCATATTAAGTCGAGATAATCTTTGTAAACGAATTAAAAAGTTTCGATAATCCATAGGTGTGATCAACCATAAATATTGGGAGCTGGAAGGGATTACATTTTTCTTTTATTGTTTACATCTTCGTTTATTATATTTTTCTAGCTTTATTATTAGTTTAATAAGTATTTTAATTTTTAAGCAGCAATTTTATTATTAAAAGTATTTTAGTGAATTATATTTTAAAACCAAAACTTTTATTGATCAGTGATCACCCCAAAACTTAAATTAAAACCACATATTCATCGTGGATCCGATACCCGCTTACCATATCTAGTATAAGGTAATTAGGTTTATTTTTGATCGGTACTTCGACGTTGATAAAAAATTTGGTGCCGCCGCCGGGGAATAGTGAGCTTTTCGTTTAAGTTTTTGTTAATATATTTTTTAAATAAAATAAAAAATACAAAAAGATTTTATTTTTCTTGTTTTGTTTCTTGTGAGTGTGCATGTTAGTATATGCGCACACGTAGATCGGAACGTACATTACCGTTATCTTACGATCCCGAGGTTGAGAAAAATGCAAGGTTGAGAAGGAAAGCATTTCGACAGTTTTCTACTAATCTTGATGTTAGAGGTTTAGAAGAGATTTTCGTTGAAATGCCAGGTGATGACGATGTTGGCGGAGATGCTAGTGGAGATAGTAGCAGAGAAGAATCTCCACCACGGGGTGTTGATTCTTATTACAGGCCGGGGATCTTCGAGGATCCGTCGCTTATCGTTTATCCAAATCCGGTTAAAGGGGTTACAAGTAACTTCAAGATCCAGCCGAACCGCATAGCAATCTTGCCAGTGTTTCGAGGCCGTGAGGAGCCATACGCACATCTGCGAGAGTTCTTCTCCATTTCTGACACACATCAGGTTAATAACATTACCAAGGATGAGGTAAGACTTCTCCTTTTTCCTTTTTCTCTTAAAGATCAAGCTAAGGACTCGTTCTCATCTCTTGAGCCATGTAGTATTAACTCATGGTCTGAAATGTAAGCTGTTTTTCTTAAGGAATTTTATTCTATAAGTAAAACTGCTGCCATTAGAAATAAGATTAAATCCTTTCGTCAAATCCCAACAATTTGTGATGGCCACTAGTGGGGGTATGTTTTTCTCGCGAGAAGTTTCATGAAGCATTTAGTATACTTAAGAAGTTATTAAGAACATGCCCTCGTCATGATGTTCCAAAATGGGAGCTTATCAAAGTCTTCAATGATGGGTTGGATTATAACAACCCACAATTTGTGATGGCCACTAGTGGGGGTATGTTTTTCTGGCGACCTATGGAGGAAGAATGGGAGTTTTTTGAAAAACTGAGCAAAGGTTCCAAGACCCAAGCTTCAGTGGATCGAAACAACCACCCATCTTCCGCCAATTCTGTGTCTAACCAACGTGGCACAAATTCTGAAATTAGCGAGTTAAGTAAGAAAGTTGATATTTTGTTGATAAATCTAGGAAAAGGTGTTCCAAATGTGTCTAAGGTGTCGCATAGTGGGTGTTCAATGTGTGGTGATCCGAGCCACTCTGTCGATAATTGTCAAAGTTGGGGGGCGCCACCAAGTGAGGAGGTGAATGGAGTCTATGGAGGTCGTCCACGAAATGACCCATTCTCCGAAAGTTACAATCCTGGATGGCGCAATCACCCCAACTTCCATTGGAAAGATGAAGTCAATTGCCATAATAATGCCCAACAACAACACTATGGTTATAAACCAAGGTATGAGGGTGGTGATTGATCTAACTTCCAACAAAATTCTTACAATCATAGGCTACAATAGAAATATCCAAATCAGGGCCAAGGGCAAGATGATAACCGTCTCTTGAACCTTGACCGAAAGTTTGATAGGCTTATGGATTCATTGTCTACCAACAATCAAGAGATAAATAGGAAATTTGAGGCCACCAATCAAAGATACGAGACCACTACCAAATCTATTGCAGCTCTTTTGAGACAAGTTGGTCAATCGGCGGATCAATTAAACAAAAGAGATGAGGGAAAGATACCGAGCTACCCCACCATGAACCCCGCACACAAGAAAAAAGGAAATGAGTACGTGAATATGGTGACATCTCTTCGAAATGGGAAAATCTACAACAATGACAAGGGAATTCCAAATTCCTCTCATGATGTCGAGGATTTCGTTACTGATGACGAAATTATTGTTGAAGGTAAAAATTATGATAGTGTTAAGTCCGGTTCTGAGTTGGTAAATGATTTGTTAAATGATTTCCCTAAACCAACAACACCGAATCCTACAGCTACTAGATCTCCTGAAGTTGGGGAGGGTGGTGTGTCCAGCACACCATACCCTACAGCTTTGTAAAAATCGACATCTGCAAGGTTAGCTAAAAAGGGTCCTCATGCTGAGGATATGTGGGAGACTTTCAAGCAAGTTAAGATCAATATCCCCTTATTGATGCTATCAAGCAAATTCCTGCTTATGCCAAGTTTTTAAAGGACGTGTGTACCCAGAAGAGGAAACTGAAGGCGTCTTTGCCTAAAATGATTGACCTAACTGAGCATGTTAGTGCAGTCTTATCTAGTTCCCTTCCTTCTAAATTCAAAGATCCTGGAGCACCGTTGATTTCAGTTGTGGTGGGAAATATTGCCATTAAGAAGGCGCTCCTTGATCTTGGTGCCAGTATCAACATCCTTCCTGCTAGGTTGGTCGATAAGTATGACTTAGGAACTCTTCGTAAGACAGACACCATTATTTCCTTACCTGATCGATCTACCAAAATTCCTAGAGGTATATTAGAGGATGTAATTGTGAAAATTGATGACTTCTATTACCCAGTTGACTTCTTTATTATGGACACCGAGTCATCATACAAGGATGCTCAACCAACTATTATCCTTGGGCGCCCATTCTTAGCCATAATAGATGCTAGGATTAATTGTCGGACTGGTGCCATGGATATTGCATTCGGTAATAAGAAGATAAGATTGAATGTGTTTAATTATATGAATTCTACTACGATGAATGAATGTTATCAAGTAGATGTGATCAATGAGGAAGTCCAAAAGCATGCGTCCCGTATGCTTAAGCATGATTATTTGGAATTATATCTAACTGGTGAGAACGAGGAGATTCTTGATGTTGCTGAAGTTCAAGAGATTCAAGAGTGTTTGGTCAGTTCTTTGGACCATCAAAAACCACCTTGGTCTTATAAAGTAGAGCCCTTGCCTTCTACTTTTGACACGGCCACGAAGCCGTCTCTAGTGGTGCCTCAAACTCTTGAGCTAAAACCTTTTCCATCCAGTTTCAAATATGCTTTTCTAGGTCCTAACAATACTTTACTCGTTATTGTTGCTTCTGATCTTTTTGAATCACAAGAGGAAGCACTTCTAAAAGTGCTTTCCAAGTACAAAGCAGCAGTGGGATGGACAATTGCAGACCTGAAAGGAATCATCCCTTCATTATGTATGCATCGAATTGTTACGGACCCATATATTAAGCCATCAAGAGATGCACAAAGGCGCCTGAATCCTAATATGAAAAGAGTAGTGAAGACGGAGATTCTTAAGTGGTTAGATGCTGGTATCATCTATCCCATATTGGATAGTAAATGGGTAAGTCCCACTCAAACGGTGCCTAAAAAGGCCAGAATCACCTGTGTGGAAACCGATAATGGGGAAAAACTCACAACCCGACCAGTTACTGGGTGGAGAGTGTGTATAGATTACCGTAAGCTGAATACTTCCACATCAAAAGATCATTTCCCACTACCCTTCATTGATCAAATACTTGAGAAGCTTTCTGGTAAGAAGTTCTATTGCTTCCTGGATGGGTACTCCGGTTATAATCAAATACCCATCAATCCTGATGACCAGGCCAAAACTATGTTTACATGTTCATATGGGACATTTGCATTTCGAAGAATGCCCTTTGGCCTGTGTAATGCACCCGCTACCTTTCAACGGTGCATGATGAGTATCTTTTCTGACATGATTGGATAATTTGTAGAGATATTTATGGATGATTTCTCCATCTTTGGTTAGTGCTTTGAGAGCTGCCCTGATCAGCTTGAAAGTGTGTTAAAAAGATGCACCAAAACTACTCTGTTGCTTAGTTGGCAGAAGAACCATTTCATGGTTCGAGAGGGAATTGTATTAGGGCATGTTGTGTCTGAAAAGGATTTAAGGTTGACCGTGCGAAAGTTTAAGTAATTTCAACCCTTCCTCCTCCCACTACCATCAAAGGTGTGGGATCTTTTCTTGGTCATGCCGGGTTCTACAGGCGATTTATTAAAGATTTTAGTGTAATATCAAACCTCTTTGTAATATACTCTTAAAAGATGCAGGATTTGACTTTAATGAATCATGTCTTAAAGCATTCAATATGCTTAAGCAAAAGCTTGTAGAAGCCCCTATTCTACAATCACCTGATTGGTCGAAGCCTTTCGAGATCATGTGTGATGCGAGTGATTATGCCGTTGGAGCGGTTCTAGGACAACGGGTCGATAAGAAACCCGTTGTAATCTTTTATGCTAGTAAGACTTTTTCAGAAGCCAAAATGAATTACACCACTACTAAAAAAGAGTTGTTAGCCGTGGTTTTTGTTCTTGTTAAGTTTAGGTCATATATTTGGGGGCATTCTAAGGTGATAGTATTTTCAGATCATAGTGCCTTATGATATTTGTTGACTAAGAAAGAGACAAAACCGAGGTTGCTTAGGTGGATTTTGCTTTTACAAGAATTTAATTTAGAAATCCGAGATAAAAAGGGTCAGAAAATGTGGTTGCCAACCATTTGTCTAGAATTATCCCTCCGCCGTTCAACCCTTCTGATGTGATTAAGGAAAGCTTTCCGGATGAAAGCTTATTTGAGGTTTCTAAGGTTCCTTGGTACGCAAATATAGTCAATTACCTAGCTATTAAAAAGCTTCCGGATTTTTGGTCCAAGCAACAAAGAAAATACTTCTTCTCTCAGTTGAAGCATTATTTTTGGGAGGATCCGGAGCTATATAAAGTGTGTGCTGACCAAGTTGTTAGAAGATGTGTTCCGGACCACGAGCATATGGACATATTGGCTCATTGTGATTCTTATGCATGTGGTGGACACTTTGGTGCTACAAAAACTGGGCATAAAATCCTACAAAGCGGTTACTTTTGGCCGACTATATTCATGGATGCCCAGTCTTTTTTGAAAGCATGTATTCATTGCCAACAAGTAGGTGGGATTTCAAGGCGTGATCAAATGCCTATGAATCCCATACTTGTTTTTGAGATCTTTGACGTGTGGGGTATTGACTTTATGGGACCATTCCCTACTTCCTATGGAAATGTGTACATTTTAGTAGCAGTTGATTATGCGTCTAAGTGGGTAGAGGCTGAGGCTACTAGAACCAATGACCATAGTGTAGTTCTTAAGTTTGTTAAGAAGAATATCTTTGCTGGACATGAAATTCCTAAGGCTATCATTAGTTATGGGGGTTCCCACTTTAAGAACATTAGATTTGGAAAATTATTGAAACACTATAGAGTTAATCATAGGATAGCTACCCCTTATCACCCACAGACTAGTGGACAGGTTGAAGTATCTAATAGGGAGATTAAGAGAATCTTAGAAAAGACCGTTCGTAGTGATAGGAAAGATTGGTCCTTGAGGTTAGATGATGCCTTGTGGGCATATAGGACGGATTTTAAGACTCCTATCGGAATGTCACCGTATAAGTTGGTATATGGCAAGGCGTATCATTTACTGGTTGAGATAGAGCATAGGGCGGAATGGGCGATTAAGACCGTTAATCTGGATTTAGATAGAGCGGGTAGTTCTAGGAAACTTCAAACATCTGAACTAGACGAGATTAGACGTGACGCTAATGAAAGTTCTAGGATTTATAAGGAGAAAACCAAAGCTTTTCATAACCGACACATCACCAAGAAGTCTTTCTTGGTGGGTCAAAATGTTTGGTTATTCAATGCTAGACTTAAGCTTTTTCTTCGGAAGTTGAGAAGTAAATGGACGGGTCCATACGTTGTGACTCAAGTCAATCCACACGGATCCATTGAAATAAAAAATATGGTGGGTAATAAGTGTGAAAACACTTATCCTTTTACCACTTATTTCCAATAATAACAGGACCAAAACGTGTGATTTATGTCGTAAAAGTCGGAATTGTGCGTGGTTTGTGTTTTTATTGTGTTTTAGGACCAAAAATATGAAAAAGGAAGAAAACACGGGTTTTCACGGGCTTTTATTGAAGAAAACGGGAAAAGACGAAGTCAAAAGATCAAGAGTGCAAAAAGAACGGAAGTCCAAGGCCTATTCTGAAGATTTATCGAAGAAAAAGTCTAAAGGCGGAAGTTTAACGAAGTCGAAGAACTTAAGTCTTATAGAAGAAGAAAATTAAAAGACAAGTTCAAATCCCGAGACGACAAAGACAAAGAATTAAAGTCGAGTCGAGAAAACGTGAAGAAAGCAAGAATGAAGATGCAACACATGCACTCCTTCTACCTTCCCTATAAATACCCTCCTAATAGTCATTAGGAGGGGGGTTAGCTAGTTAGTCTTTAATTTTTAGTTTTTCACTTTTTAGAGAGAGAAAGTCTTAAACTTTCTCTCATTAAGTTTCATCTTTTTCTTTTAATCTTTCAAGATTAAACACTTTGTATTGCTTATTTTCATTAATCAAGTTCCATTTTAAGCTTTTAATCCTTAATCTCATTCTACTTTTCTTTGATTTTAGATTGATTTTGGTGCGATTATCATATTATCCGTGTTGTTCTAATTGATTTCGTGCTTAAAACGTTAATCTTTTGATCATTTCATAAGTTTTCATTTGATTAAGCTTTAAGACTTTTGTGCTTATTGGCTTATTTTTATGATTAGCATATTTACTTTATGAAAAGTTTTCTTAAGAAGTTTATGTTTTTATTGTTCGATCCAAAAAGTTGCTTATTTTGAGGTTGAATAAGTTGATACAAGTGCTTATTCGATCCGGTTTAGTCATTGATTCGGTTTAGTTTGGTGATAAGCTTATTCATTAGCTTTTACCCAAATCCCATCATTTTCGGAAAGGGTACAAACCCCTTTCCGATTGCTGCCTATTCCGACCGAGCCCACCCCTCTTTCCGATTGAGTCCAATCGGAAAAAGGGTTTTGTCTTTCCGATCACACCACAAGTATTCCGATTGTTGCCATCTTCCCATCATTCCGATTAGTAGCCTTTGTTGAACATTCCGATTTGAGTTCCTATTTGTCTAGTATTCCGATCTGGCCCATTTGCTGAACTTTCCGATTGGTAGTCTTTTGTCCCATATTCCGACGGTGAGTCTTTTGTGTATTCCGATTGGGGTGCATTTGGATTTTCCGATTGGGACCTTTATTTGCCCATATTCCGACAGCCTCCATTTCCATATTCCGACCACCAGATCGGAATACATTCCGATCTGGGCTTGTTTTGGCTTATTCTGATCTTACTTTCTTTTAGTACTTTTCAACTAAGTTCTTATTTTTAGAAAGTTTTTCCATGTGTTAGTTTTATTTAGTGTGCTAGTACTTTTCCTTTCTTACCTTTAAGTTTACAAGCATTTATTTTCACTCTCCATTTTAATATTAATCTTTATTCTTCCATTTTACTCAACGACACTTTAATTACTTGCTAACAGTTTAAAATTAGATAATCAAAACCAAATCATTCTCTTGATTCTCCAAAAGACGATTGAGTCGCACTTTAGACCGGTTTTCAATTCGAAAAGACTTGCGACTAACGAATTTTGATACTTTGGGGTAAAATCTTAAGTATTAAATGGCGCCGCTGCCGGCTCTTTTCGTTACGATAAACGGTTTCTAGTGAGAGACGCATTGAATTTTGGGATCCGTTCTTTGAACGTTATTTTCCTTGCTTTAAAAATTTTCAAAAATCCTAAAAAATATAGAACTCTTCAAAAATACAAAAACATTAAAAAATCATTAAAAAGCAATTCTTTTTCCAGGGTTTTGCACCAAAATGATTATATAGATATATTCTTTGTGTATATTTTTCTTCTGCAGGTGTATGCGTACTAGATCTTCGAACTATTCTGAGCCCGAGACTCGTGAAGATTTAGATATGGCTGGTGTTAATAACAACAATAATCACCCACCTCAACCCAATTTGAATAATAACAACAACAACAACAATGTCCACCTACCTGATTTACGAACCATGGAGGAATTGTGCCAACCCACCATGAACGGACGCGGAGGCCCGATTGCGCCAATGCACGTCACGGCCCAGGGGTTTTCGTTGAAGCATCACATGATCCAACAAGTGCAGACGAACCCATTTCGTGGTATTCCGGATGATGATGCCAACAAACACCTCGACAAATTCATTACCATTACCCAAAGCATGAAGTGCCCCGGTGTTTCTATGGATGACCTTCGCCTCCAACTTTTTCCACACTCGCTTTCTCACCATGCCGAAAAATGGTTTGACTGTCTTCCTAAGAATTCTATTCATACGTGGAACGACATGACTCAACGCTTTTTATCGCGCTACTTTCCCCCATCCATGGTCACTAGCCTTCGTAACCAAATCAGTGGATTCATGCAAGAGAATGATGAATCGCTTTTTGATGCTTGGGAACGATACAATGATTTGATCGACCGCTGTCCAAATCACAATATGCTCCCCGTCACTCTCATTGACACCTTCTACAATGGTCTCACTTTTCGTGATCGTGACACGATCAATGCCGCCGCCGGTGGTACTTTTATGAAAAGGAGACCGGAGGAGTGTCGAGAGTTGATCGAAAACATGACTACTCACCACAAGAATTGGGATTCATCCGCATCCTCAAGATCTAACTCGAGAGTCAATGTTTCTTCTACTACCTCCAATCCTGAAATGACTGAAATTTCTCGACAACTCGCTGAAATGAACAAGAATTTCATGGCCATGGCCACAAACCACTTTCAACAAGCTAAAGTCGTTGCTATTTCTTGTGACACATGTGGTGGCCCTCATTCTTATAATGATTGTCCCTCTACCCAAGCCAATTATTCTGAAAACGTTAACGCAGCTTACGACACTTATCCCACAGGAGGCTATCAAGCTCGCCCGCAAGGAGACCGTGGCTTGCTAAGTTATCGTTCCAACAATTATCTTGCTCCTCCCGGTTTCCCTCCTGCAAACCAAAACCAACAACAAAGCTATAACCGAAACAACCTATCCCAACCTCGTGCTCAAAATCAATATCAATCCCAAAGGAACCCATACCCAACTCAAGGAAATTCTCAAGCTTACCAAGCTTCACCTCTCAATCAACCGATGGCAGTAAACCAAGACGTCGAGACGTTCATGAAGACTAATCGTGAGATGGTGACGAATCTTCAGAGTCAATTTGTCAACTTGAAGAATGACATGGTGAAACAAGGGAGCGATATTCAAGCCGAGCTAAGGAATGATATGGCCAAACACAGCAATGAAATTAATGCCAACATGCAAACCTCTTTTAATAATCAAGCGGTTCACCTTCGTGATATGATTGGTTCGCTCATCCAAGGTAATCAACCCTCTTCTTCGGGTACTCTTCCGAGTAATACCGTTGCGAATCCAAGAGGGGAGATGAAAGCAATCACTACTCGTAGTGGAAAAGGTTATATGGAACCCGAGCATCCTACACCTCCACCCGTGATTGTGAACAAGGAAAAAGAGCAACTTTCCTCACCTCCTTCACCTTCTATCCCCATTTCCCCACCACCCGTGGTTGTGAGTGATCCTATTCCCTTAAAGCCTTCTTCTTCATCTAATATACCTTATCCCTCAAGGTTTAGGAAAGTGAATCAAAAGAGCAAGGATGATATTCAGGTTTTAAACTTTCTAAAAATGTTTAAACAATTGAATTTTAACATCTCCTTTGCCGAGGCTCTCACCCACATGCCCAAATACGCTAAGATGTTTAAAGATCTTCTAAGTGATAAGAAAAAGCTTCTTGACATCGCTCAGACACAACTTAATGAGAACTGCTCCGCAGTGCTCTTAAGGAAATTGCCCACCAAACTTGGTAATCCGGGTCGCTTCTTGATTCCTTGCAACTTCCCGGGAGTAGAGAATTGCATGGCCCTAGCCGATCTAGGTGCCAGTATAAACTTAATGCCTTTAAGTGTTTGGAAGCAATTATCTCTCCCCGAGCTAGTCCCCACCAAAATGACTTTGGAATTAGCCAACCGTACGGTTGCTTATCCAGTGGGGATAGCCGAAGATGTCTTTGTTGGCGTTGACAAATTCACCTTCCCGGCGGATTTTGTCGTCGTTGACTACGAGATGGATCCTCGTGTTCCATTAATCGTCGGACGTCCATTCCTGAGGACCGGTCGCACTCTCATTGATGTAGCCGCGGGCGAAATAATCATGAGAGTTGGTGACGACAAAATTGTCTTCAACATGGGTAAGATTTCTAAGCAACCTTATTCGTATGAGAGTGTTAATGCTATTGATGTTCTCGATGAGGCTTGTGAAGAATATTTTCATGATGCTTGCAAAAGTACTCTCTCTTCTCTACCCAATGTTGAGACCGTTGCCTCAATTGCTCCAGCATTGACTCCTTTTGGAGAAAGTGACTTGGATGATTTCGAAGCTAGCTTGGGTCCTCTTGATATTAAGTATGATAATTTGTCCACCAATTGGGATGAAGACATTCGTACTATTGAGAGACTTCTCAATGAGGACCCCTTTTCTCCTCCTTCTCCTAAAGAGGTGACTAATGATGATCCATCGTTAGTTTCACCATCTATTGAGGATCCTCCTACTCTTGAGCTTAAGGACCTACCTCCTCATCTTGAGTACATTTTCCTAGAAGACAACAAGAAGTTACCAGTCATCATCGCGAAGGACCTGAAAGAAGAAGAAAAATCCCGACTTGTCGCCGTGTTGAAGAAGCATAAAAGAGCTATCGCTTGGAAAATCTCCGACATCCGTGGAATTGGTCCTCACTTTTGCACACATAAAATTCTCATGGAGGACGACTTTAAGCCCACAATTCAAAGCCAACGAAGGGTGAATCCTAAAATCCATGAAGTCATCAAAAAAGAGGTTATCAAACTTCTTGATGCGGGTATGATTTACCCTATTTCGGATTCACCATGGGTTAGTCCAGTCCATTGTGTGCCTAAGAAAGTCGGTATCACCGTTGTGCCCAATGCTAACAACGAGTTGATTCCTACCCGTCTCGTTACTGGGTGGAGAGTTTGTATAGACTACCGCAGACTCAATGATGCCACGAGAAAGGATCATTTCCCTCTACCTTTTATGGACCAAATGCTTGAACGTTTAGCGGGTAATGAATATTACTGCTTTCTTGATGGTTTCTCGGGTTATTTCCAAATACCCATCGATCCCCAAGATCAAGAGAAGACAACATTCACTTGTCCCTATGGCACATTTGCTTATAAAAGAATGCCTTTTGGCTTATGCAATGCCCCCGGGACTTTCCAAAGGTGCATGTTGGCTATCTTCCATGACATGGTTGAGCAAACCATGGAAGTCTTCATGGATGATTTCTCGGTCTTCGGGGATTCCTTCTCTTCTTGCCTTGCCAATTTGGAACGTATGCTTAAGCGGTGCGAAGACACTCGCCTTGTTCTGAATTGGGAAAAATGCCATTTTATGGTAAAAGAAGGCATTGTGCTAGGACATAAAATTTCTAAAGCCGGTCTTGAAGTCGACCGTGCTAAAGTAGATGTCATAGCCAAATTACCTCCACCTTCAACCGTCAAGGGTGTGAGAAGTTTTCTGGGTCATGCGGTCTTTGATCGTCGATTCATTCAGGATTTCTCTAAAATCGCTCGCCCGATGACCCACCTCTTGGAAAAAGATACTCCTTTTATCTTTTCTAAAGAGTGTCTCGAAGCCTTCAATCTTCTTAAGGATAAGCTCACTAAGGCACCGGTCTTGGTTACCCCTAATTGGGAGCTGCCTTTTGAATTGATGTGCGATGCTAGCGACTTTGCTATTGGTGCGGTTTTGGGCCAACGAGTGAATAAACACTTCCAACCAATCCACTACGCTAGCAAAACAATGACGGGGGCTCAATTGCATTATACGACAACTGAAAAAGAGCTTTTAGCTGTTGTCTATGCTTTTGAGAAATTTCGCCCCTATCTTGTTTTATCCCCCACCATCGTATACACGGACCATTTCGCGTTGAAGTACTTGATGACAAAGCATGATTCTAAGCCAAGACTTCTTCGCTGGGTTTTACTCCTTCAAGAATTCAACATTGAAATTCGTGACAAGATGGGAGCCGAAAACCTGGCCGCGGATCATCTGAGCAGACTTGAGGATCCATATAAAGGGGATCATCCGAACAAAGAGATCAATGACTCTTTCCCCCTTGAGACCTTAATGTCTATAAATCTCAATCTTGATGGCACCCCGTGGTTTGCGGACATTGCAAACTACTTAGCGGGTGGTATTCTCATCAAAGGGTTAACATCCCAACAAAAGAAGAAGTTCTTTAACGATGTTAAGACTTACTTTTGGGATGACCCTTATCTATTCAAACAATGTGCTGATCTGATCATTCGTCGTTGTGTTGACGGACCGGCAGCTTTTGACATTCTCCAAGCTTGCCACAAAGGACCCACCGGTGGTCACTTTGGTCCCAACTACACCGCTAAAAAAGTGTTTGATTCTGGATTCTATTGGCCCATCATTTATCGTGATGCTCACGAAATTGTTAAGCATTGTGATGCTTGCCAACGCCAAGGCAAGATCACACATAAGGATGAGATGCCTCAAAATTTCATACAGGAATGTGAAATCTTTGATGTATGGGGCATCGACTTTATGGGGCCATTTCCATCCTCCAAAGGGAACAAGTACATCCTCGTCGCCGTCGACTACGTTTCTAAATGGGTTGAAGCTAAGGCTCTTCCTACGAATGATGCGAGGGTGGTTGTGAACTTTTTGAAGCAGCTTTTCGCTCGATTTGGCGTTCCTCGTGCTATTATCAGTGAGCGCGGGACTCATTTTTGCAACGATCAATTTGCAAGAGTCATGGCTAAGTATGGTGTCAATCACCGTCTTTCCACCGCCTATCATCCCCAAACCAATGGGCAGGCCGAGATTTCCAACCGTGGCTTGAAGAGAATTTTGGAGCGTACTGTGGGAGAGCATCGCGTCGCGTGGGCCGATAAGTTAGATGATGCTCTGTGGGCTTTCCGTACTGCTTATAAGACCCCGATCGGCTGTACGCCTTATCGTCTTGTGTACGGGAAAGCCTGCCACCTACCCATCGAGCTGGAACATAAGGCGCACTGGGCCTTGAAGTGGGCTAACTTTGACATCAACAAAGCCGGTGATCATCGCAAGGTTCAACTCAACGAGCTCAATGAACTGCGGAATGAAGCTTATGAGAACTCGCTGATCTACAAGGAGAAGCCGAAGATCATTCATGACGCAAAAATCAAGAACCGAGAGTTCCACGTTGGTGATCAAGTCTTACTCTTTAACTCTCGGTTGAAGATCTTCTCTGGCAAGTTGAAGAGCCATTGGTCTGGTCCATTCACCATCTCCAACGTCTTTCCATATGGGACCATTGAGATTTCTCAGCCAAATGGGCCCAATTTCAAAGTGAATGGCCAGCGTCTGAAGCTGTACTTTGGTGAGGACATCTCTCAAGAGATGATTCCATCCCTCACCACGTTCCCCATGAACTAAAATTGGGTCGAGTCAGGCTCGTGACTCGGTGAAAAAAAACAAGCGCTTCTTGGGAGGCAACCCGTGTTCTATCCTTTACTGCTTTCATAATAAGTGTAGGGGGAGCCCCGCATATGTTTGTTGTCTTGTTTCTTGTGCTGTGCAGGGATTAAAGCTTCAAAGATCCACCTTGATGACTTTTGACGAACCGTGATACCGTGTTCCCATCTTCCCGGTTCTATCCTAAACTCTTGTGATTCAATATTTCATATTTTATATATGTTCACATTGAATTCACTTTAGTTGTCCTTTCCTTAGAAAGAGTTAAACAAAGTGCACAATGTCCTAAGTGTAGGGGAGTTTACTCCCACATGCTTAAACATTGAGGACAATGTTTATCTCAAGTGTAGGGGGACTTCTATCGAAGTAAGTGGTCTTTTCCATGAATTTGCCCTCATTTTAACCGGAAAATTTGATTTTTCGACATTTTTCAAAATTTTTAATCTATTTTGGCCTAAGTTGTATAGTTTTACTTTCCTTTATTATGGTTATTTTCTTTCCTTGCTTAAATAAAGTGGTTTAAAATTTTTCTTAGTCATGAATATTTTGACTCAACCCGACTTTACTTATCTAAGTTTACTCTAGCTAGTATCCTTAACGTGTTTAAGTCAAGTTTTGCTAGGCTTTTATATAGGGAGCTTTAAAACGCGAAAGTCTTAACTCTCACGGGTTAAGAACAAGAACTTTTCGCAAGTTCCTATAATTGACCCTAGAGAGTCGTTTATCAAGGGAACTTTAAAATGCGATTTCTAAACTTGAAAAAGTCTAAGAATTTGCAAGATCCTATAGGCGACTCGAAAACCCAAAACATGGATTTAATAGGCTAAGCATCCACGAGTCTCATTCTTTGAGATTTTAAACTGTGGAGGACGAGAGATGATAGAGTCAATTATAAGTTCGGTATTCTTTCGTGAATTTATGTGAGTTAATTATAAGCCTATTCTCCCTCCGCTTGTTAATAAATTTATCTGCAATAAATAAGGTTGTACGATTTAAAAGGTTACTTAGCTTCTATCCCCAGATCGTTTAAAAGTTGCTCGGTACGGATTAGAGTTCATAGCCAAGGCATAAATTATTGAAGCGGGATGCGAAGATTGGCGAGTCCGAAAAGAAAATCAATTTGAAGGATCGAGACACACGACGAAAAGCAAGAACTCCCCAAAAAGTCATGGAGAAATCTATCCGAAAAGACCCTAACAAGGTATGAGGATAAATAGATCCAAGTCCTAAAAGGAGGCGGATCGTTATATATCAAAGTCCAAAATAAAGATTGGAGAAAAATGAAGAAGTCGTGGTCCAAAGATGAAGAATCTCTCAAAACTTCAAGTGAAGAAATTCCTATTATGAAGAGAAGACCATAATTTCAAGAACGTCTCTCAAAGATTTGAAGTATGAAGTCGCTGCCAAATATCGATCCGAGAAAGGTCTCAAATCGTGAAGCGAGTTATGCCAAGATATGAACTTTATGAGGTCCCGAGAAGCAGTTTTAAAAGATTTGGTCCTTTAGCTAACTATTGATTAAATCGTTCACTTTATTTTCAGCCTAAATAACTATCGAAATAAGTCAAACAATGCATCCTCGTGATCATTCAAAACAAAAATAAAATATAAGAGATACACCTAGGAATAAGGGAGTCTAAGTGAGTAATTGGCCCACATGAGTTCGTGATAGTTTGCTAACTTATAATAACAATGATCTCATTTTTAAGCTTGGTATGGGGAACGTGAAACTTGAGGATGATAAACGTTCATGGCTGCCAAAACCCAATGTAAGTTTTTAATTTCTTTACTTATTCTATCTTTTCATGTTTAGCATTTAATAAAGGCCAAGGTAGGTTATTTATGATGGAAAATGTAAACCGTGCTTTAAAATTAATGCATTGCATGAGGGCATTGCAATGGTCAAGTGTAGGGGATTTAATAAGTGTGAAAACACTTATTCTTTTACCACTTATTTCCAATAATAACAGGACCAAAACGTGTGATTTATGTTGTAAAAGTCGGAATTATGCGTGGTTTGTGTTTTTATTGTGTTTTAGGACAAAAAATATGAAAAAGGAAGAAAACACGGGTTTTCACGGGCTTTTATCGAAGAAAACGGGAAAAGACGAAGTCAAAAGATCAAGAGTGCAAAAAGAACGGAAGTCCAAGGCCTATTCTGAAGATTTATCGAAGAAAAAGTCTAAAGGCGAAAGTTTAACGAAGTCGAAGAACTTAAGTCTTATAGAAGAAGAAAATTAAAAGACAAGTTCAAATTCCGAGACGACAAAGACAAAGAATTAAAGTCGAGTCGAGAAAACGTGAAGAAAGCAAGAATGAAGATGCAACACATGCACTCCTTCCACCTTCCCTATAAACACCCTCCTAATAGTCATTAGGAGGGGGGGTTAGCTAGTTAGTCTTCAATTTTTAGTTTTTCACTTTTTAGAGAGAGAAAGTCTTAAACTTTCTCTCACTATGTTTCATCTTTTTCTTTTAATCTTTCAAGATTAAACACTTTGTATTGCTTATTTTCATTAATCAAGTTCCATTTTAAGCTTTTAATCCTTAATCTCATTCTACTTTTCTTTGATTTTAGATTGATTTTGGTGCGATTATCATATGATCCGTGTTGTTCTAATTGATTTCGTGCTTAAAAAGTTAATCTTTTGATCATTTCATAAGTTTTCATTTGATTAAGCTTTAATACTTTTGTGCTTATTGGCTTATTTTTATGATTAGCTTATTTACTTTATGAAAAGTTTTCTTAAAAAGTTTATCTTTTTATTGTTCGATCCAAAAAGTTGCTTATTTTGAGGTTGAATAAGTTGATACAAGTGCTTATTCGATCCGGTTTAGTCATTGATTCGGTTTAGTTTGGTGATAAGCTTATTATATAGCTTATTCATTAGCTTTTACCCAAATCCCATCATTTTCGGAAAGGGTACAAACCCCTTTCCGATTGCTGCCTATTCCGACCGAGCCCACCCCTCTTTCCGATTGAGTCCAATCAGAAAAGGGTTTTGTCTTTCCGATCACACCACAAGTATTCCGATTGTTGCCATTTTCCCATTATTCCGATTAGTAGCCTTTGTTGAACATTCCGATTTGAGTTCCTATTTGTCTAGTATTCCGATCTGGCCCATTTGCTGAACTTTCCGATTGGTAGTCTTTTGTCCCATATTCCGACGGTGAGTCTTTGGTGTATTCCGACTGGGGTGCATTTGGATTTTCCGATTGGGACCTTTATTTGCCCATATTTCGACAGCCTCCATTTCCATATTCCGACCACCAGATCGGAATACATTCCGATCTGGGCTTGTTTTGGCTTATTCCGATCTTACTTTCTTTTAGTACTTTTCAACTAAGTTCTTATTTTTAGAAAGTTTTTCCAAGTGTTAGTTTTATTTAGTGTGCTAGTACTTTTCCTTTGTTACCTTTAAGTTTACAAGCATTTATTTTCACTCTCCATTTTAATATTAATCTTTATTCTTCCATTTTACTCAACGACACTTTAATTACTTGCTAATAGTTTAAAATTAGATAATCAAAACCAAATCATTCTCTTGATTCTCCAAAAGACGATTGAGTCGCACTTTAGACCGGTTTTCAATTCGAAAAGACTTGGGACTAACGAATTTTGATACTTTGGGGTAAAATCTTAAGTATTAGTGGGTGGAGAGCCTTTTAAAGTTAATGGACACCGTTTGAAGCCGTATGTTGAGTTGGAGAGTAATCAGATGAAAACGGTTGATGTGGTTTACTTGGAACCACTCCAACCGTCTCAATAGCTCATTTGAGTTATGTCTGGCTGAAGACGGTAACTTAGCGCTTCGCGGGAGGTAACCCGTGGATTGAGGTTTGTAGTGTGTGTATTTTCTTTTGAAATTTATTATCTTATTTTTGTGTGTGTTTAAAACTTTGTGAGAGTGTTCACTACAAACCCTCACGAGACAAAACTCGTCCATTCGGACTACCGAGTGGTTTAAAGGCTTGTTGCATACGCTAAATGCAACCGTGATTCCTATGAAAGTGAGTTAGGTTTTTGTTTTGTGTGAGTTTGTCAAATATATTTTTAACCAAAATTTTAATTTAAAGTTTTTGCATTCGGGGCAATGCAATGCTTTAAGTTAAGGGGGTGGCACATGTGTTACATGTTTTTGTGTGAAATTTTGGTCAAAACGGGTTAAAATGTGATTTTTGGGAAAAATTAATAATTTTTAAAAAATTTAAATCATAATTCAGAGTCTTGTGCTAATTGGATGTGGAAGTTTCTTCTACATTTATGTTTGTTGAGTGTTTGCAGATTCTGAAGATTAGCTTGTGGATGATTTATTGGAACAAGCTAGAGGATTTGGCCATAATTATCAGGTGCACCCGATTCCATTGTATAACTTGGTTATTAAATTAATTTGATTGTTTGCATGTAGTTAGGCATATGTATAATTAGTAGATGATCAAACCATACCCGGTTGAATTCCCTCTACTTACCTTTACTTAGATCGAGTAGAAAGTTTGAATAAAATAATATGAAATATAGTAATGTAATAGTTGGGTTAAGACACTTAAAATTGATGTTATTCGGCTCACCGCCCGCGTACGGTAGCGTTAGAAAAAAGTTGGAGAACTGTCATAATTATTGGTGGTAGTCATATTCTGGGCTTGCCTATCTGATTCGTCACCCGCACAAGGTGATACTTTAGTTGTTAGCATGGGTCAGACGCCAATTTTTATGATGGGTAGCATCGCACTTAGCTGAGACAATTTTATGTGAAATAACACAAGCCTTGTATTGTTGTCATGCAATTAGGAAGATTAGTTTAATTTAGTGCATTGATTAATTAGACTATGTGGTAGATAACTCCATCATATGATGTACCAGTAGGCATGAAGTATAATTGTTCCCATTTATTTAAAACGGACTTAATTACCGGTTCCCATGTGCCAATGTGTTTTAGTATGCACCTATAGGATAGATATTCATTTTTCTGAATGACTGGTCTTTATATCAACCTTAAAAGGAGTGTATAAAGCGTTCGGGATGACTTGCATAAGAAACGGTCCCTTATGGCAAAAAAAAGAGCGTATGTGTGATGTGAAAATAAAAAGAAAAAAATGTGAAAAAATGAAAAAAAAAGTGAAAGTATGTAAGCTAATGTATGATGGCTTATGATGTGCTCTTATGGTATATAAACTCCAATGTTATAAAAGGTGTAAGATATTTGAAACTGAGTAAACTGAAGTTCGTTTCTCTCGATTCTTAACCAATTGAAGGTCCTAACAATATCAAGTTTATTATCGTTTTTGGTTGATAGAGTTATTTGGATTTTCTATGTCTATTTAATCAAGCACGTAAAAATGGTGAAAAATATTAAGCTACGTAACCTAATAACTAGTTTTTCACTTAGTTATGAAAGTTTGTTAAACCGATCTTTTCGAATTGATTACTAGTTAAAAGTGTGACTCAGTCGTTCTTGGTGGAAAAATAAATGGTTTGGTTATCTATTTTAAACTAAAAGTAAAATGAAAATGTCGTTGAGTAAAATAAAAGCTTTAAAAATTAAACTAAAAATTACTAGAAAAACACTTGGTAAAAACAGAGATTTCGGGAAGCGTGCAATTTTTGGAAATTAAAATGTAATGAATTTAAAACTTGAATACTTTGTAGAACTAAAAACTTTGTAAAAATGAAAACTCAAACCCATCGGAATAACCATGGTCGGAATACAACCATCGGAATGTATGTGTCAGAATGTATTAAAAACAAAACCATCGGAATATAACACTGAAAGCTATCGAAATAATAGTAAATTAACTCAATCAGAATGCGTTTCATCTTAATATAACCTTAAGACCCATCGCAATATACGATCGCAATGAGCGATCGCAATCACGATCGGAATAAGGGATCTGAATACACTTGATCACAAAGTAAAACCCTAAGGTTATTGCGATCACACTGAAACCGTCGGAATGTAACGTCGCAATGAGTAACCCCTAACTTTGCGATGGAAATGATAATATTCTGATGAAATGCTATAAGCTAAGACTCGAATAAGCACTAATAACAAAGATAAATAAGCACCTATTTGAATCCCAATCAAACGAAAATGAGCATAAAAGTTAAGACTTTTAAAACACGAAATAAACAAACCTTATAATTCAAACTTTTAAAAAGATTAAATTTTTTTTAAGAAAACTTAAAAGACAATGAGCTATATACGAAATAAGCCAATAAGCACAACAAGCTTAAAGCTTAAACCGTATAAAAACTTAGTAGGGAATAAAAATATGAACTTTCTAACACAAAAACATCAAAATCAAACACGAATCAAGAACATTTCGGATCAAAGATAAATCAAAATCAAGAAACGTAGAAGAAGATTAAAGATTAAAAGCTTAAACTTGGACTTTTGATTAATGAATTCCAAATACAAGGATGAAATAAAGCTTAAACTTGAAAGAAAATATGAAGAAAAGATGAAAACTTAGTGAGATAAAGTTAAACACTTTCTCTCTCTAAAATGAAAAACTAAAGAAAGAAAAATAACTAGCTAACACCCTCCTAATGTGTCATTAGGAGGGTATTTATAGGAGGAGGGGAGTGCATGTGTGCTTCCTTCTTTCTTTCTTTTCGACTCGATTTAAATTCTTTGTCTTTCTCGACGTCTTCTCGGGATTTGTCGATATAAATTGAACTTGTCTTATAATTTCCTTCTTCTATTAGACTTGAGTTCTTCGACTTCATTAAACTTTCGTCTTTAGACTTTTTCTTTGATAAATCTTCAGAATAGGCCTTGGACTTCCGTTCTTTTTACATTCTTGATCTTTTGACTTCGTCTATTTTCTTTTTCTTCGATAAAAGCCCGTGAAAGCCCATGTTTTCTTCCTTTTTCATATTTTTACCCTGAAACACAATAAAAACAAAAACCACGCATAATCCTGACATTTACGACATAAAATACACGTTTTGGCTTGGTTATTATTATAATTAAGTGGTAAAAGGATGGGTGTTTTCACACCTATCATAACCATAAAACATTTAGCAATTACCAAATATTATTCACAAAAGGACAAAAATGTAAATCTATGAAAGTAATGTGCTAAAAATGTAAGTAAATGAAACTTAAATGCTTGAAATTTAAAAATCAGAAAGTTAAAGGACCAAATATGTAAAATCTAACAACTTTCTAACCAAATGTAACAACTTTGAAAAATGTCTAACTGAAATTGACAACTTGTTAAAAGTAATGGACTAAAAACTTGCAAACCCTAATTATAAGGAAGTTTAGCTAGAAATGTAAATAGTAACAAACTAAGAGGACTAATATGCAATAAAATGGAAACTATAACCAAAAACGGGCACCAAGGGACAAATAAGCTCGTTTAAGCTCAAAACTGAACCAAATAAGCTCTAACAAGTTTCAAACAGCTTAAAATTGAAAAATACTTAGACTTGTCCAAGGACAAAGCTTAAAACTCACTAGAACTCAAATAAGCCAAATCCAATAAGCCAAGAATAAGCTACCATAAAATCCAGACATGCACATTCAAATTTTAAAGTCAAATCTTATTAATCAGCTTATTGTTAGTCTGGAATGTCTTTTCTTGTGAAAAATGGTCAAGTATATAAGAAGGAAAATGGAAATAAGTTGAATCCTAGCTTATTTGACTTTTGTTGACCAAAAAGTGAAAATTCTCAAAAGCTCAAAATTTGTTCAAGACATGTTTCTAAGTAAGAATGTGGAATAAAAATGAAACTTTTATGAAGTGGAAATGCCTATCTAAGAAAACAGATTGCTACTTAATCACAGAAACTTACAGTTGCCCAAGGGCTTATTCAAAAGCTGATTCCAAGCTTATTTATGAAAACTGTATAATTTCCTTAACAAGACTTGAACTTCAGATGTTAATGGACATCTAGAAACTGGTTTCAATGATTTTAACTAAGAAATGAAACAATGGTAAGGAATCAAAATCAACTACTTTCTGATGAACTAAGAACAAAAGCTTGACCCAAACGTTTTACTAACCATTTGCCTGTTTGACCAAATTATGCTAAAAGATAATTGTTAGAACAAATTATATATTCTCACAAAATATATAATTCAGCTTATTTATTATTCTCACGAGATTTTAGGTTCAGGTGCGTACAATTTATTGATGGTTCCGGGTTTCGAAACCATCAAAGGGAAGAAGAAGACACATTGAACGCACAACGAGTACACGTGATGAACTTCATACCTTCTTTTGATTTGAAGATATTCCGGGATGACATTTGTCATAGCCGCAGAGAAAATCAATGTTGTAACTCGTGGCATTATGAATCTCTAAACGGTACACTACTGATTCGAGGTTTAATTGTTTGATTGTTGCAATTAAACATCATCATTATCCTATATGCATTCCCGGGACTTAATTGACTCTGGTGCATCTCCGGAAGAAGACATGTGCATTTCCGGGACATAATTGACTCTGGTGTTACGATGTCAACTTCATGAATGGGATAAAGTGTCCACTTCAGTATTTGAGCTTCATAATTGGGATTGATTTTCTTTCTTCAACTATGTGGGGGAAGAAATGTCTTGATTTTTTCTGGTATGCATAACTTGAACTCTCAGGGGGAAGAAAAATTCAGAAGAATTATTCAAGCGTGAGATGAAAAGTTGTTGATCTACTTGGTGTGCCCCAAACTTTCAATCCCTCTTAGCAACATTATCATGTTATATGATGGGATTTGCTTGTTAGATTCCGCTGTGCGCTTAATCATTCTAAGCTTTATTGAAAGCTTTGAAGTTGCTTACGAGGATTCTCGGTTTAGGGGGAAGCTATTTAAAGCTTCTACATCAAGTTTACGTGGCATGAATTAGGGGGAAGCTAATTCAGAAGCTTCTCCTTAACCAGAAGTGTATGGGTTACTTAGCTCGCGTCGTTACAGTATTTCTTCTACAAGTTACCTTAAAGATGAGTCGTTTTGAAGACGAAGGCCTCAGAAGACTTCATCAGCATTAGACGCTTCATGAAAGCTCTTATTCTTAATCATTTTGTACTTGTTAGGAAGAATATTATAAGGAATTCTACAAGTCGTCCCATGGGGGAAGATTGTTGGAAACTCACTTTATGTGACGACATTTAAGAATTCTCGTTAGTTATCATAGTCACACACGCTTAGACTAGACTAGTATCAATGCATAGTTTAAGGTGCGTGTGTGACTATATATACCCCTCCTTAGCTTCCAAGGAGGGGTGTTGCTTGTCATTTTATTCACTTTAAATACATTTACATTTCACATTCAACCTCTCCACTCTCTCTCTAAGCTCATCAATGGCTTCCACCACCATCTACCACCACATTAGACCACCAGATCCGATTTAGCATTTATACAAAACTGTATAATTTCCTTAACAAGACTTGAACTTCAGATGTTAATGGACATCTAGAAACTGGTTTCAATGATTTTAACTAAGAAATGAAACAATGGTAAGGAATCAAAATCAGCTACTTTCTGATGAACTAAGAACAAAAGCTTGACCCAAACGTTTTACTAACCATTTGCCTGTTTGACCAAATTTTTGACTACCAAACTTTACAGACTTGTTTCAAATGGCTAAAGAATGAGTAATGAACAAAGATTAACCAGATTATCACACTTGAATTACAATATGTATGCAGATCCAAACACAAGTTTCAAAAACTGAAATGAATTTTAGTGAATGATTTTTGAGTAAAAGATTAAAACAAGCTATGACTTATATCTACACAAAATTAATGAGCAAAATGAGATGTTAATGAGCTAAGAACAGACTTGATAACAGACTAGAACTCAAAGTGTAACTCAAAGCTTTAACAGAAACTAGTAAAAGACAGGCTAACAGCTAACAATCTATGAACAATCTATCTAATCAACAGAATCACAGCAAATCAGACTAACACACTTTATCAAAGCAGCAATTAGTAACTAATCTAGAATTGAGCATGTATTGGACAATTAAGTGGAACCAAAACTCAGAATCTTAAAACCTTTTAGCATTAGGCCTCCATTAATGGAGTAGGTAGGCGTTGAGCCTCCTAAACAGTGCAAAACCACCCCCTTAGCACTAACAGTAACAACTCAATCATCTACCATCATCATTCTGATCAAATCTACCAAATTCTGCTACACAAATCAACTCAACAATCTGGAATCAACAAAGATAGCTACAATTCTTCAAAGAGCTTCTAATGATCAAGTGTGATCATAAGAAACTCATATCAGCAACATAAATCAAGAGTAATGCAAGGTATAGTAAGAAGATTGAAGGAAATGAGTGATTTTATTGAATTTGAACTGAAAGTTTGTTACAAGGGTAGGTAAGGTAGTTACAACTAACTAATAACTAACTCAAGAGGTTGTCAAGCTCTTGAGTTCGTTATACTAACTGCTAACTAACAAGATTGAAGGAGAAAAATGAAAGTGTGTGTGAATTTCACACTTTGCTACCTACAACAAATGAAAGGTCCTATCCCTAATTATAGAAGAGAAATGAGAGTGATTTAGGGTTGATGACATGTTCCATCCAATAGCAAGCTTCCAGGTGTCATGATTTGCTCAATTGCAAATTCTTGTGTTCATCACGAATTGGGGGATTTTGATCATTTGAGTTTCAGCTTGATTAAGTGTTTCCATTGTGTTCCTTTCTTGAAGACGAGCAATTTTAATGTATAAATCTTTTCTTGAAATGCATTGTAGCTTGAGATTGAATCTGGGTTTGTTTGTTGAAGAAGATTCCATGTGGTAGTCTTCGGTTGGGCAAGAGTTGAACACACGGATTGATATCCATAATTGGATAAAAGATTATTGAGTGTCAGCTTCTGATTGGTCTATAACTGAGTTAGTGGGTTGTACTCTGGGGATTCGGCTCAATTAATGAACTGGTGAGCTGGCTTGTATAGCTGGCAATCCTTGTTTAATTATTCTTGCGTTCTCATTGGTTATAAGCATTGATGAGATGGCATTTGTACATGATCTCATCGGTCTTTTCACGCTTTAAATGCATAAAAATGTCATAAAATACCATATATATGCTTGTGTTTGTTTACTTGTGTATTTTAGGTATGGATATCGTGAAAAAGACAAAAGATTACAAGAAACAAGGAAAAACGAACACGAGAAACGAAGCCGTACAAAGAACCGGACCCTAGTTCATGATTTATCCAACATTTACCCTTGAAGACTAGAAGATATGCAAGATTGATCCTCAAACAATGAAGAAATGACACTTAAAACCCTTGTGAATTCATTAATTACAAGTTTGGTCCCTTAAGTTTGTCAAAATTGCAAAACGGTCCTTCAACTTTGAAGAAATGGCAAGATTAGTCCTTCATCAAATCTAATTTGTCAATTATGGTCCCTCATGGAGTCAAAGTTACATTGAAGACCTTTGAAGATCAAGAATGTCCAAGATCAGCCCTTGAATTATGGAAAAATGGCAAAAACAACCCTTTAAAACCTTTTGCCAAAGTTTTGTGCCAAAAGTGTAAAAGATGGAAACTTCTATAACAAAGGAAACAAGTTTTTATGGCTGAAAAACTTGTTATTCACATTTTGCCAAAAACCAAGGACTCATACTACAAACTTCAAACTTCAAACACACAAACACGCGCCAAACAGATTCCACTCCACCAAAAACGGATCTATGGGACCACTATTCATGTTCATCCACCCAGAATTTACTTTTACCAAACAAAGGGTTAATCCAAATTACCTTGACCAAAAAGTAATTAACCCTCACACATACACATCCCACACTTGAACTAACCCATCACATCACCATGGACCCCACCCCCATTCACCCGTCCACCAATCATGTGACAACTTTCTCTCCAAGTAAAGCCACGTGTCAAGATCAACAGCCTAGACTCTCTACTTAACGAGTAAGCTAAAATAAACGTCTAGGATCATTTTGGACAGCTCATCAACAACAAACGGCCTCAAGTGCTCGAGGACAATTTGGAAATTTCACTTCTAGGGTTTGTGAATAGTGTTAGCTTGGCATTTGCCTATAAAAGGAGACCTCAACCTGTGAGAGTCCCTTTGTTCCAGTTTTAGGCTATCAATCTTTGTAATCCCTTTTTAAGTTAATAAAATTTGATTTCAGAAATTTGTGAAATCTCTTTTATGTTTGTTAAAAGTTGGTGTTAGAATAGCCTAAATCTGAGTTCCACTTTTATGTTTGAAGGTTTTTGAGGCAAGGTTTTAATCCATAAGACTTGTGTTTCAAAAATCAGAAAGTGTTTGATATTGTTCATCACTTTGGTTTGTTCTTCTTAGCAGGTACATTGGAAGCTGGTACTTGTTCTGCTAGTACCTCAGCTCAAACAATCCAGGGCCTGGATGTAGGTCTTGGAGGTTTGCACCCTTCTCCCTTTTCAATTTTCTCTTTTATTTTCTGAATTTTGGTGATATTGCATGATTGTTCTTGAATATGTGTTATTGTTGTTGAATCTTGTTTATCTGTGTTGGTTTGATGTTATTGAGTGGTTATTGACTTGATTTGTGGGTTAAAATCTGAATTATCCTTTGAAAATTTGTCAAAACAGATTATTAAGGGGTGTTTGGTTTAACTGCATAAGAAGGATTTGTGGATTGTTGAGTGGTTGTTTATTGTTTCTATCTGTTGGTACCTGCTTATCTGGTATACTTGGTCATATATTTGCAGGTTTTGTGGTTTGAAACACCCAAATCCATTAAAGGGCTATAAAATCTTTGTTACTTGATAAAATTGGCTTAGGTTTAAGGCACACATAGATATAATCATAGACTAGGGCTAACAAGTGATTAAACCTAGTTAATAACATCAGGTAAGTAGGATTTGAGGCTTGAAATTGGATCTGTGGTCAATTAGATCAGCAAACTGTGCTTGTGTTCTTGACATTCATATCAGTAACTTTAATCTGCTTTGATCTTGTTCTATACTTTGATTTAGTGGCTGATTTAAGTTTGTTTGTGCTTATTCATAGTTTATATAGCTTGTGTATGCATCTGGTTGAATTTGGCTGGCTTATTCATGCTATATCTGCTTATTTGTGCATAACAGCTTATTTTCCATGTCTATGCAATATCTGGTTACTGTTTGATTAATCTGGGCTTATTGTGTGAACCAAATTGTGATTTCTTTGTTGATATTGACTCCTTGTGATTCACTGATCACAAGGGTACCCTTGTTTCCAATTGAATCCAACTAAATCTCTCTAAAAAGCTTGGTTAAATAGTCAAAGCAGTGGGAACTCCTTTCCCCTACTGCTAGCCACTGCTAGTGTATTTTGGGTTTCAGCTTATCCATAAGCTAAAATAGCTTATTTTAACCAGCAATAACTTGGATTTTGTAATAGGTGCTCATTATTTGACCCATTTGTTCATTCTGGAGCATTTGGTGTGTTGACTTTAGGGTTTGACTAGAAAACCAACTTAATTGACTTTTTCATAAGTGCTTATTGGTTCATTCTGGCTTATTGGTGTTGCTTATTGGATTTTTATTGATTGATTTGGCTATTTGAGTTCATTTGTGACATTATGCAAGTTGAATCAAGTTTTGAGGTGCCCTATATCTCAAACCCGAATATTTTGTCTTTTAGTGAAATTATACTTTGCTTATTTCTGGCTTATTGAGTGTGCTTTTCCAAAATGTCTTTTTACAGATCTCTTAAGCATCCCAAAAGAAGGTTGTGTGTCAAATTAGAGCTTATGGCATTAGCTTATTGCTTAATGGGCTTATTGGCCCAATAAGGATAAGCTGTTTGCTTAATAAGCTGTGATAAGCTCACTTTCAGCTTTTGGGACTTTAAAGTTTTGTGTTTAGAATTAAATTTTAAGTCAGATTGGGCTTTTCCAAGTCAATTGGGCCAAGTTTGACTTTTTGGGCTAAAAAGCCCATTAGTGTTGACTGTTTTTGGTTTTGGCCCATTTGAGGGCCCAATAGGGGTATTCTGGTCATTTCACTTTCATTTTCTGTTTAATTAGGTTAAAATAAACTAGTTTGCAAGTTTTTAGAATTTTTTATAACTTTTGGATTTTTAATATTATTTTATTATTATTTTTCAAAATTCACATTTTTCAACTTTTTATATTTTTCTTAGCTTAAATACATTAAAATAGGATTTTTGCAACTCTTAGATTAATTTTATCACTTTTAGATTAATTTTTATAATTATTTTAAATTTTAATAGTCTTTAAATCATTTTAAATAGTTTTTCTTAGTTTAAAATTTTCTAAAAATAGTTTTTAATATTTTTAAGTCATTTTAGAGGTTTACTAATTGAAAAATCTTTATTTGGGCTTTTTGATAATTAATTTGATTTTTAGGGCTTTAATTAGCATTTAAAAATTGAATATTTAATTAATTAAAAGGTTTGAAAAAGTTTTGATCATTGGTAAACTCTTAGTTTATTTATTTTGTTTTTTGGTGAATTTTTGGTAATTTTTAGAATTAATTTTTATTTTAGCTTATTTTACGGTTTTACGTTAAGTCGTAGTAGTAATTAATTTCACGTCTTCGTCATCCTCTTTTCTCATCCCTTTCTAACCAATATTAATCTCAAACCAATTACGAATTATTCACACACATATACCTCCTTGGGAAACGAACTTGAACTTCACCTAGGGTCATTTGTGCTTGATTTTCCTAAATCATCACTTAATACTTTTACCCTATTTTATGCTCTTTGTTTTCCTAAACAAGAGTGGTAACATACTACAACCATTTTGGCGCCGCTGCCGGGGAGGTGTGTCGTGATTAATTTGTCTTGTTGTTTTTAATATTAACCATAAATAGTATTTGTATTAGTAGAAATCTACTAATACGTATTATCGGTTTTTTGGTTTTTCTTGTGAAATTATTATTACTATATTGTATTAAGTATCACAATAAATACAAAACATCTCCAAAAGTGTGAAAACACAACCTTAATTGGGATTTGATCTCCTAATTATTGTATTCGAATCTCAAACAAAAAGAAAAAGGAAAAAATAGATAAATACTTTCGTGAAGCTCGATTTTGAAAAATACAAACTATAAGGTGGGTATAAGGCGGGTATTATAAAATATACCCTAAGTAAAGAGGCTCTTAAGTGCTTCGCGCCGCCTCGTTTCCCCGCTTGCTTGTGAGTATTTTGAGATTGAAGGCTAATCGAGGGTTTTGCCGCCCAAAGTATTATTACGTATAATATATTTGCTTGGTTTCTTTGTGATTAAACCCTCTTGAACAATTTGGTTTTCACCAAGGTTCTAAAGTCATTCGAAGGCGTTCACTCCACGTGATCGTTTTCATTCCTTTGAGGCTTCTTTAATAAAGAGTTTGATTCGAGGAGAGATTTGGTAGATTGTTGTCTACGAAGATACACAAAAAATCCAAAAAAAATTAAAAACAATAAAAAACACAAAAAATTGAAAATTCACAAAACACCCAAAAAGAATCTTCTTTGCTCACCTCCCATTCTTCGTGAAGTTTATGATCACTCGTAATCAAGCAAAACGAGCTCGTAAACGTCTTCAAAAGCAAGCCAATCAAGAGACGTTGATTGAAGAACAACCTCCAATTATTGAACCTATTGTAGAACAAGAATTCGTCATGGCTAATCGTACTATGATGGAGTTGCTACAAGCCCCCACCGAGGGTTTTGGAGAGGCCATTGTGATTCCCGCTATCCTTGCGGATAATTTCGAGATTAAGACGGGTTTAATGTCGATGTTGCAAGCTAATAAGTTTAGAGGTCATGAGAAAGACAACCCGCATTACCACATAAGGAATTTTAATCGTCTCACCGCTACTAGCAAGTTTAAGGATGTTCCACATGACGCCATTAAAATGATTTTGTTTCCATACTCGTTAGATGGACCCGCTAAAATTTGGCTTGAGAAAGAACCGCCAAATTCAATTTTGACATGGGGTGATCTCGTTTCTAAGTTTGTGAACAAGTTTTTTCCACCATCTAAAACAACACATTTGAAAAATGAGATTTCAAGATTTGTTCAAAGAAATAATGAAAGTTTTCAATGGCTTGGGAACGCTTTAAAGAAATGTTACATGAATGTCCACACCATGATTTTTCGGAATTGCATCAAATTGATACTTTTTATAATGGGCTTAATGATCATGAACGAGATTACTTGAATGCCGCTGCGGGTGGTATTTTTTGTGCAAAATGACCGATGAGGCTTTAAAGATTATCGAGAATAGATCTAAGGTTTATAGCCCTCGTAATACACCGAGTGTTGCGAATTTGGGTTCGTCATCGTCGTCATCGTCTCGTAGCATTAATGCCTTACATGATGAAGCTAATGAGGAAAATCGGTTTTTCGATAGATTTGCTAATCTTATGACTCATTGGAAAGCTCAAGAAGCTTCAAATTCCGCTTCGGTTAAAGCGGTTGCTAAGAGTTGTTTGTCTTGTGGTGGAGCTCATGATCTTTCCGAGTGCATTACCGCGGATGGTAACACTTCGAGTGCTTATGTAGCAACGAGAACTTACAACCAAAACGGTCAAGGTTCCCGCCCAAATCAAGCTCCACCAAATCAAAATGCTAATAACTATCGAAACAACAACCAAGGTGGTAATTACCAAGGCAATTCACGTAACTACAACAAAGGGAATTATCAAAGTGGGAATGGACAAGTCACTAAACAAAACCAAAACCGTGATTTTCAAAACACTACACAAGGTTTTCAAAATGCTCACACTAAAAATATTCAAGGAGAATTTTTGGATTATGCTAAAGCAAATGATGCTAAGTTTGATAACATGCAACGTGAGATGATTAGCTTAAGATCCGAGTTGAAAAACGAGCTTAAAAATGAACTTGCTAATGAACTTAAAACTCATGCAAATAAAATGGAGGGAAATGTCCAACGTCTTCAACAAAATCAACAAAAGATGGAACAAGGACAACATGAGATTAAGCAAGAATTCACAAAAGCGGATGCTAGGCAATCAAAATTTGAGGACCGAATGGCAAAAATGTTTGAAGCAATCATGTGTAAACCCTCTTCCTCGGGTGGTCTTCCTAGTGATACCATTGCAAACCCGAAGGGAGAAATGAAGGTTATTACTACACGAAGTGGTAAAACTTTCAATGAACCAATCTCTCGTCCAAGTACTTCTACGGAGAAGGAAATCGAGAAAGAACCCGAGGTGATGGTCGAAAAGGAGCATATTACAATCCCACGAAGTACCGCTCAAACCACACCTACGGTTGAACCAATACCAATTGTGGAACCCGAGATTCCAAGGCCGTTGCCTAATGTCCAACCCACACCACCCTTACCTTACCCGTCGAGACGAAACAAAGAGAAATTGCAAGAACGAAACAAACAACAAATCGAGCTTTTTATAAAATTGTTTCAACAAGTGCATTTTGATGTGAGTTTAGCCGACGCGTTGTTGTATATGCCTCGTTTCGCTTCCACTTTTAAAAGTATGATGAGCGATAAGGAAAAGCTTTCAAAGCTTGCTAATTGTTCTTCGGTTTATCTTAACCGCATACCGGAAAAAGTTGGTGACCCCGGAAAGTTTCTCATTCCTTGTCACATACAAGATATGAAAGAATGCCTCGCCTTGGCCGATCTTGGTGCGAGCATTAATTTGATGCCATTTTCCAGTTGGAAATCGCTTTCGCTTCCGGCTCTTATTCCTTCGAACATGTCTATCGAGATGGCCGATCATTCTACGATTTTAGCATGTGGAGTAGCCGAAGATGTTTTCGTGAAAGTGGGGAAGTTCTACTATCCCGTTGATTTTATAGTAGTCGACATCCCCGCGGATCCTCAAGTTCCTCTAATTTTAGGTCGTTCATTTTTAGACACCTCGAGATCGCTTATCGACGTTCATGCAAGAACTATCACTTTGAGATTCAACGAAGAGGAACTTGTTATAAACGATACTCGAAACTCGAAACCTTCTCATGTTTATGCTACCGCTACCATCAATCACATTGACATAGTTGATGTGGTTTGCGATGAGTTTTCACAAGAAGTGTTAGGTTTTTCAGATAGCTCGTCAAGTGGCAATCCCACTATTTTGGATCCGATTCTTGCTAATTCTACACCAAATCTCACTCCATTCCAAGGAGGCGATCTCACTTCAAATGAAATCGACAATGAAGATGAGGTGTTGATTAGTAATGATACTTCTATTCCACCATTCCTTCCGCTGATGGAAGTTATGAGTGTTGAACCAAAATCTTCAATCGAGGAACCACCTATCCTTGAATTGAAAGATCTTCCTTCTCACCTTGAATACGCATTCTTGGAAGGTGATGACAAGTTGCCGGTTATTATTGCAAGAGGTCTTGCTAATGATTAAAAAACAGAGCTCTTGAAAGTTCTTAAGGCTCATAAAGGGGAAATTGCGTGGAAATTTCTGACATTAAGGGTATTGACCCAAAATTTTATACTCACAAGATTTTAATGGAGGAGGAATACAAAACCGCAATTCAAAGTCAAAGAAGGGTGAATCCCAAAATTCACGATGTCATTAAAAAGGAAGTCTTAAAACTCCTTGACGCGGGAATGATTTATCCTATCTCCGATAGCCCATGGGTGAGCCCGATCTATTGTGTCCCTAAAAAGGGAGGAATGACCGTTGTCCCTAATGAAAACAACGAGTTAATTCCCACTCGTGTTGTGACTGGTTGGAGGGTGTGTATTGACTGCCGAAAGTTAAATGACGCCACTCGTAAAGACCACTTTCATTTGCCCTTCATGGATCAAATGTTGGAGCGACTCGCGGGAAATGAATTCTATTGCTTTTTAGATGGTTTTTCCGGTTACTTTCAAATCCCTATCGACCCTCGTGATCAAGAAAAGACTACGTTTACGTGTCCTTATGGAACGTTTGCTTATCGTAGGATGCCTTTCGGACTTTGTAATGCACCGGGTACGTTTCAACGGTGTATGATGGCAATTTTTCACGATATGATCGAGAAGTCGATGGAAGTGTTTATGGATGACTTTTCAGTGTTTGGGAATTCGTTCACGTCGTGTTTATCTAATCTCGAGCAAATGTTAAAACGTTGTGAAGAAACCAATCTTGTGCTTAATTGGGAAAAATGTCATTTTATGTGTAAACAAGGAATCATCTTAGGACATAAGGTCTCGAAAGCGGGGATTAAGGTCGATAAAGCTAAGGTAGACATCATCGCCAAGTTACCTCATCCCAAAACCGTTACGTGAGTTAGGAGTTTCCTAGGCCACGCGGGGTTTTTATCGTCGATTCATCAAAGACTTTTCGAAAATCTCTCGACCTATGACACACCTTCTCGAGAAGGATGCTCCTTTTAATTTCAATGAGGATTGTGTTAGAGCTTTCGAAACTCTCAAAAGGAAAGTTACCGAAGCTCCCATTCTTGTTGCTCCTAATTGGGAATTACCCTTTGAAATCATGTGTGATGCAAGTGATTATGCTATAGGGGCCGTCTTAGGGCAACGTTATGAAAAGCATTTCCGTCCTATCCATTATGCTAGTAAGACGATGACCGAGGCTCAATTAAAGTACACCACAACGGAAAAGGAATTCCTTGCCGTGGTCTATGCTTTTGAGAAATTCCGACCTTATCTCGTCTTAACTAAAAGCATCGTGTATACCGACCATTCGGCTATCAAGTATCTCTTAGCTAAGCAAGATGCTAAGCCGAGATTGCTTCGTTGGATGCTCCTCCTCCAAGAATTTGATGTCACCGTGCTTGACAAAAAAGGAGCCGAGAATCTAGCGGCCGATCATCTCTCTCGTCTAGAAGATCCTCACAAAGATGTTTTCGAGAACAAGGAAATCACTGAAACATTTCCTCTCGAGACTCTCGGTGTAGTGAATTCTAAAGACACCACCCCATGGTTTGCCGACATTGCAAATTACCATGCGGGGAATTTCATAATCAAGGGTATGAAGACACAACAAAAGCGAAAATTCTTTCGTGACGTCAAGTTCTATTTTTGGGACGACCCTTATCTCTTTCGGGTTTGTGCGGATCAACTCGTTCGACGTTGTGTTTTTGGTGCCGAAGCTTCTAATATCCTTAGAGCTTGTCACGAGGGGCCCATGGGTGGTCACCACGGTGCTAAACTCACGGCTAAGAAAGTGTTCGATGCCGGGTTCTTTTGGCCTTCTATCTATAGTAATGCACACGCACTTGTGAAGTCGTGTGATTCGTGCCAACGTCAAGGAAAATCGTATCAACGTGATGAAATGCCGCAAAACATAATTCAAGTGTGTGAGATTTTCGACATTTGGGGCATAGACTTTATGGGGCCGTTCCCATCGTCTCATGGTAACAAGTATATCCTCATCTCGGTGGACTACCTTTCTAAGTGGGTGGAAGCTAAGGCTTTACCTACTAATGATGCTAGTGTGGTAGTGAAGTTTTTGAAGCAACTATTCTCTTGGTTCGGAACCCCTCGTGCTATTATAAGCGATCGTGGAACCCATTTTTGTAATGACCAATTCCAGAAGGTCTTATAGAAATATGGAGTTACTCATCGTATTTCTACGGTTTATCACCTGCAAACGAGTGGGCAAGTCGGGGTTTCGAACCGAGCATTGAAGAGGATTTTAGAGAGGTCAATTGGAGAAAAACGTGCTTCATGGTCCGACAAACTCGATGACGCTTTATGGGCCTTTAGGACCGCTTATAAGACACCTATCGGTTGCACTCCTTATAAGTTATTCTATGGGAAGAATTTTCATTTCCCATTGAATTGGAGCACAAGGCATATTGGGCCCTTAAGCATGCAAACTTTGACTTGAAGACCGCGGGAGATCACCGGAAAATACAACTGAATGAATTAGATGAATTAAGAGATAATGCTTATGAAAATTCATTGATTTTCAAAGAAAAGTCTAGAAAGTTTCATGATGCAAAGATTAAAAACCGGGTTTTTAACGTTGGTGATCAAGTGTTACTTTTTAACTCTAGACTTAAGATATTTTCCGGGAAATTGAAATCTCGTTGGTCGGGTCCTTTCACCGTTACACAAGTGTTTCCTTATGGGACCATCGAGCTAGCTCAAGATGATGGTCCTAACTTCAAGGTGAGTGGACATAGGCTTAAGCACTACTTTGGTGGGGAAATTCCTTCAATGGTTGACCTCGACCAAGTCACCTTCCCCAATGATAATTAGCGTTGAGGGGATCGAGTCGAGCTCATGACTCGGTAATCAAAAACGAGGTGCCTCGTGGGGGAGATCCCATGCTTATCCTTTTATTCTTGCTAATAACTAATAAGGGTACTTGTACCCTTCAAACTCGTTGTCTCGTGGTTGTTTGTGATTGTGTTATCTAGATCATTATCATCATCTACGATTGAAGACTCTCGTGTTCGTTTACGTGAGCCTCCATCGTTTGCTTGAAGAAGTTTTTCACGAATCCATTGACATATCCTTTATTGTTCTAACAATTATCTTTTAGCATAATTCATAAACGACTTTAGATATATTGTTGATCACCCTTTCCATGCTAGATCCTAAGCATTTGATTCTTCGTCTCTAGTATGGGGATGCTCCACCTTTAGACTCGAAACATTGAGGACAATGTTTACTTTTAGTATGGGGGGTGAATAGATACTTTCTTTGCTACGCCCTCACGCTTTCCAACTTTCAATGTTTTGTTTTGTTGCTAATAAGGCTAAAAATGGCCAAATTTTAAAATTTTTCTTAGTTTTCATAAGTGTTTTTAAGACACGGATGTATATTTTCCGATGGGTAGAATAAGAGCTAATTTTTGACTTGATGGGCATTTGGAGCCATTTACATTCCTTAACCCGCTCAACTCAAGTTTTGCTAGACTTTTATATAGGGAACTTTAAAATGCAAAAGTCTTAGCTCATACGGGTTAAGAACAAGAATTTTTCGCAAGCTCCTATAATTGATCCTAGAAGGTTACTTATCAAGGGAACTATAAGATGCATTCTCTAAACTTAAAAAAGTCCAAGAAAGTGCAAGATCCTATAGGTGGCTTGAAAACCCAAAACTTTGATTTGATATAGTCTTAATGAAAGCTAATCCAAATTTGGCTTAATTTTGACTTGCATGGCTAAGTATTCACGAGTCTCTTTAATTAGAGGTCTTTATATAGTGAAGAACGAAAGATGATAGAGTTACACAAGTGATCATACTAAACGTAGAACATGAAAATGTTCTTTCAAAAACTCATATGTTTTTAATTGTGGCTTTTTCTTCCCATAAGACCAACGCAATAGGAATAAAAATAATTGCAATAAGTAAGGTCGTACGATTTGAAAGGTTACTTAGCCTCTAGCCCAAGATCGTTTAAAAGTTGCTCTGGGTTGAATAGAGTTCATAGCCAAGGCATAACTTATTGAAGCGGGACGCGAAGATTGGTGATTATCCAAAAAGGCCCTAACAATGCATGAGGAGCTCTATTTTATTGCTAAAGATCCAAGATGATGTGAAGTATCATTATTCCTAAATCAATATGAAGGATCGAGACACACGACGAAAAGCAATTACTCCCTAAAGATCATGGAGAAAGTCTATCCAAAAAGACCCTAACAAGGTATGAGGATAAATATATCCATGTCCGAAAAGGAGGCGGATCGTTGTATATCAAAGTCCAAAGTAACGATTGAAGAAAAATGATGAAGTCGTGGTCCAAATATGAAGAATCTCTCAAAAACTTCAAGTGAAGAAATTCCAAATATATGAAGTGAAGACCATAATTTCGAGAACGTCTTCCCAAGATTTGAAGTATGAAGTACATGCCAAATATCTGTCCGAGAAAGGTCTCAAATCGTGAAACGAGTTATGCCAAGATATGAACTTAAGGAGATACACGAGAAGCAGTTTTAAAAGATTTTGTCCTTCGGCTAACTATCGATTAAATCGTGCTACTTTGCTTTCGGACTAATAACTACTCAAATAAGTCAATATGAATCACTTGTGATCCATGACAAATAGTTAAAAAATGCTAGTAACCCATTTTCTTTTATAATAACTAGGATTGCGGGGAGAAAAAGTATTACACAATTTGGACGTATGAGTAGTGTTAGCATTGTGACTTGTACCAACAATGATCTCGTTTTTGCACTTAGCATGGAATGCATGACAATCAAGGATGACGAAATTTACTCTAAGGGACATTAACTTGTTTCTATTCTTTGACCCTAAAAGTCACATTTGTGATGAAAATCATACATTATGTCATTACACATTTTCGTAGTATTGTTGCAAGTCTTTTACTCTTCAATAAAGGTTAATAAATTTAACTTTGGTGATGCTTAGATACTTTATTCTAGCATTGCGTGAGGGAACGGCAATGGCTTAGTATGGGGGAGTGATGAGATGGCATTTATACATGATCTCATCGGTCTTTTCACGCTTTAAATGCATAAAAATGTCATAAAATACCATATATATTCTGATTATGCAAGAGCTAATGGTGGGATATGATAACTCTACTAGTTCAAAGAATTGTGCGTTTAAGGTGGATATTAAAAAAGCTTATGACACTGTCAATTGGGATTTCCTTAAGACTATATTAGCTAAGTTTGGATTCCATAACACTATGATCAATTGGATTATGGTTTGTCTAACGACTGCTTCCTTCTCTTTATGCATCAATGGAGAAGTTCATGGTTTTTTTAAGAGTGGTAGAGGTCTAAGACAGGGCGATCCAATATCACCCTATCTTTTTACCCTGGTCATGGAGGTTTTAAACCTTATGATTAAGAGGCATATTAGGCCGGATAATAGGTTTAAGTTTCATTCCAGCTATAAGGAGCTTAACTTGACACACCTTTGTTTTACGGACTATTTGCTATTACTTTGTCATCCTGATGAAGTCTCGGCTAGAATTCTTAGAAGAGGGTTGGATGAGTTTAGTATGTGCTCTGGCTTATACCCAAGTATGGAGAAGAGCACTGCTTATTTTAGTAATGTTCCTGTTGATATTAAGATGAGAATTGTTCTTGCTCTTCCTTTTGCTGAAGGAAGTCTTCCCATATTAAGATGAGAATTTTCTATGCTTTTGAGAAATTCCGACCTTATCTCGTCTTAACTAAAAGCATCGTGTATACCGACCATTCGGCTATCAAGTATCTCTTAGCTAAGCAAGATGCTAAGCCGAGATTGCTTCGTTGGATGCTCCTCCTCCAAGAATTTGATGTCACCGTGCTTGACAAAAAAGGAGCCGAGAATCTAGCAGCCGATCATCTCTCTCGTCTAGAAGATCCTCACAAAGATGTTTTCGAGAACAAGGAAATCACCGAAACATTTCCTCTCGAGACTCTCGGTGTAGTGAATTCTAAAGACACCACCCCATGGTTTGCCGACATTGCAAATTACCATGCGGGGAATTTCATAATCAAGGGTATGACGACACAACAAAAGCGAAAATTCTTTCGTGACGTCAAGTTCTATTTTTGGGACGACCCTTATCTCTTTCGGGTTTGTGCGGATCAACTCGTTCGACGTTGTGTTTTTGGTGCCGAAGCTTCTAATATCCTTAGAGCTTGTCACGGGGGGCCCATGGGTGGTCACCACGGTGCTAATCTCACGGCTAAGAAAGTGTTCAATGCCGGGTTCTTTTGGCCTTCTATCTATAGTGATGCACACGCACTTGTGAAGTCGTGTGATTCGTGCCAACGTCAAGGAAAATCGTCTCAACGTGATGAAATGCCGCAAAACATAATTCAAGTGTGTGAGATTTTCGACATTTGGGGCATAGACTTTATGGGGCCGTTACCATCGTCTCATGGTAACAAGTATATCCTCATCGCGGTGGACTACCTTCTAAGTGGGTGGAAGCTAAGGCTTTACCTACTAATGATGCTCGTGTGGTAGTGAAGTTTTTGAAGCAACTATTCTCTTGGTTCGGAACCCCTTGTGCTATTATAAGCGATCGTGGAACCCATTTTTGTAATGACCAATTCGAGAAGGTCTTAAAGAAATATGGAGTTACTCATCGTATTTCTACGGTTTATCACCCGCAAACGAGTGGGCAAGTCGAGGTTTCGAACCGAGCATTGAAGAGGATTTTAGAGAGGTCAATTGGAGAAAACCGTGCTTCATGGTCCGACAAACTCGATGACGCTTTATGGGCCTTTAGGACCGCTTATAAGACACCTATCGGTTGCACTCCTTATAAGTTATTCTATGGGAAGAATTTTCATTTCCCATTGAATTGGAGCACAAGGCATATTGGGCCCTTAAGCATGCAAACTTTGACTTGAAGACCGCGGGAGATCACCGGAAAGTACAACTGAATGAATTAGATGAATTAAGAGATAATGCTTATGAAAATTCATTGATTTTCAAAGAAAAGTCTAAAAAGTTTCATGATGCAAAGATTAAAAACCGGGTTTTTAACGTTGGTGATCAAGTGTTACTTTTTAACTCTAGACTTAAGATATTTTCCGGGAAATTGAAATCTCGTTGGTCGGGTCCTTTCACCGTTACACAAGTGTTTCCTTATGGGACCATCGAGCTAGCTCAAGATGATGGTCCTAACTTCAAGGTGAGTGGACATAGGCTTAAGCACTACTTTGGTGGGGAAATTCCTTCAATGGTTGACCTCGACCAAGTCACCTTCCCCAATGATAATTAGCGTTGAGGGGATCGAGTCGAGCTCATGACTCGGTAATCAAAAACGAGGTGCCTCGTGGGGGAGATCTCATGCTTATCCTTTTATGCTTGCTAATCACTAATAAGGGTACTTGTACCCTTCAAACTCGTTGTCTCGTGGTTGTTTGTGATTGTGTTATCTAGATCTTTATCATCATCTACGATTGAAGACTCTCGTGTTCGTTTACGTGAGCCTCCATCGTTTGCTTGAAGAAGTTTTTCATGAATCCATTGACATATCCTTTATTTTTCTAACAATTATCTTTTAGCATAATTCATAAACGACTTTAGATATATTGTTGATCACCCTTTCCATGCTAGATCCTAAGCATTTGATTCTTCGTCTCTAGTATGGGGATGCTCCACCTTTAGACTCGAAACATCGAGGACAATGTTTACTTTTAGTATGGGGGGGTGAATAGGTACTTGCTTTGCTACGCCCTCACGCTTTCCAACTTTCAATGTTTTGTTTTGTTGCTAATAAGGCTAAAAAGGGCCAAATTTTAAAAATTTTCTTAGTTTTCATAAGTGTTTTTAAGACACGGATGTATATTTTCCGATGGGTAGAATAAGAGCTAATTTTTGACTTGATGGGCATTTGGAGCCATTTACATTCCTTAACCCGCTCAACTCAAGTTTTGCTAGACTTTTATATAGGGATCTTTAAAATGCAAAAGTCTTAGCTCATACGGGTTAAGAACAAGAATTTTTCGCAAGCTCCTATAATTGATCCTAGAAAGTCACTTATCAAGGGAACTATAAAATGCATTCTCTAAACTTAAAAAAGTCCAAGAAAGTGCAAGATCCTATAGGTGGCTTGAAAACCCAAAACTTTGATTTGATATAGTCTTAATGAAAGCTAATCCAAATTTGGCTTAATTTTGACTTGCATGGCTAAGTATTCACGAGTCTCTTTAATTAGAGGTCTTTATATAGTGAAGAACGAAAGATGATAGAGTTACACAAGTGATCATACTAAACGTAGAACATGAAAATGTTCTTTCAAAAACTCATATGTTTTTAATTGTGGCTTTTTCTTCCCATAAGACCAACGCATTAGGAATAAAAATAATTGCAATAAGTAAGGTCGTACGATTTGAAAGGTTACTTAGCCTCTAGCGCAAGATCGTTTAAAAGTTGCTCGGGGTTGAATAGAGTTCATAGCCAAGGCATAACTTATTGAAGCGGGACGCGAAGATTGGTGATTATCCAAAAAGGCCCTAACAAGGCATGAGGAGCTCTATTTTATTGCTAAAGATCCAAGATGATGTGAAGTATCATTATTCCTAAATCAATATGAAGGATCGAGACACACGACGAAAAGCAATTACTCCCTAAAGATCATGGAGAAAGTCTATCCAAAAAGACCCTAACAAGGTATGAGGATAAATATATCCATGTCCGAAAAGGAGGCGGATCGTTGTATATCAAAGTCCAAAGTAACGATTGAAGAAAAATGATGAAGTCGTGGTCCAAATATGAAGAATCTCTCAAAAACTTCAAGTGAAGAAATTCCAAATATATGAAGTGAAGACCATAATTTCGAGAACGTCTTCCCAAGATTTGAAGTATGAAGTACATGCCAAATATCTGTCCGAGAAAGGTCTCAAATCGTGAAACGAGTTATGCCAAGATATGAACTTAAGGAGATACACGAGAAGCAGTTTTAAAAGATTTTGTCCTTCGGCTAACTATCGATTAAATCGTGCTACTTTGCTTTCGGACTAATAACTACTCAAATAAGTCAATATGAATCACTTGTGATCCATGACAAATAGTTAAAAAATGCTAGTAACCCATTTTCTTTTATAATAACTAGGATTGCGGGGAGAAAAAGTATTACACAATTTGGACGTATGAGTAGTGTTAGCATTGTGACTTGTACCAACAATGATCTCGTTTTTGCACTTAGCATGGAATGCATGACAATCAAGGATGACGAAATTTACTCTAAGGGACATTAACTTGTTTCTATTCTTTGACCCTAAAAGTCACATTTGTGATGAAAATCATACATTATGTCTTTACACATTTTCGTAGTATTGTTGCAAGTCTTTTACTCTTCAATAAAGGTTAATAAATTGAACTTTGGTGATGCTTAGATACTTTATTCTAGCATTGCGTGAGGGCACGGCAATGGCTTAGTATGGGGGAGTGATGAGATGGCATTTATACATGATCTCATCGGTCTTTTCACGCTTTAAATGCATAAAAATGTCATAAAATACCATATATATGCTTGTGTTTGTTTACTTGTGTATTTTAGGTATGGATATCTTGAAAAAGACAAAAGATCACAAGAAACAAGGAAAAATGGACACGAGAAACGAAGCCGTACAAAGAACCGGGCCCTAGTTCATGATTTATCCAACATTTACCCTTGAAGACTTGAAGATATGCAAGATTGATCCTCAAACAATGAAGAAATGACACTTAAAACCCTTGTGAATTCATAATTACAAGTTTGGTCCCTTAAGTTTGTCAAAATTGCAAAAAGGTCCTTCAACTTTGAAGAAATGGCAAGATTAGTCCTTCATCAAATCTAATTTGTCAATTATGGTCCCTCATGGAGTCAAAGTTACATTGAAGACCTTTGAAGATCAAGAATGTCCAAGATCAGCCCTTGAATTATGGAAAAAAGGCAAAAACAACCCTTTAAAACCTTTTGCCAAAGTTTTGTGCCAAAAGTGTAAAAGATGGAAACTTCTATTACAAAGGAAACAAGTTTTTATGGCTGAAAAACTTGTTATTCACATTTTGCCAAAAACCAAGGACTCATACTGCCAACTTCAAACATACAAACACGCGCCAAACAGATTCCACTCCACCAAAAACGGATCTATGGGACCACTATTCATGTTCATCCACCCAGAATTTACTTTTACCAAACAAAGGGTTAATCCAAATTACCTTGACCAAAAAGTAATTAACCCTCACACGTACACATCCCACACTTGAACTAACCCATCACATCACCATGGACCCCACCCCTATTCACCCGTCCACCAATCATGTGACAACTTTCTCTCCAAGTAAAGCCACGTGTCAAGATCAACAGCCTAGACTCTCTGCTTAACAAGTAAGCTAAAATAAACGTCTAGGATCATTTTGGACAGCTCATCAACAACAAACGGCCTCAAGTGCTCAAGGAAAATTTGGGAATTTCACTTCTAGGGTTTGTGAATAGTGTTAGCTTGGCATTTTCCTATAAAAGGAGACCTTAACCTGTGAGAGTCCCTTTGTTGTAGTTTTAGGCTATTAATATTTGTAATCCCTTTTTAAGTTAATAAAATTTGATTTTCAGAAATTTGTGAAATCTCTTTTATGTTTGTTAAAAGTTGGTGTTAGAATAGCCTAAATCTGAGTTCTACTTTTATGTTTGAAGGTTTTTGAGGCAAGGTTTTAATCCATAAGACTTGTGTTTCAAAAATTAGAAAGTGTTTGATATTGTTCATCACTTTGGTTTGTTCTTCTTAGCAGGTACATTGGAAGCTGGTACTTGTTCTGCTAGTACCTCAGCTCAAACAATCCAGGGCCTGGATGTAGGTCTTGGAGGTTTGCACCCTTCTCCCTTTTCAATTTTCCTTTTTATTTTCTGAATTTTGGTGATATTGCATGATTGTTCTTGAATCTGTGTTATTGTTGTTGAATCTTGTTTATCTGTGTTAGTTTGATGTTATTGAGTGGTTATTGACTTGATTTGTGTGTTAAAATCTGGATTATCCTTTGAAAATTTGTCAAAACAAATTATTAAGGGGTGTTTGGGTTAACTGCATAAGCAGGATTTGTGGATTGTTAAGTGGTTGTTTATTGTTGCTATCTGTTGGTACTTGCTTATCTGGTATACTTGGTCATATATTTGCAGGTTTTGTGGTTTGAAACACCCAAATCCATTAAAGGGCTATAAAATATTTGTTACTTGATAAAATTGGCTTAGGTTTAAGGGACACCTAGATCTAATCATAGACTACGACTAACAAGTGATTAAACCTAGTTAATAACATCAGGTAAGTAGGATTTGAGGCTTGAAATTGGATCTGTGGTCAATTAGATCAGCAAACTGTGCTTGTGTTCTTGACATTCATATCAGTAACTTTAATCTGCTTTGATCTTGTTCTATACTTTGATTTAGTGGCTGATTTAAGTTTGTTTGTGCTTATTCATAGTTTATATAGCTTGTGTATGCATCTGGTTGAATTTGGCTGGCTTATTCATGCTATATCTGCTTATTTGTGCATAACAGCTTATTTTCCATGTCTGTGCAATATCTGGTGACTGTTTGATTAATCTGGGCTTATTGTGTGAACCAAATTGTGATTTCTTTGTTGATATTGACTCTTTGTGATTCACTGATCACAAGGGTGCCCTTGTTTCCAATTGAATCCAACTAAATCTCTCTAAAAAGCTTGGTCAAATAGTCAAAGCAGTGGGAACTCCTTTCCCCTGCTGCTAGCCACTGCTAGTGTATTATGGGTTTCAGCTAATCAATAAGCTAAAATAGCTTATTTTAACAAACAACAACTTGGATTTTGTAATAGGTGCTCATTATTTGACCCATTTGTTCATTCTAGAGCATTTGGTGTGTTGACTTTAGGGTTTGACTAGAAAACTAACTTTATTGACTTTTTCATAAGTGCTTATTGGTTCAGTCTGGCTTATTGGTGTTTCTTATTGGATTTTTATTGATTGATTTGGCTATTTGAGTTCATTTGTGACTTTTTGAAAGTTGAATCAAGTTCTGAGGTGCCCTATATCTCAAACCCGACTATTTTGTCTTTTAGTGAAATTGTACTCTGCTTATTTCTGGCTTATTGAGTGTGCTTTTTCAAAATTTCTTTTTACAGATCTCTTAAGCATCCCAAAAGAAGGTTGTGTGTCAAATTAGAGCTTATGGCATTAGCTTATTGCTTAATGGGCTTATTGGCCCAATAAGGATAAGCTGTTTGCTTAATAAGCTGTGATTAGCTTGCTTTCAGCTTTTGGGCCTTTAGAGTTTTGTGTTTAGAATTAAATTTTAAGTCAGATTGGGCTTTTCCAAGTCAATTGGGCCAAGTTTGACATTTTGGGCTAAAAAGCCCATTAGTGTTGACTGTTTTTGGTTTTGGCCCATTTGAGGGCCCAATAGGGGTATTCTAGTCATTTCACTTTCATTTTCTGTTTAATTAGGTTAAAATAAACTAGTTTGCAAGTTTTTAAAATTTATAACTTTTGGATTTTTAATATTATTTTATTATTAATTTTCAAAACTCACATTTTTCAACTTTTTATATTTTTCTTAGCTTAAATACATCAAAAATAGGACTTTTGCAACTCTTAGATTAATTTTATCACTTTTAGGTTAATTTTTATAATTATTTTAAGTTTTAATAGTCTTTAAATCATTTTAAATAGTTTTTCATAGTTTAAAAATTTCTAAAAATAGTTTTTAATCTTTTTAGGTCATTTTAGAGGTTTACCAATTGAAAAATCTTTATTTGGGATTTTTGATAATTAATTTGATTTTTAGGGCTTTAATTAGCATTTAAAAATTGAATATTTAATTAATTAAAAGGTTTGAAAAAGTTTTGATCATTGGTAAACTCTTAGTTTATTTATTTTGATTTTTGGTGAATTTTTGGTAATTTTTAGAATTAATTTTTATTTTAGCTTATTTTACGGTTTTACGTTAAGTCGTAGTAGTAATTAATTTCACGTCTTCGTCATCCTCTTTTCTCATCCCTTTCTAACCAATATTAATCTCAAACCAATTACGAATTATTCACACACATATACCTCCTTGGGAAACGAACTTAAACTTCACCTAGGGTCATTTGTGCTTGATTTTCCTAAATCATCACTTAATACTTTTACCCTATTTTACGCTCTTTGTTTTCCTAAACAAGAGTGGTAATTTACTACAACCAAGCATAAACACATGGATCATGTTTATTCTTGGTGTATTTTTGGGAAGTTAAGCCCCTAGACTTTGGCAGAATGTCCAAATGAGCTAGAATATTCATTCCACTGATATTTTTGGTCCTTCTACTTGCATACTTGTCTAGTTTGACCCTTTGACTTGTTTGACTTTGTAGTTGACCATGTTTGACTTGGATCTTGACTTTGACCAATATACACTTTGAGTCCCTCAACTTTGGAATGTTGTCAAGATAGGTCCTTCATCTTTAAAGTCTTGTCATCTTTGATCCTTCTTTGTCTTTTTCATCCAAATAAGCTTGATTTCTTCTTGTTTGCTTGAAAATGTATCCTTCTTACCTATTTTAACACAAACACAAAACATACCACATAATTCCGCTTTATAGCACAAAAGTTAGGTACTTTCCATGTGTTTTTAGGGTGATTTGTTGATAAATTGGTATGAGTTTTTGCTTATATCAATATTCTCACCTCTTCTTTTAGATTAATGTTTAGTTTGATTATAGGTGAGCATTAGGTACGTTGGACACATGGTTAATTATATGAAACATAAAGTAAATAGAATCAGTGGGAATGGTTATGCTAAGTGTTTATGAAGGACAAAAATATTGGTAATCATTTTGGATTATTTTTAATGTAGGATGGTTATTAGTGTACAAAGTTAAATTTGATCTTTTTTGATAGAATTTCAATGATATGATTAAAAATTATGAAATTAACTTGCTTGTATATATATATATATATATATATATATATATATATATATATATATATATATATATATATATATATATATATATATATATATATATATATATATATATATATATATATATATATATATATATATATATATATATATATATATATATATATATATATATATATATATATATATATATATATACTTTAAGAGAAAATAAAGGTTAAGTTTATGGGGATTTGATTGGTGTATTTTGCATCCACACTTGTATATTTATTTGTCATTATATATGTACTTTTAGTGTGTTTTGTGATTATGTAGGTTACGCGCGAAATGAAATAAAATGACCGCTTTATTAATTTTTTGGAGAAAAGATATTGAGATCGTCGATAAATGAAGAAAAAAATATTGAAGAAAAAGATTTGAGCGCGTCGCAATATTTTCGGTCATCTTTTATTTGCCTGGGCTTCGTTTGAACAATTTTTGGTGTTCGGTTATTTTTAATTGGGCCAAAGTTATTATATCTCAAAAGAATTAAAAAAATATATGCTAATAACTTTTGGCCCATTAGCCCACTAACAAATATGAGTTTATATATATAGTATCAATTGAAAAAAAAGGATATAAATCGTCCCTTGGGGAAGGCTACAATTCACTTTTGGATTTTTGGGGGATTAGTGTGTCCCTTGTGGGTATAGCCGCACAAAGCAAAAATTAGAGATAAAACAATTTCATCCCATTGGAGGGATTGTTGGGCTAATTGATATCAAAAAGAAAAATAATAGATTGGAGAGACCAGCCTAGTCTACGTCATTTGGAGATATATGTACGCAACAAGTGAAAGTAAAAAAAAAGAATTAAAAGATGAACAATATACGGTGGCTCGAGTACACCGCGATGTCCGGCTAATTTTGTTATAATTCTTTCCGGTAACTTTATTTATGGTTTGATCATTACTTTTGGATTATTATATTTTTATTACATTGATTTATGATTTATTTATAAATTATTTTTATTGATTTAATATTATGTTTAATTATTTGTGCAAGACGATTTATTCTTAGTTAACGATTCATATTTATTCTATTTAGTTAAACAAAAAGATAGTCGTATAATCAACATAAGTTGTACCTAAATAAATTATTAAAACATAATTATTGGTTGGATTAGTACAAGAGTTATTATTGTGAGTCACTGATAAACATAATAAGTGCCGACATTAATTCATTCATATTAAGTCGAGATAATCTTTGTAAACGAATTAAAAAGTTTCGATAATCCATAGGTGTGATCAACCATAAATATTGGGAGCTGGAATGGATTACATTTTTATTTTATTGTTTACATCTTCGTTTATTATATTTTTCTAGCTTTATTATTAGTTTAATAAGTATTTTAATTTTTAATCAGCAATTTTATTATTAAAAGTATTTTAGTGAATTAGATTTTGAAAACAAAACTTTTATTGATCATTGATCACCCCAAAACTTAAATTAAAACCACATATTTCTCGTGAATTCGATACCCGCTTACCCTATCTAGTATAAGGTAATTAGGTTTATTTTTTATGGGTACTTCGACGTTGATCAACAACCGGGAATTTTCCAGGCTTTACTTAATAATAATTTATACTATTTATTAATCGAATTTCGTTTCGAGAGATATCAAAACTTTTTGATTCGAGAACTGGAGTTTATTTTACATGTTGTAAAAGACTGCGCAAATCTGAGAACCGACGCGATACAATTTAAATGTTTATTTAATTATTCAGAAATATTTGATAAAAAGATTTATTAAATTATCTGATTCTTTTATTTTAGTTTTAATAACGAACGTTGAAAACGAGAACATTCAAGTTGAACTATATTTTGTTTTAAACGCAACCTATACGCAATAATCGATAATTGATAATTATTTTAAATAAAATATAAAGCGATTACGAAAAATTTATCGAACGAATACTTTAATTTAGTAGGAAAATCATTTTAAAATCGATGGTGCGATTTTCAAAAAACGAATCAAATTTTACAAAAGACGAACGAGCCCAAACCATGTATTAACAAAAATTATAAGAAAAATTACATTTTAATCCCTGCACACATTTGGGAACCTTTCACTTTGTTTTTACAAAATTTGACTAGTACATATAAAAGTAAAATTTTGGGTTTTTTTATTCATTATATCCTAATCCTAACCCTAATAAAACACACACACTCTCTCCTTAAACACCGACGCCTCCTTTTTCATTCCGACCGCCAGAATATTTTCCGGCCACTGCCGTCACCAAAATAAAACTTATACATCACCCTTTGATCTACGATACCACCACTATATAAAATACCGTCACTCCACCATAACATATCCGCCACCACAGCCGCACTACCACCTTCACCATTCCGTAGTATGAATCATCAAACCAACAACCATTGTCGTGACCTTTAGCCGCCACCAACAACTCGTCACCATTACACCAGCCGCCTTTTTCACCACTACATCACCACGAGCCCACCATCACCTCTCCACCTTTTCGAATATAGATCCGTCGCCACCACCGTATTCTTCTACCACAGATGTAGTCCGAGTCACCAGACCTGCTTCCAAAACCACCTCGTGGAGTTTGGATCTGTTCGTCCTACACACCCATGACGGGTTCATTGTATACCACGAAGACCACGAGCCATGTAATACTCGTGGGCGCTTGAATCAGTCATACCAGCCGTTAGGGGTATTGGATCTACTTTAAACTGTTCGAGAGGGGTATTGGTTGCTGCAGTTTTAATAAACCCAATGGAATGTGCTTGGTTTCGAGAATAACCACCAGCAGATGTGTTTGTTTAGCTAGTAGAAACGTGATGACGTATAGTCCCCGAGCCGGGTCTTGGGCCCGGCCAATTGGTATTATCTGTATTCAGTCCAATACATTTGGGCTGGATATATGTTATCTAGTTTGTCAGGCTCTGGGTAACATGGGCCTCACGTGTCAGAGCGCGACACACATCTCTGCCGTACGCGACAAGGGTTAGACTGAATCCCAATCTAACTGAGATTGGGATTTACCTTAAAGTAAGGGGATATTCACTATCCTTAATTAGAAGATATCAAATAACCTAATTATGATGTTTATCTCTTACTTGGGGCCGAAGGTTCGGTAAAGCCCAATAATGACTCTACTGCATATATAAGGAACCCCCAAGGGTTCCACAAAGGTATCACATTCTCTATACTTTCAACCTACAGTCGATTATCTAACCCTAAACCGATTACTTACTCTCACGCCGAAGTCTAATCGTGGGATACGTTCCCACGGTAAGCTTAACGCGTGTTGTTTTTGTGTGCAGGATCTCAACAACACATTCACTTGGTGCAAGAGCCGGAGCCCAGCCTACCCTAATTAAGCCTAATTCGGGTCAAGCAAGGATCATCCAACTTTTGTATCCACAAAACGCATCAGGGTGTTTCGATCTTCAGTTAACAACCCACAAAGGGTGCGTTTGGGTTCGGTAGTAACAGCAAGGGTGTTTGGAATCGGGTAAAAACACCAACAGGGGTGTTTGCTTGTTGATTATAGCAGGTTACGGGGGTGCTTGGGATTGACATCACGTGTTAAGAGGCTGTTTGTGTTAACAGCAGCCCATAAGGGTGCGTTTGGGATTAACAACAGGGTAAAGGGTGCCTTTGGGATTGCAGAACGCAATAGGAGGCTGCTAAGGGGGTGTTTAGTTTGGGAAGCAAGCCCTAAGGGTGTGTTTGGATTGCTAATCTATAGTATTCGATGCGTTTGGACGCAACTCGTCAAGGGACTAGAGTGTCGGGCACGGTTTGAGTTCATGGTAGGTTGTGGTTTAAGATCTGCTAACAAAACTTATCTAATTTTATTTATTATGAAAACGAACAAAAACGGTGGTATGAAATGGTTAAATAAATATGTCGAACACGATAACTATTGCGAGACTATAAAAATAATCATACATTTAATTATGTGTTAAAATAACTCACATCGGACGTTTGGCTTTAATTTATAACACATAGGTTGTGTTTAATTATGGTGATTAAATAGTCAACTTGGATATTGTTAAAACGTGATTTGCGAAACGTAAATTGTTTGGAAAAATAGAAAATATTGGGAATTGCTAAATATGGGAAACATTGTGTGAACGAATAGGTCATGACGAAATTTCTATAAAATTTTATACTTTATATTTTGTTCCTTACAAACTACTATTATAGTTGTAAACCGATAAAATAAATAACTACTATTATATTTGTAAACCGATATAACAAATAAATATCATTATACTTGTAAACCGATAAAACAAATAAGTACTATTGTGTTCGTAAACCGATAAAATAAATAAACATTATTATATTTGTAATCGATAAATATAAATGGATTTTACTGTATTGATAAACCGATGAAAGTTATACTTTTACTTAAAAGTGAAAATCATTAATTAACTATAAAATAAATATATACTTTGATTTATTTTGTAAGAAGGTTGTTTCTATTATATAACTCAACGTAAGAATTATATAATCGTCGGGTTTACGTAATGAGTACGGAATACATTACATACTTGGTGTGTGCCTATTTTATTTAACCAACCACCGAACTATTATAACTTGGAACTTAAATATTTTTATCAACGGGTCACGTTGATGTACGTATCTATCGAGGACTCAAATACACATTTTTAAGTTACTGGATTTAGCCGATTAGTTAAACCACAACACCATGACCGATCCGTATCGATTTGCGTATGCGCGAAGCGTATTATTAGCATCACTATTGTTCGCGCTACTAAGCCGAGGTGAGTTCTTTCTTGCTTTAAATCGAATTATAAATATTTTATAATTACTCTTTGGGGGAGGTACATTCTTGGTCATAAACTAGTTACAATTTACTTGGTTGTCATAAGCTATTATTAAGCTTACTTAATGGATCGTGAACTATATACACTGTCTTATTTGTTAAGTGCTCATTTGTGAACTCTGTTGATTGTTTCGACACATACTCATTTTTTCTACTAAATGATTGCTTGATTTAATGCATGAACACAAGTACACTTACTTGTTTGATTATTGGTCTAAAGTCCTTATTTAACCCAGTTGCATTCGGCCCACTTTCATGAACCGTTAATTTTTACCGGATGACCGGTCGAAAGCGCGAATGTTATGGATAGATCTATCGAGACTGACATCCCTACCTAATTATGGCTGTGTGGTCAAATTAGGTACACCTGCATTTGAGTCTGATTACGGGTGTTACGGGTTAGACACTTGCTTGGGCTGCTTATTATTATTTACTATCGGATACGTTAACCTTTCAGTGTCATGAAATTAGACAATAATAAATGCTTTATTTTATTTAGTGACTTTGTATTTGTTAAATTGTCACTAAGTGGTTGGAAAATCTTGTGGTTCATAATCAATCCTATTGTTATCGAAAACTTTATTATTTATCAGTGAGCTCTGTTTTTATCAGAAAACGCTATTTAGAAACTCTATTTAATTCCAGTGAACTCTGTTTTTATCAGTAAACTATATTTATTATCAGTGAACTCTGTTTTTGTCTATAAACTCTATCCTTATTAATAAACTTTGAAATCTTCAAAGAAAGTATATTTAACAAGAAACTGTGATTTTTAAACACTTATATTTTACTGTAAGGTGCAGTAGTCGGTAAAACTCTAATTTTTCATAAACGTTTTAAAAAAAACTTATGAACTCATCAACTTTATGTTGACATATTTAAGCATGTATTTCAGGTACTGGACTAAATGGATTATTTGGAGTGGTTTTAGCATGTAGAGTTTGTTCTCGGATCAAGCTCTTGATTACTCATGAAGTCATAGTCTCACAAAGCTAGTCTTCCGCTGCGGCGAATTTGAGGGTGTGACATCACATACTTTGGAGTGATAGCCACAAATCCTTTTGCCACTAGGCCACCTTGAGTGGTTTGAATTTAGTAATTTTGAGGTACTATGGAACATGACTTTAGTATGATGGCACTCAAGGAATACCATAGTTATCAAGCTTAAATGGAAAAAAAGTTCTTGAAAATAATTATGGAAAAAAGAATCCCAACGAGATATAACAAATTTGTTCACCGAAATAAGAGTAGAGTCTCGTATGATTATCCTGACTATGAGGATGTAAGTACTATCAATTACCACCTCTTCAGCATAAATTACAATCATCACCATATTACACCTAGCATTGATCTCTTGGCAAGCATGATTAAGTCAACATTTATAGAAGAACAAGGGAATATTACGAATTAGCTAAAGCTTTCGACGATCATCTTGGTGACTTGATTGGAGGTAAGAAGAGTAACATGATACACTGGTAAAACAAACCAATAATGAACAAAAGACATTGGAAGAGTATGCACATGAGTTCGACGAACTATTCGGCGACTTAATAAAAAATAGAAGAAGAATCAAGGAAGGCGGATAATTAACATATGTCAATAGAGGATGTAGATGCAAAAGTCCGCTGGGCCACTAAGTGGGCCGAGAATGCCTCTGCGCCGTCTGGGTCTTTCTCTCCACAAGCCTATAAGAAAGTAGCACACGTTAGCTCGCCTCGGGTGGGGGGTCCGAGACCAACTCCAGTGTGAGAGTAAGAATCTGATTGAGCCGAGTGGCCAATAACATGTAGAGCCGAATGGCCACGTAGTGTGTGTAATAAATGTCTGAGTGAGTATGTATGTGACTTACATTGAATGAGGGGTATTTATAGTGTTGAGAACACTGTAGTGGACTGTAGCTCCTCGGAGGTAGAACTCCTTGAGCCTTGTGACCTGACAGGCCAAGCTTAGGTCCAGCAGGCTATGTGAGGCCTCTGGATAAAAGGGTGCGTCGTTTGTTCCCGAGGGAATCTGTCCTGCTTTTGAGGTGTGCAGGTGGATTGGCCTTCTATCCGAGCGCCAGGCGAGTGTCCATTGGATAATAGGGTGCGCCGTTCCTTCCCAATGCACTGACATCACTTTCGAGGATTCCCTCTAGACTTGCGCTTGGTAGGTGGGCCGGTCTGCCAGGCCGTACAGCCAATCTTGTTTCTATAAGATGACTTGGCACGTGGATATGGCCGAGCGACCATATACGCGAACATGTCCCCCAGTATTGGATTATCAATGTGAAGCGTTGGTGATTCAATACTTTAACCGTACTACCGTCTCTTCTGTTTTCTCTTTTGTCTTGTACTCATAACTCATGAATATTTTATTTCTTTTATCCCCCTTTTTTTGTGCGTATCTACTCTCATAATTACCCCTGGTCAAAAAATACTGGTAATTGCGCCTCATTTAATGCTTTTGCGCGCTTTGTCGGCCAGCTGGATGGCACTTACGCTTCATGTGGTCGAGGGGTGTGTCACGTGTTTTTACTGTTTGTTGAAACGACCCTTGGTCAGCCCTGGGGGTCTATAAATACCCCCATTTCTCTTCTCATTTCTTACCTTCTATTTTTTTACCGTCGAGAGCCGTGAGGTATATCCCTTCTTTCGAGGTCTGTCTATCTTTTCATTGGTTTTCTTTTCCTGTCTTTTCTTGGTCTTCCCCGGCCTGTCATTATGTCTTCTGACGGGTCTTATGAGCTTAGCCTCCCCAGCCAAGAACAATGTGAGGCCATTAATGAGGCCCAAGTTATGCCCAAATTTGACATGCATCTTTATCATTCCGATTTTAATTCGGATCATGTGCGCCGCGTGGCTGAAGCTTACCACATTCCACCAGATATGAATCCTTCTGCTCCTTCTCGTAACTTTCGCATGAATGAACTTCCTTCTCACCTCATTGGTCTCTACGTTCACCACTTTTCCCAAGGTGGACTTCGTATTCCTTTTTCGTCTTTCTTCCTCCGCGTCGTTGAACATTAAGGTGTACATATCTCACAGCTCGTTCCCATTGGTGTCAATAAAGATGCCCTTTTAGAGGTCTATTGTCATGGTTTGGATGTCACTCCTACCGTGGCGTTGTTTCTTCTGTTCTATAAACTTTGTAAGGTAGGTGATCGGTTCTCCTTTCAGAGTCGTGGCTCCAAACCTTACCATGCCTTTTTCCTTAAAGATGGTCCTACAAGTTTGAATGGTTGGAAAGGTCTCTTTTTCTTTGTCGATCGGAGGGCGGCTCCCATTGCTATGCCATGGATACACCATGACTCCAGCGTGGCTGATCCCCTTCCTAAAGCTTCAGAATATGATCCCTCAGATGCCAAAAAACTCTGTGAATTTGCTATTCCCCTTCGTAGGCCATATCAAAGCCTCTTGTATGCTGGTCGTCTTACCCCCTTTTGGAAGTACTCAGGCTTTGATTACGTACTCAGCGGTCCGGCCGGGGAAAGTAATGTCTCCCTCTTTTCTCTTGCTTGGTTATTTATACTCTATACATTGTCTGACTTTCCCCCCTTTTTGCAGGTGTTACCATGTCTGGATTCTTGAGGATTCCCCGTTTTGCTGGTGCGTCCATTCGTAAGTGTAACCCTTTGCCGCAAGGTACAGTTGTCCCTACCTACACTAGTTCCCCCTTGGCTAAGGATGCTCCTATCCCCCAAAGACCATTTCCATGGAGCAAGCTGAGACCGTTGATGCTAGGGTTGTTGTTGATCGCGAAAGGAAACAAAGGCGTGCCGTTGAGAAGGCCGCTCGTGAGGACGCAGTGGGTGGTGGTTCCTATAATGCTGGTACTAGGGCTACCCGGGCTACAACACATTCTTGGAAGTCGAAGAGGAAGGCTGATGGTGAGGGTTCCTCTCACAAAAAGAGGGAATCCTCACATAAAAAGAGCAAAGCAACTAGGGCTTCCGTCGCTCCTCCTCCAGCGCCTACTAGTCCTGTTGAGGAAGATGGTGGTAGTAAGTCTCATCCTCCGACTCCTTCGGCCGAGAGGCCTAACGCCATGGAAGACCTCCGACAACATACTGATGATGTCTTATCCCAACCGCAAGCTTCTGAAGGTAGGCCTCATGTGGAGGAGCATCCTCCCTCATCTGTTTCTCTCCCCCCATCTGTTGTTCCAAGTGGGCGTCATGTTTCTCTTGATGGTGAAAATCTTGCCTTTCCTGGAGGTTAGATCTTTCTCTTTTTTCTTTCCTTCTTTTTTTTTGCACGCACTTTCCTCCCTCTTATGTTTTGTTGTTTTCCTTACTTAGGTGATGCTTCTAAACCCATTAACTTGGATGCTGATGTTACTCCTGACGAGGCTGAGAGCTCCTACCGTAAGGCCTCTCAATTTGTTTGTTGTAGTTATTATTATTTGGTGCGCATATCCTTCCTCTTATGTTTACTTCGTCCTGGCAGGTGATCCCTACAAGCGTTTTGGCAAGCGGCCCTTCAATCCCCAGTGGGGAATTACTGAGTCTACTCGTGTGGACAAATCCAAGGACTGCCGTGACCTGCTTTCCAACCTCTTCACCCTTGCTGATCTTGTGTACTTTAATGAAGGCATTGACCATGAGGTGTCCATACGGTCCAGCTGGCGTCGATTGGCTCAGAGCACCCAGATGCAGTCCAACGTTCTACTTCGTTTCGAATCTTTGCTGGAAGAGCATAATGCTTGCGTGTCCTCCCAATCTGAGCTAGAAGCTTGTCGAAGGTCTCTTGATACTGTTAATGAGGAACTGCTTAAGAGCCGCCGAGACTATGACAAGCTCCTTGGTGAACATGATCTCCTTATTTCTTCGGAGATGGACATGGCTGGACGCTTGGCCGTTCTTGAAAAGGCACAGAAACTTCATGCAGAGGTCATTGCCACGAGGGACGCTAGGATCGCTGCCTTGGAGAATGAGCTAAAAGTTGCTGAGGAAGATGCCCAAGGGCTGAGAACTGACAATACCAAGTTGGCCGTTGATCTGGGCCGTAAGGCCACTCTGAGGAAGAACCTTGTGAAGGACCTCTTTCCCGTGTTTGTTCGACGCCTTCTAGCAAGCAAGGAGTATAAATCTGCACATGGGGATGTTTTCAGCCTTGCTATGTCCTTGGGCTTCATGTAGGCCTTGAGTCGCGGAAGGAATGAGGAGGAGATTGCTGCTGCTTTGGCTGAGGCGTCCGGTGTTGAATCTTCTATGACAGAGACCGGTTTAGTGGAGGCATTCGAGGCCCTATTCGTGAAGAGGTATCCCTTCGTGGAAAAAGTCTCTCGAGCATGTTTTAAGAGTCCAATAGAGCTTCAAAACTTGATGCCAGATAGGGAGGTGACTCCCGGCCAAGGGCCTCTTTTGCAGGATTGCTCCTCTGCCTAGTGATTTGCTCTGAACTTTGTCTTAACATGTCTGTAATAACAATTTGATGGCCGTTGGCCTTAACTTGTTCGTACACTTTGCAATGTTTGTATGCTTGGCCATCGTGTCACTTTATCTATGTTTCTTTAGTTGTCCTTCTATTTTTGGCCTTTCGTGTGTGACCCCATAGGTATTTCGATTTGTATGTGTCTTTACTTCTAGGAGTGAACCTTGGCTACATAGATCGGCTGGGAGGAATCACCTACCCTCCGGAGCCACTTGGATATTTATTCAACTCCTGATTTTGGTTGGGGAATATTGACTACATATATAGAGTGGAGGGATCTAAGTTCCACTCAGAGCCACTTAACCTTTTATTCCCCTGCCATAGACATCGACCATATTTATTGATTTTGAAGGTTGCGAGACTTCCGTCGAGGTCGCTTGTACTTTGCCTATTTTGTTAGATATCGATCACGTTAGGATCGCTTTTTATTTATCTACGAACATGGGCTATTTAGAACCATTCATGTGTTTGTTCTTTTACAAAAGGTGGTTATAAACACTGGCCACACGTTCCTACCGCAGGTGATTGGCCTTTCGGAGGGGGCCACTTTTTCCTTACATTTACACTCCTTTGCCATATATAGGGAAAATTGCTATTCCTCAGCCGGGAGATAGCTTTAATTAACTTCATCATTAAAGTGTTACAATGATAAGATAAGTTTAAACGCTAGGCTAGATGTGGCATTCCCTTAGGTTGATTGCGTGCCAGGTGCGTGGTACTGCCTTACCATTTACTTTTTCCAATTTATATGAGCCATTCATGTAGGCCTCTGTCACCTTGGAAGGACCTTCCTATGTTGGACTCAGCTTTCTAGGTTTTTCCACACGACTGGCCACGTTTCTTCTGTAGACGTAGCTCCCCACCTTGAAAGACTTGGCCCTGACCCGCTTGTTGTAATACTGCTACATCTTTTTCTTGTATTTGGCCTCCCGGATGGTTGTGGCCTCCCTTCTTTCTTGCAACAGGTCTAAGTTGAGTCTGAGCTCTTCATCATTGGGCTCTTCATCCTTGATCATAAGCGTCCTATGGGTTGGCATTCCTATCTCCGCAAGGATTACGACCTCACTTCCATATGTTAGGCTAAATGGCGTCTCTCCATCGCTTGTTTTCAATGAGGTTCTGTGTGCCCATAGTACATTTAGAAGCTCGTCTGCCCACCCAGTTCGATCACGGCCTAGCATTGTCTTTAGCCCTTACATTAGTGACTTGTTTGCCCTTTCCACGAGGCCATTGGCCTGTGGGTGTGCAACTGCCGTGTTCATTTGCTTAATGTTGAGTTTTTTGCACCATGTCTTGAATGGGTCGTTCACAAAGTAAGTCCTATGGTCAGTCACTATCACATTGGGTAGGCCAAATCTACAGACAATGTTATCCCACACAAATTTTATCACGTCCTTGCCTTTTATGTTGGCCAAGGGCTTTGCTTCCAACCACTTAGTCAAATAATCAATTGCCACAATGATGTACCTGACCTTACCCGGTGCCGCGGGAAATGGACCCAACACGTCCATGCGCCATTGGAAGAACGACCATGGGGCCATGATTGATGTCATTAGTGTCTTGGGCATCTTGGGTACTGGTGAGTGAATCTGGTACGCGTCACATTTTTTTGTTTCCTCCCTCACGTCACGGTGCATCGTGGGCCAATAGTATCCCTGCCTAAGTGCCTTGGCCACCACTGATCTTGTCTTCAGGTGCATGCCACAAGCTCCTCGGTGTATCTCCCATATCACATAGTTGGCTTGGAGTGGTCCTACGCATCGTAACATTGGAATCAAGTAAGATTTCTTGAAGAGTACCCCTCCTTCCATCACATACTGGTTGATCTTCATCCGAAGGGCACGTGCTTCATTGTGGTCCTGGGGCCATATCCCTTGCTTCAAGCACCTTATGATGGGTGTCATCAAATTATCTTCCTCCTCTTCCACAATGGCATTTACTTCTTCCCTATCTGTTGAGGGTTTGTCTAGCACCTCCACCAATACTACTTTTGTTAAATGATTAAATGCCAATGAGGCCAGCTTGCTTAGCACGTCAGCCTTTTGGTTCTTACTTCTCGGGATTTTCATGATTTTGAAGCTCTTGAACCGTGCTACGTGCTCTTTTGCTTTACTTAAGTATTTGATCATGCTCTCGTTGGCAGCCACGAAATCCTCATTGATTTTACTGGCTACCAATTTAGAGTCCACCTTCATCGCCAAATGTTCTACCCCCATCTCTTCTTCTATTCTTAGGCCAGCTAGCAAGGCCTCGTATTCTGACTCATTGTTTGTGCTGTCAACGTTCAACCTCAAAGCATACGTGTATTCCATGCCGTTGGGGCTGATCAATACTAAACATATGCCTGAGCCTTTCGGGTTGGATGCTCCGTCCGTATATAGCACCCATTCCTCCTCTTTATCGACCTTTTCTTCCTCGGAAACATGTGTCTCCAGGTCCTTTGAAGTGTCTGTTCCTATTGGCACTTCATTCAGAAAATCCTCTAGCACTTGACCCTTTATAGCGCTTCTTGGTTCATAGGCAATGTCATATGTCCCCAACTCTATGGCATACTTTGCAAGCATGCCTGATGCTTCGGCCTTGTTCAGGTTTTGCCTTACGGGTTGATCTGTGATGACCTTGATTGGGTATCCTTCGAAGTACCGCCTTAGCCTCCTTGATGTGCTCAAGAGGGTCAGTGCCAGCTTCTCCAAAGGGGCATAGTTTCTTTCTGCTTCATGTAGCGTTCGACTGACATAGCGTACTGGCCGTTGGATCCTATTTATTTCTGCTAACAATACTGTGCTGATTGCTCCTTTCGCTGCTGCCAGGTATAAGGAAAGTGTTTCTTTGGGCCTGGGTGTGGTGAGTGATGGTAGCTCTATCACCATTCTCTTCATTTGTTGGAAAGCCTCCTCCGCTTCTTCCGTCCATCTGTACTCTTCTTTGTTGGCCTTAGTTATATTTTTCAAAGTGTCAAAGAAAGGTAATGACCTTTCGGCAGATTTTGAGAGGAAACGGTTAAGCGCGGCCAACTTCCCTGCTAAGCTTTGCATTTCGTTCCATGTTTTGGGTGATTGCATATCTGTGACGTCCTTGATCTTGGCTGGGTTGGCTCTTATCCCTTCCGACGTCACCATGTACCCTAAAAACTTGCCTTCCGAAACTCCGAAAGATCATTTCTTTGGATTAAGCTTCATGTTTATCTTTCGTAAGTTGTCGAACGTTTTGGCTATGTCTGCCAGCATTTCTTTCTCAGTCTTGCTTTTTATGACCATGTCGTCCACATATTCCTCCAGGTTTCGTCTGATCTGCGACTCGAACGTTGTGTCCACTAACCTTTGGTAAGTGGCTCCTGCGTTTTTTAGGCCGAAGGGCATTTTGGTGTAGCAATACGTCCCCTGATTGGTGTAAAAGGCTGTCTATTCTTCATCCTCTTGGGACATTTCCACTTGGTGGTAGCCCTTGAAGGCGTCTAAAAAGCTTTTGTACTTGTATCCCATGACAGCTTCTATTTTGGCATCAATTTCTGGAAGAGGATAATAGTCCTTTGGACATGCGGAATTCAAATATTTGAAATCTATGCACATCCTCCATGCTCCATCTACTTTTTTGACCAACACCGTGTTGGATATCCACGTAGGATACCTAACTGGCCTCACGATTCCTGCTTTTACCCACTCTTCCACTTCCTTGGCCACAACTTCGCTTTTTTCAGCAGATAGTACCCTCCGTTTCTGGCTCACCGGCGTTACCGACGGATTCACATTGAGCTTGTATTGGGAGATCCTTCTTGGTACTCCGGTCATGTCTTGCGGCTCCCATGTGAAGACATCTAAGTTGTTCTTTAGCAATTGTTTTAACTGCCCTGAACCTTTTTTTGACAAGTTTCCCCTAATCGTGACCAGTTGGTCGGGGAAAGCCGGGTTGATCACTACCTCCTCTGTTAGGTTGACGGCTTGGTGTTCTCCCTTCTCCGACTCTTCCTTTGCCATTTTCCTCTTTCCTATCTCTCTGCATTCGTTAATAATTGAAGATGATGTAACGAGAGTTGCAATACCTCGAGGTGTTGGGAATTTCATCATGGCATGGATGGTAGATGGGATGGCCCTTAGCCTCCTTATCCCCGGTCTTCCTAGGATGATATTATATGGGGAAGGGGCGGGTATGATGGTGAATCTCATCATGGCCCTTCGGAATAACCCTCCATTCCCGAAGCACACCTCCAGCTCTATCTTTCCCAACGGCTTCACACTTTCCCCGAAAATCCTAACACTATACTGTGCGTCTTAGTCATCCTAGCTTGTATGCTTGGGTGAAGGCTGTTGAAACAATGCTCGTACATTATTTCCACGGACGCACCGTCGTCCACATGTACCCTTCTTACCAAGTATCCTTCGACCTCGGCCTCTATCACAATCGCTTCTTTTGACAGATCCTCGTCTGGGCATGGTGGGAACGTTATCGGGACGTTCATCCAGTCCTCGTTGACCCATCTCGACTTCCTCTTTCGATTATCACTATGTCCCGACACCATCTTTATCACTTTGGCCTTTTGAGGGTGGCCCTTCTGGCCGCCCTTTCCTTTCTGCCTCACGTCTTTAATCAAGTGGTTGAGCTTCCCGGACTCCAAGGCGGCCTCCAAGTGTCTCCTCAGCTGGAAGCAGTCATTCGTATAGTGCCCTTTCGCACAATGATAGTCACATTATCTGTCCATGTTCTCCTTTTTTGGTGTTCCTACCAAGGGAGGTGGAGCCAGAAGGTTTAGCTGGTGCTCTGCTGCCAAAATTTCCTTTGGTGAGCTGGACAAGTCTTCTAGGGTGAATATTCGATTGACCTCTTGTGGGCGCTGCGGGTGACGGTAAGGCAAGGTATAGGGTTGGGTGTAAGGGGTTCTGTTTTGATAGGCCCCTCGAGCTCCCCCTCTTGTTCCTCCAAAACCTTTTTTCTGGGCACGATCATACCTCTGGCCTCCCGTCGGGGAACTGTCCCCCCCAGATATACTCTCCCCTAGGCAGCTCAGCATCCTTAAATGTTGTTTCAGCGCGGACGAAGTCATCCACATGCTTCAGCATCTCATCTATCGTCTTTGGTATGCTTTCAGCAAACCGCTTGGCCAAACTAGGACATTTGTGTGAACCCATAAATGAAGAGATCCTCATGAGGTCAGGCACATTAGGGATGGAATTGGATTCACTTACCCACCTTTCTTTGAACATTGGCAGGCTCTCGTTGGCCCGTCGGATGATCTTAGTGATCTCCGTGGGGTCCTTCGCACACGCCTTCAGCATTCCAAACCGTTTGAGGAACTTGGCTTCCAAATCATCCCATACATCTATACTTCCTGACGGCAACTCGTCGAACCAAGCTCTGGCCTTATCGTCTAGTGTTTGTTGGAACATTCGGCACCATACGGGCATGGGCCATTCCCCCTGGTTCCCCATCCCTTTAAAATTGTTGATGTGATCAGCCGGATCTCCCGTCCCCGCGTAAATCCTAACGTTGGTCGGCATCCTATGGCTAGGGGCTGAGTATTCAATGATCCTTCGGCTAATGGGGCATTTGGCCAGTGACTTGAAAGGTTTTCCCAAATCATCATCTGCCACCTTCTTCCCCTTGCTTTTCTCTCCCTCGCCTTGGCTTTCCTTCTTCTTTCCCTTATCTCTCGAATGTTCTTCCCCTTCGTCAAAACTGATTAGCCTTGGCTTGATGTAGTCTCGGTTGCTTTTGTCTTTTATTAATTTTTTAGGGCCGAAAGGTGACCCTCAATGATTTCTTCATTTGTGAGGCTATTGTGGTTGTCATTATGAATTTCGATTTCAGGTGATGTTGGGGCAGGACCCACCGTTCTTTAGCTACTTGGTAGATCGAAGTTAAGATCCCACGGATGGCGCCAGTTTGTAGATGCAAAAGTCCGCTGGGCCACTAAGTGGGCCGAGAATGCCTTTGGGCCGTCTGGGTCTTCCTCTCCACAAGCCTATAAGAAAGTAGCATACGTTAGCTCGCCTCGGGTGAGGGGCCCGAGACCAACTCCGGTATGAGAGTAAGAATTTGTATGAGCCGAGTGGCCAATAACATGTAGAGCCGAATGGCCATGTAGTGTGTGTAATAAATGTCCGTGTGTGTATGTATGTGAATTACATTGAATGAGGGGTATTTATAGTGTTGAGAACACTGTAGTGGACTGTAGCTCCTCGGAGGTAGCACTCATGGAGCCTTGTGACCTGACAGGCCAAGCTTTGGTCCAGCAGGGTGCGTCTTTTGTTCCCGAGGGAATCTGTCCTGCTTTTGAGGTGTGCAAGTGGATGGGCCTTTTATCCGAGCGCCAGGCGAGTGTCCATTGGATAATAGGGTGCATCGTTCCGAGCGCCAGGCGAGTGTCCATTGGATAATATTGCCATTAAGAAGGTGCTCCTTGATCTTGGTGCCAGTATCAACATCCTTCCTGCTAGGTTGGTCGGTAAGTATGACTTAGGAACTCTTCGTAAGACAAACACCATTATTTCCTTAGTTGATCGATCTACCAAAATTCCTAGAGGTATCTTAGACGATGTAATTGTGAAAGTTGATGACTTCTATTACCCATTTGACTTCTTTGTTATGGACACCGAGTCATCATACAAGGATGCTCAACCAACTATTATCCTTGGGCGCCCATTCTTAGCCATAATAGATGCTAGGATTAATTGTCGGACTGGTGCCATGGATATTGCATTCGGTAATAAGAAGATAAGATTGAATGTGTTTAATTCTATGAATTCTACTACGATGAATGAACGTTATCAAGTAGATGTGATCAATGAGGAAGTCCAAAAGCATGCGTCCCGTATGCTTAAGGATGATTCTTTGGAATTATATCCAACTGGTGAGAACGAGGAGATTCTTGATGTTGTTGAAGTTCAAGAGATTCAAGAGTGTTTGGTCAGTTCTTTGGACCATCAAAAACCACCTTGGTCTTATAAAGTAGATCCCTTGCCTTCTACTTTTGACACGGCCACGACGCCGTCTCTAGTGGTGCCTCCAACTCTTGAGCTAAAACCTTTGCCATCCAATCTCAAATATGCTTTTCTAGGTCCTAACAATACTTTACTCGTTATTGTTGCTTCTGATCTTTCTGAATCACAAGAGGAAGCACTTCTAAAAGTGCTTTCCAAGTTCAAAGCAGCAGTGGGATGGACAATTGCAGACTTGAAAGGAATCATCCCTTCATTATGTATGCATCGAATTGTTACGGACCCAGATATTAAGCCATCAAGAGATGCACAAAGGCGCCTGAATCCTAATATGAAAAGGGTAGTGAAGACGGAGGTTCTTAAATGGTTAGATGTTGGTATCATCTATCCCATCTCGGATAGTAAATGGGTAAGTCCCACTCAAACGGTGCCTAAAAAGGCCAGAATCACCGGTGTGGAAACCGAGAATGGGGAAAAACTCACAACCCGACCAGTTACTGGGTGGAGAGTGTGTATAGATTACCGTAAGCTGAATAATGCCACATCAAAAGATCATTTCCCACTACCCTTCATTGATCAAATAGTTGAGAAGCTTTCTGGTAAGAAGTTCTATTGCTTTCTGGATGGGTACTCCGGTTATAATCAAATACCCATCCATCCTGATGACCAGGCCAAAACTACGTTTACATGTTCATATGGGACATTTGCATTTCGAAGAATGCCCTTTGGCCTGTGTAATGCACCCACTACCTTTCAACGATGCATGATGAGTATCTTTTCTGAAATGATTGGAGAATTTGTAGAGATATTTATGGATGATTTCTCCATCTTTGGTTAGTCCTTTGAGAGCTGCCCTGATCAGCTTGAAAGTGTGTTAAAAAGATGCACCAAAACTACTCTGGTGCTTAGTTGGGAGAAGAGCCATTTCATGGTTCGAGAGGGAATTGTATTAGGGCATGTTGTGTCTGAAAAAGGATTTGAGGTTGACCGTGCCAAAGATCAAGTAATTTCAACCCTTCCTTCTCCCATTACCATCAAAGGTGTGCGATCTTTTCTTGGTCATGCCGGGTTCTACAGGCGATTTATTAAAGATTTTAGTGCAATATCAAACCTCTTTGTAATTTACTCTTAAAAGATGCACGATTTGACTTTAGTGAATCATGTCTTAAAGCATTCAATATGCTTAAGCAAAAGCTTGTAGAATCCCCTATTCTACAATCACCTGATTGGTCGAAGCCTTTCGAGATCATGTGTGATGCGAGAGATTATGTCGTTGGAACGGTTCTAGGACAATGGGTCGATAAGAAATCCGTTGTAATCTCTTATGCTAGTAAGACTTTTTTAGAAGCCCAAATGAATTACACCACTACTGAAAAAGAGTTGTTAGCCATGGTTTTTGTTCTTGATAATTTTAGGTCATATATTTGGGGGCATTCTAAGGTGATAGTATTTTCAGATCATAGTGACTTATGACATTTGTTGACTAAGAAAGAGACAAAACCGAGGTTGCTTAGGTGGACTTTGCTTTTACAAGAATTTAATTTAGAAATCCGAGATAAAAAAGGGTCAGAAAATGTGGTTGCCGACTATTTGTCTAGAATTATCCCTCCGTCGTTCAACCCTTCTGATGTGATTAAGGAAAGCTTTCCGGATGAAAGCTTATTTGAGGTTTCTAAGATTCCTTGGTACGCAAATATAGTCAATTACCTAGCTATTAAAAATCTTCCGGATTATTGGTCCAAGCAACAAAAAAATACTTCTTCTCTCAGTTGAAGCATTATTTTTGGGAGGATCCAGAGCTATATAAAGTGTGCGCTGACCAAGTTGTTAGAAGATGTGTTCCGGACCACAAGCATATGGACATATTGGCTCATTGCGATTCTTATGCATGTGGTGGACACTTTGGTGCTATAAAAACTGGGCATAAAATCCTACAAAGCGGTTTCTTTTGGCCGACTATATTCAAGGATGTCCACTCTTTTGTGAAAGCATGTATTCGTTGCCAACAAGTAGGTGGGATTTCAAGGCGTGGTCAAATGCCTATGAATCCTATACTTGTTTTTGAGATCTTTGACGTGTGGGGTATTGACTTTATGGGACCATTCCCTACTTCCCATGGAAATGTGTACATTTTAGTGGCAGTTGATTATGCGTCTGTGTGGGTAGAGGCTGAGGCTACTAGAACCAATGACCATAGTGTAGTTCTTAAGTTTGTTAAGAAGAATATCTTTGCTAGACATGAAATTCCTAAGGCTATCATTAGTTATGGGGGTTCCCACTTTAAGAACATTAGATTTGGAAAATTATTGAAACACTATAGAGTTAATCATAGGATAGCTACCCCTTATCACCCACAGACTAGTGGACAGGTTGAAGTATCTAATAGGGAGATTAAGCAAATCTTAGAAAAGACCGTTCGTAGTGATAGGAAAGATTGGTCCTTGAGGTTAGATGATGCCTTGTGGGCGTATAGGACGGATTTTAAGACTCCTATTGGAATGTCGCCGTATAAGTTGGTATATGGCAAGGCGTGTCATTTACTGGTTGAGATAGAGCACAGGGTTGAATGCGCGATTAAGACCGTTAATCTGGATTTAGATAGAGCAGGTAGTTCTAGGAAACTTTAATTATCTGAACTAGACGAGATTAGACGTGACGCTAATGAAGTTCTAGGATTTATAAGGAGAAAACCAAAGCTTTTCATGACCGACACATCACCAAGAAGTCTTTCCTGGTGGGTCAAAATGTTTGGTTATTCAATGCTAGACTTAAGCTTTTTCTTGGGAAGTTGAGAAGTAAATGGACGGGTCCATACGTTGTGACTCAAGTCTCTCCACACGGATCCATTGAAATAAAATATATGGTGGGTGGAGAGCCTTTTAAAGTTAATGGACACCGTTTGAAGCCGTATGTTGAGTTGGAGAGTAATCAGATGGAAACGGTTGATGTGGTTTACTTAGAACCACTCCAACCGTCTCAATAGCTCATTTGAGTTATGTCTGGCTGAAGACGGTAACTTAGCGCTTCGCGGGAGGTAACCCGTGGTTTGCGGTTTGTAGTGTGTGTATTTTCTTTTGAAATTTATTATCTTATTTTTGTGTGTGTTTAAAACTTTGTGGGTGTGTTTACTACAAACCCTCACGAGACAAAACTCGTCCAGTCAGACTACCGAGTGGTTTAAAGGCTTGTTGCATACGCTAAATGCAACCGTGATTCCTACGAAAGTGAGTTAGGTTTTTGTTTTTTTTGAGTTTGTCAAATATATTTTAACCAAAATTTTAATTTTAAGTTTTGCATTCGGGGCAATGCAATGCTTTAAGTTGAGGGGGATGGCACATGTGTTACATGTTTTTTTGTGCAATTTTGGTCAAAATGGGTTAAAATATGATTTTTGGGAAAAATTTATAGTTTTTAAAAATTTTAAATTATAATTCAGAGTCTTGTGCTAATTGGATGTGAAAGTTTCTTCTACATATATGTTTGTTAAGTGTTTGCAGATTTTGAAGATTAGCTTGTGGATGATTTATTGGAACAAGCTAGAGGATTTGGCCATAATTATCAGGTGCACCCGATTCCATTGTATAACTTGGTTATTAAATTAATTTAATTGTTTGCATGTAGTTAGGCATACGTATAATTAGTAGATGATCAATCCATACCCGTTTGAATTTCCTCTACTTACCTTTGTTTAGATCGAGTAGAAAGTTTGAATAAAATAATATGAAATATAGTAATGTAATAGTTGGGTTAAGACACTAAAAATTGATCTTATTCGGCTCACCGCCCGCGCACGGTATCGTTAGAAAAGAGTTGGAGAACTGTCATAATTATTGGTGGTATTCATATTCTGGGCTTGCCTATCTGATTCGTCACTCGCACAAGGTGATACTTTAGTTGTTAGCATGGGTCAGACGCCAATTTTTATGATGGGTAGCATTGCACTTTGCCGAGAAAATTTTATGTGAAATAACTCAAGCCTTGTATTGTTGTAATGCAATTAGGAAGATTAGTTTAATTTAGTGTATTGATTAGTTAGACTATGTGGTAGATAACTCCATCATATGATGTACCAGTAGGCATGAAGTATAATTGTTCCCATTTATTTAAAACGGACTTAATTAACCGGTTCCCACGTGCCAATGTGTTTTAGTATGCACCTATAGGATAGATATTCATTTTTTCTGAAAGACTGGTCTTTATATCAACCTTAAAAGGAGTGTATAACGCGTTCGGGGTGACTTGTATAAGAAACGGTCCCTAATGGCTAAAAAAAGAGCTTATGTGTGATGTGAAAATAAAAAGAAAAAAATGTGAAAAAATGAAAAAAGAGTGAAAGTATGTAAGCTAATGTATGATGGCTTATGATGTGCTCTTATGGTATATAAACTCCAATGTTATAAAAGGTGTAAGATATTTGAAATTTAGTAAATTGAAGTTCGTTTCTCTCGATTCTTAACCAATTGAAAGTCCTAACAATATCAAGTTTATTATCGTTTTTGGTTGATAGGGTTATTTGGATTTTCTATGTCTATGTAATCAAGCACGTAAAAATGGTGAAAAATATTAAGCTACGTAACCTAATAACTAGTTTTTCACTTAGTTATGAAAGTTCGTTAAACCGATCTTTTCGAATTGATTACTAGTTAAAAGTGCGACTCAGTCGTTCTTGGTGGAAAAATAAATAGTTTGGTAATCTATTTTAAACTAAAAGTAAATATGAAAATGTCGTTGAGTAAAATAAAATTTTTAAAAATTAAACTAAAAATTACTAGAAAAACACTTGGTAAAAACAGAGATTTCGGGAAGCTTGCAATTTTTGAAAATTAAAACGTAATGAATTTAAAACTTGAAAACTTTGTAGAACTAAAAACTTTGTAAAAACGAAAACTCAAACCCATCGGAATAACCATGGTCGGAATACAACCATCGAGTGTATGTGTCGGAATGTATTAAAAACAAAACCATCGGAATATAACACTGAAAGCTATCGGAATAATAGTAAATTAACTCAATCGGAATACAGTTCTGTCGGAATTTAAGTCTATCGGAATACAAGTCTATCGGAATATTTCTATATGAATGTCTAGCCTCAGAATAATTAAGATTAAGGCTATTGGAATACACCCTGTCGCAATACACTTCTGTCGGAATGTGGCTAACAAAAATTGGGCAGCGTTTCGTCTTAATATAACCTTAAGACCCGTAGCAATATACGATCGCAATGAGCGATCGCAATCACGATCGGAATAAGGGATCTGAATAAACTTGATCGCAAAGTAAAACCCTAAGGTTATTACGATCACACTGAAACCGTTGGAATGTAACGTCGCAATGAGTAACCCCTAACTTTGCGATGGAAATGATAATATTCGGATGAAAATAAGCTAAGACTCGAATAAGCACTAATAAAAAAGATGAATAAGCACCTATTTGAATCCCAATCAAACGAAAACAAGCATAAAATTTAAGACTTTTAAAACACGAAATAAACAAACCTTATAAATCAAACTTTTAAAAAGATTTAATTTTTTTTAAGAAAACTTAAAAGACAATGAGCTATATACGAAATAAGCCAATAAGCACAACAAGCTTAAAGCTTAAACCATATAAAAACTTAGTAGGAAATAAAAAGATGAACTTTTTAACACAAAAACATCAAAATCAAACACGAATCAAGAACATTTCGGATCAAAGATAAATCAAAATCAAGAAACGTAGAAGAAGATTAAAGATTAAAAGCTTAAACTTGGACTTTTGATTAATGAATTCCAAATACAAGGATGAAATAAAGCTTAAACTAGAAAGAAAAGATGAAGAAAAGATGAAAACTTAGTGAGATAAAGTTAAACACTTTCTCTCTCTAAAATGAAAAACTAAAGAAACAAAAATAACTAGCTAACACCCTCCTAATGTGTCATTAGGAGGGTATTTATAGGAGGAGGGGAGTGCATGTGTGCTTCCTTCTTTCTTTCTTTTCGACTCGATTTAAATTCTTTGTCTTTCTCGACGTCTTCTCGGGATTTGTCGATATAAATTAAACTTGTCTTATAATTTACTTCTATTAGACTTGAGTTCTTCGACTTCATTAAACTTCTGTCTTTAGACTTTTTCTTCGATAAATCTTCAGAATAAGCCTTGGACTTCCGTTCTTTTTACATTCTTGATATTTTGACTTCGTCTTTTGTCTTTTTCTTCGATAAAAGCCCGTGATAGCCCATGTTTTCTTCCTTTTTCATATTTTTACCCTGAAACACAATAAAAACACAAACCACGCATAATTCCGTCATTTACGACATAAAATACACGTTTTGGCTTGGTTATTATTATAATTAAGTGGTAAAAGGAGATGTGTTTTCACACCTATCATAACCGTAAAACATTTAGCAATTACCAAATATTATTCACAAAAAGACAAAAATGTAAATCTATGAAATTAATGTGCAAAAAATGTAAGTAAATGAAACTTAAATGCTTGAAATGTAAAAATCAGAAAGTTAAAGGACCAAATATGTAAAATCTAACAACTTTCTAACCAAATGTAACAACTTTGAAAAATGTCTAACTGAAATTGACAACTTGTTGAAAGTAATGGACTAAAAACTTGCAAACCCTAATTATAAGGAATTTTAGCTAGAAATGTAAACAGTAACAAACTAAGAGGACTAATATGCAATAAAATGGAAACTATAACCAAAAACGGGCACCAAGGGACAAATAAGCTCGTTTAAGCTCAAAACTGAACCAAATAAGCTCTAACAAGTTTCAAACAGCTTAAAATTGAAAAACACTTAGACTTGTCCAAGGAAAAAGCTTAAAACTCACTAGAACTCAAATAAGCCAAATCCAATAAGCCAAGAATAAGCTACCATAGAATCCAGACATGCACATTCAAATTTTAAAGTCAAATCTTATTAAACAACTTGTTGTGAGTCTGGAATGTCTTTTCTTGTGAAAAATGGTCAAGTATATAAGCACAAAAATGGAAATAAGTTGAATCATAGCTTATTTGACTTTTGTTGACCAAAAAGTGAAAATTCTCAAAAGCTCAAAATTTGTTCAAGACATGTTTCTAAGTAAGAATGTGGAAGAAAAATGAAACTTTTATGAAGTGGAAATGCCTATCTAAGAAAACAGATTGCTACTTTATCACAGAAACTTACAGTTGCCCAAGGGCTTATTCAAAAGCTGATTCCAAGCTTATTTTTGAAAACTGTATAATTTCCTTAACAAGACTTGAACTTCAGATGTTAATCGACATTTAGAAACTGGTTTCAATGATTTTAACTAAGAAATGAAACAATGGTAAGGAATCAAAATCAGCTACTTTCTGATGAACTAAGAACAAAAGCTTGACCCAAACGTTTTACTAACCATTTGCCTGTTTGACCAAATTTTTGACTACAAAACTTTACAGACTTGTTTCAAATGGCTAAAGAATGAGTAATGAAGAAATATTAACCAGATTATCACACTTGAGTTACAATATGTATGAAGATCCAAACACAAGTTTCAAAAACTGAAATGAATTTTAGTGAATGATTTTTGAGTAAAAGATTGAAACAAGCTATGACTTATATCTACACAAAATTAATGAGCAAAATGAGATGTAAATGAGCTAAGAACAGACTTGATAACAGACTAGAAGTCAAAGTGAAATTACAAGCTTTAACTGATGAATATTTTAACAGAAACTAGTAAAAGACAGGCTAAAGCTAACAATCTATCAACAATCTATCTAATCAACAGAATCACACCAAATCAGACTAACATACTTTATCAAAGCAGCAATTAGTAACTAATCTAGAATTGAGCATGTATTGGACAATTAAGTGGAACCAAAACTCAGAATCTTAAAACCTTTTAGCATTAGGCCTCCATTGATTGAGTAGGTAGGCGCTGAGCCTCCTAAACAGTGCTAAACCACAACCTTAGCACTAACAGTAACAACTCAATCATCTACCATCATCATTCTGATCAAATCTACCAAATTCTGCTACACAAATCAACTCAGCAATCTGGAATCAACAAAGACAGCTACAATTCTTCAAAGAGCTTCTAATGATCAAGTGTGATCATAAGAAACTCATAACAGCAACAGAAATCAACAGTAATGCAAGGTATGGTAAGAAGATTGAAGGAAATGAGTGATTTTATTGAATTTGAACTGAAAGTTTGTTACAAGGGTAGGTAAGGTAGTTACAACTAACTAATAACTAACTCAAGAGGTTGTCAAGCTCTTGAGTTCGTTATACTAACTGCTAACTAACAAGATTGAAGGAGAAAAATGAAAGTGTGTGTGAATTTCACACTTTGCTACCTACTACAAATGAAAGGTCCTATCCCTATTTATAGAAGAAAAATGAGAGTGAGTTGGGGTTGAGGACATGTTCCATCCAATAACAAGCTGCCAGGTGTCATGATTTGCTCAATTGCAAATTCTTGTGTTCATCACGAATTGGGGGATTTTGATCCTTTGAGTTTCAGTTTGATTAAGTGTTTCCATTGTGTTCCTTTCTTGAAGACGAGCAATTTTCATGTATAAATCTTTTCTTTAAATGCATTGTAGCTTGAGATTGAATCTGGGTTTGCTTGTTGAAGAAGATTCCACGTGGCAGTCTTTGGTTGGGCAAGAGTTGAACACACGGATTGATATCCATAATTGGATAAAAGATTATTGAGTGTCAACTTCTGATTGGTCCATAACTGAGTTAGTGGGTTGTACTGTGGGGATTCGGCTCAATTAATGAACTGGTGAGCTGGCTTGTATAGCTGGCAATCCTTGTTTAATTATTCTTGCATTCTCATTGGTTATAAGCATAAACTCACGGATCATGTTTATTCTTGGTGTATTTTTGGGAAGTTAAGCCCCTAGACTTTGGCAGAATGTCCAAATGAGCTAGAATATTCATTCCAATGATATTTTTGGTCCTTCCACTTGCATACTTGTCTAGTTTGACCCTTTGGATTGTTTGACTTTGAAGTTGACCATGTTTGACTTGGATCTTGACTTTGACCAATTTACACTTTGAGTCCCTCAACTTTGGAATGTTGTCAAGATAGGTCCTTCATCTTCAAAGTCTTGTCATCTTTGATCCTTCTTTGTCTTTTTCATCCAAATAAGCTTGATTTCTTCTTGTTTGCTTGAAAATGTATCCTTCTTACCTATTTTAACACAAACACAAAACATACCACATAATTCCGCTTTATAGCACAAAAGTTAGGAAATTTCCATGTGTTTTTAGGGTGATTTGTTGATAAATTGATATGAGTTTTTTCTTATATCAATATTCTCACCTCTTCTTTTAGATTAATGTGTAGTTTGATTATAGGTGAGCATTAGGTACGTTAGACACATGGTTAATTATATGAAACATAAAGTAAATAGAATCAATGGGAATGGTTATGCTAAGTGTTTAAGAAGGACAAAAATATTGGTAATCATTTTGGATTATTTTTCATGTAGGATGGTTATTAGTGTACAAAGTTAAATTTGATCTTTTTTGATAGAATTTCAATGATATGATTAAAAATTATGAAATTAACTTGCTTATATATATATATATATATATATATATATATATATATATATATATATATATATATATATATATATATATATATATATATATATATATATATATATATATATATATATATATATATATATATATATATATATATATATATATATATATATATATCTATATAGAGGAGCGTTATTGTGGTGACCGACGTTAAAATAAAAACAATAAGAACCAATATGAACCGTCGGATGCATCAATGATGATGTCATTTAATTAATATGGCTTGAGTGGCATATGTGTAATTAACTTGAAATATATGGCAACTTGTGAACGGTCAATTAAACAGTTAATCATGTTCTTTTATGTATTGTCTTTCGTTTGAATTTCTTAGTTCCATTTTTTTAAGCATGTTTACAACATACATGTTCATACGATAATTTTTAAATAAAAAATATACTTGTCTTTTAAAATAGTGACACCCGACATTACGAGTAACAACTTTGCTCATTTAGTACATATGCACATGGTACATTTTTTTTAAAATATACATACGGTGACACTATTATTTTGGTATATATATATAATTATGCAAGATTTCTTGATACATTTTTAGTGACAAGTTAAAAATTGAGTAATTTAGTGACACACTCTAAGATTTTTATATAACTTTGGTGACACACTATTAATGACAAGTTAAAAATTAAGTACTTTTTAGTGACACACTCTAATATTTTTTTATAATTTTACACGCTATTTTTGTACATAATCTTGAAAACACACTAAAGCTTTTCATACGTTTTTAGCGACACATCAATTTAATTACACAATTTTAATGACAAAATAAATTTTTGACAGACTAAAATTTAAGCATATTTATAGTGACACATTACATGTTATGACTTACTTTTAGTGACAAATCAACTCTTTTAGCACATTACATGTTATGACTTATTTTTAGTGACCCAATATAAAACTTAAAATGTCATATTTACCCAATTTACAAGTGAATAATACATGATGTACAATGATTTTAATGCATGTTTGAAGAAATATAAAATTTTGTGTTTTATTTTGGGAAAGTATGTAATTGCCCCTACATTTATAGTGACACGTTAGTTTTATGACACATTTTAGTGCAAATAAAAAATATTTAGAGATAATCTCAACGTCATTCAAGTTTCAAAATAGAAAGATACGTGTCAAGATATAAATAAATAATCGAAATTGTGTTTTAAATTGAAGCAAACGTTTTCGGCAATATGTATGTATCCTGCTCTTGTTATGAAAATGAAAATGAATCACCGGTACCATTTTCAAAGACCGAATCGAAGTAAACAAGAAATATAATTTATGTTCATGGCTAGATATTCGTTATAAAACCATGGGAAATGCATTAAGAGTTTTAATTGGTTACTTCTTAGAGAAGAGAAAGAAAGAAACGGACGGACAATTATTGTAAATGAAAGAAAGTGATTTCATCAATTAAATTCGCTTTAATACACGACATCCTAATAGATAAAAGTTATAGTTACTTACCATAATACCCCTAAGTACATTTTATTAAGTTTACATTTTTGTAATTGAAAGTGCTACTTGTCAAATTTTGATTGGTTCCTATTGTTTTTATTTTAAACTGGTTTTTACATGAACGCAAATCTATATATATATATATATATATATATATATATATATATATATATATATATATATATATATATATATATATATATATATATATATATATATATATATATATATATATATATATATATATATATATATATATATATATATATATATATATATATTTACTTTGAGACAAAATAAAGGTTAAGTTTATGGGGATTTGATTGGTGTATTTTGCATCCACAATTGTATATTTATTTGTCATTATATATGTACTTTTAGTGTGTTTTATGATTATGTAGGTTACGCGCGAAATGAAATAAAATGACCGCTTTATTAATTTTTTTGGAGAAAAGATATTGAGATCGTCGATAAATGAAGAAAAAAATATTGAAGAAAAAGATTTGAGCGCGTCGCAATATTTTCCGTCATCTTTTATTTGTCCGGGCTTCGTTTGAACAATTTTCGGTGTTCGGTTATTTTTAATTGGGCCAAAGTTATTATATCTCAAAAGAATTAAAAAGAAATATATGTTAATAAATTTTGGCCCATTAACCTACTAAAATATAGGAGTTTATATATATAGTATTAGTTGAAAAAAAAAGGATATAAATCGTCCCTTGGGGAAGGCTACAATTCACTTTTGGATTTTTGGGGGATTCGTGTGTCCCTTGTGGGTACAACCGCACAAAGCAAAAATTGGAGATAAAACAATTTCATCCCATTGGAGGTATTGGTGGGCTAATTGATATCAAAAAGAAAAATAATAGATTGGAGAGAGCAACCTACTCTTCGTCATTTGGAGATATTGGTACGCAGCAAGTGAAAGAAAAAAAAGAATTAAAAGATGAACAATATACGGTGGCTCGAGTACACCGCGATATCCGGCTAATTTTGTTATAATTATTTCCGGTTACTTTATTTATGGTTTGATCATTACTTTTTGATTATTATATTTTTATTACATTTATTTATGATTTATTTATAAATTATTTTTATTGATTTAATATTATGTTTAATTATTTGTGCAAGACAATTTATATTTAGTTAACGATTCATACTTATTCTATTTAGTTAAACAAAAAGATAGTCGTATAATCAACATAAGTTGTACCTAAACAAATTATTAAAATATAATTATTGGTTGGATTAGTACAAGACTTATTATTGTGAGTCATTGATAAACATAATAAGTGCCGACATTAATTCATTCATATTAAGTCGAGATAATCTTTGTAAACGAATTAAAAAGTTTCGATAATCCATAGGTGTGATCAACCATAAATATTGGGAGCTGGAAGGGATTACATTTTTATTTTATTGTTTACGTCTTCGTTTATTATATTTTTCTAGCTTTGTTATTAGTTTAATAAGTATTTTAATTTTTAATCAGCAATTTTATTATTAAAAGTATTTTAGTGAATTAGATTTTGAAAACAAAACTTTTATTGATCAGTGATCACCCCAAAACTTAAACTAAAACCACATATTTCTCGTGAATTCGATACCCGCTTACCCTATCTAGTATAAGGTAATTAGGTTTATTTTTGATGGGTACTTCGACGTTGATCAACAACCGGGAATTTTCCAGGCTTTACTTAATAATAATTTATACTATTTATTAATCGAATTTCATTTCGAGAGATATCAAAGCTTTTTTATTCGAGAACTGGAGTTTATTTTACATGTTGTAAAAGACTGCGCAAATTTGAGAACCGACGCGATACAAATTAAATGTTTATTTAATTATTCAGAAATATTTGATAAAAAGATTTATTAAATTATCTGATACTTTTATTTTAGTTTTAATAACGAACGTTGAAAACAAGAACATTCAAGTTGAACTATATTTTGTTTTAAACGCAACCTATACGCAATAATCGATAAATGATAATTATTTTAAATAAAATATAAAGCGATTACGAAAAATTTATCGAACGAATACTTTAATTTAGTAGGAAAATCATTTTAAAATCGATGGTGCGATTTAAAAAAAACGAATCAAATTTTAAAAAAGACGAACGAGCCAGAACCATGTATTAAAAAAAATTATAAAAAAAATTACATTTTAATCCCTGCACATTTGGGAACCTTTCACTTTGTTTTTACAAAATTTGACTAGTACATATAAAAGTAAAAATTAGGGTTTTTTTATTCATTATATCCTAATCCTAACCCTAACAAAACACACACACTCTCCCCTTAAACACCGACGCCTCCTTTTTCATTCCGACCGCCGGAATATTTTCCGGCCACTGCCGTCACCAAAATATAACTTATACATCACCCTCTGATCTACGATACCACCACTATATATAATACCGTCACTCCACCATAACATATCCGCCACCATAGCCCCACTACCACCTTCACCATTCCGTAGTATGAATCATCAAACCAACAGCCATTGTCGTGACCTTTAGCCGCCACCAACAACTCGTCACCATTACACCAGCCGCCTTTTTCACCACTACATCACCACGAGCCCACCATCACCTCTCCACCTTTTCGAATATAGATCCGTCGCCACCACCATGTTCTTCTACCACACATGTAGTCCGAGCCACCAAACCTGCTTCCAAAACCACCTCGTGGAGTTTGGATCTGTTCGTCCTCCACACCCACGACGGGTTCATTGTATACCACGAAGACCACGAGCCATGTAATACTCGTGGGCGCTTGAATCAGTCATACCAGCGGTTAGGGGTATTGGATCTACTTTAAACTGTTCGAGAGGGGTATTGGTTGCTGTAGTTTTAATAAATCCAATGGAATGTGCTTGGTTTCGAGAATAACCACCAGCAAATGTGTTTGTTTAGCTAGTAAAAACGTGATGACGTATAGTCCCCGAGCCGGGTCTTGGGCCCGGGCAATTGGTATTATCCGTATTCAGTCCAATACATTTGGGCTGGATATATGTTATCTAGTTTGTCAAGCTCTGGGTAACATGGGCCGCACGTGTCAGAGCGCGACACACATCTCTGCCGTACGCGGCAAGGGTTAGACTGAATCCCAATCTAACTGAGATTGGGATTCACCTTAAAGTAAGGGGATATTCACTATCCTTAATTAGAAGATATCAAATAACCTAATTATGATTCTTATCTCTTACTTGGGGCCGAAGGTTCGGTAAAGCCCAATAATGACTCTACTGCATATATAAGGAACCCCCAAGGGTTCCACAAAGGTATCACATTCTCTATACTTTCAACCTACAGTCGATTATCTAACCCTAAACCGATTAATTACTCTCACGCCGAAGTCTAATCGTGGGATACGTTCCCACGGTAAGCTTAACGCGTGTTGTTTTAGTTTGTAGGATCTCAGCAAGACATTCACTTGGTGCAAGAGCCGGAGCCCATCCTATCCTAATTAAGCCTAATTAGGGTCAAGCAAGGATCATCCAACTTTTGTATCAACAAAACGCATCATGGGTGTTTCGATCTGCAGTTAACAACCCACAAAGGGTGCGTTTGGGTTCGGCAGTAACAGCAAGGGTGTTTGGAATCGGGTCAAAACACCAACATGGGTGTTTGCTTGTTGATTATAGCAGGTTACGGGGGTGTTTGGGATTGACAGCGCGTCTTAAGAGGCTGTTTGTGTTAACAGCAGCCCATAAGGGTGCGTTTTGGATTAACAACAGGGTAAAGGGTGCCTTTGGGATTGTAGAACGCAATAGGAGGTTGCTAAGGGGGTGTTTAGTTTGGGAAGCAATCCCTAAGGGTGTGTTTGGATTGCTAATCTATAGTATTCGATGCGTTTGGACGCAACGCGTCGAGGAACTAGAGTTCCGGGCACGGTTTGAGTTCATGGTAGGTTGTGGTTTAAGATCGGCTAACAAAACTTATTTAAATTTATTTATTATGAAAAGGAACAAAACCGGTGGTATGATATGGTTAAATAAATATGTCGAACACGATAACTATTGCGAGACTATAAAAATAATCATACATTTAATTATGTGTTTAAATAACTCACATCGGACGTTTGGCTTTAATTTATAACACATAGGTTGTGTTTAATTATGGTGATTAAATAGTCAACTTGGATATTGTTAAAACGTGATTTGCGAAACGTAAATTGTTTGGAAAAATATAAAATATTGGGAATTGCTAAATATGGGAAACATTGTGTGAACGAATAGGTCATGACGAAATTTATATAAAATTTTATACTTTATATTTTGTTCCTTACAAACTACTATTATAGTTGTAAACCGATAAAATAAATAACTACTATTATATTTGTAAACCGATATAACAAATAAATATCATTATACTTGTAAACCGATAAAACAAATAAGTACTATTGTGTTCGTAAACCGATAAAATAAATAAACATTATTATATTTGTAATCGATAAATATAAATGGATTTTACTGTATTGATAAACCGATGAAAGTTATACTTTTACTTAAAAGTGACAATCATTAATTAACTATAAAATAAATATATACTTTGATTTATTTTGTAAGAAGGTTGTTTCTATTATATAACTCAACGTAAGAATTATATAATCGTCGGGTTTACGTAATGTGTACGGAATACATTACATACTTGGTGTGTGCCTATTTATTTAACCAACCACCGAACTATTATAACTTGGAACTTAAATATTTTTATCAACGGGTCACGTTGATGTACGTATCTATCGAGGACTCAAATACACATTTTTAAGTTACTGGATTTAGCCGATTAGTTAAACCACAACACCATGACCGATCCGTATCGATTTGCGTATGCGTGAAGCGTATTATTAGCATCACTATTGTTCGCGCTACTAAGCCGAGGTGAGTTCTTTCTTGCTTTAAATCGAATTATAAATATTTTATAATTACTCTTTGGGGGAGGTACATTCTTGGTCATAAACTAGTTACAATTTACTTGGTTGTCATAAGCTATTCTTAAGCTTACTTGATGGGTTGTGAACTATATACACTGTCTTATTTGTTAAGTGCTCATCTGTGAACTCTGTTGATTGTTTCGACACTTACTCATTTTTCTACTAAATGATTTCTTGATTTAATGCATGAACACAAGTACACTTACTTGTTTGATTATTGGTCTAAGTCCTTATTTAACCCAGTTGCATTCGGCCCACTTTCATGAACCGTTAATTTTGACCGGATGACCACTTGAAAGCGCGAATGTTATAAATAGATCTATCGAGACTGACATCCCTACCTAATTATGGCTGTGTGGTCAAATTAGGTATACCTGCATTTAAGTCTGATTACGGGTGTTACGGGTTAGACACTTTCTTGAGTTGCTTATTATTATTTACTGTCAGATACGTTAACCTTTCGGTGTCATGAAATTAGACAATAATAAATGCTTTATTTTATTTAGTGACTTTGTATTTTTTATATTGTCACTGAGTGGTTGGAAAATCTTGTGGTTCATAATCAATCCTATTGTTATCGAAAATTTTATTATTTATCAGTGAGCTCTGTTTTTATCAGAAAACGCTATTCAGAAACTCTATTTAATTCCAGTGAACTCTGTTTTTATCAGTAAACTATATTTATTATCACTGAACTCTGTTTTTGTCTATAAACTCTATCCTTATTAATAAACTTTGAAATCTTCAAAGAAAGTATATTCAACAAGAAACTGTGATTTTTAAACACTTATATTTTACTGTAAGGTGCAGTAGTCGGTAAAACTCTAATTTTTCATAAACGTTTTAAAACAAACTTATGAACTCATCAACTTTATGTTGACATATTTAAGCATGTATTTCAGGTACTAGACTAAATGGATTATTTGGAGTGGTTTTAGCATGTAGAGTCGTTCTCGGATCAAGCTCTTGATTACTCATGAAGTCATAGTCTCACAAAGCTAGTCTTCCGCTGCGGTGAATTTGAGGGTGTGACATCACACACTTTGGAGTGATAGCCACAAATCCTTTTGCCACTAGGCCACCTTGAGTGGTTTGAATTTAGTAATTTTAAGGTACCATGGAACATGACTTTAGTATGATGGCACTCAAGGAATACCATAGTTATCAAGCTTAAATGGAAAAAAACTTCTTGAAAATAATTATGGAAAAAAGAATCCCAATGAGATATAACAAATTTGTTCACCTGAATAAGAGTAGAGTCTCGTATGATTATTTTGACTATGAGGATGTAAGTACTATCAATTACCACCTCTTCAGCATAAATTACAATCATCACCATATTACACCTAGCATTGATCTCTTGGCAAGCATGATTAATTCGACATTTATAGAAGAACAAGGGAATATTACGAATTAGCTAAAGCTTTCGACGATCTTCTTGGTGACTTGATTGGAGGTAAGAAGAGTAACATGATACACTCGTAAAACAAACCAATAATGAACAAAAGACATTGGAAGAGTATGCACATGAGTTCGACGAACTATTCGGCGACTTAATAAAAAATAGAAGAATAATCAAGGAAGACGGATAATTAACATATGTCAATAGAGGATGTAGATGCAAAAGTCTGCTGGGCCACTAAGTGGGCCGAGAATGACTCTTGGCCGTCTGGGTCTTCCTCTCCACAAGCTTATAAGAAAGTAGAACACGTTAGCTCGCCTCGGGTGGGGGGCCCAAGACCAACTCCGGTGTGAGAGTAAGAATCTGATTGAGCCGAGTGGCTAATAACATGTAGAGCCGAATGGCCACGTAGTGTGTGTAATAAATATTTGTGTGTGTATATATGTGACTTACATTGAATGAGGGGTATTTATAGTATTGAGAACACTGTAGTGGACTGTAACTCCTCGGAGGTAGCACTCCTTGAGCCTTGTGACCTGACAGACCAAGTTTTGGTCCAGCAGGCTATGCGAGGCCTCTGTATAAAAGGGTGTGTCGTTTGTTCCCGAGGGAATCTGTCCTGCTTTTGAGGTGTGCAGGTGGATGGGCCTTCTATCCGAGCGCCAGGCAAGTCTCCATTGGATAATAGGGTGCGCCGTTCCTTCCCAATGCACTGACATAACTTCGTGGATTCCCTCTAGACTTGCGCTTGGTAGGTGGGCCGGTCTGCCAGGCCGTACGGCCAATCTTGTTTCTAGAAGATGACTTGACACGTGGATATGACCGAGCGGCCATATACTCGAACAGAGGAGTACTAGAGTATTTGATTAGCTTTTTGGAGACTTGATCAATGGAGGAAAGAAGGAAATCCAAGAAGAAGAAGTAGCCAATGTAGATGACGAGCATATGACTTTACAAGACTATGCTCGAAGCTTTGAGGATGTTTTTGGTGATTTGATTGGTAAAGGAGAAGAGTGTGTTCTAGAGAAGAAAAGAAACTCAAAATATCCAACCAACAAAGAAACCTTTTACCCTTGAAGACTACGCTCATAGTTTTGACGAACTCTTAGGCGACCTAATTGGAAAAGGAGAAGGGAGTTTTAACTTCAATATTTCTATGAACAAAGACAATGAAAGAATTCCTAGCTAAATGATCAAACGGGAGTTGGGGGATAAGCATAAAGAAAATTTAGATGCATGGATCACCACTAATGACACTAAGGAAGATGATGAAATATTCATTAACACAGATAGCATCACTACACCTCCTCAACTCGATCCAATCTATACCATGTCTTATGATGCAAGTAGTGAAGACGAGTTATTAAGAATAAATCATGATATGTTTATCTACGACTCTGATTTATGTATTAAAACCAAGGAATTCGCCTTTCAAAAAAAAAAAAAAAAACCAAGGAATTCAATTATTTACTCACTGTCTATACAAAATATTCCAGTAGTATTCTTTAAGGAGCCCCTTTGCAACAATTTCCTAAATTTAATCAAGAAACACCATGTGACGTTAAAGGACTTGGGATTCCGGTAAAATTTTAAAAACCACATTGGTGTGATCCCGTGTAAGTAAAAAAGGGGGAGACAATATAGCCTTGGCATTCATGTAACCCATGCGAAGACTTATATGATGGACGTGGCACATCACAAAGGATGGACTTATGGAAATGCGATAAAGAAAAATGAGAGATTAGATATTCCCTGGAAAGGAATAACATTTGATGAATGGATTAAAATTAGATATGGGACTATTGATCATTTAAGTAAAGAAAGTGATTATGGTAAAATACATTTTTTAGAAAAAAGGCGTAAAAGCGGTAAGTATTAAACAAATAATTTTAAGAAAAATCAAGTGTTAATGACTTAATGAAGTTCGTTTCCCAAGTAGGTATATGTGTGTGAATAATTTATAATTGATTTTGAGATTAATATTTGAGAGAAGGGGATGCAAAAAATAGAATGACGAAGACGTGAAATTAATTATTACGACGACTAAACGTAAAATCTTAAAAAGGGCTAAAATAAAAATTAATTCTAAAAATACCCAAAAAATTACCAAAAATCAAATTAAATAAACTAAGGGGACGTTTGGTACGGTGGAATCGTCAAGAATGGAAAGACATACTAGAATGAAATCTGAGAGAAAGAGAATGAATTTGAAAAAAAAGATTAGCTCATGTGTTTGGTACAACTAGAGAATTAACATGAGAAAAATACATTCTCCTGTTTGTTTTTCTTATGTAACAGAATGGAAACACAATTGATCACCAAATTATAATTGTCAACTTATTAATTAAACAGTACCCTCATTACATCAAATTACACAAGCGTGAAAACAATTTGTTAAAGAGTAACATTGAATTGAATTGAACTACGACCTTATACTCACTAATTCGATGGTGGTGGTGATTAATACAAACCAAGCTCCTCTTGCTACATGATCCTAGCCACATTCTCCCTAAGAAGTCAAATCTAACAATGTGTGTTTTGGTAGTCTGGTAATAATGACACCCTTCGTGGTGAAGATGGATGTACAAAAAACATGGAAAATAACAAAATATGGAGATTGAATTTAACTTGACATTTTATCAAACACATGACAGGCATGAGTTGTTCTTCAGTTATAATCAAGCTTGAGACGCAATAATTAGTCATTGATATTGCGTAATCCTGAATGTCAATGTGCCCCAATAATTAGTCATTGATATTGTGTAATCACGAGAAGGAATTTTTGCAGTTTTCAAAGATGAATTGGACATATTGTTTTTGTTTTTGGTTGGCATGTGACTCGCACATGGTTGAGGGTGCTTATACCCCTTTGTTTTCAAAGAAAATTTTCATTCCCTGTGAACAAGATGGAGGAATCAGAACATGCACAACTTTTGTTTCTCGGTCATTCTTCGCTTTTTGCAAAGAATGATTTTGGTGGAATGAGAATGCGTTTTTAATTCTTTGTATCTATTCCTTGATCAAACAAACTCAAGAATCCATCGCGATTCTCTTTCTCATCATTCCATTCCACCGTACCAAACATCCCCTAAGAGTTTACCAATAATCAAAACTTTTTCAAACCTTTTAATTAATTAAATATTAATTTTTAAATGCTAATTAAAGCCCTAAAAATAAAATTAATTATCAAAAAGCCTAAATAAAGATTTTTCAATTGGTAAACCTCTAAAATGACCTAAAAAGATTAAAAACTATTTTTATAAAATTTTAAACTAATAAAAACTATTTAAAATGATTTAAAAACTATTAAAACTAAAAATAATTATAAAAATTAATCTAATGATAATAAAATTAATCTAAGAGTTGCAAATCCTATTTTAATGTATTAAACCTAATAAAAATATAAAAGTGCAAAAATGTTGAATTTGAAATTTAATAATAAAATAATATTAAAATAATATTAAAAATCCAAAAATTATAAAAATTCTAAAAACTTGCAAACTAGTTTATTTTAACCTAAATAATCAGAAAATGAAAGTGAAATTACCAAAATACCCCTAATGGGCCCCCAAATAGGCTAAAACCAAAAACAGTCAACTTTTTTTTCTTTTTACCAAAGGTAAATTGCATTAAAACAAAAGAAAAGGTACAAATGTCAAAAAAGCACAAAGACTAAGAAGCAATGACAAACCCCTAAACTTCTAGCTTTGGCAACAAAAAACAAATGGCCATGGACAAACCCCATGCTCATATCAACAAATACTAATACAAATAGCAACTAAATCCAATGTAGACAAAGCTGCTAACTCCTATCAAAACTTGGTCCCTTTTGATGAAGACCAAGCTCATGCTCTTCAATGGCACACCAATAATAACCAACACTTAGTTCAAGTAAGAGTCCTACTTCAGAATCCATAGCAGCCCTTAGTACAATCCACAAAGGGAAAATACCAAGAACAACCAATCCATCCCAATAGAACCTCTAACCAAAACTAAGTATAAGGAAGCAAGCCATAATAAACCTGCATAATCACCATCTGAACAAGCAGAATACAAAGAGAGGTGCCAGTGTAGCACATCATATTTATTTCCTCCTCAAAACCCCCATTTATGTAAAACCCAGTGGGAAACCATAAAAGGGGGAAAGAGTACAACTAAATATTAATCCTCTCATGATGCAATAACCAAAAATATCTATCAGCTCAACAATAAACAGATACATGGTTAGATAAAAACACAAGGGAGGACTAGGCATCAAACTAAAACAGGTTTGGCAACTAAAAAATTGTTAAAATAGGTAGAAAAAGGGAGAAATGCACCATACCAAGCATAGACGGCACATCTTTCAGCACGCTCTAGATGGCATAACACACTCCCCCAAAAACTACCCATAAGCCCACTAATAGCACATCAAACCTCCAACTAACAAAACCAGATAAGTCCTCCCCCAAGCTCCCTAAAGATAAGAGCTAAAACATAACAAAAAGTTAGATAACAAGGTAAACAATACCATTACAGATCTTACCAAAAGTGAAAACCAAAGGAACTCCGCCAAACTTCAAAAGCAAGGCAGCAGCTACAGGTCTTCAAACAACAGTAACAATCAGGCGCAAAAGAAATCTGAAACCACCTTCTGTTACATTCCCAAAAACCCGTCCCACCATGGGACCAACTCCACCAAAAATTAAAAGGATCACTCGTCATCATCATCCATTAAGTCACTAAAACCTTCATCATTAATAACCTTAAACTTATCCTTATTGACTATAGGAAGGTTCCAAATCTTAGAAGCCTCTAAAACATCAGGAGTAGTTTTAAGATTAAGGATTTAAATTATCGTCCTGATAGAGTTACAAATAATATTGAACAAATCATTCTCACTCCTAGATGAACCCTCAAACAATTTGATATTCCTTTCATGCCAAATGTAATAGATAACAACGCCAAGCAACAATCTTTGAATGACACTCCAAATTCTATTATTAGTAGTGACATTAACAAACCTAGAAATCACTTGAGCCCAATCGTTTGAAACATTATATAATTTAACCAAGCACTTATGCCTTTCCCATAATCTTCTAGTAAAATGACAGTTAAAGAAGAGATGGCTATGAGAATCCTTACATTGTTTGCAAAAAGGGCAAGACATGTCTTGAATATTCAACCATTTTGAAAGTCTATCTTGTGTCTTAAGCCTCCCCTTCACAGCCAACCAAAGAATAAAAGCATGACTCGGGACACACTGATTAAACCAAACATGATTACACCAAATGACATTAGCCGACTCAACCTGAATACCTTTCCAGACTTCAGAAACACTAAAGGTTTTTGTAACACCCCACTTTGATAAGTGGACCGTTACGTGCATTTATGGCGTGTCATCAAAGTATAAGGTAAATGTCCTAAAACATTAACTGACCATAAAGGAATACCGGAATCAAACATCGATAATCCAAACATAAGCCCAAAACATGAAAAGTAAAATACTGAAGGAAAGGACTAAACAATGTCCAAATAAGCAGAATAATGTAAGAAATGCATAAAGTAAGAAGTCTGGATAGCTTCCATCCAAAATGCACATGCTCTCAAAATCCTAAGAGCGTCCTGGTGTACCTGCCGTTAGAACATGAAAGGAACTACGGCTGAGCATAACGCTCATTGAACGGATATAAAGCATGATAAGAATATACTGAATGAAACAGGCGATAGAATACTGAAGCTGTAAGACTGATATGTAACATGTGGTAGAACTCTGCATAAAATCTGAGAAACCTGGTTCATATATACTGATACTGAAATATAACTATTAATTCTGAAAACATGCATTTACTGTATTTTATTTGCCAGAGCTTATATAGGTCACGTGCTGTAACAACCGTGCATAAATAACTGGAGGGGTGACCTCGTCATGCTGTAGATGGGTGACCTCTAAATAACTGTGCTGGGTGGAGGGATCAGCTCCAATGTGAAGGATGTAGAGCACACACCACATTCACCCTTATAACTTGTAACACATATAAGCCTAGGATGCATCCATACGCCCCACTAAAATACTGATAAAATGGCCAAGCTGAGCTGAGTGGGACAATGCAGGATATCACTCTCCTGCATGTGAGTCACGACACCGGTGCCTCTAGTGCCGTGGTTACGGTACCTCCGTAACTAGTACATAAATTGGTCGTGCTTGTATATAATGCTCAGGCAATTTATTTAGTTAATAACATGATTACTCATAAGCTTAAGCACATACTGGGGAAAACATTTGGCTGCAGACGGGAAATCCTAATCATGCATAGGAAAGGAAGTCCTTACTGAAAGGACGGAAATCCGTACCTTGTGCCCATTAATGAAATAAGAACGAAAGCTGAAGGATCGATCCCGACTTCACAGGTACTACATAAATAACGTACGCGAAAAATAAGTTGACTAATGTTAAATATTTTACTGCTCTTAACTGTTTTAGTTGGATTTAAGTTATACTTGTATTACTATTTATATAATCTAATAAATTCTTATTGTTCGTAAATATTACTGATTTAATATACCATGTATTTCTGATTACTGGATAATGTATAATCTGACATTACTATAAATAGTAACTCGTCATAATTAGAAAGTTTCCTAATATAGAAATATTTCCAATTCAATATCTTTAGATTAAATTATTTATAAATCATAAGTTTTAATAGGATAAAATGGTAAAGCTAGAATTAATTAAATTTTATTAATTAGATTAATAAAATTAGAAAATATAATTAATTTATTTATAAAACTTATTTATAAAATAAAATACCAATTCAATAATTTGTGGTTCCCACTGTTTGTTTACAAAGTTCCCACTGCTAATTATTAGTTTCCCCTTGCTGGTTATAGTTCCCCCTGCTAGTTATACACAGTTCCCACTGTTTTCATTATATTAGAGTTCCCACTGCCTACATTAAATTCCCACTGTTAGTCTATATTTCCCACCGTTTTCACTGTGACAAAACCAAACGCACCTTTATGTTTATGCAGACCCAAACGCACCCTTATTTTTCTGCAGACCCAAACGCACCCTGTTTGCTGTTCTTTTACCCACTGTTTTTACAAACACCCCTGATGGGTTTTTTTAGGGCTGCGGGTCCAAAGAAGAAAAGAAAAAAAAAACAAACCCGCACCATTTATTTGCGAACCAAACACCCCATGCTGCGACTGCAGCCCTAAACACACCCTGGTGGGTCACGGCTGCCACAATTCACACACACCGAGATCTGGTGTCTCGGTATTCGTGCATTAAGCAAAGCACGCCACCCCTTTTTCTGATTATTACATAATTACCATTTGATTTCTGAATAGATCAAACAGAAAGAATAAAAAAAAACGTGATCGGGGTTTACCTTGGTTTGCGTGACAGTGACAACTACAAACAATCTTGATTCTTGAACTAATTTCGTGTGTGATTCCGGTTTCCTGTTGTTTGTTCGTCGGCAGCAAGAAGACAGAAGGGAAAAAAACAAAGAGCGACGGCTCCCTTTTTTTTTTAGGGTTTTATTTTCTTTTTGTTTGTCTAAGCTAACACTCCCCGTCCCTTTTATTCTTCTTTTTTTTAAAACCGGTTTAGACAAGAAATGGGCCTCAGCCCATCCTCCTTCCTTTTGTAATAAAACCGCAGCCCATTTGCACATATACACTATTGTTTTCGTTTCGTTTCGTAAACGTTTAACTAGTATGTTCGTGTTATAAATCTGTCATGTATTTAAATAAATAATACTTACGTGATACATATATAGTTAAAATAAATTATTATTCTAAATAATTAATTACCTAACATTTTTAAATAAAATTGTGATTGCGTGAACTTAATACTTGTGGATTTTAAGCATTCGTACGTATTCGTAAATTAATTCTCGAAATATATTCTGTCGTGAATTATTTATTTCCTGAATAAATAATATTTTCTCAATACTTGATTTAACACCGTTATTTATTATCTGAATAAATAATCACGTAACGTTTAATTTAAATCTGTGATTTTCCGTAATTAATGTTCGAGGAATTTTAAAGCGGGTTTTACAATTCTTCCCCTCTAAAAAAAATATTCGTCCCCGAATTAAAGATACGACTATACTGGGTTTTACAATTCTTCCCCTCTAAAAAGAAGAAATTCATCCTCGAATTAAAGGTAATAAGCTGATGAAGTTATAAGGACTGACAGAATACGTAGACTGAAAAAAAACAATAAGCTGAAGGATAATTTGTCTTCTAATTAAGACATAATGTTGCTGATAGGTGTAAACCTGACATGACTGAAATGATCATGCAACGTGACATGGCTGAAGAGGACATATACGTAACCTGACTGAAAGGACTTAACTGGATTTATTGAAGAAAGGATGAGAGGTCCGGATGGACTCCTCCGTTTCGAGTGGCCTCCCGCTCGAAACGATTTCTTCAAAGCTCTAACATAATAAATAAAATCTTGGTCCTGATGACCCTGTCCTGATGATGCTGAATAGTTTCTGGTTCCATATTTAAGATGGATTTTCTGAATCTGATAGACTGAATAACTATAGCATGTATGATACATGAAACGATACGTGTAAATATTCTGAAAAGATAATATTTATATCTCTGGGAAAGCTGTTGAATTATAGGGACGAACTACGTGAACAATTGTGAATATGCTAAGTGAGCAATTGTGAACGTGGTTCATAATTATATGAGGAGCGCTGGCATAGAATTAGAATATGATAAGTGAAACATACTGTGAACGTGATACTAGAACATATCATGAACGTATGCTGACTGAGGCATGAATGCCAAACGATACGGCCTGAGATATGAAACGTCTGCCTGGTTATGGAATAGTTGTACTAAACTTGAGTCTGATTTCCCAAGCTTTCTGTAACCGTATTCGGTAATAAACTGAGAAACGTGTATCGTGAAATGGTACACGAACTTGAACGTGAACAATGTTATGAACACAAACGTGAGCTTAAATCAAGAGATAGCATAAGGATAAACTGAAACAGCATCATTCTGCGAATGAGACGTATACGTGAAAGTGAAAATAAACGTAACGTAAACATCCACGTGATCGTGAACATGAATTTTTTGTCTGATATGATGGTCGCCGGAATACTTGAAATCGTACGATTTACTGCTGAATTTCAAGGTTTTCTGCAGATCTGCTACTGCGTGATCCTTTCGGATGAAAGAAACGCGCAGGCTGATTACATGGTTGACGATAACTTAGATAGTATCATACTTTCTCTGAATCCGTGGTAAACTGATAACAATCCCATGGAGTCTTGTCTCCTTTCGGTCCAGAATTTCTACTGGTAGTAATAACATGTCGGTGTTCTATCGTGAACCTGAGGTATGTCAGGCATTAGATATGAACATAGCTGCATCAATGTGCGATGGAATTTTGGGACCCTCTGGTGGAATCTGGTTGGACAGTCATAGAAAAATTTTCTGGTGGAAACTGTCAGCAATTTCTGCGTTAGCAGTCAATTGAGTTCTAGAAGATTTGTACTTCGTTCACGGGCGTCAGTCGGGACCATCAGGTGATGGCCTTCACCTTCGCAGCATTGTTTGAAATTTCTTTCTGTTAAGGTAGAATGGCTCAGAGATGCCACTTTGTTCAATTTGAATTCATATCTGGAAAGCTGTATATAAAATTTTCTCCTATCGAAGATTCTATACAACTGTGAGAAGATGATTCTCGTGTTCTTCTTTAAAAATTTAGCAGACCAAAATGTGATCAATGAATACGCTGACGATTTTGTCTGAGAAACATAGAAAATTTTATTCATAAATTTCATAATATAACTGGAGCATTAAGGAGCTCAGAAGTAAAATTTAAAATCTTTAGAGAGACTATAATATGTGCAACAACAATCATGGAAAACATCATGTTCTTCTCTCACCACAGTTGGTGGCACGATCTCGAAATTTTTTTTTTCTGGAAGAATGTTTAAAACATCTCGTAGTAGATTAATTAAACTTTCTATTCGTGGAATGAATATCGATTAAGAATGGTGATCTGATAAATTTTTCGATGGTGCGCTAGGGCGAATAAAGCCTCGTTCCGGTAATTCTTGCAGCAATTGCTGCAACTCCTTTAACTTAGCTGAAGCCCTGTGATCAAGAATTCTGAAAACAAGTTCTGTTCTTGAGACTTGCTCGATGTTAAATTTCTTCCTTGTGGTTAGGAAGGAATTTCTTGAAAACTTTCTGAAATTATATCTGGAACTCTGGAATAATCTGCTGATCATGAATTCGAGTAATTTTTGAAGTGAATTTATAACTGGTAGCTAAAAGTCTTCGTAGCTATGGACTGATAAGTCACGTGCTTGTAAGGCAGAAATAATTCGTACTGACTTTCTGACCGAAAGTATAATGAATATAGTTGGGATTTAGTAAGACGGATCTCGTCGTTAACTGAAAATAAGGCTTTAATAAATATGGTGGTACTGTTGAGTCCTTTCTGGCTGAGAGGTAGGTAAATACCTGATTTACATAAAGCTGACATAGGAATGCGTGGAGTAATGTGGCGACTTCCACTGAGTGGGTTCGTCTGTAACCTCATATAATGATTACCGTGTGTTTAATCCGAATAATAAACTAGTGGGGTGACTGAATTTTAATGATATGATTCCTGTGTGGCATAAAAGCACGGGTATACCCTTTTCTGAAGGGTACCCTGAATTTCTGAGGGCCTGGTTTAGAAACATACTGGAGTTATGAGTTCTGACTCATATTTTGAGAAAAGATTCGTATGACATGTACCATGACTGGTGTCCTGATATGTGTTTTCCGATATGATACTCGAGACCCGTGTCTTGACTGATGTCTTGACATGTACTTTGGTGGATGAATCTGGATAAGACTGGAAATTTTGGTAACTGCTAGGATTGGCGGACCGGTTAGACTACTGACCTTTGTATTTCTTGTCACGTCCGTACCGGAGTTCTGATGGTTACTGGCTGATTAATTATAAGTACGATGGTTGTCTCTACTGCTTGTCTGTCATATTTCTGACGGTCGTTATCATAACCGTGATTCATGTAATTATTTCTGCTGAGTGGCCGGCTGGGTTCCGGTTCCCACTCTTCTGACAGAAAGATTAGCTGAGTGAAGCGTGACGTCTAACTGAGGAAGCAAAAGCATGGAATAGGATGGTAGTGTCTGATGGTTGAAATTTATTCTTGTCAGAAATTTCAAATTCATAGTTTTCGTCCTCGATCCGCAGTCTTCATAGTATAAACGACATCAGCATCTTGAGAAATCTCCAAAGTTCAGCAGCATCCGTATTTGTGAGGTCTTCAAAGTGTTAGCGGCATCAGCATCTAGCAAAATCTTCAACTCACAAGCAGCATCAGCATCTGGTAGAATATCGACAAGTGGAAACGCCTGAGATGATTGAGGATCGATTAACAATATCCATGGAGTAGGGTACCTGGAGTACACCTGGACTACTGTACATGAAGTACAAATGAATATTGCACATCGATCATATCTGAGACACTGTACGTGGGGTACATATGGAATACTGTTCATGGCACTGGTGAAAATTTTATGAGATGATGGATACTGGTGTCGCTTGTCTGACATGATCAGGGAAATAAACTAATTTAAACGGTAGTAAACTGATCTGAAATAAATAACATGATAGGCTGACAATTTCTGCGTCGACTTACTGCTGGTTGTATCGAGGCTGAAAAGTATGATATAATCAAAGTCCCAACAGTGGTCATCATGACGTATGATTAATGAAGGTCAGTCATGATTTATCATGAAAACTGGTTTTACTAAAGTTCTTGTATATCTTAACATGAAAACATCATTACTTTGTTGAAAACATAATCCTCATAAGGAGACATGAAACTGAATCATCATGTAGATGACATCAACGTGAGAGTATGGAAATTTTGACTGTCACAAGGAACATAAAAAGTCCAATCAACTGAGGTGTAATATTAACTGATGGGGACGGCTATGGTTCAATCTACAGGATTTAAAGAAGAAAACCTGAGACTAAGTATGGGCTATTCTGGTTCGATCCATACTGGTCAAAATTTTCTGAGAACTGTCATGTATAGAAATTTACAATATCGGACTAAATATGGATGGCTGTAGTTCAATCCATACTTGTCAAAATTTATGAAATGTCCTGATATGACAAAGGTGAACAACTGTGGATCGGTTCACAAAACATCATTTGACTGAAAAGCATGAAACTCGGCTTGAGAAATGGTGAACGTTTATGGCTGGTTCACCAAGTGATATTTGACTGAAAACATGAGTCTGTCATGAGTAAGGGTAAACGCCTATGGTCGGTTTACCAATACAAAATCTGAACGGCAAGGGTGAGAGCCTATGGTCAGCTCACCAAAACGAAAATTCGCTAACAAACACATGCGACTAAATATGGCTAGTTATGTACCAACCTTTTACTTAGTCAAAACTTTAAGAAAACTGACTGATAAATGAAGAAAACTTACTGAATAATCCATGAGAAACATGAAAAATAACAATGCCAAAATGTGGGAAGTTCCTGGTGACTACCCACTAGTCACAGGTCAAGTTTTAGAGCCTACAGGTCGAACCTATAGCTCTGATACCATAATTGTAACACCCCACTTTGATAAGTGGACCGTTACGTGCATTTATGGCGTGTCATCAAAGTATAAGGTAAATGTCCTAAAACATTAACTGACCATAAAGGAATACCGGAATCAAACATCGGTAATCCAAACATAAGCCCAAAACATGAAAAGTAAAATACTGAAGGAAAGGACTAAACAATGTCCAAATAAGCAGAATAATGTAAGAAATGCATAAAGTAAGAAGTCTGGATAGCTTCCATCCAAATGCACATGCTCTCAGAATCCTAAGAGCGTCCTGGTGTACCTGCCGTTAGAACATGAAAGGAACTACGGCTGAGCATAACGCTCAGTGAACGGATATAAAGCATGATAAGAATATACTGAATGAAACAGGCGATAGAATACTGAAGTTGTAAGACTGATATGTAACATGTGGTAGAACTCTGCATAAAATCTGAGAAACCTGGTTCATATATACTGATACTAAAATATAACTATTAATTCTGAAAACATGCATTTACTGTATTTTATTTGCCAGAGCTTATATAGGTCACGTGCTGTAACAACCGTGCATGAATAACTGGAGGGGTGACCTCGTCATGCTGTAGAGGGGTGACCTCTAAATAACTGTGCTGGGTGGAGAGATCAGCTCCAATGTGAAGGATGTAGAGCACACACCACATTCACCCTGATAACTTGTAACACATATAAGCCTAGGATGCATCCATACGCCCCACTAAAATACTGATAAAATGGCCAAGCTGAGCTGAGTGGGACGATGCAGGATATCACTCTCCTGCATGTGAGTCACGACACCGGTGCCTCTAGTGCCGTGGTTACGGTACCTCCGTAAGTAGTACATAAACTGGTCGTGCTTGTATATAATGCTCAGGCAATTTATTTAGTTAATAACATGATTACTCATAAGCTTAAGCACATACTGGGGAAAACATTTGGCTGCAGACGGGAAATCCTAATCATGCATAGGAAAGGAAGTCCTTACTGAAAGGACGGAAATCCGTACCTTGTGCCCATTAATGAAATAAGAACGAAAGCTGAAGGATCGATCCCGACTTCACAGGTACTACATAAATAACGTACGCGAAAAATAAGTTGACTGATGTTAAATATTTTACTGCTCTTAACTGTTTTAGTTGGATTTAAGTTATACTTGTATTACTATTTATATAATCTAATAAATTCTTATTGTTCGTAAATATTACTGATTTAATATACCATGTATTTCTGATTACTGGATAATGTATAATCTGACATTACTATAAATAGTAACTCGTCATAATTAGAAAGTTTCCTAATATAGAAATATTTCCAATTCAATATCTTTAGATTAAATTATTTATAAATCATAAGTTTTAATAGGATAAAATGGTAAAGCTAGAATTAATTAAATTTTATTAATTAGATTAATAAAATTAGAAAATATAATTAATTTATTTATAAAACTTATTTATAAAATAAAATACCAATTCAATAATTTGTGGTTCCCACTGTTTGTTTACAAAGTTCCCACTGCTAATTATTAGTTTCCCCTTGCTGGTTATAGTTCCCCCTACTAGTTATACACAGTTCCCACTGTTTTCATTATATTAGAGTTCCCACTGCCTACATTAAATTCCCACTGTTAGTCTATATTTCCCACCGTTTTCACTGTGACAAAACCAAACGCACCTTTATGTTTATGCAGACCCAAACGCACCCTTATTTTTCTGCAGACCCAAACGCACCCTGTTTGCTGTTCTTTTACCCACTGTTTTTACAAACACCCCTGATGGGTTTTTTTTAGGGCTGCGGGTCCAAAGAAGAAAAGAAAAAAAAAAAACAAACCCGCACCATTTATTTGCGAACCAAACACCCCATGCTGCGACTGCAGCCCTAAACACACCCTGGTGGGTTAAGGCTGCCACAATTCACACACACCGAGACCTGGTGTCTCGGTATTCGTGCATTAAGCAAAGCACGCCACCCCTTTTTCTGATTATTACATAATTACCATTTGATTTCTGAATAGATCAAACAGAAAGAATAAAAAAAACGTGATCGGGGTTTACCTTGGTTTGCGTGACAGTGACAACTACAAACAATCTTGATTCTTGAACTAATTTCGTGTGTGATTCCGGTTTCCTGTTGTTTGTTCGTCGGCAGCAAGAAGACAGAAGGGAAAAAAACAAAGAGCGACGGCTCCCTTTTTTTTAGGGTTTTATTTTCTTTTTGTTTGTCTAAGCTAACACTCCCCGTCCCTTTTATTCTTCTTTTTTTTAAAACCGGTTTAGACAAGAAATGGGCCTCAGCCCATCCTCCTTCCTTTTGTAATAAAACCGCAGCCCATTTGCACATATACACTATTGTTTTCGTTTCGTTTCGTAAACGTTTAACTAGTATGTTCGTGTTATAAATCTGTCATGTATTTAAATAAATAATACTTACGTGATACATATATAGTTAAAATAAATTATTATTCTAAATAATTAATTACCTAACATTTTTAAATAAAACTGTGATTGCGTGAACTTAATACTTGTGGATTTTAAGCATTCGTACGTATTCGTAAATTAATTCTCGAAATATATTCTGTCGTGAATTATTTATTTCCTGAATAAATAATATTTTCTCAATACTTGATTTAACACCGTTATTTATTATCTGAATAAATAATCACGTAACGTTTAATTTAAATCTGTGATTTTCCGTAATTAATGTTCGAGGAATTTTAAAGCGGGTTTTACAGTTTTAGTCATACCTTTTTTATCCACCCAAATGGTTTCATTAGCAACATCCGGCTTAATAACAGGAACATCAATATTGCAAATTTCAGCATACTTCTCATTCCAATCATCAGGCAGCTTCCAAAATTTATCAATTATATGGTCAGCAACTTTAACCTTCATAGCAAATCTATCAGCAACCAAAATGTGAGACCTTGCCAAACTACATAAAGGAGGTCCATCCTTCCAGTTATCAAACCAGAAAAAACAGTCACTTCCATTCCCAATTCAAACCTTGACAAACCTTCTAACTATATCTCTCGACTGAAGAATTTGCTTCCAAGTCCAAGAAATACATTTTCTACTATTCGCAGACCATACACTCTCACCTTTAAGCCACTTGGATTTAACCCATCTAACCCAAATAGACTTTCTATCAGTTAAAATACTCCACAAATGCTTTGCCATAAGAGAAATATTAATATCATAAAGTGACTTAAGGCCAAGGCCACCTTCACTTTTCTGCTTACATACCTCTTTCCAAGAAATACTATGCTTATAACCTTGCTTCCCATCCGCCATCCAAAGAAAATTCTTTAACAGCTTATCAACCTCATCACAAATACTTTTTGGCAAACTAAAAATGGAAGCCCAATAAGTACTAAGAAAACAAAGGACTGAAGCCACAAGCTGTAATCTACCAGCAAACGATAACAACTTATTTCTCCAATCCCCAATCCTTCTCTTAACCTTATCTAAAATAATACCACAATCTAATCTAGATAGGTTCCTAGCATCAAGGGGAATACCCAAATATTTGACAGGCAGACTACATACATCATAAGGCATAACCAATCTAATATCATTCTGAACCCTACGATCAACATTCCCAAAATAAACCGTACTTTTATTCATGCTTGGCCTAAGACCAGAAGCCAAACAGAATTCATCAAGAGCTCTACGTAAAACACAAGCTAAAATAAAATTACCGTGACAGAACATCAACAAATCATCCGCAAAGCACAAGCTAACAATTTCAAGCTTCTCACAACCCCAATGGTATTTGAACTTATTTTCCTCCTTAATCTGTCTTTTGAGCATTAACGTAAAAACCTCCATAACAATGGTGAACAAGTAGGGTGATATAGGATCACCCTGCCTGAGCCCACGACAAGCTTTAAAGAAACCATTAGATTCTCCATTAACACTAATGGAGAAAGAAGTAGATTTCAAACATATCATAATCCAACCTACCATAATTCTGTGCAGACCAAATTGGAGCAAAATGCCTTCAAGAAACTCCCAAGAAACCGTATCATACGCCTTCTAGATGTCAATTTTAAAAGCACACCTAGGAGGTTTATGTTTGTTGATATATCCACACATCATTTCTTGGGCAAGCATGATATTGTCACTAATTAACCTCCCTTCAACAAAAGCACTTTGATTAGCACTAATAGTATCTTTAAGAACATCTTTCAGTCTATTAGTAAGAACCTTGCTGATACATTTGTAAACCACATTGCAGCAAGCAATTGGCCTAAAATCAGTGACCAGACATGGAAGATTACATTTAGGAATTAAAGATATCAGAGTAGTGTTAAGCTCACCTAGCATCTTACCCTTAGCAAAGAATTCCTTCACTGCCATACACAGATCCTTGCCCACCACATCCCACGAAGACTTGAAGAACTTCGCTGTGTAGCCATCTGGTCCTGGTGCCTTGTCATCATGGATATCAAACAGGGCGGTTTTAATTTCATCATTGGAGACCTCTCTAATCATATGAATAGCAGCAACAGAATCCACTTTCTTAACAAAGAGTTCATCAGGTTTCTCAATCGGAAATACTTCATCACACGTACCAAGGAAGTTCTGAAAATGATCAACAAAAGCCTCGGCAACAGCATCACCAAAAAACTCCTTCCCATTAACATCTTTAACACTTATAATCCTACTCCTTTTCATCCGCCCTTTTATCATCTTGTGAAAATAAGCACTATTACGATCCCCCTCGTTTAACCATTCAATCTTAGCTTTCTTCCTAAGAATTCTTTCTTCATCAAGAGCAGCACCCCTATACGCACTATTAAACACCATCTCAACTTCCTTAAGAAACACATTGTTAGGATCCAAGTCCAACTCAGCTTGGACTTTCTTCAACTCAGATCTAAGCATTTTAACTTTATCAAAAACATTCCCATTTCTCTTGTTCAATTTTCTAAGATGATACTTCATGGCTTTAAGTCTTTTAGCCAGAACAAACATAGCAAGACCATCAACATTTATACCCCAATGCTCCTTAACAATGTTATGAAATTCCTCCTTATGCGCCAAATAATTCATAAATCTAAACGCTCACTTCCTACCTTTCTTAACATCATTAATAACCAAAACAGCAGGGCAGTGATCAGAAACAACATACGGAAGGAACTTTGCATAACTAATTTCAAACAAATCAATAAACTCAGTGTTGCTCATTATTCTGTCTAATTTCTTCATTATCCCATTTTCAGGGTCTTTCCTTTTCTGAACCCAAGTAAAAAATAACCCATTCATAGGCAAATCTTCAAGGTCTAACCCATCAATACATTCCCTAAAATCCCGCATACTATGATTTTTATCAAAATCGCCCTTAGAGTTCTCAGCAGAGCTAAGGATAACATTGAAGTCACCTAAGAGAACCCAAGGATTCTGATTAATCAAAACAGAATGATTTTGAAGATTAATCCATAGTTTGTTCCTATCATTAGGCGTCACTTCACCATAAACAAAAGAAATAAAAAATTTCCTACTGTCATGGATAAGAGTCACCTAAAAGTGCATAACCTGATCACTAAATGATAACATAACAGTATGAATATCAACCGTATTCCATCCCACACAAATTCTACATCCCTTAGGACTCTCAATAGAGTTAGAAACCCAATCCCACTGACCAAACACATTCTCACAAATAGAAGTCACTTTCTTCTTACAAAGTTGAGTTTCAACAACCGTACACATTTTTAAATTATTCTCATTAATTAATAATTTAATTTCATCTTGCTTAGAGGTGTTAGACATACCTCTAATGTTCCACGCAGCAATTTTGATATCCATTTAACAAAGAGAGGATGAGGCACCATTACCATCTTTTGATACATCCGCCATACTAGACTCACCCGGGCCAGAGACAGTATCTTGGACCATGAATTCAGCATGAGCAGAAGGGTCATTGCTGACTTCCTCCACCATCGCATCCACATACTTAGAAACATCATCAACATTCTTCTCAACAATCTTAGCCTTGTAATACTTAATCATACCAGCAGACCACTTGTCCTTAACTTCATGCGAGAAATGAAGACCCGAAAAACAGAAAAGATCCACTTCAGCCATTTGCCTCATCGACACCAAATCAAGGACACTTTGTTTACCACTCTCAATCGCATTCTCATATACCACAGTAAAAGCTTGACTATGAGACACACCCGTTTTCTGCACTTCTTCATCAACATTCTTCTTGGCATGTTCAAAAGCATTAAACTCGGCATATCTAATACATGCATCAATCTCAACAGATAAGTCATTAATTTTCTTCTTTACATCTTCAACTTTCTGCTTCTTTATAACAAAATCACGCCTCTCCTTATAATAACCGTGAACTTCTTTAGGCCATTCCATAACAACCTTATCATCTATAGGCTGACCCATATCATATGCAACATCAATATTGATCTTAAGATTTTGTAAATCTTGTTCTTGAACATCTGCAACTCCCCCTTCCGATAAAGCATTGAACCTATTTTCTACCTTAAAATTCTTACTAGCAATTACCTTGACATTTCCACCATCAGATTTCTTTTGTTTCTTACTACCCTCGACCTTAGATGTCTTAGCAATGTCATTACTCTTAACAGAAACAGGAACAAACACCCAATCCTTAGTGTCTTGACTCCCATTCATACCTCCACGACCATTAACACCTCCTCTTCCACGGCCACTCATCCCACCTCTTGCCAAAGAATTACCCCCTCTAGACCTATTGACTCCACCTCTAGTATAATAAGAATTATTAACCGGAGTTTGATTAGCTTGGGCTCTTGCCGTAACATTAGCATTATTCTCCATTCTATTACTTGATACTGATTGCCATCCATCATTAACATTTACACCCACACTCACTTTATTATTGACCATAGTTTTAGGCTTTAAACTCACACTCTTTTCAGCCTCAGTCAAGACACTATTCTTACATCCCTTAAAACTATGACCGAAAACCTTTCAATGACTACAAACAGGAGGTTGCCAAGCATACTCTACCTTCAATTCCATACTTCTACCAAGCTCATTATACCAAATCTCCACCTTGTCTAAAATGCCATCAGCAACATCAACTTCAACCAATACTCTAGCAAATGTCGCTCTCCCATTACCTTTCTCACACATAGCAGTTGTCACCTTGTCCATAACAATGGGAGTTCCCAATCGGCTAGCAATTCTACTAATACCCTCGTTGTTCCATGCTTCTAATGGTATGTTAAAAATCTTAACCCACAATGGCACTCTAGTCGGCTCCGGTTTATCAAAACAGATACCAGCAGTCCATCGTTGAACAAAAAGTGGCTTTTGATCAACAAGCCAAGGGCCATTCTCAATCACAGTTTGTAAGCCATCCTCAGACTTAAACTTACAAAAAATATAGCCCTTCATTAACAATGATGTCCTCCAACTGATACGCCCTCCAAATTCTTCTTAGATGACTAACTATCTCCCTATGACTCATCTTAAAACCCACAAAATACCCCACAACAGTAAGCCCCCACCTCTTACTGCCTTCACAAATAATTGGATCCATATCAACCATCTTCTTACCATCCTTGTTCACAAAACATGGAATTTTCCTGAGCTTGTTATCATAGGAAGATTCATTACCCTTAACTGCATTACTTAAAGAAACCGCACTCTTGAAATTACTCTTACTAGCCAAAGAATCACCTTGCATCACAACTCCTTGCATACCTTGACTTCCATTAGCACTACCACTAGCACTATCCCCATTAACAACCACACTATCCTTACTGATATTGTTCTTACTAACATCATTAACACCTAAAACACTAATATTAGGCAAACTAGGGGCAGAGTTAACAACATTAGAACCAGCAGTCACATTACTCTTAGCGTAAACACTATTTAACTCAGGAAACATATCATTCAAGTTATCATTACCATTCGAACCTAAAACATTCACCTCAACCTCAGCCATCACAACTTCATTCTTCTTACCCACATCAGCAACAACACTCTCATCGTCAATAACCTTAGCTTCATCATTATTCTCACCTTGAGATGACCCTTTCTTGAAATTAACCTGGGAAGATGCTTGAGACATAGTCTCAACCAAAACATGCTTCATCGTATCCCTAGGAGCTGGATTCATAGTCCTAGTTGTTTTAACATGTTTTAAAGATGATTTGGGTGGTTTCTTCATAACATGAGCATTCTCCGGCGGAGGAAATTCCAACACCGATGGAGGGTTAACCACCTTTGTTGGATTAACCATGGGGTTTGAGGGGGAATCAGACATAAATCATAATGATTTAGTACGAGGTGAAGAGATGGTTTAGGAATGTTTAATAATACGGATTAATAAATGGGTAATAGCCAAACAGTAAAACCCACTAAATAAAATGAATTTATTTTGGTGATTAAGAAAGATTTTATGGTAAAATGTTATATGGATTTGTATAATGAATAGGAGAACAAGGATCTAAAATAAAATTCAAGATCCCATGGTTGGATCTAAATTAGATGATGATTCTTAATAAAATACTTTTAGGGTTTTTAGTTTTAGAGAGAGGTAAAAAACAGTCAACCTTAATGGGCTTTTTGGCCCAAAAAGTCAAACTAGTCCCAAATGACCTGAAAAAGCCCTATCTGACTCAAAATTCAATTCTAAACACAAAAGTCTGAAGGCCCAAAAGCTGATTTTAAGCTTATCACAGCTTAAATACTCAACAACTTATTCTTATTGGGCCAATAAGCCCATTAAGCAATAAGCCAATGCCATAATCTCTGCTTAAACACACAACCTTCTTTTGAGATGCCTAAGAGATCTATGAAAAGAAATTTTGAAAAAGCACACTCAATAAGCCAGAAATAAGCAAAGAACAATTTCACTAAAAGACAAAATAGTCGGCTTAGAGTTATAGGCTGTTTCAGAAGCTCTGGTTTATTACAAAAGATCACAAATATCTTAACTAAGAATAATCAATTAAGAAAATCACAAAAAGCCAAGTAGAATAAGCTGTGTGAACCAATAAGCTGGCTGAAAAGCCAAATAAGCTAGTTTCTAGCAAAAGCTTAACCAAAAGACTTGTAACCTTCCAGACTTGTTATTAAGCTGAGAAAAGTGACACCTATTTCAAAAACCAAGTTGTTGCATGTACCAATAAGCAGTTCTAAAAAATAAGCCAAATTATGCTTATTTGACCAAAAGTCAAAGTGCTCCAAAGTTCACCAAATGATCAGGGATGGTTTATAAGCTTGTTATAAGCAACTTTTGTGAAGAACTCAATGAGGAGTCCTTGTGAATCAAAAGGTCAAGTGACCAAATGATGACTGATTTTGGCAAAAAGGGCTTAATAAGCCAGTTAGCTTATAAGCCAGCAACAAGGCACACCAAATAGAAAAAATCACTCACAAGCAGCATAATATCAAGTTCCAAGCAACAAAACAAGGCATACACTAGAATCACAAATGCAAGCACAAAATGAGGTGGTCACTTTGCTGATACAAATGACCACTTCAGCCAACTTTGATAAGCTCTAGCACCTTCAATAAGCCACCAAATTCAACAAACAGATAATGCACATATAGCTTATCACCTAAACTCTTCCTAAACCTGATTTCAGACCTTAGATCCAACAAACAAAGAAGTTATTGGATCTGATGTGTTTGACCAATTTCAAAACACTTTTTATCAGATTTTTGTACAACTTGAAATCCCTTTCCCAATCTTTCAGAAACTTAACCAATGACCAAAACTTGTTTAGACCTCCCAAACCCTAAGAACCAAGGGCACAAGGGCACAAGGCCTTATGAACTAGTAATCCCAAACAATCCTTCAATAATCCCTTTTCAAACAAACTTCTTATTTTTACAAACAACCTACTGATTTTAGAGATCAAATAGCTCAACTAGGTGACAACTAACAGATATCAACCATAAAACACAAAGCACAAACACAAAATCAACAAATCACTTAGCAAAATATAAATCAGACCATAAGATGTGGTTTTTAGAGGAATGTTAACAAGAGATTATACCTATCCTCCACAACATCCTTGGAGGATCAGCAATGCTCCTTGGACCTTGTTCAACAACTAGAACAAGACCAAGGTACTTCAACAAAGGAGATGATGACTGCCTTGGTTGATGTTTCAAAGTAGAAACTCAAGGACTTGATTTCTTCAACACAAGCAACAAACAGCCCAACCAAAAGCTCAAACCCCTTCACAAGCTTGGTGTAGACAAGCTTGTAAGAGCTTATGGCTTTTGGTTAAGGATTAGTACAAGCAAAATATCAAAATCAGAAACCTATTTTCAAGCTTATTTCAAACTTGAAAACCTTACCAAACATAAACGTCCTTAAACCACAAGATTTAACCACACTTATTACATCAAATGGAACTCATAATTACCCTTAAACAACACCAACTTTCAAAAACATAAAAAGGAATTACAATTTTCTCAAAATACCAACTTTTAAAAAATTTAAAAAGGAATTACAATGTTTAAAAGGTAAAACTAGAACAAGGCTCTCTCACAAGTTGAGGAGTCTTTATATAGGCCACAAGGGCTGAGATTACAATGAGAAAACCCTAGCTATGAAGTTCCTGAAATGCCCTTGAATCTTCTAGACGAATTTTGATATTGAGCTGTCCAAATGCATCCTGGTTGTTCATTTTAGCTTTGTAGTTAAGCATTGAGTCTTGGCTGTTGATTTGACCACGTGGCAAGCCTTGGAGTTTAAGGTTTGACATGATAGGTGGATGGGTTTGAATGGTGGGGCCCTTTGGTGAGTGGGAGTGAGGGTTTTGAGTGTGGGATGAGTTCCAGGGCATGTGAATCAAGCATGTGCCTGGGTAATTTCCTTTTACCCTTTGTTTTAAGTGAAGTGGTAACTGGGTTCATGGAGTTAAAACTCCTTTGATCCGTATTTTGTGGAGTGTAAAAGTGTTTGGCGCATTTTCCATTTGAATGTTTCATTTGCACATGTTTGGTCCTTGTCTTTTGGCAAATATGGTAAAACACGTTTTTCAGCCATCACAACTTATTTCCTTTGTGAAATAAGTTTCCAACTTTATAGTTTTGCCACAAAACTTTGGTAAAAGGGTTTTAAGGGTTGTTTTTGCCATGTTTGAATATTTGAGGGACTGATTTTGGACATCTTGATCTTTAAAGGTCTTCATTGTATCTTTGACTTCATGAGGGACCATAATTGACAATTTAGAATTGTTGAGGGACTAAACTTGCCAATTCTTCAAAGTTGAAGGATCATTTTGTAATTTTGACAAACTTAAGGGACCAAACTTGTAATTATAAATATACAAGGGTTTTAAGTGTCATTTTTTAATCTTTTGAGGATCAATCTTGTATATCTTCAAGTCTTCAAGGTTTTATCTTGGATAATTCATGGACTAGGGCCTGGTTCTTTGTATGGCTTCGTTTCTCGTGTCTGTTTTTCCTTGTTTCTTGTGATCTTTTGTCTTTTTCACGATATCCATACCTAAAACACACAAGTAAACAAATACAAGCATATATATGGTATATTATGACATTTTAATGCATTTAAAGCCCGAAAAGAACGATGAGATCATGTATAAATGCCATCTCATCACTCCCCCATACTAAGCCATTGCCGTGCCCTCACGCAATGCTAGAATAAAGTATCTAAGCATCACCAAAATTCAATTTTATTAACCTTTATTGAAAAGTAAAAGACTTGCAACAATACTACGAAGATGTGAAAAGAAATAATGTATGATTTTCATCACGAGTGTGACTTTTAGGGTCAATGAATAGAAACAAGTAAATGTCCCTTAGAGTAAATTTCGTCATCTTAGATTGTCATACATTCCATGCTAAGTGCAAAAACGATATCATTGTTGGTACAAGTCACAATGCTAACACTACTCATACGTCAAAATTGTGTAATACTTTTTCTCCCCGCAATCCTAGTTATTATAAAAGGAAATGGGTTTCTAGAATTTTTTATCTATTTGTCATGGATCACAAGTGATTCATATTGACTTATTTGAGTATTTATTAGTCTGAAAGTAAAGTAGCACGATTTAATCGATAGTTAGCCGAAGGACAAAATCTTTTAAAACGGCTTCTCGTGTATCTCCTTAAGTTCATATCTTGGCATAACTCGTTTCACGATTTGAGACCTTTCTCGGACCGATATTTGGCATGTACTTCATACTTCAAATCTTGGGAAGACGTTCTTGAAATTATGGTCTTCTCTTCATATTTTGGAATTTATTCACTTGACGTTTTTGAGAGATTCTTCATACTTGGACCACGACTTCATCATTTTTCTTCAAACTTTATTTTGGACTTTGATATACAACGATTTGACTCCTTTTCGGACTTGGATATATTTATCCTCGTACCTTGTAAGGGTCTTTTTGGATAGACTTTCTCCATGATCTTTAGGGGAGTAATTGCTTGTCATCGTGTGTCACGATCCTTCATATTGATTTTGGAATAATGATACTTCACATCATCTTGGATCTTTAGCAACAAAATAGAGCTCCTCATGCCTTGTTAGGGCCTTTTTGGATCTTCACCAATCTTCGCGTCCCGCTTCAATAAGTTATGCCTTGGCTATGAACTCTATTCAACCCTGAGCAACTTTTAAACGTTCTTGTGCTAGAAGCTAAGTAACCTTTCAAATCGTACGACCTTACTTATTGCAATTATTTTTATTCCTAATGCATTGTTCTTATAGGAGAAAAAGCCACAATTAAAAACATATGAGTTTTTGAAAGAACATTTTCATGTTCTACGTTTAGCATGATCACTTGTCTACCTCTATCATCTCTCGTTCTTCACTATATAAAGACCTCTAATTAAAGAGACTCGTGAATACTTAGCCATGCAAGTCAAAATTAAGCCAAATTTGGATTAGCTTTCATTAAGACTATATCAAATCAAAGTTTTGGGTTTTCAAGCCACATATAAGATCTTGCACTTTCTTAGACTTTTTCAAGTTTAGAGAATGCATCTTATAGTTCCCTTGATAAGTGACTTTCTAGGATCAATTATAGGAACTTGCGAAAAGTTCTTGTTCTTAACCCGAGTGAGCTAAGACTTTCGCGTTTTAAAGTTCCCTGTATAAAAGTCTAGCTAAACTTGAATTGAGCGGGTTATGGAATGTAAAGGGCTCCAAATGCCCATCAAGTCAAAAATTAGCTCTTATTCTACCCATCAGAAAATATACATTCGTGTCTTAAAAACACTTATTAAAACTAAGAATTTTTTTAAAAATTTGGCCATTTTTAGCCTTATTAGCAACAAAATAAAATAAAACATTGAAAATTGGAAAACGTGAGGGCGTAGCAAAGCAAGTAGTACATATTCACCCTATACTAAAAGTAAACATTTTCCTCAATGTTTCGAGTCTAAAGGTGGAGCACCCCCATACTAGAGACGAAGAGTCGAATGCTTAGGATCTAGCATGGAAAGGGTGATCAACAATATATCTAAAGCCGTTTATTAATTATGCTAAAAGATAATTGTTAGAACAATAAAGGATATGTCATGGATTCGTGAAAAACTTCTTCAAGCAAACGATGGAGGCTCACGTAAACGAACACGAGAGTCTTCAATCATAGATGATGATGATGATCTAGATAACACAATCACAAACAACCACGAGACAACGAGTTGGAAGGGAACAAATCCCCTCTTATTATTTATTAGAAAGCAAAAAAAGATAAGCATGGGATCTCCCCCACGAGGCACCTCGTTTTTGATTACCGAGTCATGAGCTCGACTCGATCCCCTCAATGCTAATTATCATTGGGGAAGGTGACTTGGTCAAGGTCATCCAATGAAGGAATTTCCCAACCAAACTAGTGCTTAAGCCTATGTCCATTCACCTTGAAGTTAGGACTATCATTTTGAGCTAGCTCGATGGTCCCATAAGGAAACACTTATGTAATGGTGAAAGGACCCGACCAACGAGATTTCAATTTCCTGGAAAATATCTTTAATCTAGAGTTAAAAAGTAACACTTGATCACCAACGTTAAAAACCCGGTTTTTAATCTTTGCATCATGAAACTTTTTAGTCTTTTCTTTGAAAATCAATGAATTTTCATAAGCATTGTCTCTTAATTCATCTAATTCATTTAATTGTATTTTCCAGTGATCTCCCGCGGTCTTTAAGTCAAAGTTTGCATGCTTAAGGGCCCAATATGCCTTGTGCTCCAATTTAATGGGTAAATGACAATTCTTCCCATAGACTAACTTATAAGGAGTACAAGCGATAGGTGTCTTATAAGCGGTCCTAAAGGCCCATAAAGCGTCATCGAGTTTGTCGGACCATGATGCACGGTTTTCTCCAACGGACCTCTCTAAAATCCTCTTCAAAGCTCAGTTCGAAACCTCGACTTACCCACTCATTTGCGGGTGATAAGCCGTAGAAAGAAGATGAGTAACTCCATATTTCTTTAAGACCTTCTCGAATTGGTCATTACAAAAATGGGTTCCACGATCGCTTATAATAGCACGAGGGGTTCCGAACCGAGAGAATAGTTGCTTCAAAAACTTCACTACCACACGAGCATCATTCGTAGGTAAAGCCTTAGCTTCCACCCACTTAGAAAGGTAGTCGACAGCGACGAGGATATACTTGTTACCATGAGACGATGGGAACGGCCCCATAAAGTCTATGCCCTAAATGTCGAAAATCTCACACACTTGAATTATGTTTTGTGGCATTTCATCACTTTGAGACGATTTTCCTTGACGTTGGCATGAATCACACGACTTCACAAGTGCGTGTGCATCACGATAGATAGAAGGCCAAAAGAAGTCGGCATCGAACACTTTCTTAGCCGTGAGATTAGCACCGTGGACGGGTCCCTCGTGACAAGCTCTAAGGATGTTAGAAGCTTCGGCACCAAAAACACAACGTCAAACGAGTTGATCCGCACAAACCCGAAAGAGATAAGGGTCGTCCCAAAAATAGAACTTGACGTCACGAAAGAATTTTCGCTTTTGTTGTGTCGTCATACCCTTGATTATGAAATTGGCCACATGGTAATTTGCAATGTCGGCAAACCATGAGGTGGTGTCTTTAGAATTCACTACACCGAGAGTCTCGAGAGGAAATGTTTCGGTGATTTCCTTGTTCTCGAAAACATCTTTGTGAGGATCTTCTAGACGAGAGAGATGATCGGCCACTAGATTCTCTGTAGAATATTGATAATCAATGAATCTATGAAGGGGTTTGTTGATTTCTAGAGAGAGAAAGTTAGAGAGAGAAAGTGAGAGAAACTATGTGTATTTTATTAATATGGAAACAAGGAAATGACAACAACCAACCCCTTTCCTTAGTGGAAAGGGGTATTTATATTCCAAGCCTAACATTGGGCTTGGGCCGGTCCATGACAAGCCCATGGACCGGTTCTTACTTAAGTTAATAAGCAACTAATAACTAATTACTAACTACGAGCTATTACAACATAAATCATATTGTGGAGTGACCGATACTTCTAATATACGATAAAACGTATTTCTAACAATCTCCCCCTAAGGGAGGTCACTCCACGTTACAAAGTTCTAAACCTAGCATACTATACTAAGTCTTCGTTCTTTAGCTCGTAGTCCTTTCTTCTTTTCTTTCTTTTGTTGTGAATATGTTGGTTTGATCTTTTTGGCTTTGACTTGAGAGCATTGTTCTTTGGCCTTTCACGTGCGATCTTTGCCTTTCTTGTGAACTTTGCCTCCTCGTGACTTCATGTTCCACACACTTACGTCTTTTTGTTGAATTCTCGAAAGCTTCAGAGTTTGGTACAGCGGAAGACTTCATCTTGTACTTTCTTGAATTTTTGCTGAACTTTGTTGCAAAAGACATAAGCATGTGGGAACGACTTTTACAGGTACACCGCAACACCACCGTCTTCACTGGTACACAGCAACGCCACCGTCTTCAACAGGTACACAGCAACGCCACCGTCTTTAACAGGTACACAGCAATGACATGAATAAAATGGCTTTGAACATTTTATTCTAATTCGGTAGCATTTTACCTCCGGTCGGTGAAGACCGTTGGACGATATTAGATATCGTACCCGTGACGGATAGTTTCAATTAAGTAACTTCCTGACAGGATTTCGCGGGTAAACCCGTTCTCTTTATTCGACCGTCCAAAGCTGACTGCGAACATAAAGAGTGAATCACTTGGATAAATTATCCTTGTGATTTGAAGCCGTCAATTCATGAAATCTGGAACAAGTGAATTTCAATTAAGATTTTCACCATCGTTGCTTTCCAATTGTCACGAGCTCAATTCATAAAGAATCTTGCACGTTACCTACCAAGTGCTGTTTGATGTTGACACTAGAAGGATTTCCACTCGTCACTGTGGTCAATAAAGAGTCACTCTGAGTGTTCTGGCAAGATCATATGATAATGCGAAGAGGCCTGGAACGAGTTTAAGTTCAATTAAGAATTAAACCACTGTTACCTTCCAGTTTTTCACAAGATTGGTTCTAAAAGAACCGCACGTGTAACCTACCATGAGCTTGTTTGATGTTGGCTCAAGCAGGATTTCCATCTTCATTGTAATACTTACATATTACTCGGATGTTCTGGCAATATTACAAGAATATTGCGTAGGACTCATGAAAATCTCTTACTTTTCACAGTGTGTGAGAAAGCAAGGAATAAATGGAAAGTGTCCTAATGAGACTTTTGATGATCTCTTGGCTCTAGACTCGATTGTGCGTTTTGATTTAGTGAGCGATGGCTGGAGAGGAGTGCCACCTTTTCAATACCAGTTTATTCAGAGTGAATAAACCAATAGATAACGTGTTGATCTACGTGTGATTAAAACAAATACCTTTTGAGAGATATTTGAGTTAGCTGGGGAAGGGTTGTGCATTGCATCACTGGGTCCATGATGTCTTTCTTCAATACCGAGAATCATTAACAAAAATGACCTCAATAGCATATGTATTGACCCGGTTTCTGCCTAAAGTTGTAAGGAGGGCTTCTTTCTTTACACCCTTTATCTTTACATTTCTTTTTCATTCTTCAACCCCTTCAATGCTTACCAATACGTCATCACTAGCACCTTGTTGTGATTGTTCCAGTGCTAGCTTAAGTACTTGGTCGGCATTCAACTACGTTCACATTCTTTTCTCCATCTTTCCTAGGACTTCTAATTCTATCTAGGGAATTGTCCTTGGGAAGATTCCATCGGCTCTGATGAATCATTGGACTAAACCTATTCCTACCACCCTTTTGTCACCACATTCGTCGTGAATTAAGCGTGTTTTGGGAAGGAATTGCCACCATGAAAAATCATTGAAAATCACCTAAAGTACTTGTGATATTAAAATCAAAAGTTTTGTACCTTAGGTGTTTTAATCATCAAAAACGCTCTCCCTTAACACGTGCTTAACACATATTAAGTTGGATTATCGTTAAGTCTTTTTCATCTTTTAGCCAAGTATCACTTACGTCTCCTTAATCCCATTTTCTCCCCTTATCCAAAATGTTAACCATTAATATTTGGGATATTGAATGGATTAACCGGTCGTTGGGTAAAAATGAAATCGATGTTTGGCCATAGAACAAGTTATTGCTCCCCCTTAAGTTAATAAGGGATAGTTGTAGTGCTTTGGTATGACATATTTTGAAAGATTTAGAATCTCGTGAGAAATTCTTGAAAAATTATCATACCTTAACACTACAGCAAGCCACACAAGCTCATTATTCACAAATATACATATTCACAATTGAAAACCAATATAAAGTGACCTGAAATGTACGACCCATTAGATGGATCGTTGCAGTAGCTTGTGGTGCACTAAATACGGTCTTCCACCCACGAATCTTTCCAAGCTCCTCATCAATCTACGTTCACGGAGCTTTTGATCGATCTTCTTGATCACATACTTCGCCATCTGCCGGTAACCCGGATGCCAATCCTCCGTCATCTCTGGCAAAGTCCTACCCGAGTTCAGATGCTCCAACTTTCCTCTGACTTGTATAAGTGTTCCATCACTATACTTGTGGAGCTCCCCCACCCTCATAAACTTCATCAAACCTCGACTGTTCAAGTAGAAAATGCCGTAATTCGGGACAGAAATGCCGGTATAGGGACATCTTTCTACATGTTGAGGTAGCACTTGATTCACAGGACGGGTTAAATTGAACTTCCTCTGATAGCTTTCGACTCCCAACTGAAGGTCTTCAACTCGTGACTTGATGACAACGCTTCGTGTGAACATACGAAGTGCTGTATTCAAAGCAATCAGGTCTTCACGAGGAATGTGTGTAAGTTGATCTCGGGTCATCAGAAGCAGCATATCTTCGATATCCTCAAGGCGAATGATGGAAAAATCTCCTTGCTGGATTTTGTATTCCCTGTCATCCTCCCTTTTCAAGCGAATCTCCGTCACATGATAATAGCCGTTCTTGGCTTCAGTTTTCATTCCTAAGATGCTGGAGATGCGGATGTCGGATCTAACATTGCTTCCAGAATTGACCAAGCAGCAACCCCTGTACGCCCTTCGGACTCGTTCGTCCCAATGAGATGCACCTATGACAGCATACATATCATAATTACGATTCATTTTTGGGACCCAGAGTCGATTTACCTTTTCCTCGATAAAGGGTATTGTCCCCCAGTTGGCAGCTTTCAGCAAGGTCAGGGAGGTTGCGTACTTTGATGACCCCTTCAGTAGATACACAAGATCGTTGGTGACGAAGAAGTCAAGAGCAATCTGATTATCTTGAGCAGGATCCATTGGAGGTGGAGCTGTTTCTGATTCATGAAGACCTGGCCGTTGAACGGTATTCAGAGCCTTCAGGATCTCATCGGCATAGTACTCGAACTCCATTCGGGTTAATCGGGTTTTGGCTCGCAGTCTCGTATCTTTCAGCGCTTTCTTGACCAAGGATGGAGTAACCGAAGTCTTATACTCATGAGCAAGAAATGCACATAAGTCAACAGGACTGCGGATACGGAGATACAACACATCTTTGTCAGCATCTGTGATCGGATCATATTGTACTGCTGCCGTGATCCAAGCCTGTGGTGGTGCAGACTCGTCTATCTCCAACGTGTCTTCCCAGTTTCGTGTGCTTGGTTCATGAACCGTAGATTGTTGTGCTTGTTGTTGAGGAGTAGAAGTGCGAACATCTGTTGGTTCAGTTTCAGGCATTTCGGCAGTGTCGTGAACTGGTGAGTGTTGTGCAGCTTCGGGTTCTGTCACTGATTCTGCAATCACAGGAGCAATAACAACAGAACTAATGGGGTTAGTGGTAATAGGTAAAGATACAACGATAGAGATACCGGGAACCGATGACGCTGTAGTGGCATTCACATCGTGGCGCCACTTAGTTCGTCTTGATTCCGATGAGGTAGATTTGTCCTTCTGCGCTGCATCTTTCTTGGACTTGGTTCCAGTCTGAGTAGTTTTCTTGGAGCTGGTAACCTTGTCTCCCTCTTTCGGCTGTTCACCCCCATCATCATCCTGATTGTCATCCCCGTTACTACCCCTAGCACTCTCCTGATTCCCATCACCACCATCATCGCCATCATCATCATCATCATCGTCCTCATCATCCTCATCATCATCACCACCCTGGTCATCGTCTTTATCCTTTTCTGCTTCTTCTTCTTCTTCTTCCTCTTCTTCACCCGTACCCTCTTCTTCACTTTCTTCCCTTTCTTCCTCAGGTAAGATGTGATATGGTACCACACTTCCAAACGTTTTGAATAATCTATCATCCTCCATGATAGCATCATTCAGGGATTTATATAGAGCCCGTTGAATCCTAGACTTATCAAACGACCCAAGTTCCACCATACGAGCCTTAAGGATCTTCTTCAATTCTAAATCCGTCAGGTCATAAGCAATCTTGTAGGCGGCTTCTGAAGGATTGGATGATTTGACCATCAAGTTGTCAGCAGCAAGTGTCTTCAACTCATCGCGAAGTTTAGGCATTAAGGATTCAACGGATTCTTGCACTCTTTCTTTCACAGATGCTTCAAGTGCTTCTTTTTGTTCCTTATATTTATCCCTCATCGCTTGAAGTCTGGTAATACGTGCAGCATGCTTATCAGCCTCAGCCTGCTTAACCCGAGCTAGTTCTTCTGCATGTGCTTTTCGAGTCAACTCCATGTCTGAAGGAACCTAGCAATCATCTCCTCTTGAGCTTTCCTAGATGCTTCTGCACTTTGAGCTCGTCTTTGCAACTCTTGGCGAAGTTCATCCATTTCTCGTTTGTGAGTATCCACATGTTTGTCAAACATTTCGGCCATCACTAATGCAGCCATTGCAGATGTTGCAGAGCTGCTCTGGGTTGATTGAAGGGGCTCGGTTGTTACTGCTGTACTAAGGATGGGAATTATCGGTGGTGGAAGAAATGGTGTTGAAGCCGGTCGGGTTGCTAAGGGTTGTATGATTGGAGGTTGAGTTGCTAAGGGTTGAGTTGACACCATGATCGTGGGAGCAACAGGTTCCTTTTCCACACTTGCTGAAATAGGGATTGATGGCTCCTTCGAAGTGGAATAATGTTCAGGTGACCCAAACTCATCAACATCATCTGGTTCTACGTACTCATCCTCAATATCTACCCTTGCACCTGAACCACTACCGCCAGTATCTTTCCTACTCCTTTGAATAGCAATCTTCATCATTTGCTTCTCGGTTTTATCAAGAGTAGGATCAACAATATCTTCTTCGTCACGTAGACGCATCTCATCCTTACCCTTTCCCTTCTTACCCTCTGTCTTCTTCTTCTTGGTTTCGGGTTCAGGTAACGCAGCTGGTTGTTTACGTTTACCTTTACTCTTAACCGTTGTAGATGAGTCTTCTCCAGTTTGAAGGTTTGCTTTCAGCCTCTTGATTTCTATCTGCAGTAGCTTGTAATCAGCAGAACCTTTGATTTTATCAGATAGAAGGTAATCAGGAATAGGACCCGGAATCACACCAATAGACGGTCCTTCATGCCTCAGATCTACAGTATCATCAGCTTCTTCAGTGTGATAGCGACCTGCTGCACGCCTATCAATAGTAGCATCAAGCTTCATAAAATAATTTATGATAAGCTTAATAAACCGAGGATAAGGAAAGAAGTTTGTCTTCAGCTTCTTGTTGTAGAAGAGTTGAAAGGTGAATTCTTCCCATATCAAAAAAGCATAATCTGAATTTGCAGCTTTGTACATGTCATAGAAGAGGTTTATTATAGGACTGCACAGTGCATCATGGCCACTCGTTTTTGGTGTAAGACATTTACTGAGAATACCCATCAATGCTCTCCAAGGTTGTCCCACCTTAGCAGTGGTAAACTCAGATGCAACTCGTATTTCCGGACATCCAAGTGCGTCAAATAACTCCACGAGTTCATCTTTAGTAGGATCCCTTGAGAATGACATGCCTTTGGGTGTATCCCGTATACCAAGAATCTTACGGAAGTCTGAAACTGTGAGCGTCTGCTGCTTGTTGTCGATGGTGAAGGTGATCTTGTTCGAAGTGATTTCCTTGGTAGCCCAAAATTCATACATATACTCATATGGCACCGAGGCTGTACTCCTAAGGGCGTTCTTGAAATGAGAGTTATCGAGGATGGCTATGGCAACCTTAAAACCATGGTGAGTGGATTTTGAGACTTGCTTCAGCCGGTAGTTGTTGGGTATAAACTTAAGAGTTCGTGCTTTAGCAATATCGGCTTCTCTAGATTCTTGGATTGCTTGTACTGTTGGATTAGTCATTGTATCTGCTTAAGATAAGACATGAAAGGTTGATGCACAAAAACATATAGATATATATCATTCTTACTTCTAAGCATAACACATTTCATAACATAATACAACAAGTACATATATAGCATGCAAACAATAAGAATCAAACTCTTCATCCGGAACTTTTCCTCATTCGGAACATCTTCATCCGGAACATTCTTTCATTCGGAACTTCTTCATCCGGAAGTTCTTCATTCGGAACTTCCTTCATCCGGAAGTTCTTCATTCGGAACTTCCTTCATCCGGAAGTTCTTCATTCGGAACTTCCTTCATCCGGAAGTTCTTCATTCGGAACTTCCTTCATCCGGAAGTTCTTCATTCAGAACTTCCTTCATCCGGAAGTTCTTCATCCGGAACTTCCTTCATTCGGAAGTTCTTCATTCGGAAGTTCTTCATTCGTAATTTCCTTCATCCGGAAGTTCTTCATTCGGAACTTCCTTCATTCGGAACTTCTTCATTCGGAAGTTCTTCATTCGGAACTTCCTTATTCGGAACTTCCTTCATTCGGAACTCCTTCATTCGGAAGTTTTTCAGAAGAAATCCTTCATTCGGAAGTTTTTAATCCATGTTCATCCGGAACTTTTACAAACGAAACTCAGATGATTATTCTAGCGCGTTTGTGAGTTTCTAAGGCAAACTAAGGCAATTTAAACATCATTTAACCTATTCCGAGCAAAACCCACCATAAATCCCTAATCAATTAACCCTAATTTAATCATAAACCCTAAGTGGATTAGACTGATTAATTGAGCAGAATTATATGATGAATGGTATGAATTAGAAGTTTAAATGTTGATGTATATACCTTAATTAGTCGAATGAATAGGAGCTAGATGGATTAAACGAGAGATTGTAGAGCTTGTGTGTGTTTATTTTTCAACAATGGCGGCAAATGAAGAATAGTGAGGGGCGGGGGGTGTGTTGTTTGACTTAGGTCAAAAAATTTTGACAAGTTTCAACTAATATCACTTTTAGTCCCTACATTTTCACTCCTTTTTCTTTTTGTTTCTTACTTTTTCATTTCACTTATCCCTTGTTTAACTTACACACAATTTAGCAAACGTATCTATTAGCATATCTCCAATATCTAAAAGCAATGCCTATTACTTAGAACGAACACAAGTCGTTTTCTAAAGCAAAACCACTCAATTACCATGTAGCCCTTAATTTTCACATTCACTTTTGAAAATCAATTTTAATGACAAAGATGATTTTAATATTTTCTCCCCCTTAAACGATGACCCGTTTTCTATTTAAAGAGCTGTAGTCATTGTTTAAAGAGTCAAATATTGATGAAAGCATTTCCAATGTATATCTTGAAAAATTTTGATTCGTGGTGACAATAAGATTTCTCTTATTTTAACAAATTTATGCACTGAGACGTACACAAATTCGTGTTAGACCAAGTTATAAAGTAAACTTGATCCCTTTGCATGATTTGGCTTGTAAATCACGCCCGAGAAAATTAATTCCCGTTCTGAGCCAACGTTTTCCAAGGAAATACGTGACTTTAATAAGAAAACCGGGTTGCAGTCTGAAATAACTACAAGCCATAATGGGCATGTTTTAAAAATGTACAACTTTTATACGGACTCTATTTATGGCACCGTGTCAATATTGATCGACATTTCTAAGGCCGTAAATATTACCGTACTAAAAGACATGCCCGATTTAAAACGAAAAATATTTTTGGTTTTTCTTGGTTTTATATTTTTATGGTTTTTCTAGGTTTTATATTTTTTATGGTTTTTGTTGGTTTTATATTTTTTATGGTTTTTGTTGGTTTTATATTTTTGTATTTTCTTTTTGTGGTTTATATATTTACGGTAATATACATGATCACAACCAAAGGATACTCTGAATAGTTTACCATGACTATTCAGCTGATTCTTCTGCCAACTCTTTGAGAGTCGCTGGAGTGAATGATTTCATGCCAAGCTTGTCGATCAAAAACTCGATTCGTCCTCGATCTAAGGCTTTGGTGAACATATCCGCCAGCTGATACTCAGTAGTGACAAAATACAGCTCGATCACTCCGTTCTCCACCTGCTCCTTAATGAAATGGTAGCGAATGTCTATGTGCTTGGCCCGGGAGTGTTGAACATAGTTGCAGCAAAGGGCAATGGCGCTCTTGTTGTCACAATACATCGGGATTTTGTTAAATCCAAGACCGTAGTCAGTTAATTGTGATCTCATCCAAAGGACTTGAGCACAACAACCGTACATGGCGATGTATTCAGCCTCCGTGCTAGAAATTGCAGCGCTTTTCTGCCTTTTTGAAGACCAACTGATCAATCTATCTCCTAGGAGTTGCACAGATCCAGAAGTGCTACGCCTCGTGTCTTGACATCCAACATGATCGGCATCTGCGTATGATATTAAAGCAATCGAGGAATCTTTCGGATACCCATAGACCACGATGAAGTGTTCCTTTTAGATACCGAAAGATCCTTTTCACAACATGTAGGTGCTTTTCGGTAGGCCGAGCCTGATACCGGGCACACATGCATACAGCAAATTGCAAATCAGGCCTGCTAGCAGTCAGATATAGAAGGGTGCCGATCATCCCACGGTAAAGTTTTGGATCGACAATAGTCCCATTCCTATCTTCATCTAACTTGGATTTTTCCACCATTGGAGTGTCTACGGGGTCACAATTCTCAAAGTTATATTTCTTAAGAGATTCTAGAGCATATTTGGATTGATTTATAAAGATGCCTCTGGGATTCTGAGAAATCTGTAATCCTAAGAAAAATGAGATTTTTCCCATCATCAACATCTGAAAGCGTGTGGACATTATCTTCTCAAATTGTTTAGACAATTCTATGTTAGTGGCAGCAAATATTATATCATCAACATAAATTTGTACCAGAAGCATGTCGTTGCCGTCCTTGAGAGTGAATAGAGTGGGGTCCACTTTGCCTTTGGAGAAGCCTTCCGACATGAGATATGTTGACAGGAGATCATACCACGCGCGTGGAGCTTGTTTCAACCCATAGAGAGCCTTCTTAAGCTTGTACACATGATTAGCAGACTCCGTACTGACGAACCCATCCGGTTGACTAACATAAACCTCTTCCCTTAGTTCACCGTTCAAAAATGCCGTCTTTACATCCATTTGATAGACGATCATGTTCATATGAGCAGCAAACGCAAGGAATAGTCTAATCACCTCCAATCTAGCCACAGGAGCAAAAGATTCCTCAAAGTCTATACCCAAGGCTTGTTTATATCCTCTAGCGACCAATCTAGCTTTATTCTTTAATACCGCACCCATCTCATCAAGTTTAACCTTATAAACCCATAACAAAGTAAGGATGTTAACCTTGTCAGGGCGAGGAACCAATTCCCATACTTCAAGTCGTTGGAATTCGTTTAGTTCCTCCTGCATAGCTTCAATCCAAGATGATTGGGTCATAGCCTGCTGCCAATTTTTGGGTTCAACTTCAGAGAGAAATGCATCAAAGTAACAATATAGTGCATTCTCTTGTAATTGATGGCGTGTAGAGACTGGTCGATCTAGATCTCCAATAACATTCCTAATTGGGTGATCTTTTGTCCATTTAGTGCTATGGTTTTCAATCCTAGGTGGTCTGGAGTGAACAATAGAAGGAGCTTCTTCTGAGGTAGACACGGCTGAAGGGTTTTCAGGGATCGCTACACCAAAGAAAGGAAGCTCTTGCAAGTTAGCATATTCCAAGTCGTGATCAGTAGAATCCTCTTCCACATCATTAGGCACAAGTAGGGGTGATGATTCAGGTGTAGTTTGAGAATCACTTGGTGAAGGTGCATCCGGTTCAATGTGAATTGTAGATGCATTAGATAAAGGTTCATTAGCTTGAGCAACCACTTCAGGTATTGGAGCAATTACTACAGGTGCTGGAACTTCATCAGTCGGGGGATCGAAGAATTCATCAAACAACGGTTGAAACAGTTTATCCCACTCGGGCCTTGATGGTGGTAAAAATGATGTAGAAGTAGGATTGTTGGGAACTAATCCGGAACTTATAGCACCGGTTCCCATCTCATGAAGCGCGGGTTCAGAGCTGTGTTGCTCAGAAGCCATCGCTGTCAGCTCGTCGAAATCTGCGTCCATAGTTTCTACAATCTTGCCAAGACGACGGTTATAGATTCGGTATGCTCTTTTGGACGGTGAGTAACCAATGAAAATACCTATATCGGCTTTTGGTTGAAGCTTACCCAAGTTCTCACTATTGATGTTTGGATAACACAGAGCACCAAACACATGGAAAAATGAAACATCGGGTTTGCGGTCATGTAGAAGCTCATAAGGTGTTTTTCCATGGCGTTTCCGAATGATAGAACGGTTTTGGGTGAAACATGCAGTAGAAATAGCCTCTGCCCACAAGAACAATGGAGCGTTCGCATAAATAAGCATGGTCCTAGCAGCTTCCATAAGTGTACGATTCCGTCTTTCAACCACACCGTTTTGTTGTGGAGTGCGTGCAGCGGATGTTTCATGTGATATACCAACTCCTTCATAATAATCACGAAGAGTCTGGTTGACGAATTCTGTACCATTGTCTGTACGAATACGGCAGACAGTGGTATTCAAACGTACCTGAATGAATTTCAGAAAAGTGATGATAGCCTTTGGTGCTTCATCCTTTGTACGTAAAAATCTAACCCATGTAAACCTTGAGAAATCATCCACAATAACCAGAATGAATTTCTTACCGCTCACACTTTCAGTTCTCATCGGCCCACAAAGATCCATATGCAAAAGATGAAGTTTTTCTTGATTGGTGTCTTCAGCTTTGGGCTTGTAAGATTTCTTGGTACTTTTCCCCCTTGAACACGCGGAACATAAATGGTCCTTGTGAAATTTAAGCTTTGGAAGACCACGAACTAACTCGTTTTTAGCCAGATGATTAATAGCATCAAAGTTAAGATGAGATAATCTGCGATGCCATAACCATGACTTGGTCTTAGAAGCTTTAGAGAGAAGACATACTGGAGAGGCGGCCATCATGTCTTGTAAGGACAAAGTATAAAGATTTGCACCACGAGATCCCTTCAACAAATCTTTTCCTTCCAAGTTGCGGATGAAACAAGTGTGTTGTCGAAAAGCAACCTCAAGGTTGGAATCACAAAACTGTCCTACTGAGAATAAGTTATGACCAAGACCTTCTACATAGTATACCCTAGAAATCGTCACGTTTCCAATCTGATATTCACAATACCCCATAATCTTTGCAATATGATCATTCCCAAATTTAACCGTACCAAGAAACTTGCTGACGAAATTTCGGAGCATCGAGCGATTTCCGGTCATATGTTTTGAACAACCGGAGTCCAAATACCACAGGATGATTTGGACCACCTGAAAATATCACCACACAAAGACAATGTAGAGGTATCGGAATCTGAGTGTTCCTTGTTATTAGCAGGTACAGATTTAATAATCTTAGATTTGCTAACTCTAGGTTTCTTAGATTTCCTAGCCTTCTTTTTCTTAATAGGTGGTGTAGATTCTAGTTGGCTCAAATCCTGAGGTATTTCTTCACTGATAGGCACTATAGTGGGGGCTGACCTAATTAAAGGGCGCTGTTTCCATACTTGAGTGCGAGTGTTCCTAACTAAAGGACGCTCAGACCTAACCTCAATGGATGCATTCCTAGTTAAAGGGCACATTTTTCCATCTAATGTAAAGGTCCTACCAGTGGGACGCCATTGCCAGCCAACTTGGGCACGAGTTCTACCCGTTGGCTTCCATTCAAGACCATTCTTAATAGCATACATTTCATTAACGTGATCAATCAGACACAAATCATGACGCTGGGAAAACATACATTCATTACAATTCCAACAATTTAAATCAGAATTCACGAATGGTTTAGGCTGCTGCACAGGCGCAGAGCTTTTAGTCTTAACATGATTCTTTTTATTTAAAACTGAACTAGCATTCCTATTGTGGACTTCTACTTTCTTCTTTGTGGCACTACTAGTGGAGGGCTTGATCTTAGCTTTCTTGAGTGGCGATCCTTTAGCCTTAGTAGTCTCTTTTAATCCTGTAGAAGGCAAAGTGGGAACATTAGCAACAGATTTTAAAGGTGTCTTACTTGATTGTGCCAATGACGGTTTCGCTCCTGGAGTCTTATTAAATGGAGTGACAGCAATGGGCCTATTATTAAGTAGTGCAGAACCTGGTGTACCTATGTATTGCAAATAAGCCAAGCAATATTGAACTCGCTTAACATATTCATGAGCCGAATAATAGTCGCTACTGGAGGGATCTAAGGCATAAAGATCGTCTAAAATATCCCTAAGAAGATCGACATGCTTAATGGCATTCCTCATATAATCATCGTAGGTAACCGGGTTTCTCTTATGAAGCGGATTCTTATAAAGCACTACTGACTTGGTTGTTGGAGCACTAGTGGACGGTGCAGAGTCGGTAGCTAAGTTATCAACAACTTCTTGTCGGGTGAGAAGAAGTGTCTCCTTTAACTCAGCCAAAACCATATTTTTGTCTATGAGCAGGATGTTCAAATCAGAGATTTCCTCGCACTTTTGGTTCAATTGTTCAACAAAAGATTGTTGCTGTGCCGCATTAAAAGCGAAGCGTTCTTCTAGTGAACCATAAAGAGCGGATAGTCCCTGTCTTGTTCGATCCATCTCCCCTAGAACAGACGATAGTCTAATATCTAAGACTTGGTTTTTAGACTCTGCAGCCTCTAGTTCCATTTTTAATGTTTCCTTTGATGATACCTCTCTCTTCAATCTCATGATTTCTTCCTCTAATGTCTTAACAATAGCAATCATCTTGTCACTAGTCTCAACACCGTTTTCACAACTATTTGATATCAAAAGATCCTCATTTTGAGTTTGTTGTTTCAATTCTAAAGATATACAGTGTTGTTCTAGTTGATTAAAGCGTTTTGAAAGTAAATTGTAAGAATCTTGTAGCTTTAAAAACTCAGCGTTAGATTCGTGACAAGAATGATTATCTACCTCATTTACAGTTTCAGCAACATTTACAGAAAGATCACAAACATCATCACAAATATGTACAGCATCACAATTCATCATAGCGGATGTAAGCTCATTCGAATAATTAACATTTACAGTAGTAAGCACATCACACGAGATTACTTCGGACAAGAATCGGTCATATTCGGTTAAAATCTTTTCTTTTTCAATTAGTTGCAGTTCGTAAGCGGTGTCCATTTCATAAAACACTTTTTGAACTTCACCAATTTCAAACTGAAGATTTTCCTTAAGAGATGCAAAACTTCCTTTTAGACTTTCGACAAACGGATTGATCTCAGTTTTAAACACCTCGTTCATATGTTCGAAAGCCCATTCTCCGGCGTTTAAGCCATTTGAAGTCGTACGTTCCAAAATGACCTTGTCAAAATTAGTAAAGTATTGATTAATCTCTTGCAAGTTTAACCATACAGTGCTAACTGGTGGAAGATCCTTTGGAATTTCCTTAGGACCTTCCATATTGACAAGTGTAGGAAAAGTACTAGGGTTTTCTTCATCTAATATGTAGGTTGGTGTTGTTATGAGATCTTTGTCCATATGGAATCGAATTCTAAAATCCGTTTTTGCAAGCTCCTTATTCAATTTAAAATAATCACACTCGGGATATTTTGCAGAATTATATGACCGATCCTCATCAACTAGATCCTTACTTGTTTGATCATTGGGAAAAACAATCGGGTCTAAAGCCAATCCTAATTGAGTTGCATTATAAAGTCTAGGACTATGTCTTAAAGCTTGTTTTGCATACCGTGGATTAGGGGGAAGGCCTTTTTGACGTGATAAGTTAAATTCTCTAAATGAAGCATCAAATAAGTGAACTAGTTGAGAAGCAGCGTATTGTCTTAACAGCAAGTAATCTAGACTTCTAATCTTATTAGTGGCATTAATCTCCATTTCATTCTTCTTAGACTCTAGTGATTCAAAATCCGTTTGAAGTTTTTGAAAATTAGTGACCACTAACTCCTTTTCTTGAAGTTCATTAGACAGATTTACTCTTAAGTTTTCGATTTCTTGCAAGTGACCCATTTGTTTGTTTCTAAAGTGATCATATTCGAGATTAGTTAGAACACTAGACGAAGGCACTAGTTCCAAGGTTTGAACTTTCTCATTGCTTAAGGCAAGCTCATCAGACAAATTCTTATTCTTAGCTAAGGTTTCTAAGAGTGCAGCATTCATTTGGCTAAGTAATGTAGCAGGAACCATGGCCAAATCTTGTTGAGCAGGAGTAGGCGTATGCGAACTGGGTCCCGGTTGTGATTCACTCAAAGTCTGGGGACTCACATTGATATTGCTATCATTGTTTGTCTCCTCGTTTGAAGGACTCACCACCGAAGATTCATTCGAGTCAGCACTCTCTTGCACAACTTGATGTGGTTGAATACTAGCATCAGTGGTATTATCAGTGGTATTAATAAGTACCTCAGATCTCTTTTCTGGCCCTAAGCTGGAGATAGTTGCCATGAGAGCAGCCTTTGCAGATTGAAAGTCATCACAGTCGGAGTCATACGCATCAAGATCATCGGCTTGGTAAGCAGCATTTTGCGTAGTGACAACGTCTTGTTCAGCAATCCCTGGGTCAGCAAGAAATGCAAGCTCCTCTTCATCAAGTTCCTTTCCTTGCGCCTGAGCATTTACCAGATAGATCTTTTCTGCAAACCACTGTCCATCCCTTCTCCTCTTGGGTTTCTTACAATCCCTGGACATATGACCCTCTTCCTTGCAGTTGTAGCATGTAATCATTCTCAACTTGCCTGTATTAGCCCGTGGAGGATTGTTGACCATTGGAGCAGGAGCAGGATTGATCGTGCGAGCATTGGTTGATGTGGAAGGTCTCCCCTGATATGGTTGAATTGGCTGAACCATGACCCTGCCATTCTCAATTGTAGCTTGTTGGCGAGAATTGGATGAATTCCTCAACTGATTGTTGGTAGGAGCTGATCCTCTGTATCCTCGTTTGCTTAAAGTTCTTGTGAGATAAGCATACATAGTAGTTAGCACTTCAACTGGGTCAGCTCCTTGTTGGAATACAGGAACGGGGACTTCCTCATCATCACAATATAGTGCTTGATCTGGATGAGCTGCATAATCAGTAGAAGGAATAATCATTTGATCAGGGTAGCTTGTTGGATATGCTGCATTCTCTTGATAAGAAGAATATGAAGGCTGAGCATAAGGTGCAACATTTGCTGGATGAAGTTGTGAAGCATACTGTGGTGAAGGTGCATTGAACCGATATTGTTGCTGATGTGAGGTGGGTGGTTGTGGTAGAATCGAGTATTGTGGGAAGGTCGGTGTCATGTAAGGTGATGGATGATAGGCTTGATGTCCCAAGATATAAGGTGTGTTGTTGTGTGACAAGCTTGGTTGATTCGCCATCAAAGCTAAGGAATCTGGGTACATACCGCGAGGAGAACGGTGCATAATCACATGCTTCTCATGTTGCTGAAGAAAAGCATAGATTTGATCTAAGTTGCACTTATGCAAATCCCGGGTTAACTTCACATCGGTAATATACTCACCCCATTCAGCTTGAGGTAAAGTATTCAAGAACTTGGTATTAACCTGGAATGGAGCAATTACAAGATTGTATACATTCAGATCATTCATTAGAGTAGTGAATCTGAAGTAATAATCGTGTAGTGTTTCCCCTGGGCTGTACGTGAATCTATCAAACAAATCATACAGCTGACACTCCCTTTCTTGTTTGGTGAGAGACGTGCCTTGTAGCAACACCTTTAACCGTTCCCATAAATCTTTGGCAACCGTATATTGACTAACCATACGATAAATATCATGCAGAAGAGCTTGGAGAAGTGTCTGTAGAGCCTTTTCATCAGCATCAACAATGAGTTGTTGTGCCGGTGTGAGTTCTTCATATTCTCTTGGTCGAGACACATTTTTTGCCACAATGGTACCATAGTCGAGTGGACCATTCAAAATCGATTTGACCATAAGCCTTCCGTATGTTGGTTTGCCCTTCAAGTATTGCATCATACGGCCCTGCCATGCCTCAAACACCTCTTTGATAAGCATTGGTGGACGACTATCAGTCCCTGTTATGATCGAGATATCCGTAAGAGATGTCATCTGAGGCATTAATGAACTTGGATTCATTTTGTTTTCTTCAAAGAAACAGAGATTATCGGTTGATCGAGCAGTGAAGTAAAGCTTTGTGAATTGTGCTGTGTTTTTGTTGTAAGAAACCAAGATTAAATCCTCTAAAAAATCGTCGAAAAAACAAGCAAAATGACCCTTGATTCGGAACTTTTTGTTGATTCGGATGTTTGATTCGGAAGATTACCTTGATTCGGAACTTTTTGTTGATTCGGAAGATTACCTTGATTCGGAAGATTACCTTGATTCGGAACTTTTGGCTTGATCCGGAACTTCTTGATTCGGAAGTTCTTGATCCGGAACTTCTGGCTTGATCCGGAACTTCTTGACCCAGAACTTCTTGATTCGGAAGTTTCCTTGGTTCGGAACTTTCTTGATCCGGAACTTCTTGACCCGGAACTTCTTGATTCGGAAGTTTCCTTGGTTCGGAACTTGTTGATCTGGAACTCCTTGATCCGGAACTTCTTGATCCTGAACTTCTTGATCCGGAAGTTTTGCTGGGTTAATCAGAAACTTCTTACGATGAACAGTCGCCCTTAAAACAAGAGATTAAACCCAGATTTTGACAAAATAACCCAAAAAGTTTTGTGCTTTCGACTAAAATAAGTAACAACTAATACTTATCCACTAATCCCAATCACAAAAACACCAAAAACACCAAGAATCAAGATGATTTTTCTTAAAGAACACTAATACAATCAAAAACTAAAAAACCACACAAATCACTACCTTAAATCACCCCATAGCTCTTGATACCAAATGTAGAATATTGATAATCAATGAATCTATGAAGGGGTTTGTTGATTTCTAGAGAGAGAAAGTTAGAGAGAGAAAGTGAGAGAAACTATGTGTATTTTATTAATATGGAAACAAGGAAATGACAACAACCAACCCCTTTCCTTAGTGGAAAGGGGTATTTATATTCCAAGCCTAACATTGGGCTTGGGCCGGTCCATGACAAGCCCATGGACCGGTTCTTACTTAAGTTAATAAGCAACTAATAACTAATTACTAACTACGAGCTATTACAACATAAATCATATTGTGGAGTGACCGATACTTCTAATATACGATAAAACGTATTTCCAACATTCTCGGCTCTTTTTTTGTCAAGAACGGTGACATCAAATTCTTGGAGGAGGAGAATCCAACGAAGCAATCTCGGCTTAGCATCTTGCTTAGCTAGGAGATACTTGATAGCCAAATGATCGGTATACACGATGCTTTTAGTTAAGACGAGATAAGGTCGGAATTTCTCAAAAGCATAGACCACGACAAGGAATTACTTCTCCATTGTGGTGTACTTTATTTGAGCCTCAGTCATCGTCTTACTAGCATAATGGATAGGACGGAAATGCTTTTCATAACGTTGCCCTAAGACGACCCCTATAGAATAATCACTTGCATCGCACATGATTTCAAAGGGTAGTTCCCAATTAGGAGCAACAAGAATGGGAGCTTCGGTAAGTTTCCTTTTAAGAGTTTCGAAAGCCCTAACACAATCCTCATTGAAATTAAAAGGAGCATCCTTCTCGAGAAGGTGTGTCATAGGTCGAGAGATTTTTGAAAAATATTTGATGAAACGACGATAAAAGCCCGCGTGGCCTAGGAAACTCCTCACTCCCTTAACGGTTTTGGGATGAGGTAACTTGGCGATGACGTCTACCTTAGCTTTATCGACCTTAATCCCCGTTTCGAGACCTTATGTCCTCGATTCCTTGTTTACACATGAAATGACATTTTCCCCAATTAAGCACAAGATTGGTTTCTTCACAATGTTTTAACATTTTCTCGAGATTAGATAAATACAACGTGAACGAATTGCCAAACACCGAAAATTCATCCATAAACACTTCCAACGACTTCTCGATCATATCGTGAAAAATAGCCATCATACACCGTTGAAACGTACCTGGTGCATTACAAAGTCCGAAAGGCATCCTACAATAAGCAAACGTGCCATAAGGACACGTAAACGTAGTCTTCTCTTGATCACGAGGGTCGATAGGGATTTGAATGTAACCGGAAAAACCATCTAAAAAGCAATAGAATTCATTTCCCGCGAGTCGCTCCAACATTTGATCCATGAAGGGCAAAGGAAAGTGGTCTTTATAAGTGGCGTCATTTAACTTTCAGTAGTCAATACACACCCTCCAACCGGTCACAACACGAGTGGGAATTAACTCGTTGTTTTCATTAGGCACAACGGTCATTCCTCCCTTTTAGGGACACAATGGATTGGGCTCACCCATGGGCTATCGGAGATAGGATAAATCGTTCCCGCGTCAAGGAGTTTTAAGACTTCCTTTTTGATGACATCGTGAATTTTGGGGTTTACCCTTCTTTGACTTTGAATTTCGGGTTTGTAGTCCTCCTCCATTAAAATCTTATGAGTACAAAATTTTTGGTCAATACCCTTAATGTCGGAAATTTTCTACGCAATTGCCCCTTTATGAGCTTTAAGAACTTTCAAGAGCTCGGTTTTTTCATCATTAGCAAGACCTTTTTCAATAATAACCGGTAACTTGTCATCACCTTCCAAGAATGCGTATTCAAGGTGAGATGGAAGATCTTTCAATTCAAGGATAGGCGGTTCCTCGATTGAAGATTTTTGCTCAACACTCATAACTTCCATCGGCGGTAGAAATGGTGGAATAGAAGTATCATCACTAATAATCACCTCATCTTCATTGTCGATTTCATTTGATGTAAAGTCGCCTCCTTGGAATGGAGTGAGATTTGGTGTAGAATTAGCAAGAATCGGATCTAAAATAGTGGGATTGCCACTTGACGAGCTATTGGAAAAACCTAACACTTATTGTGAAAACTCATCGCAAACCACATCAACTAAGTCAATGTGATTGATGGTAGTGATTGCATAAACATGAGAAGGTCTTGAGTTTTGAGTAGCGTTTATAACAAGTTCCTCTTCGTTGAATCTCAAAGTAATAGTTCTTGCATGAACGTCGATAAGCGATCTCGAGGTGTCTAAAAATGGACGACTTAAAATTAGAGGAACTTGAGGATCCGTGGGGATGTCAACTACTATAAAATCAACGGGATAGTAGAACTTCCCCACTTTCACGAAAACATCCTCGTCTACTCCAAATGCTAAAATCATAGAATGATCGGCCATCTCGATAGACATGTTCGAAGGAGTAAGAGCCGGAAGCGAAAGCGATTTCCAAATGGAAAATGGCATCAAATTAATGCTCGCACCAAGATCGGCCAAGGCGAGGCATTCTTTCATATCTTGTATGTCACAAGGAATGAGAAACTTTCTGGGGTCACCAACTTTTTCCGGTATGCGGTTAAGATAAACCGAAGAACAATTAGCAAGCTTTGAAAGCTTTTCCTTAACGCTCATCATACTTTTAAAAGTGGAAGTGAAACGAGGCATGTATAACAACGCGTCGGCTAAACTTACATCAAAATGAACTTGTTGAAACATTTTTATAAAAAGCTCGATTTGTTGTTTGTTACGTTATTGCAATTTCTATTTGTTTTGTCACGAAGGGTAAGGTAAGGGTGGTATGGGTTGGACATTAGGCAACGACTTTGGAATCTCGGGTTCCATGATTGGTATTGGTTCAACCGTAGATGTGGTATGAGCGGTACTTCGTGGGCTTTTAATATGCTCCTTTTAAGACCATCACGTCGGGCTCTTTCTCGATTTCCTTCTCCGTAGAAGTACTTGGACGAGAGATTGGTTCCTTGAAAGTTTTACCACTTCGTGTAGTAATAACCTTCATTTCTCCCTTCGGGTTTGCAATGGTATCACTAGGAAGACCACCCGAGGAAGAGGGTTTACACATGATTGCTTCAAACATTTTTGCCATTCGGTCTTCAAATTTTGATTGTCTTAAATCCGCTATTAACAATTCTTGCTTAATCTCATGTTGTCCTTGTTCCATATTTTGTTGATTTTGTTGAAGACGTTGAACATTTCCTTCCATTTTATTAGCATGAGTTTTAAGTTCATTAGCAAGTTCGTTTTAAGCTCGTTTTTCAACTCGGATCTTAAGCTAATCATCTCACGTTGCATATTATCAAACTTAACATCATTTTAAGCTTCACATATGATTCTGTCTAACCCTGTACCGGTCATGCCGGGCCGTGGGCCGCACACATGTGTGCGGCTACTGTTCATCCTAGCCCATAAGCTCAAATGACATTATTCCCACCCATCCGTGATGGGCCGGATACGGGTAGTACCCGTGGGCCGGGTTCCTGACCCGGCTAGGGACTATACGTCATCATGTCCCCCCCAGTCTAGTTGTTACAGCCGTAGGCGTAACCTCTAGACTATCAAGATACTCCCCGGACGTACCAAGAAAGACCTAGGGAGTGATAGATATGTAAGATTTTGTTTCGTCCGCACGTGGCTGCCCATCTAGGAATGTTATTCCAATAGAACCTCAGCCGCACGTAACGGCCGAGACAAATTAAATGTAGCATTGAATATGGTCTTACGTAAGACCGCATATCCCAACACAAGAATAAATGCATTAATGATAGTCAACTGGTCAGCCGCACTTCTGCAAAAGTGCACCATTAATGCCCACCATTGAGCCACGTAAAACTGCCAAGAAGTGACCCGTGGGCCCCTTCTGACTTTGCAGAAGTTTTAGAAATCCCATCCGTTGGATAGGCGTAGTGGCCGACACGTGTCAAACATCCACGTTACCTCGGAAACCGAGGCAACCCTATATAAGAGTTGGTGTGTGTGTTTGTTACACACACAATTCATACTCTTATCCGCCATTGTTGTTTTCAAGCTCCATCCTCCAAACTTTTGCCTTATATTTCCACGGATTTCCTCCGCCATAGGTTAGATCATCACGCCTTACAAAACCTTTTTATAAAACATGGTAAAGGACAACCCACTTATCACGGATGTCCTTAACGTGATGTCGGCGGAAAAATACATAGACTTTTTGTCGAAGTATTACATTCCCGAAAGCGTACACCCCACCTATCCAGGTGAAGGTGAGGCAATTACGGATGCACTGGCGGGGAAAATAGGCGTATACACGCGCCTATTTGACTCGGCCAACTATCGTATCCCCCTGTCCAAATTCTTGGTAGATCTGCTATTGTATTATGACTTCCAAATAACCCAGCTTCACTGCATAGGGCGTGTAAAATCAACCATTTTGAAATTACATGCCATACATGCGGAGTGACTCTGACCGTGAACCTATTTAGAGCTTTTTACGCCCCCCAACTAGTAAATGGGTAGCTATCGTTTAAAAGATCCGGAAACGCCCCCATGACGTATAGGAAGCCCTTAGACTCCCTTAAGAACTGGTACGACCATTACTTCTTTGTTGATGAGAAGGTATTCCCTACTCCTTTCGTCCTTAAAACTAGGGTACCCAAAGATTTTCCGCCCAAATCCAAAGACTATAGCAGCAGAGACCTGAAAATATTAGATACCCACCACACGGAATTCTATAAGGGGTTGCCGGAACATTTCTTGTGCTTAGTAGGATTAAGTCGTCGTTATTATGGGAGGGATGACTTATATCCGTGCTTCCTGGCGAAACATGGAGATGGTAGGTTTACTTATACCTTGTAAATATGAAATGTCATTTGTATTCACGACTTTACTGACCCGTGCAATTGTAAATGTCCGCAGAGATGAACCTACACGGACTAATACGCCAGGGCGACCCCATGAGAGTGCCTAAAGGATTCCGCCCTCTGAAGGAGAATGAACTCCCCCTCCTTGATGTGACCGCAGACCGGACCATCCCACTTGAAGAAACCTCCGAGCAAAGATCGGATGAAGAGGAGCCCATCATTGAAAAATCCACTCTGGATTTCCTAAATGAAGATGGTGGAGAGTTGATGTTGGAAGGTGGCGTGCCGCACCAGGGAGATGCAGAAGGAGAAAATTCCCTCAACCCTGAGAACGAAGACATCACTCAAGCTTCCGGGTCCGCCCCGCCCACATCTAGAAAGAGAAAGACCACCAGGAGGGTGGCAAAGACGATTGGGGACGAGGCCGGGGCCTCGAATGCTCCCCCAAAGAAGCTGAGGAAGGACCATCCGCAGTACCAAGAGGGAAGTGGTACTGCGACTGCCCAGGGCGACCCTACCCAGCACATGGAAGAGCAAGTCTGGCGAGCTACCCCTGTGAGTGCCGTAGCTCCTACCGCCCCAGAACCTGCAATTGGTACCACGTAAGTACCCTTCGTATATCAGTCGCATCATTTTGCTTGCGAAATATATAATGCCTAAACAAAATTTGAAATGTCAATAACAGGGCGAATCCGCCGGCCGTAGCCCAAGAGGAAGAAGTGGAGAGGAATCCATCCCCCGCACCATCAAACAGACCCCCATCCCCTGCTGCGACACACGCCGAGGAGCCACTCCCCGAAGGGCCAGAAAATAGCCTGCGCCTAGCATGGAATCTCTCAAGTCTAACAAGGTTGGAGGCGGAATCTGAGTGTTCAGAATTCATCGAGCACATTACCCCTCCAGCCCTTGCACAAGACCTAGATGAGTTGGATCATGAATCCCTTCTGGAGCAGTTTGACGTGTCATCCGCACATCAAGTGACGGTGGGTGCCGCTCTAAGACGCCGTCGAATCAAGGCCCTGGCGAATGTGAAGCGGGCAGACAAAAAGATAGCTCGTCGGGAGGCAATGGTCGTGAAGAATGAGAAGACCATCTCGTCTTTGCAAGCGGCGCTGGTGACGACCGAGGCTACAGTGAAAGAGCAAGCTCATCGCGCCGACAGCCGAGAAAAACGCCTCGCCGAGCTCGAGACCCTTGTAGCCGCATCGAACGAGAAGGTATGCTTTCGAAAATTTTACACATACTCTTTCCTTGATTTTTTATTTGACCCAAGAAAAATAACATATTACCCTTGTGATAACTCGAAGTTCCATATGCAGGTGTCTGCGGCCGAAGCTTCTACCAAGGCCGTAACAGTACAAGCCTTCAACATCGCCCAAGAGCGCGATGCGCTGAAGGATGAGCTAACACAAGTGCGGGCCCAGTTGGAAGAGCAAACTGCAACGGCGGAGGAGGAACTGAGCAAGATGGCCGCAAGTTGTGCTGAAAGACTGTGTCCTCCCCTGCTATCCGCCATAGCTGGACGCCGGTGGATGATTGGAAAAGGAATGCGCCTTGCCGTAAGCAAGGCCATGGAAGCGCCACACCTGCTGCAAGACTTTGCCGGGGTCGTGTCAGATGGAATCGACCGTGGTAGGCATGATGGTTTGGTCAAGGCTGCGGAATTGATAGGTAAGAACGAAGACATCATGCAGCATCCATACCATAATCCCTCAGCTGCGGACAATATGACCGCGTCGATGAATGCACTGGCGGAAATCCAGCACCTTCTTCTGGATAAACTCGAGGCGCTTAAGGATGCTCCGAACAAGGCGGTAATGTCCAAGCTTACTGCGGATCCCATCCCTTTGACCCTGCCTACTTATGACTCCGTATCAAAAGCGATGAAAGGTGAAAAGCTGCTTGCGGAGGCATTGGATGCGACTGCGGTCAAGGTACAGGATGGAAAGGATGCTCGCGGGGAGGCCCTCCGTGCTCTGATCGAAGAAGGAAAGAGAGACATAGGGGAATTCCTACCTCCCTTGTAATTTATCTTGTAAACATTTGTAACTTTTATTCGTCCGTGCATGTACACGGCTAAGACTGATATGGTAGATAACTATCTTTTGTTTGTAGGTCCGTGATAACCACGACCATTTTGTTATTTATTTGGAAACTTGTCTATTTTTATTTTGTTAAATATCGTATACCGATACTGCATGACATGTCACGTCTTACACAAAAGGGAAAATACATGAAAGTCTATAATTCACTAGACATGCGACGTGCGTCTTTACTATGCCAAGCACTGCGTGAGTACAGCATATGAAACTTACCACAACGTCTTGTGAGTAAGGTGTCTAGTAAGGATACATGATCCGCGCCACTGGGGTTGCATCCCTCTTACGCGGCAAGTTGAATTAGTAGGTTCACTTAATCCTCTTACCCCGCCTGGAGGTGTATAGTACATGTACGGTGTTTGAATGAATGCATATGAATGAGACATGGCATATTATAATAACAATTAAAATTCACATGACTAACAAAATCCTAAGAAATAATTTGCACAAAACAAGCCGTGGAGCTAGCTAGGCACCACGGCATTTTATTAGAACGTTTACATTTTTTGTTTGAACAAGAATGATAAGTCCTAAAAAACAAAAAAGGAACCTAGAAAAAACATAAGAAGCAAAACAGATAGAGTACATGAATCTTCATTAAAGCCACATATAGCTAAGTACCCATGCGGAAGCCGTAGCTTTCAAAGATAGCACCTTTTGAGATTGGAGATGTTCCATGTGCGTTCCAGATCGCGGCCATCCATGTCGCGTAACTTGTACGCGCCTCGTCCTAAGGCTTCCGTGACCTCATACGGCCCTTCCCACTTAGGGCTCAGCTTTCCTGTATTCTCCGCTCGACTTGCTTTGTTAGCACGATAGACATAATCTCCCGGTCGAAAAGAAACACCTTTAACCTTGGCGTCATAATAAGCCTTCATTTTAGCCTTGGAATTAGCCTCATTGATGGCTGCTATCTCCCTTTTTTCTTCCAACAAATCCAGGTTGATTCGCAGTTGCTCGTCGTTCGTGACGACATTAACCTCCGCCGTGCGGATGGTAGGCATTCTGATTTCTGCTGGTATAACAGCTTCAGTGCCGTATGCCAATGCGAATGGAGTGTCTCCGTTGGCTGTTTTGATCATAGTCCTATGCGCCCATAGAACATGTGGTAACTCATCCACCCATTTGGCGCTTCGTTCCTCCAGCCAGGCCTTGATGCCGTTTCCCAAGCTCCTATTTGCTCGTTCCACAAGGCCATTCGTCTGCGGGTGCTTAACAGACACGAAGCGTTGTTTGATATTCAATGATGCGCACCAGTCCTTGAATGGATTATCCGCGAACTGTTTACCGTTGTCCGAGATGATTTCCCCTGGTAGGCCAAAACAGCACACAATATGCTCCCAAACAAACTTTTTAACTTGCTTGCCTGTAATGGATTTGACTGCCTTGGCCTCTATCCATCGTGTGAAGTAGTCCATCGCGACAATCAAGAACTTAACTCCCCCCGTTGCTTCAGGAAATGGTCCTGCGATGTCGGTTCCCCACTTATAGAATGGCCATGGGGATGTGATAGGTGTAAGCTCCTGCTGCGGATGTCGCGGCACCGGTCTATGCACTTGGCAATCACTACACTTGCGAATCATGTCGCGCGCGTCCCTGTGCATGGTAGGCCAATAATATCCTGTCCGTAAGGCTCGAGCTACCACGGATCGTGGACCTGCGTGCATGCCGCATAACCCTTCATGTATTTCACTAATTACATAGGTAGCCTGACGTGGTCCAACACACCGTAACCACGGCTGCAAGAAAGAGCGCTTATAAAGGATACCTTCTCGAAGTTCCAAGTGCTGCGACTTCCTTCTGATGCACCGCGCCACTTTTTCATCGGCCAAAAGGGTTTCACTAGTCAAATAGTTGACGATCGGGGTCATCCATGTAGGTCCATCCTCCTCAACTATAGTAGCGACCTCCCCTTCTGTTATAGACTTTTCCTTGAGTATTTTCACCAAGACTTGCTTTGACAAGTGGGCGAAGCTTGTGGATGCGATCTTGCTAAGAGCGTCCGCCTTCTTGTTCTCACCTCTTGGTACCTGCTTGATGGAAAACTTGCTGAAATCCGCGATGAGTGACTTTACTTTCTCCAAGTATCGGACCATATTGTCCTCCTTAGCCACATACCACCTAGAATGTGGTCCGCGACAAGCCGTGAGTCCACGTAGGCCTCAAGGTTGCGGACTCCCATTCTAGCGCCGGTTTTTAAACCCGCAATTAATGCTTCATATTCCGCTCGTTGTTGGTGGCTGTGAACTCAAAACGGAGGGCGTACGTAAACTCCATTCCTTTCGGATTTGTGAGGATGAGACCAGCTCCTTACCCATCCGTACACGAAGATCCGTCCGTAAATAACACCCATGGTTCTGTTGGAGTCTCGTCTTGTTTGATGATTGGTCCTTCCTCATCCGGCTTCTCTATCAAGAAATCTGCCAAGATCTGGCCCTTAACAGCCGTCCTTGGCCTATAAGATATATTATGCTCCCCCAATAGAATGCTCTATTTTTTAAGCCTTCCTGCCACATCCGGTCTAGAGATGACTTGCTTTATTGGTTGGTCCGTAATGACTACAATTGGGTGCGCCTGAAAGTATCGGCGCAACCGCTTTGTAGCAAACACTAGTGCCAAAACCAATTTTTCCATAGAGGAGTAATTCAACTCCGGCCCTTGTAATGTTCTACTTATGAAGTAGACCGGAGTTTGTACCGTATCCCTATCCGTCATGAGCACCGCACTTATTGCTCCATGTGTGGCCGAGAGATACATAATGAGTTCCTCCTTTGGCCGGGGAGCTACTAGCATAGGGAGAGATGCAAGGTGCTGCTTGAGTTGGCCAAAGGCTTCCTCGGCTTCCTTTGTCCACCGGAAGTCTCCCTTCCTAATGCACTTCTTGAGTGTCTTAAATAGGGGTAATGACTTCTCTGCGGACTTTGATAGGAATCTATTCAGCCCGACCAGCTTCCCATTTAAGGATTGCACCTCCTTCCGTGTCTGAGGGGATGGCAGCTGTATTACTGCGTCCGTTTTTTCTGGACAAGGTTTGATGCCATTTGGATCAATCATATATCCAAGGAACATTCCTTCCGTTGCCCCAAACGTGCATTTCTTTGGATTTAGCTTCATATTAATCCTCCACAGTGTGTCGAATGTCTCTTGTACATCCCGGAGAAGTGTATCATCCGTATGACTTTTTATGACTAAGTCATCCACATAGACTTCCAGGTTGCGGCCTATCTGTGATTCAAAGGATTTGTCCACAAGCCGCTGGTATGTAGAACCGGCGTTCTTTAGTCCAAACGGCATTTTCGTATAACAATATACGCCTTGGCTGGTATGGAACGCCGTCTTTTCTGCGTCCTCCTCCGCCATCTGGATCTGGTGGTATCCTTTATATGCGTCTAGGAAATACTTAAAGGGATATCCACATAGGGATTCCACCTTCCAGTCAATCTTCGGTAAAGGGTAACAATCCTGTGGTCAGGCTTTGTTTAGATTCGTGAAATCCACACACATGCGGCCAACTTCCGTCATGTTTTTTGACCATGACCGGATTGGATAACCACTCGTGGTAGTATACCTCGCGCATGATACCTGCGTCCACTAGTTTCCGTACTTCCTCCAATATCACTTGGCTGCGCTCAGGCGCCTGGCCGCGCTTCTTTTGCTTAACGGGTTGGTACCCTGGCGGATTTGGAGCTTGTGTTCTGCTATCGCGCGTGGTACGCCTGTCATATGCTTTGGCTCCCATGCGAATATATCTAGATTTGCACTTAAAAGAGAGCACATTGCCCTTTTGCCGCTATCCAAGAGCGCCCCCCCCCCCTATGGACACCTCCTGTTACGGATAGTCAGGATGGATTGCCACCCTCCAATTGGGAGGTGGTGACCCATCCTTGGGTGGAACAGGTGGAGCCGGTGTTTTCACGGTATGACACTCGGATGCTGGTACGATTGTGTTGTAAATGGTGACGATTCATCCCTCAACAGGGAACTTGATCATTCCGTGTGCCGTGGAAGGTACCACACGTATAGCCAGAATACCTGGTCTGCCTATGATCCCATTGTACGGAGAATGTGAACGTATCACCATGAAGTTCATCCACGCAGTAGTGGAGTGTTCCTTACTCCCAATGGTTACAAGCAGACGCAGTTGCCCTATCGGCCAGATGGTGTCTCCACTAAAGCCAGTGAGCGGCGCTATGGCCGGTACTAATTGGCTTCTTATTTCTGGCCGTAACTACACAAAACAGTGTTCGTACAGTACTTCTGCTGATGACCCTCCATCCAAATACATGCGACGAACATTGTGTGTTCCAATGCTTATCTCAATAGTGAGATGCGCATCAATCACATCGCTTGATGTGATGGGAGGGAATGAGATTTCCCTGCCGCGTGAAAATTTTTGGCCAATTTTCTGCCTCGTGCGGTGTTGTCTGGATTGGATCATGTATATGGTTGAAGGTTTGTCCCTTTGGGGATCCTTCTTGTCATACTTCTTGTTGTCTTTTCCATCCTTCCAATCCTTAACCAAATGCTTGAGTTTACCTGATTTGATCAGTGACTCAATGTGCTTCTTGAGCTGGATACACTCCTCCGTGCCATGGCCCTTATCATTATGGAACTCGCAGAAGCGATTTCCTTACCGACGGTCCGGCGGAGTTGTCATTGGGGGAGGCCACGGAAAATTTGCCCCTTCCGTCAGCAAGATCTCCGGGTAGGACATCTTTAGGGGGGTAAACTTATCGTCCGGTCGTCCTCCTTTGTTTTGGCTCTTATAGTCTGAGCCCCTACTATTGTTCTGATTGCTTTGACCGCCTGATTGCCTCCTGGACTGGTCATTTGATCGGTAGTCGTTTCCTTTTGAGGGGTAAGCCGCGACAACCGCCGTTTCTCCTTCTATGAAGTTTCTGACCCTTTCCATGAGATCATCATATCTCTCCGGACGCTTGTCATTGAGACGCCTGATTAATTCCCTGTCTGTTATGGCGTGCATGTAGTCGGAGATTTTCAGGAGTTCCGGCATTGTCTTTGTGCGTGTGCACTCGTCGTTGAAGCGTTCAGTGAAGGCTTCTGTAGACTCCCCCGACCGTTGCTTGACAGTTGCCAATGAGACCGGATCCTTATTATACTTCTTACGCTGAGTATAATTATTTTTGAACGCAGTGCGGAGTTCCGTGAAGCTATCAATGCTTCGTGGAGGGAGTCCATCAAACCAGTCACGGGCATTGCCGATCAAGGTTGAATTGAACATTTGGCACCATATAGGCATGGGCCATCGCTCAATTTTAGCCTGCGTATCAAATATTTTGAGGTGATCATCCGGATCACCAGTTCCGTCATAGGTCTTGACACACGCCGGCATGCGATGTTTTGTGTCCTCGGAGTAGTTCCGTATACGGAGAGTAAAAGGATCTTCCCTGGGATCCGCCCACGGACGGGTGAGCCTAGGGTCTTCCCATGGGTCACACCACGGGCGGGAAAGATCCTCCGCTTCTGCCTCTCGATAATAGGGTCCACCATAATACCCATCATTGTTTGGTGGTGGTGGAGGGGTACGCCTAGTCCGGCGACGCTTGGGTGGATGGTCATCCGAGTCCTCTCCTGATGGATCTGGAGGGGGGGTGGTGCCCCATCTCTTGGGTGAGGACCACTCTTTTGAGAAGAGCTAGGAGCCTTCTTTCCATTGTTCATCCTATCCCACACACTTGTGTGGCGAGTGGCTCTGGTCAGTTCCAGATCTGGTCGCTCAGGTGAACCGTCGGACTTCTCTCCTTCCCGAGACTGCGTCAATTCCTGCATGAGGCGATCTCCTATGCGCTCAAACACATTCCTAGGTTGAGGAGTTTTCTCGAAGATGCTCTGCTCCTGAAGCCGAGTCTTCCTTTTCCTCTAATTTTGGGAAGAGGTGATTGGTCTGGTATTGCCAAAGTTGAGTCTAGATTGGAGGTTTCTCCCTAGGTTCAACCTTGATGCAATCCCTGGGACGATCCTATCAAAGTTCTGCGTGAGAACTCGAGTGAGGTCCTCCTCGCTGAGTGGTTGGACTTCTACTTCCTCCTCAATCGATGGTCTGCGTGGCTCCTTATTAGGGGGATTGGGCGCACTCCCTAGATCAGGGTTGTCCAAGGTTGAAGTAGGTGGGGGAGATATGGAGATCGTGCTCGTCACCCCCATGGACTGAAAACCACCGCGGTTACTTGGTCCGCCCGCTGGGCGGCTAGGGGATTGATTGGGGATGAGTATCCCTTCCCCTTGGGACTTCCGATTTCCAGGATTCGTGTTCCTAGGATTAGCTTGGGGATGCCCCTTCGTCATTGGGATTTCAAGATGAGATTTCGCTCTAGCTTAGTGTAATGGGTCCCACGGGCGGTGCCAACTTGTTGATGAAGAAGTTGGGTGATCCTTGCTAGACCCGAATTAGGTTTAATTCGGGTTGGCTGGGCTCCGGCTCCTGCACCAAGTGAACTATATGGTTGGGATCCTGCACACTAAACAACACGCATTAGACTTACCGTGTGAATGTTTCCCACGATTAGACTCCGGCGTGAGAGTAAGTATCGGTTTAAGGTTTATGGGAATCGAGTGAGTTGAGAGTATATAACGTAACACCTTTGTGGAACCCTTGGGGTTCCTTTTATAGGCAGTGAAACCCTAATGGGCTGTCACTAATGCTTCGGCCCCAAGGAAAGGATAAGCACCAGAATTAGATTGATTGTTATCTTCTAATCATGGTGAGTGAATATCCTCTTCTTTGGGGTGAATCCTATTCAGAGATAGAATATGATTCTGTCTAACCCTGTACCGGTCATGCCGGGCTGTGGGCCGCACACATGTGTGCGGTTACTGTTCATCCAAGCCCATAAGCTCAAATGACATTATTCCCACCCATCCGTGATGGGCCGGATACGGGTAGTACCCGTGGGCCGGGTTCCTGACCCGGCTAGGGACTATATGTCATCAGCTTTAGCATAATCCAAAAATTCTTCTTGAAGATTTTTAGTATGAGCATTTTGAAAACCTTGTGTAGTGTTTTGAAAATCACGGTTTTGGTTTTGATTTGCAACTTGTCCATTCCCAGTTTGATAATTCCCTTTGTTGTAGTTACGTGAATTGCCTTGATAACCACCATTTTGATTGTTGTTTCGATAGTTATTAACATTTTGATTTGGTGGAGCTTGATTTGGGCGGGAACCTTGTCCGTTTTGGTTGTAAGTTCCCGTTTCTACGCAAGCACTCGAAGTGTTACCACCGGCGGTAATGCACTCGGAAAGATCATGAGCTCCACCACAAGACAAACAACTCTTTTCAACCGCTTAAACCGATGCGGAGTTTGTTAGCCTCAAAATATTGAGTCAAACAAGAATGCTCGGTCATATGTTTATTATGTATCATATATTAGAACGTTATAATAGGTAGTGGATTAGTCGTGTATTACGGGCTTAACTTTAAGCTAAGGTTCATTCATAAGTAACCAAAGCCCAAAAGGAAAGCCTGGCCCATTATCATATAGCCCATTATGCCACATGTAGGCAAGGCTATATAAACCTCTCCTTGCATGTAAGGAGAGGTTGGTTAGTCATTCATTTTTTCTCTTAATCTAATATTTCACAAGTTCACACGCTTCTCTCTCTTTTCTCTCTCTAGTTTCTCTCTCTAAAATTCATCTCACATCTACCTTTCTTTCTTTATTAATCGTATAGTATCATCATATATTAGGGACAATAATTGGTATCAATCGCCATGGGGTAGTTTTTGTGATTCGTTGTTGCTATTATATTGGGTTCATGTGATTTACACCTTACATCATTCCGAATTCATGTTTTTTCTTGTGTTTTTCGTGCTCTAAATCATCCTCTATTCATCTCTACATCTTTAATACGTGTGGTAAGATTTTGGTAACATTCGTTTGATTAGAATCACGAATTCCAAGGTAAAAATCCATTCTTTCTTGTTGCTTCCAAGTTTCGGATTGTTTTTGTGCTACGATCTGATTTTTGTGATTGCATAAACCTTGGGGGTTTCTACTTGCGATCCAAAGTCACGATCACATCCTACGATCATCACTTCGATCACAAGTGCGATCATAAGTGCGATCACTGCCTACGATCCCTAATATGATCAGGGAGTACGATCGAAGAGTACGATCTTCGAGTACGATAGGTGAGTACGATCGTTGAGTACGATCAAGTGAGTACGATCCAAGAGTACGATCACTCGTTGCAATCCAAGACTACGATCCGACTGCGATCTAGGAGTACGATCAGAGTGCGATCAGACTACGATCTAGGAGTACGATCAGAGTGCGATCAGACTACGATCTAGGAGTACGATCAGAGTGCGATCAGACTACGATCTAGGAGTGCGATTAGAGTGCGATCTAAGAGTGCGATGGGTGACATTGCGATGGACATCTAAATTTTGTTCGAGTATTTTTTAGACTTAGCCACTATCTAGACTAGTCTCGGAACGTAGTTTACACGAAGATTAAAATTTTTAGGTCAAGTTAAATCAAATTTTTTCCATAATAGTTTTAGGCTATTTCTAGCTCGATTTCAAAATTTGGTGATTAAAATTTTTTAGGTCTACCGTTTTGTCGGACTGGGGAATTTATTGTCGGACTGAGAAAAAAAAATCGCATTTTTCGGAATTTCAACAACAACTCAATCACAATACAAATACTAAAGATCCACAATCAATTCATCACTTAAGAGTATATTGAGATGGATTCTACTGCAGAATATCATGTGACAAACAATAACATCATGGTGGCGGGTAACAACGAGAGACCATCAATGCTTGTGGTCGGTCGATATGCTCAATGGCAATCACGTTTTCTTCGTTATCTTGATACAAGACCTAATGGTGATGCATTGAGGCAATGTATTAACAATGGACCATATGTTTTCTCCGATATCACTGTTCCTCATACACCAGCCACTGACACAACCACAGAAGTACCCGCAACCACAAGAAAAGAAATTTTATCTGATCTTACACCAGAGAAGCGTGCTTGGTATGACACAGAAAAAGAAGCGATCTATATGATTCGAAGTGGAATTGGAGATGATATTTAATCCACGGTTGATGCATGTCCTACGGCACAAGAAATGTGGACGGCTATTGAACGCTTGCAACAAGGAGAATCACTCAACAAGCAAGATGTTAAAACAAACTTGTTTTGGAACTTTGGAAAGTTTACTGCATTGGATGGAGAATCAATTGAGTCTTATTATTCATGATTCTACAAGAATTAGAAGCACATTACTCGTACATGGCAAAGGTTGACGAAGTTCTCAACGTCACTGAAGATGAAAATGGACCTATCTCTGACACTGAGCCACTCGATAAGGTACACACCACTGATGAATATAATGTGTTTGGTGATACTCATGAGCATAGTGAGCTACCCAATGCCATCAATGACACATGTATGACGGAAAAGGTTGATAGCAATACCACACCCGATTCATCAGACATGTGCAATAATGAGTTTCAAGATGATCAACATGCAAATGAGTATGATGATGAGGAGCGTGTCACGCTTGCTAATTTAATTGCCAGTTTACAAAAAGATGTCAATGAAACTAGAAAAAGTCAAAAGCAATTAAAGAAGGAAAACGCAGCGCTCACTCAAAATTTTGAAGAATGCAAAGCCGCACTAATTACATCTAGTGAGACCAGTGAACACAATAAAGATGAGATTCTTCAGAAAACCAAAGAACTTGAGGGGTACAAGGGTAGTGCGTTAAAAAGTCAAAATGACAATCTTGAAAAGAAATACAACGACACTCTTGAGTTATTAACCAAAGAAAAACGTCAATTTAATGTTTTGGTAATGGATGAACGTCAAAAAACGTACCTTGCTACCACCAAAGTTAACGAACTTGAACAATGGCTTTCGATGGATAACACCGAGTCTGCTAAAATTCTTGATGTTAAGAAACAAGAGGTTGAAACGTTAAAACAAGATTTCAAAAGTCGACATGAAAAAGATACTGAAAAAGTAACGGAACTAGAAAAATAAGTCGAATTTTTGAAGAAAGTTGTTTATAAAACGCATGATTCTATTCAAACTGTAAGAATGTTAGCACCTCCGTCTATGTTTAAGGGTCAAGCTAGCTTTGCAAGTCCTGATTATCTTGCCCAAGCTCAAGTTGCGAACCCGCGCATTTATATGGATGAGTCCGAATGAACCGATCCTGAATATCCTCTTGGTTATGATGAGACACCCCTTTGGGAAGAGGAGAGTAGATCACAGGTCAATAAAGAGTTTGTGAAACCATACAATTATGCTTATAGAATAGTCTATATGGTCTTTTCACTACACAAAAAGAAAAGTCTCGTGAGGAATTGTTTTTAGAATGCAAACAAAGAAGAATTCAATGGAAGAAAGCTTTTGCTTCTAAGAAAACAAACGTTTCTAAGTTCATCAACTATATTCCTCTTGATGCTTCTAAAAGCAAGAGCAGGCAGACATTTGGTTTTCTACAACATTACATTGATAATATTAAATCCATTGTTGACAATGAATGGAAACAACGAGAAAATGACGAGTGGGAAAAACCAATTCCTCAAGATATAACTGTGCTTATCAAACAAATCTTAATACCGAACACGACCACATTAAAAGAAAATATGCTTGAATTTGAAAGATTAATTCGGTCTGAAATGTTTGATGATTTAAAATATGTTGAGACTGTTCAGAAAGAAATTGACGATCTTCAAATGGACAAGTCCGTTTTTCAGATGAATATGATTTACTCTTAGAAGAATGTCTCTCCAAATATATTTTGTGTGTTACTCTTCAATCTTGTGTTGATATTGATGAATATTCTGATGTTGCATGTAAATATCTTGATATATCAAAGAATGTGAGCGTCTTGAACTTGAGCTTTCGGAATGTAAAGAAAATGTTGATAAAAAGGCTTTTGAGTTACTTCAACACAAAACTGATTTCCTTCAAAAAAATTGTCATTCTCTTGAACTTGCTTTGCAAAAAGACGTTGGTAGTTTTCCACATGATAATAACTTGCAAGAAAAACTTTCCACAACGTTTCAAGAAATTAATGAACTGAATTTGGAAATTAAAGGGTTGAAAGCTCAGTTACAAGACAGGGAAACAGCGATAGCAGAGTTGCAAAAACTCATTGCTAAGATGGGTGGGAAAGTTGTGGAACCTAGCGTTAAGAAACCTGTTGTTAGACAACCCAATGCCTCTAAAGTGAATAGATCCTCTATCTTGGGAAAACCATCTGCTTTATCAAATTCCTCGTTTGCAAAACCTGTGTTTGCCCCAAGATGGATGGAAAAGAAAGGTTACCACAGAATCAACCCATAAGGAATGTCATAGCACCAAGCGTTAAGCACAATAATGTGATTAAACCAGGGATGTATAGATTGGCCACTAAACCTACACAAAACAAAGAAAGTCAATCACCTCAGACTTCTAGAAGCACTAATAGACGTGTGTCTTTTACTACAGGAGTAATCCCCACTGATAGTGTTAGCCGGCCTCAGCTTAAGAGAACTCGCATGAATGAAAAGGTTTGGCAAAACAAAAGTCAAGGGAAGATGAAGACAGTAGAAGACCACCCTAGGATTTTCAATGTTTCTAAGAATAAAACGTCTTTAATCGCGTGTAATGACGATTTGAATGATTTGACTATGAATGCTTTGAATGTTAAGTTTGTTTGTGTGAAATGTGGAAAGTGTGCTAATGCTAATAATTCTAGGTGTGCTACGAATAAAGACAAGTTCCAAGTTGCAATGCCTATTAGAGCTAGTAAATCCAAACGCAAAGTGAACTATTCTGGTGCAACCTCCACTAAGAAAATTAATGCATCAGACTCCACCACTAAGAACCCTAGAATCAAAATTAAAGAATTATATGAGTCTGCTAGAAAGTCTTGGAAATGGTGGTTTGCTAATCAATGTCCTCCAGGATATAAATGGATGCCGAAAGCTAGGACAGAAAATGTGAAAACGAGTGTTAGTTTGCCTTTAAATGTTGATAAGGACACTAATGATTCTACTATCACAACTATTGTGGTATCTAATTTAGCAAATGCTCCATCGTGTTCTAACTCTTCTGCAGGTGATACAAATAATTCTCTTCATACTGGACTCCGGATGCACGAAGCACATGACAGTGAATCTCAAGCTTCTAATTAACTTCGTGGAGAAGTTCCTGGGTACGGTCCGATTCGGAAATGATCAATTTGCACCAATCCTAGGATATGGAGATTTGGTTCAGGGGAATATTACAATCAAAAGGGTATACTACGTCGAAGGGCTCAATCACAATCTTTTCTCGGTTGGTCAATTCTGTGATGCAGATTTGGAGGTTGCTTTCAGAAAGAAGACATGTTTTGTTCGTGATTATGATGGAAATGACTTACTTACCGGTACACGGGGTACTGATCTTTACACAATTTCACTTCAAGACACAACTTCATCAACTCCAATTTGCTTCATGGCTAAAGCTTCAACGACTCTGGCATGGTTATGGCATCAACGTTTATCTCATCTTAACTTCGATACCATCAACATGCTTTCCAAGAAAGATATTGTGAGAGGCATTCCATGTTTGAAATTCATCAAAGATCATCTTTGTTCTTCTTGTGAGCTTTGTAAAGCTAAACGAAGTAGCTTCAAAACAAATACCACACCAAGCTCTAAAGGACGGTTAGATCTTCTCCATATGGATCTGTGTGGTCCCATGCGTGTTCAAAGTATCAATGGGAAGAAATATATTCTGGTAATTGTCGATGATTACTCAAGGTACACATGGACTCACTTCTTGAGGTCTAAGGATGAAACACCCGAAGTTCTCATCAGCTTCCTTAAACTGATACAACGTGGTCTTCAAGCTCAAGTTAAAGTGGTTCGTACTGATAGAGGTACAAAATTTTTGAATTCAAATCTGAGAAACTACTTTGAAGCCGAAGGAATTGAACATGAAACATCTATTGCTCGAACACCCGAACAAAACGGCGTTGTATAAAGACGAAACCGTACTTTAGTTGAGGCTGCTCGAACATTATTATCTGCTTCAAAACTCCCATTATACTTTTGGGCCGAAGCCGTGTCAACCGCATGCTACACACAAAACCGCTCCTTAATTATCCCAAGACACGAAAAGACACCATATCACATAATTCATGATCGAAAACCTTCACTCAAGCACCTTCACGTTTTTGGATGTACGTGCTACATTATTCGAGATGGTGAAAATCTGGACAAGATGAAAGAGAAAGGTGATGCATGAATTCTAGTGGGATATGCAACTCAGTATAAGGGGTATAGAGTGTACAACAAGAGAACAAAACTGATAGTCGAGACTATTCATGTGAGATTTGATGAATTACAAGAAATGGCACTTGAACAAAACAGTTTAAGTCCCGATCCACAACGACACACCACTTCCGTTCACAACCGCACGGAACTCGGAACTCAAGACCACAGCAATGAACCGTCAAGTTCAATGCTGGTTCCAGAAAATGTTCCTAGAGCTGATATGACAGTGGACACGATAATTGAAGAGTTGGAAATGTTATATGGACCAATGTATGATGAATATTTCACGGGGGAGAAACAAGTTGTATCGAAGTCTTCCACTGTCACTCATGATAAGAATGATGATACCGATCATCGTCAACAAAAGAATACAACTTCATCTACTTCAACACCGGTTGCTGCAGATTTACCTCCTCAGAATATCAATTCAACAATCGATCCTACAACATCCACAACTACTGTCATAGCTCCAGAGAAAACAAATCAAGCTGATGGTGCATTATCTGACGATGACGATTTTCACAACCCATTCGGTACACCGGTACATGAAACTAGAGAGTCTTCTACTCGCCATGTTGATCCGTCAAATATGCATACGTTCTACCAACGACATCCTTCAACACATCATTGGACCCGAGATCATTCTTTGGTTCACGTAATTGGAAACCCTTCACAGCCTGTTTGTACAAGACGACAACTCACAACCGATGGTGATGTTTGTATGTTCGCACTCGCAGTGAGTACAGCTGAACCGAAAAACATCAAAGAAGCCATGGCTGATCATGCTTGGATTGAATCGATGACGGATGAACTTCAACAATATGAAAGACTTAAAGTCTGGGAACTTGTTGACAGACCATACGATGTGATTCCATTAAATCTTCGTTGGATCTAGAAAAACAAGATGGATGAAGAGAATACGATCATCAAGAACAAAGCTAGGCTAGTGGCTAAGGGGTATGGCCAGAAAGAGGGAATTGATTTTGAAGAATCATTTGCACTAGTTGCTCCGTATGGAAGCGGTCAGGATTTTCCTTGCTTATGCTGCATATAAGGGATTTACTGTCTATCAAATGGATGGAAAGACATCATTTCTTAACGGTCCTTTGAAGGAAGAAGTCTGTCACGCAGCCGGAAGGATTCGTAAATTCTCATTATCCTGACAAGGTGTATCGTCCCCACAAAGCACTATATGGACTAAAGCAAGCTCCAAGGGCGTGGTACGACAAGCTCTCGAAATTTCTGGTATCCTAAGGTTTCTCAAAAGGTTCCATTGATCTAACTCTGTTCACTTATAAATATGGGGATGACATTTTGCTTGTTCAAATTTATGTTGATGACATTATTTTCGGGTCTACAAACCCAAAACTTTCAAAATGGTTTGAAAAAGTAATGCACAACAAATTTGAAATGTCAATGATGGGCGAACTAAAATTCTTTCTAGGAATTCAAGATCACCAATCCCCAAGTGGTATGTTTATAAACCAAGCTAAGTATTGTCAAGAGATAATAAAAAAGCATGGTATGACTTCATGTGACCCCGTTGGGACACCATTATCAACCACATCCCTAGATGCTGATTTGGAAGGTTTACCTATAGATCAAACGAGATATCGTTCAATGATCGGGTCCCTCATCTACTTGACAGCAAGCAAACCTGATATTCATCATGCTACATGTTATTGTGCACGATATCAAGCACGACACACTGAAAAGAACCTCAAGGAGGTTAAACGGATCTTTCGGTACCTAAAGAATACCATTCATTTGGGACTCTGGTATCCGAGGGAAACCGGTTTCTTTCTAACGGCCTATTTAGATTCTGATCATGCAGGGTGTCTTGATACACGAAAAAGTACTTCTGGTGGTGCATAATTTCTAGGACAAGACAAGCTTGTGGGATGGTCTTCCAAGAAACAGGGTTGCACGTCACTTTCATCATCCGAAGCGGAGTATGTGTCTCTATCTGTGTGTTGTACTCAAGTTCTTTGGATGAGAACACAACTCACTGATTATGGCTTCCACTTTGATAAAGTACCTATGTACTGTGACTCAAAGTCAGCCATAGCCATCTCCTGCAACCCGGTACAACATTCCCGCACGAAGCACATCGATGTCAGATACCACTTCATAAAGGAACAAGTTGAAAGAGGTATCGTTGAACTATACTTTGTTGGAACGGATTACCAATTAGTCGACTTGTTTACGAAAGCTCTGTCGAAAGATAGGTTTGAGTACCTTGTTAGGCAAATTGGTATGAGATGTTTGACTCCAGCAGACCTGGATATTCTAGCAAAGGTGCCTGCTTGATTTATCTATCAAACATCAACCTGTAAATATCTATGAAAAACCAAAATACAAAAATATAAAACATATAAAAACAAAACACAAAATTAAAAATTCTTTCAAAATCCAAAAATATTCTTCTCGACATGTCTTTCAGTATCCATAATATGGACGTACCTAGAAATGTCGCTCAATAACGACACGGGTGTGTACATAAAGCTCGAATGAAAGTTGTAAATATTTTTCAAAACATGTCATTTCTTTTAATAAAGGAAATTGTCTATTTTGGACAATATTTCCAAACAATGGGTAGAGCAATCTATCACGGGTTGAGCTTGTCACAAAACATTCCACGTTTTGAGCTCAACACGATGGCTTGTAATCACTTTTAGATTGCAACCCGGATCAATATTCACGGGGGAGTGTACGATATAGTGCGCTTACCCTCAGCAAAAGAAGAGAAATCTTCTTACACTTGAGTGGATTCGTCAAGACATTCAAAGTCTATGAACTCAAGTTTATGCTTTAGAAAAACCTCTTCGACAAAAAGAAATAGGATTTTTCACAAAGCGTTGAACACAATTTTTTCAAGAATTTTTCAATGATTATTCAAAATCTTTCAAAAATTGTGTGTTCAACAACTCCCATCCTCAAAAAGCGAAATGTGGATCAAATCCTCACAATGACAATTCAATTGGATCAATTTTTGAGGAGGAGCATTTTAACTTCATGCAAAAGATTAACACATCTTTCCCCCAAAGATTTTCAAGACTATTTTTCGAAATATATTTTAATCAAATTTGGTATCTCTAATATCAAAAGATTTTATATATTAGAGATAGGGGGAGAAAATGTGATTAAAATGTGATCTTATATAAGACTCAAGAACTTTAACTCTTACCTACATGTGCAAAACACTTTCGATTATCGATGCACATGTGAAGGGGGAGCTTTTCTGAAACAACAAAACTAGCAAGGTGTTAAATGTTTTTCAAACACTTTGTTAGAATTTAAAGTGGTTTTTATGGTGACGATCAAATACCCACAACATCTTTAATTCACGACGTTATTGGTGTCAAAAGGGTGGTTAGGTTTAAGTCCTATGATCCAACCAGAACCGAAGGGATCTTCCCAGGGACAATCCAATAGATTATTAGAAGTCCTTAGGAAAGATGGAGTAGAATGTGAACGTAGCTGAATGCCGACTAAGTACTGATGCTAGCACTGGAACAATCACAAAAAGGTGTTAGTAATGATGTCTTGGTAAGCATTGAAGGGGTTGAAGAATGAAAAAGAAATGTACGGATAAAGGGTGTAAACAAAGAAGCCCTCCATAAAACTTAGGCAGAAACCGGGTCAACACATCATGAAGAAAACTCATCATGGACCCAGTGATGTGAAGCACAACCCTTTCCTAGCTACTCAGGCTTCTCTCAAAAGAAGTTTGTTTTATTGTCACGGAGATCAACACGACTTCTATTGACTTTCTCACTCCGATATATTTGATATTGAATAGCTGGCATCTGCTCCAGCCTCCGACCACTAAAAGTGCACAAATAGAGTCTAGAGCCAAGAGATCAATCAAATCTCGTTAGGACACACGGATGAAGATCAAGAGAGTCCTACGCTATATCCTTGTGATATTGCTAGAACACTCAGAGTGATACTACCTAGTATTCACAATGATGAGTGGAAATCCTTCCAGTTTTAACATCAAACAGCACTGCGGTAGGTCATATGCAAGATTCTTTATGAATTGAGCATGTGTAAAACTGAAAAGCAACAGTGGTTTGATTCTGAATTGATTCAAACTCGTTTCAGGTTTCTACGCAATATCTTTATGGTCTTGCCAGAATATTCAGAGTGATATTCATTAATATTCACAGTGACGAATGGAAATCCTTCTAGCGTCAACATCAAACAGCGCTACGGTAGGTGACTTGTGAGATTCTTATGAATCAAACTTGTGTCAACTGGAAAGCAACAATGATAAGATTCTTAATGAATCAAACTTGTTCCAGGAATTTGAATTGACGACTTTAATCAAACGGATATTTATCCAATTGATTCACTCTTTATGTTCGCAGTCTTGCTTTGAGACGGTCGAGTAAAGAGAACGGCTAGTACAGCCGCGAAACCCTGTCAAGGAGATTCTTAATTGAATCTACCTGATCATAGGTACGATATTTAATATCGTATAACGGGCTTCACCGACTGGAGGTAAAACGCTACCGATTTAGGACGAATGTCAAAGCCATTCAGTCCGTGTATATGTTCTGTCTCGAGAAGGTGGCATCACGGTGTATTCAGGAAAGTCAAAGATTCAAAACCACATTCTCATGCCTAAAGACATATTCAACAATTAATAGTGTGAGCATGTGGATGAAGACACAAGATCGCAAGATGGCAAAGACAAGTCAAGGATGATTTGAAGATCTCAAACTTAAAGACAAAGTCGAAAGACAACAACAAAGGCTCAAAGATCACAACATGAAGGAAAAAGACTACCATTACACGTTCAAGACTCATTTATGGCGAGATTAGTAATCTATACAAATTTCCTAAATGACCAAGGTTTATGACCTCTCATTGGGGGAGATTGTTAGCCTCAAAATATTGAGTCAAACAAGAATGATCGGTCATATGTTTATTATGTATCGTATATTAGAACGTTGTAATAGGTAGTAGATTAGTCGTGTATTACGAGCTTAACTTTACGCTAAGGTTCATTCATAAGTAACCAAAGCCCAAAAGGAAAGCTCGGCCCATTATCATATGGCCCATTATGCCACATGTAGGCAAGGCTATATAAACCTCTCCTTGCATGTAAGGAGAGGTTGGTTATTCATTCATTTTTTCTCTTAATCTAATATTTCACAAGTTCACACACTTCTCTCTCTTTTCTCTCTCTAAAATTCATCTCACATCTACCTTTCTTTCTTCACTAATCATATAGTATCATCATATATTAGGGACAACAGAGTTCAAAGCATCTTGTGCTTTCCAATGAGTCATAAGATTTGAAAACCTATCGAAAAACCGATTTTCCTCATTAGCTTCATCATGTAAGACATTAATGCTACGAGACGATGACGAAGATGAAGAACCCATATTGGCAACACTCGGTGTGTTACGAGGGTTTTAAACCTTTGATCTATTCTCGATAATCTTTAAAGCTTCATCGGTCATTTTGCAAAAAAAATTACCACCCGTGGCGGCATTCAAATAATCTCGTTCATGATCAATAAGCCCATTATAAAAAGTATCAACTTGATGCAATTACGAAAAATCATGGTGTGGACATTCATGTAACATTTCCTTAAATGATTCCCATGCCATTGAAAAACTTTCATTATTTCGTTGTGTAAACCTTGAAATCGCATTTTTCAAATGTGTTGTTTTAGATGGTGGAAAAAATTGGTTCACAAACTTAGAAACGAGATCACCCTATGTCAAAATTGAATTTTGGTGGTTCTTTCTCAAGCCAAATTTTAGCGGGTCCATCTAACGAGTATGGAAACAACATCATCTTAATGGCGTCATGTGGAACATCCTTAAACTTGCTAGTTGCGGTGAGACGATTAAAATTCCTTATGTGGTAATGCGGGTTGTCTTTCTCATGGCCTCTAAACTTATTTGCTTGCAAGATCAACATTAAACCCGTCTTAATCTCGACATTCTCCGCAAGGATGGCGGGAATCATAATAGCTTCTCCAAAACCCTCGGTGGGTGCTTGAAGCAACTCCATCATAGTACGATTAGCCATTGGAGTTTGTTCTACAATAGGTTCAAAAATTGGAGTTTGTTCTTCAATCAAAGGATCTTGATTTCCATGATTTTGTCGACGTTTACGAGCTCGTTTTGCTTGACTACGAGTTAGCATAAACTTCACGTAGAATGGGAGGTGAGCAAAGAAGATTCTTTTTGGGTGTTTTGTGAATTTTCAATTTTTTTGTATTTTTGATTGTTTTTAATTTTTTGGATTTTGTATCTTCGTAGACAACAATCTACCAAATCTCTCCTAGAATCAAACTCTTGATTAAAGAAGCCTCAAAAGAATGAAAACGATCACGTGGAGTGAACGCCTTTGAATGACTTTAGAACTTTGGTGAAAACCAAATTGTTCAAGAGGGTTTAATCACAAAGAAAACAAAGCAAATATATATGATACGTAATAATACTTTGGGCGGCAAAACCCTCGATTAGCCTTCAATCTCAAAATACTCACAAGCAAGCGGGGAAACGAGGCGGCGCGAAGCACTTAAGAGCCTTTTTACTTAGGGTATATTTTATAATACCCACCTTATACCCACCTTATAGTTCGTATTTTTCAAAATCGAGCTTCACGAAAGTATTTATCTATTTTTGCCTTTTTCTTTTGTTTGATATTCGAATACAATAATTAGGAGATCAAATCCCAATTAAGGTTGTGTTTTCACACTTTTGGAGATATTTTGTATTGGTTGTGATACTTAATACAATATAGTAATAATAATTTCACAAGAAAAACGAAAAACACCGATAATACGTATTAGTAGATTTCTACTAATACAAATACTATTTATGGTTAATATTAAAAACAACAAGACAAATTAATCACGACACACCTCCCCGGCAGCGACGCCAAAATGATTGTGGTAAAATACACCTTTTAGGAAAAAGGCGTAAAAGCGGTAAGTATTAAACAAATGATTTTAGGAAAAATCAAGTGTTAATGACCTAATGAAGTTCGTTCCCCAAGGAGGTATATGTGTGTGAATAATTCGTAATTGATTTTGAGATTAATATTTGAGAGAAGGGGATGAGAAAATAGAATGACGAAGACGTGAAATTAATTACTACGACGACTAAACGTAAAATCGTAAAAAGGGCTAAAATAAAAATTTATTCTAAAAATTCCCAAAAAATTACCAAAAATGAAATTAAATAAACTAAGAGTTTACCAATGATCAAAACTTTTTCAAACCTTTTAATTATTTAAGTATAAATTTTTAAAAGCTAATTAAAGCCCTAAAAATCAAATTAATTATCAAAAAGCCCAAATTAAGATTTTTCATTGGTAAACCTCTAAAATGACCTAAAAAGATTAAAAGCTATTTTTATAAATTTTTAAACTAATAAAAACTATTTAAATGATTTAAAAACTATTAAAAGTTAAAATAATTATAAAAATTAATGTAATGATGATAAAATTAATCTAAGAGTTGCAAAAATCCTATTTTAATGTATTAAACCTAAGAAAAATGAAAAAAGTGCAAAAATGTGGAATTTGAAATTTAATAATAAAATAATATTAAAATAATATTAAAAATTGAAAAATTATAAAAAATTCTAAAAACTTGCAAACTAGTTTATTTTAACCTAAATAATCAGAAAATGAAAGTGAAATTACCAAAATACCCACAATGGACCCCCAAATGGGCTAAAACCAAAAACAGTCAACCTTAATGGGCTTTTTGGCCCAAAAAGTCAAACTAGGCCCAAATGACCTGAAAAAGCCCTATCAGACTCAAAATTCAAATCTAAACACAAAAGTATGAAAGCCCAAAAGATGATTTTGAGCTTATCACAGCTTAAATAGTCAACAACTTATTCTTATTGGGCAAATAAGCCCATTAAGAAATAAGCAAATGCCATAAGCTCTGCTTAAACACACAACCTTCTTTTGAGATGCCTAAGAGATCTGTTAAAAGAAATTTTGAAAAAGCACACTCAATAAGCCAGAATTAAGCAAAGAACAATTTCACTAAAAGACAAAATAGTCGGGTTAGAGTTCTAGGCTGATTCAGAAGCTCTGGTTTGTTGCAAAAGCTCACAAATATCTTAACTAAGAATAATCAATCAAGAAAATTACAAAAATCCAAGTAGAATAAGCTGTGTGAACCAATAAGCTGGCTAAAAAAGCCAAATAAGCTAGTTTTCTAGCAAAAGCTTAACCAAAAGACTTGTAACCTTCCAGACTTGTTATTAAGTTGAGAAAATTGACACCTATTACAAAAACCAAGTTGTTGCATGTACCAATAAGCAGTTCTAAAAAAAGCCAAATTGTGCTTATTTGACCAAAAGTCAAAGTGCTCCAAAGTTCACCAAATGATCAGGGATGGTTTATAAGCTTGTTATTAGCAACTTTTGTGAAGAACTCAAGGAGGAGTCCTTGTGAATCAAAAGGTCAGTTGACCAAATGATGACTGATTTAGGCAAAAAGGGCTTAATAAGCCAGTTAGCTTATAAGCCAACAACAAGGCACACCAAATAGCAAAAATCACTCACAAGCAACACAATATCAAGTTCCAAGCAACAAAATAACAAGGCATACACTAGAATCACAAATGCAAGCACAAAATGAGGTGGTCACTTTGCTGATGCAAATGACCACTTCAGCCAACTTTGATAAGCTCTAGCACCTTCAATAAGCCACCAAATTCAACAAACAGATAATGCACAGATAGCTTATCACCTAAACTCTTCCCAAACCTGATTTCAGACCTTAGATCCAACAAACAAAGAAGTTATTAGATCTGCTATGTTTGACCAATTTCAAAACACTTTTTATCAGATGTTTGTAAAACTTGAAATCCCTTTCCCAATCTTTCATAAACTTAACCAATGACCAAAACTTGTTTAATATGACTTGTTTAGACCTTCCAAACCCTAAGAACCAAGGGCACAAGGTCACAAGGCCTTATGAACCAGTAATCCAAAACAATCTTTTAATAAGCCATTTTCAAACAAATGTTTTATTTTTACAAACAACTTACTGATTTTAGAGATCAAATAACTCAACTAGGTGACAACTAACAGATACCAACCATAAAACACAAAGCACAAACACAAAATCAACAAATCACTTAGCAAAATATAAACCAGACCATAATATGTGATTTTTTAGAGGAATCTTAACAAGAGATTATACCTATCCTCCGCAACATCCTAGGAGGATCAACAATGCTCCTTGGACCTTTTTCAACAACTAGAACAAGACCAAGGTACTTCAACAAAGGAGATGATGACTGCCTTGGTTGATGTTTCAAAGTAGAAACTCAAGGACTTGATTTCTTCAACACAAGCAACAAACAGCCCAACCAAAGGCTCAAACCCCTCCACAAGCTTGGTGTAAACAAGCTTGTAAGAGCTTATGGATTTTGGTTAAGGATTAGTACAAGCAAAATATCAAAATCAGAAACCTATTTTTAAGCTTATTTCAAACTTGAAAACCTTACCAAACATTAACGTCCTTAAACCACAAGATTTAAGCACACTTATAACATCAAATGAAAATCAGAATTACCCTTTGATTGTGGTAAATTACACCTCTTGTTTAGGAAAACAAAAGAGAGTAAATGAGCGGTAAGTATTAAGTGTACGTTTAGGAAAACGTATGCACTAATGACCCTTATGAAGTTCCAAGTTCGTTTCCCAAGGAGGTATATGTGTGTGACTAAGATGTAAATGATTTGAGATTAATATTTGGTTTAGAAGGGGATGAGAAAAGAAGATGACGAAGACGTGAAAATAATACTACGACGACAAAACGTAAAACCGTAAAAACTACAAAAATAAAAATTAATTCCAAAAATTACCAAAAATTCACCAAAAATAAAAATAAATAAACTAAGAGTTTACCAATGATCAAAACTTTTTCAAACCTTTTATATAATTAAATATTCAATTTTTAAATGCTAATTAAAGCCCTAAAAATCAAATAAATTATCAAAAATCCCAAATAAAGATTTTTCAATTGGTAAACCTCTAAAATGACCTAAAAAGATTAAAAACTATTTTTAGACATTTTTAAACTAATAAAAACTATTTAAAATGATTTAAAAACTATTAAAACTTAAAATAATTATAAAAATTAATCTAAAAGTGATAAAATTATTCTAAAAGTTGCTAAATTCCTATTTTAATGTATTAAAGCTAAGAAAAATGTAAAAAGTTTGAAAATGTGAAATTTGAAAAATAATAATAAAATAATATTAAAATATTATTAAAAATCTAAAAAGTATAAAAAATTCTAAAAACTTGCAAACCAGTTTATTTTAACCTAAATAATCAGAAAATCAAAGTGAAATGACCAGAATACCCCTATTGGGCCCTCAAATGGGCCAAAACCAAAAACAGTCAACCTTAATGGGCTTTTTGGCCCAAAAAGTCAAACTTGGCCCAATTGAATTGGAAAAGCCCTATCTGACTCAAAATTTGATTCTAAGCACAAAACTCTAAAGGCCCAAAAGCTGAATGTGAGCTTATCAAAGCTTAATAAGCAAACAGCTTATTCTTATTGGGCTTTTCAGCCCATTAAGCAATAAGCCAATGCCATAAGCTCTAATTTGACATACAACCTTCTTTTGGGATGCTTATGAGATCTGTAAAAAGAAATTTTGAAAAAGCATACTCAATAAGCCAGAAATAAGCAAAGTAATATTTCACAAATAGACTCAATAAGGCACCTCATGACTTGATTCAACTAGCAAAAGATCACAAATAGACTCAATAAGCCAAAACAATCAACAAAATTTCAATAAGCAAAACCAATAAGCCAGAATAAGCCAATAAGCACTTATGAAAAAGTCAATTAAGTTGGTTTTCTAGTCAAACCCTAAAGTCAACCCACCAAATGCTCCAGTATGAACAAATGGGTCAAATAATGAGCACCTATTACAAAATCCAAGTTGTTGCTGGTTAAAATAAGCTATTATAGCTTATTGATAAGCTGAAACCAATTTAACACTAGCAGTGGTAACTAGCAGGGGAAAGGAGTTCCCACTGCTTTGACTATTTGACTGAGATTTTTAGAGAGTTTTAGTTGGATTCAATTGGAAACAAGGGCACCCTTGTGATCAGTGAATCACAAGGAGTCAATAGCAACAAGAAAATCCAAATTTGGTTCACACAATAAGCCACAAATGATCAAACAGTCACCAGATACAACACAGACATGGAAATAAGCAGTTATGCACTTAATAAGCAGATTTAGCAAGAATAAGCCAACCAAACTCAACAGGATGGATACACAAGCTATATTAACTATGAATAAGCACAAATAAACTTATAACAAACACTGAATCAAAGTAAAAAACAAGACCAAAGCACAAAAAGTTACTGATGAACAAGGTGCATATGTAGAAACTATTTTGCTGATCTATTTGACACTAGATCCAATTTCAGGCACTCAAATCTACTTCCCTGGTGTTGTTAACCAAGATTTAACACTTGTTAACCCTAGTCTATGATTAGATCTAGGTGTCCCCTAAATTTCAGTCAAGTTCACCAAGTAAACAAGATTTTATACCCAATCTATGTGTCTCAAACCACAAAATGAGCAGGAAAGTAACCAAGTATATCAGATACACAAGTACTAGTCAATAGCAACAACAAACATCAACTCAAAACACCACAAATCCAATCAATGCAGTTGACCCAAACACCCCTTAAAAACCTGTTTTCACAACTTTTCAAAGGACCATGCAGATTCAAACCACAAATCAAACCTCAAGCACTTAAATATCATCAAACATCAACACATGAACAATAATCAACCATCAAATCACAGATTCAAGCACAAACAAGCCAATATCACAAAATTCAGAAAAATAAGAGAGAAAATGCAAAGGGAAGAAGATGCAAACCTCCAAGACCTACATCCAGGCCCTGGATTGTTTGAGCTGAGGTACTAGCAGAACAAGTACCAGCTTCCAAGCTTCTAAGAAGAACAAACCACAAAAGTGAGATCAAACAATACCAAACTTTCTGATTTTTGAAGCACAAGCCTTATCACTTAAAACCTTGCCTCAAAAACCTTCAAACATGAATATGAAACTCAGAATCAGGCTATTTTAACACCAACTTTTAACAAAATATAAAAGAGATTTTTCAAAATTCAAAAAATCAAATTTTATTAATTAAAAAGGAATTACAAAGATTTATAGCCTAAAAATGGAACAAAGGGACTCTCACATGTTGAGGTCTCCTTTTATAGGCAAATGCCTGGCTAACACTATTCATAAACCCTAGAAGTGAAATTCCACATTTGTCCTTGAGGTAATTGTAAAAACCCCCTTGCTGGTAAAAAGTTAATTCTGGGTTCATACGTGTGAACAGTGCCACGTTTGATCCGAATTTAGTGGAGGATTTGTGTTTGGCGCGTGTTTGTTAAGTTTAAACTTCTAAACTTGGCAGCTTTGGCCCTCCTTCTTCTTTTCTTCTTTCATTTGTGTTTAAAAGTGTGTCAGCGCCCAATTCCTTTGTTGACAACTTTCAGACTTTGGCAATTTTGGCACAAAACTTTCCAACAAGGTTTACAAGGGTTATTTTTGCCATTTTGAGATATTTCAAGGGCTGATTTTGGACAATGTTGATCTTCAAAGGTCTTCAATATAATTTTGACTTCATGAGGGACCATAATTCGCAATTTGAATTGTTGACGGACTAAACATGCCATTTCTTTAAAGTTGAAGGACCATTTGTGCAATTTTGACAAACTTAAGGGACCAAACTTGTAATTATCAATATACAAGGGTTTTAAGTGTCAATTTTCATTAAATGAGGATCAATCTTGCATGTCTTCAAGTATTCAAGAGTATTTGTTGAATATTCCATGATCTAGGGCCTAGTTCTTTGTACGGCTTCGTTTCTCGTGTCCGTTTTTCCTTGTATCTTGTGATCTTTTGTCTTTTTCACGATATCCATACCTAAAATACACAAGTAAACAAACACAAGGATATATATGGTATTTTATGACATTTTTATGCATTAAAAGCCCGAAAAGAACGATGAGATCATGTATAAATGCCATCTCATCACTCCCCCATACTAAGCCATTGCCGTGCGCTCACGCAATGCTAGAATAAAGTATCTAAGCATCACCAAAGTTCACTTTTATTCACCTTTATTGAAGAGTAAAAGACTTGCAACATACTACGAAGATTTGTAAAGACATAATGTATGATTTTCATCACGAAAGTGACTTTTAGGGTCAAAGAATAGAAACAAGTAAATGTCCCTTAGAGTAAACTTTTCCATCCTTGATTGTCATACATTCCATGCTAAGTGCAAAAATGAGATCATTTTTGGTACAAGTCACAATGCTAACACTACTCATACGTCCAAATTGTGTAATACTTTTTCTCCCCGCAATCCTAGTTATTATAAAAGAAATGGGTTACTAGCATTTTTTAACTATTTTGTCATGGATCACAAGTGATTCATATTGACTTATTTGAGTAGTTATTAGTCCGAAAGCAAAGTAGCATGATTTAATCGATAGTTATCCGAAGGACAAAATCTTTTAAAACGGCTTCTCGTGTATCTCCTTAAGTTAATATCTTGGCATAACTCGTTTCACGATTTGAGACCTTTCTCGGACTGATATTTGGCATGTACTTCATACTTCAAATCTTGGGAAGACGTTCTTGAAATTATGGTCTTCTCTTCACATATTTGGAATTTCTTCACTTGACGTTTTTGAGAGATTCTTCATACTTGGATATATTTATCCTCATACCTTGTAAGGGTCTTTTTGGATAGACTTTCTCCATGATCTTTAGGGGAGTAATTGCTTTTCGTCGTGTGTCTCGATTCTTCATATTGGTTTAGAAATAATGATACTTCACATCATCTTGGATCTTTAGCAAAAATAGAGCTCCTCATGCCTTGTTAGGGCCTTTTTGGATGATCGCCAATCTTCGCGTCCCGCTTCAATAAGTTATGCCTTGGCTATGAACTCTATTCAACCCCGAGCAACTTTTAAACGATCTTGCGCTAGAGGCTAAGTAACCTTTCCAATTGTACGACCTTACTTATTGCAATTATGATTTATTCCTAATGCATTGATCTTATGGGAAGAAAAAGACACAATTAAAGACATATGAGTTTTTGAAAGAACACTTTCATGTTCTACGTTTAGCATGATCACTTGTCTAACTCTATCATCTCTCGTTCTTCATTATATAAAGACCTCTAATTAAAGAGACTTGTGAATACTTAGCCATGCAAGTCAAAATTAAGCCAAATTTGGATTAGCTTTCATTAAGACTATATCAAATCAAAGTTTTGGGTTTTCAAGCCACCTATAGGATCTTGCACTTTCTTGGAATTTTTCAAGTTTAGAGAATGCATTTTATAGTTCCCTTGATAAGTGACTTTCTAGGATCAATTATAGGAACTTGCGAAAAGTTTTTGTTCTTAACCCGTACGAGTTAAGACTTTCGCGTTTTAAAGCTCCCTATATAAAAGTCTAGCAAAACTTGAATTGAGCGGGTTAAGGAATGTAAATGGATCCAAATGCCCATCAAGTCAAAAATTAGCTCTTATTCTACCCAACGGAAAATATACATTCGTGTCTTAAAAACAGTTATGAAAACTAAGAAATTTTTTAAACTTTGGCCATTTTTAGCCTTATTAGCAACAAAACAAAACATTGAAAATTAGAGAGCGTGAGGGCGTAGCAAAGCAAGTACCTATTCACCCCCCATACTAAAAGTAAACATTGTCCTCAATGTTTCGAGTCTAAAGGTGGAGCACCCCCATACTAGAGACGAAGAATCGAATGCTTAGGATCTAGCATGGAAAGGGTGATCCATAATATATATAAAGCCGTTTATTAAGTATGTTAAAAGATAATTTTTAGAACAATAAAGGATATGTCATGGATTCGTGAAAAACTTCTTCAAGCAAACGATGGTGGCTCACGTAAACGAACACGGGAGTCTTTAATCATAGATGACGATGATAATCTAGATAACATAATCACAAACAACCATGAGACAACGAGTTGAAAGGGTACAAGTCCCCTTATTAGTGAATAGTAAGCATAAAGGATAAGCATGGGATCTCCCCTACGAGACACCTCGTTTTTAATTACCGAGTCATGAGCTCGACTCGATCCCCTCAATGCTAATTATCATTGGGTAAGGTGACTTGGTCGAGGGCAACCATTGAAGGAATTTCCCCACGAAAGTAGTGCTTTAGCCTATGTCCATTCACCTTGAAATTAGGACCATCATCTTGAGCTAGCTCGATGGTCCCATAAGGAAACACTTGTGTAATGGTGAACGGACCCGACCAACGCGATTTCAATTTCCCTGAAAATATCTTAAGTTGAGAGTTAAAAAGTAACACTTGATCACCAACGTTAAAAACCCGGTTTTTAATCTTTGAATCATGAAACTTTTTAGTCTTTTCTTGAAAAATTAATGAATTTTCATAAGCATTATCTCTTAATTCATCCAATTCATTCAATTGTATTTTCCGGTGATCTCCCGCGGTCTTCAAGTCAAAGTTTGCATGCTTAAGGGCCCAATATGCCTTGTGCTCCAACTCAATGGGTAAATGACAATTCTTTCCATAGACTAACTTATAAGGAGTGCAACCGATAGGTGTCTTATAAGCGGTCCTAAAGGCCCATAAAGCGTCATCGAGTTTGTCGGACCATGAAGCACGGTTTTCTCCAATTGACCTCTCTAAAATCCTCTTCAAAGCTCGGTTCGAAACCTCGACTTGCCCACTCGTTTGCGGGTGATAAGCCGTAGAAAGACGATGAGTAACTCCATATTTATTTAGAACCTTTTCGAATTGGTCATTACAAAAACGGGTTCCACGATCGCTTATAATAGTACGAGGGGTTCCGAACCGAGAGAATAGTTGTTTCAAAAACTTCACTACCACACGAGCATCATTAGTAGGCAAAGCCTTAGCTTCCACTCACTTAGAAAGGTAGTCCACCGCGACGAGGATATATTTGTTTCCATGAGACGATGGGAACGGCCCCATAAAGTCTATTCCCTATATGTCGAAAATCTCACACACTTGAATTATGTTTTGCGGCATTTCATCACGTTGAGACGATTTTCCTTGACATTGGCACGAATCACACGACTTCACAAGTGCGTGTGCATCATGATAGATAGAAGGCCAAAAGAAGCCGGCATCGAACACTTTCTTAGCCGTGAGATTAGAACCGTGGTGACCACCCGTGGGTCCCTCGTGACAAGCTATAAGGATATTAGAAGCTTCGGCACCAAACACACAACGTCGAACGAGTTGAACCGCACAAACCCGAAAGAGATAAGGGTCATCCCAAAAGTAGAACTTGACGTCACGAAAGAATTTTCGTTTTTGTTGTGTCGTCATACCCTTGATTATGAAATTGCCCGCATGGTAATTTGCAATGTCGGCAAACCATGGGGTGGTGTCTTTAGAATTCACTACACCGAGAGTCTCGAGAGGAAATGTTTCGGTAATTTCCTTGTTTTCGAAAACATCTTTGTGAGGATCTTATAGACGAGAGAGATGATCGGCCGCTAGATTCTCGGCTCCTTTTTTGTCAAGCACGGTGACATCAAATTCTTGGAGGAGGAGCATCCAAGGAAGCAATTTCGGCTTAGCATCTTGCTTAGCTAAGAGATACTTGATAGCCGAATGGTCGGTATACACGATGCTTTTAGTCAAGAAGAGATAAGGTCGGAACTTCTCAAAAGCATAGACCACGGCAAGGAATTCCTTTTCTGTTGTGGTGTACTTTAATTGAGCCTCGGTCATCGTCTTACTAGCATAATGGATAGGACGGAAATGCTTGTCATAACGTTGCCCTAAGACGGCCCCTATAGCATAATCACTTGCATCGCACATGATTTCAAAGGGTAATTCCCAATTAGGAGCAACAAGAATGGGAGCTTCGGTAAGTTTCCTTTTGAGAGTTTCGAAAGCTCTAACACAATCCTCATTGAAGTTAAAAGGAGCATCCTTCTCGAGAAGGTGTGTCATAGGTCGAGAGATTTTCGAAAAGTCCTTGATGAAACGACGATAAAAGCCCGCGTGGCCTAGGAAACTCCTAACTCCCTTAACGGTTTTGGGATGAGGTAACTTGGCGATGACGTCTACCTTAGCTTTATCGACCTCAATCCCCGATTTCGACGCCATATGTCCTAAGACGATTCCTTGTTTACACATAAAATGATATTTTTCCCAATTAAGCACAAGATTGGTTTCTTCACAACGTTTTAACATTTGCTCGAGATTAGATAAACACGACGTGAACGAATTTCCAAACACCGAGAAGTCATCCATAAACACTTCCATCGACTTCTCGATCATATCGTGAAAAATCGCCATCATACACCGTTGAAACGTACCCGGTGCATTACAAAGTCCGAAAGGCATCCTACGATAGGCGAACGTTCCATAAGGACACGTAAACGTAGTCTTCTCTTGATCACGAGGGTCGATAAGGATTTGAAAGTAACCGGAAAAACCATCTAAAAAGCAATAGAATTCATTTCCCGCGAGTCGCTCCAACATTTGATCCATGAAGGGCAAAGGAAAGTGGTCTTTACGAGTGGCGTCATTTAACTTTCGGTAGTCAATGCACACCCTCCAACCGGTCACTACACGAGTGGGAATAACTCGTTGTTTTCATTAGGCACAACGGTCATTCCTCCCTTTTTAGGGACACAATGGATTGGGCTCACCCATGGGATATCGGATATAGGAAAAATCATTCCCGCGTCAAGGAGTTTAAGGACCTCCTTTTTAATGACATCGTGAATTTTGGGATTCACCCTTCTTTGACTTTGAATTGCGGGTTTGTAGTCCTCCTCCATTAAAATCTTGTGAGTACAAAATTTTGGGTCAATACCCTTAATGTCGGATATTTTCCACGCAATTGCCCTTTTATGAGCCTTAAGAACTTTCAAGAGCTCGGTTTTTTCATCATTAGCAAGACCTCTTGCAATAATAACCGGCAACTTGTCATCACCTTCCAAGAATGTGTATTCAAGGTGAGAAGGAAGATCTTTCAATTCAAGGATAGGTGGTTCCTCGATTGAAGATTTTGGTTCAACACTCATAACTTCCATCGGCGGAAGAAATGGTGGAATAGAAGTATCATCACTAATCAACACCTCATCTTCATTGTCGATTTCATTTGAATTGAGATCGCCTCCTTGGAATGGAGTGAGATTTGGTGTAGAATTAGCAAGAATCGGATCCAAAATAGTGGGATTGCCACTTGACGAGCTATCGGAAAAACCTAACACTTCTTGTGAAAACTCATCGCAAACCACATCAACGATGTCAATGTGATTGATGGTAGCGATTGCATAAACATGAGAATGTTTCGAGTTTTGAGTAGCGTTTATAACAAGTTCCTCTTCGTTGAATCTCAAAGTGATAGTTCTTGCATGAACATCGATAAGCGATCTCGAAGTGTCTAAAAATGAACGACCTAAAATTAGAGGAACTTGAGGATCCGCGGGGATGTCAACTACTATAAAATCAACTGGATAGTAGAAATTCCCCACTTTCACGAAAACATCTTCGGCTACTCCACATGATAAAATCGTAGAATGATCGGCCATCTCGATAGACATGTTCGATGGAATAAGAGCCGGAAGCGAAAGCGATTTCCAAATGGAAAATGGCATCAAATTAATGCTCGCACCAAGATCGGCCAAGGCGAGGCATTCTTTCATATCTTGTATGTCACAAGGAATGAGAAACATTCCGGGGTCACCAACTTTTTCCGGTATGCGGTTAAGATAAACCGAAGAACAATTAGCAAGCTTTGAAAGCTTTTCCTTATCGCTCATCATACTTTTAAAAGTGTAAGCGAAACGAGGCATATACAACAACGCGTCGGCTAAACTCACATAAAAATGCACTTGTTGAAACATTTTTATAAAAAGCTCGATTTGTTGTTTGTTACGTTCTTGCAATTTCCCTTTGTTTCGTCTTGAAGGGTAGGGTAAAGGTGGTGTAGGTTGGTCATTAGGCAACGGCCTTGGAAACTCGGGTTCCATAATTGGTATTGGTTCAACCGTAGGTGTGGTTTGAGCGGTACTTCGTGGGATTGTAATGTGCTCCTTTTCGACCATCACCTCGGGTTCTTTCTCGATTTCCTTCTCTGTAGAAGTACTTGGACGAGAGATTGGTTCCTTGAAAGTTTTACCACTTCGTGTAGTAATAACCTTAATTTCTCCCTTCGGGTTTGCAATAGTATCACTAGGAAGACCACCCGAGGAAGAGGGTTTACACATGATTGCTTCAAACATCTTAGCCATTCGGTCCTCAAATTTTGATTGCCTAGCATCCGCTTTTAATAACTCTTGCTTAATCTCATGTTGTCCTAATTCCATCTTTTATTGATTTTGTTGAAGACGTTGGACGTTTCCTTCCATTTTGTTTGCATGAGTTTTAAGTTCATTAGCAAGTTCATTTTAAGCTCGTTTTTCAACTCGGATCTTAAGCTAATCATCTCACGTTGCATGTTATCAAATTTAGCATCATTTGCTTTAGCATAATCCAAAAATTCTCCTTGAAGATTTTTAGTGTGAGCATCTTGAAAACCTTGTGTAGTGTTTTGAAAATCACGGTTTTGGTTTTGATTAGTGACTTGTCCATTCCCATTTTGATAATTCCCTTTGTTGTAGTTACGTGAATTGCCTTGGTAATTACCACCTTGGTTGTTGTTTCGATAGTTATTACCATTTTGATTTGGTGGAGCTTGATTTGGGCGGGAACCTTGACCGTTTTGGTTGTAAGTTCCCGTTGCTACATAAGCACTCGAAGTGTTACCATCCGCGGTAATGCACTCGGAAAGATCATGAACTCCACCACAAGAAAAACAACTCTTAGCAACCGCTTTAACCGAAGCGGAATTTGAAGCTTCTTGAGCTTTCCAATGGGACATAAGATTAGCTAATCTATCAAAAAACCGATTTTCCTCATTAGCTTCATCATGTAAGGCATTAATGCTACGAGACGATGACGATGATGACGAACCCAAATTGGCAACACTCGGTGTGTTACGAGGGCTATAAACCTTAGATCTATTCTCGATGATTTGTAAAGCCTCATTGGTCGTCTTGCACAAAAAATTACCACCCGCGGCGGCATTCAAATAATATCGTTCATGATCATTAAGCACATTATAAAAAGTATCAATTTGATGCAATTTCGAAAAATCATGGTGTGGACATTCATGTAACATTTCTTTAAAGCGTTCCCATGCCATTGAAAAACTTTCATTATTTCTTTGCACAAATCGTGAAATCTCATTTTTCAAATGTGTTGTTTTAGATGGTGGAAAAAACTTGTTCACAAACTTAGAGACGAGATCACCCCATGTCAAAATCGAATTTGGCGGTTCTTTCTCAAGCCAAATTTTTGCGGGTCCATCTAACGAGTATGGAAACAACATCATCTTAATGGCGTCATGTGGAACATCCTTAAACTTTCTAGTAGCGGTGAGACGGTTAAAATTCCTAATGTGATAATGCGGGTTGTCTTTCTCATGACCTCTAAACTTATTTGCTTGCAACATCGACATTAAACCCGTCTTAATCTCGAAATTCTCCGCAAGGATGGCGGGAATCACAATAGCCTCTCCAAAACCCTCGGTGGGTGCTTGTAGCAACTCCATCATAGTACGATTAGCCATGACGACTTCTTGTTCTACAATAGGTTCAACAATTGGAGGTTGTTCTTCAATCAGCGTCTCTTGATTGGCTTGCTTTTGAAGACGTTTACGAGCTTGTTTTTCTTGATTACGAGTGATCATAAACTTCACGAAGAATGGGAGGTGAGCAAAGAAGTTTCTTTTTGGGTGTTTTGTGAATTTTCAATTTTTTTTTTGTGTTTTTGATTGTATTTAATTTTTTTGGATTTTGGTGTTTCTTCGTAGACAACAATCTACAAAATCTCTCCTCGAATCAAACTCTTGAATTAAGAAGCCTCAAAGGAATGAAAACGATCACGTGGAGTGAACGCCTTCGAATGACTTTAGAACTTTGGTGAAAACCAAATTGTTCAAGAGGTTTTAATCACAAAGAAACCAAGCAAATATATTATACGTAATAATACTTTGGGCGGCAAAACCCTCGATTAGCCTTCAATCTCAAAATACTCACAAGCAAGCGGGGAAACGAGGCGGCGCGAAGCAATTAAGAGCCTTTTTCCTTAGGGTATATTTTATAATACCCGCCTTATACCCACCTTATAGTTCGTATTTTCAAAATCGAGCTTCACGAAAGTATTTATCTATTTTTGCCTTTTTCTTTTTGTTTGAGATTCGAATACAATAATTAGGAGATCAAATCCCAATTAAGGTTGTGTTTTCACACTTTTGGAGATATTGTTTATTTGTTGTGATACTTAATACAATATAGTAATAATATTTTCACAAAAAAAACCAAGAAAACCGATAATACGTATTAGTAGATTTCTACTAATACAAATACTATTTTTGGTTAATATTAAAAACAACAATGCAAACTAATCACGACACATCTCCCCGGCAGCGGCGCCAAAATGATTGTGGTAAATTACACCTCTTGTTTAGGAAAACAAAAGAGAGTAAATGAGCGGTAAGTATTAAGTGTACGTTTAGGAAAACGTAAGCACTAATGACCCTTATGAAGTTCCAAGTTCGTTTCCCAAGGAGGTATATGTGTGTGACTAAGATGTAAATGATTTGAGATTAATATTTGGTTTAGAAGGGGATGAGAAAAGAAGATGACCAAGACGTGAAAATAATACTACGACGACAAAACGTAAAACCGTAAAAACTACAAAAATAAAAATTAATTCTAAAAATTACCAAAAATTCACCAAAAATCAAAATAAATAAACTAAGAGTTTACCAATGATCAAAACTTTTTCAAACCTTTTAAATAATTAAATATTCAATTTTTAAATGCTAATTAAAGCCCTAAAAATCAAATAAATTATCAAAAAGGCCAAATAATGATTTTTCAATTATTAAACCTCTAAAATGATCTAAAATGATTAAAAACTATTTTTAGAAATTTTTAGACTAATAAAAACTATTTAAAATGATTTAAAAACTATTAAAACTTAAAATAATTATAAAAATTAATCTAAAAGTGATAAAATTATTCTAAAAGTTTCTAAATTCCTATTTTAATGTATTAAAGCTAAGAAAAATGTAAAAAGTTGGAAAATGTGAAATCTGAAAAATAATAATAAAATAATATTAAAATATTATTAAAAATCTAAAAATTATAAAAAATTCTAAAAACATGCAAACTAGTTTATTTTAACCTAAATAGTCAGAAAATCAAAGTGAAATGACCAGAATATCCCTATTGGGCCCTCAAATGGGCCAAAACCAAAAACAGTCAACCTTAATGGGCTTTTTGGCCCAAAAAGTCAAACTTGGCCCAATTGACTTGGAAAAGCCCTATCTGACTCAAAATTTGATTCTAAGCATAAAACTCTAAAGGCCCAAAAGCTGAATGTGAGCTTATCACAGCTTAATAAGCAAACAACTTATTCTTATTGGGCTCTTCAGCCCCTTAAGCAATAAGCAAATGCCATAAGCTCTAATTTGACAGACAACCTTCTTTTGGGATGCTTATGAGATCTGTAAAAAGAAATTTTGAAAAATCACACTCAATAAGCCAGAAATAAGCAAAGTAATATTTCACTTAAAGACAAAATAATCGTTTTGAGAAATAAGGCACCTCAAGACTTGATTCAACTTGCAAAAGATCACAAATAGACTCAATAAGCCAAAACAATCAACAAAATTTCAATAAGCAAAACCAATAAGCCAGAATAAGCCAATAAGCACTTATGAAAAAGTCAATTAAGTTGGTTTTCTAGTCAAACCCTAAAGTCAACCCACCAAATGCTCCAGTATGAACAAATGGGTCAAATAATGAGCACCTATTACAAAATCCAAGTTGTTGCTGGTTAAAATAAGCTATTATAGCTTATTGATAAGCTGAAACCAATTTAACACTAGCAGTGGTAACTAGCAGGGGAAACGAGTTCCCACTGCTTTGACTATTTGACTGAGTTTTTTAGAGAGTTTTAGTTGGATTCAATTGGAAACAAGGGCACCCTTGTGATCAGTGAATCACAAGGAGTCAATAGCAACAAGAAAATCCAAATTTGGTTCACACAATAAGCCACAAATGATCAAACAATCACCAGATACAACACAGACATGGAAATAAGCAGTTATGCACTTAATAAGCAGATTTAGCAAGAATAAGCCAACCAAACACAACAGGATGCATACACAAGCTATATTAACTATGAATAAGCACAAATAAACTTATAACAAACACTAAATCAAAGTAAACAACAAGATCAAAGCACAAAAAGTTACTGATGAACAAGGTGCATATGCAGAAACTATTTTGCTTATCTATTTGACACTAGATCTAATTTCATGCACTCAAATCTACTTCCCTGGTGTTGTTAACCAAGATTTAACACTTGTTAACCCTAGTCTATGATTAGATCTAGGTGTCCCCTAAATTTCAGTCAAATTCACCAAGTAAACAAGATTTTATATCCAATCTATGAATCTATGTGTTTCAAACCACAAAATGAGCAGCAAAGTAACCAAGTATATCAGATACACAAGTGCTAGTCAATAGCAACAACAAACATCAACTCAAAACACCACAAATCCAATCAATGCAATTGACCCAAACACCCCTTAAAAACCTGTTTTCACAACTTTTCAAAGGACCATGCAGATTCAAACCACAAATCAAACCTCAAGCACTTAAATATCATCAAACATCAACACGTGAACAATAATCAACCATCAAATCATAGATTCAAGCACAAACAAGCCAATATCACAAAATTCAGAAAAATAAGAGAGAAAATGAAAAGGGAAGAAGATGCAAACCTCCAAGACCTACATCCAGGCCCTGGATTGTTTGAGCTGAGGTACTAGCAGAACAAGTACCAGCTTCCAAGCTGCTAAGAAGAACAAACCACAAAAGTGAGATCAAACAATACCAAACTTTCTGATTTTTGAAGCACAAGCCTTATCACTTAAAACCTTGCCTAAAAAAGAACAAGTACCAGCTTCCAAGCTGCTAAGAAGAACATGAATATGGAACTCAGAATCAGGCTATTCTAACACCAACTTTTAACAAAATATAAAAGATATTTTTCAAAATTCAGAAAATCAAATTTTATTAATTAAAAAGGAATTACAAAGATTTAATAGCCTAAAACTGGAACAAAGGGACTCTCACATGTTGAGGTCTCCTTTTATAGGCAAATGCCTGACTAACACTATTCATAAACCCTAGAAGTGAAATTCCACATTTGTCCTTGAGGTCTTCTAGATAATTCTTGGTTGTGAGCTGTCTAAAATGATCCTAGACGTTTAAAGTAGCTTTGGGGTGAAGCAAAGGCTCTCAGTTGTTGATCTTGACACGTGGCATACCTTTGGGAAGAAGTGGTGATGTGATGGGTGAAACGGTTTGAATGGTGGGGTCCTTTGGGTGAGTGGGAGTGTGAGTTTAGGCATGGGATTGGTTCGTGTGAAGGTTAATTGTGTTTTGGTGTAGGTAATTGTAAAAACCCCCTTGCTGGTAAAAAGTTAATTCTGGGTTCATACGTGTGAACAGTGCCACGTTTGATCCGAATTTAGTGGAGGATTTGTGTTTGGCGCGTGTTTGTTAAGTTTAAACTTCTAAACTTGGCAGCTTTGGCCCTCCTTCTTCTTTTCTTCTTTCATTTGTGTTTAAAAGTGTGTCAGCGCCCAATTCCTTTGTTGACAACTTTCAGAATTTGGCAATTTTGGCACAAAACTTTACAACAAGGTTTACAAGGGTTATTTTTGCCATTTTGAGATATTTCAAGGGCTGATTTTGGACAATGTTGATCTTCAAAGGTCTTCAATATAATTTTGACTTCATGAGGGACCATAATTGGCAATTTGAATTGTTGAGGGACTAAACTTTCCATTTCTTCAAAGTTGAAGGACCATTTGTGCAATTTTGACAAACTTAAGGGACCAAACTTGTAACTATCAATATACAAGGGTTTTAAGTGTCATTTCTTCATTAAATGAGGATCAATCTTTCATGTCTTCAAGTCTTTAAGGGTATTTGTTGAATATTCCATGATCTAGGGCCCGGTTCTTTGTACGGCTTCGTTTCTCGTGTCCGTTTTTCCTTGTATCTTGTGATCTTTTGTCTTTTTCACGATATCCATACCTAAAATACACAAGTAAACAAACACAAGCATATATATGGTATTTTATGACATTTTTATGCATTAAAATCCCGAAAAGAACGATGAGAGCATGTATAAATGCCATCTCATCACTCCCCCATACTAAGCCATTGCCGTGCCCTCACGCAATGCTAGAATAAAGTATCTAAGCATCACCAAAGTTCAGTTTTATTCACCTTTATTGAAGAGTAAAAGACTTGCAACATACTACGAAGATGTTTAAAGACATAATGTATGATTTTCATCACGAAAGTGACTTTTAGGGTCAAAGAATAGAAACAAGTAAATGTCCCTTAGAGTAAACTTCGTCATCCTTGATTGTCATACATTCCATGCTAAGTGCAAAAACGAGATCATTGTTGGTACAAGTCACAATGCTAACACTACTCATACGTCCAAATTGTGTAATACTTTTTCTCCCCGCAATCCTAGTTATTATAAAAGAAATGGGTTACTAGCATTTTTTAACTATTTTGTCATGGATCACAAGTGATTCATATTGACTTATTTGAGTAGTTAATAGTCTGAAAGCAAAGTAGCATGATTTAATCGATAGTTAGCCGAAGGACAAAATCTTTTAAAACGGCTTCTCGTGTATCTCCTTAAGTTCATATCTTGGCATAACTCGTTTCATGATTTGAGACCTTTCTCGGACCGATATTTGGCATGTACTTCATACTTCAAATCTTGGGAAGACGTTCTTGAAATTATGGTCTTCTCTTCACATATTTGGAATTTCTTCACTTGACGTTTTTGAGAGATTCTTCATATTTGGACCACGACTTCGTCATTTTTCTTCAATCATTACTTTGGATTTTGATATACAACGACCCGCCTCCTTTTCGGACTTGGATATATTTATCCTCATACCTTGTAAGGGTCTTTTTGGATAGACTTTCTCCATGATCTTTAGGCGAGTAATTGCTTTTCGTCGTGTGTCTCGATGCTTCATATTGATTTAGGAATAATGATACTTCACATCATCTTGGATCTTTAGAAAAAATAGAGCTCCTCATGCCTTGTTAGGGCCTTTTTGGATGATCGCCAATCTTCGCGTCCCGCTTCAATAAGTTATGCCTTGGCTATGAACTCTATTCAACCCCGAGCAACTTTTAAACGATCTTGCGCTAGAGGCTAAGTAACCTTTCGAATCGTACGACCTTACTTATTGCAATTATGATTTATTCCTAATGCATTGATCTTATGGGAAGAAAAAGCCACAATTAAAGACATATGAGTTTTTGAAAGAACACTTTCATGTTCTACGTTTAGCATGATCACTTGTCTAACTCTATCATCTCTCGTTCTTCACTATATAAAGACCTCTAATTAAAGAGACTCGTGAATACTTAGCCATGCAAGTCAAAATTAAGCCAAATTTGGATTAGCTTTCATTAAGACTATATCAAATCAAAGTTTTGGGTTTTCAAGCCACCTATAGGATCTTGCACTTTCTTGGACTTTTTCAAGTTTAGAGAATGCATTTTATAGTTCCCTTGATAAGTGACTTTCTAGGATCAATTATAGGAACTTGCGAAAAGTTCTTGTTCTTAACCCGTAAGAGTTAAGACTTTCGCGTTTTAAAGCTCCCGATATAAAAGTCTAGCAAAACTTGAATTGAGCGGGTTAAGGAATGTAAATGGCTCCAAATGCCCATCAAGTCAAAAATTAGCTCTTATTCTACCCAACGGTAAATATACATTCGTGTCTTAAAAACACTTATGAAAACTAAGAAAATTTTTAAAATTTGGCCATTTTTAGCCTTATTAGATACAAAACAAAACATTGAAAATTGGAGATTCGAATACAATAATTAGGAGATCAAATCCCAATTAAGGTTGTGTTTTCACACTTTTGGAGATATTGTTTATTTGTTGTGATACTTAATACAATATAGTAATAATATTTTCACAAGAAAAACCAAGAAAACCGATAATACGTATTAGTAGATTTCTACTAATACAAATACTATTTTTGGTTAATATTAAAAACAACAATGCAAATTAATCACGACACACCTCCCCGGCAGCGGCGCCAAAATGATTGTGGTAAATTACACCTCTTGTTTAGGAAAACAAAAGAGAGTAAATGAGCGGTAAGTATTAAGTGTACGTTTAGGAAAACGTAAGCACTAATGACCCTTATGAAGTTCCAAGTTCATTTCCTAAGGAGGTATATGTGTGTGACTAAGATGTAAATGATTTGAGATTAATATTTGGTTTAGAAGGGGATGAGAAAAGAAGATTACGAAGACGTGAAAATAATACTACGACGACAAAACGTAAAACCGTAAAAACTACAAAAATAAAAATTAATTCCAAAAATTACCAAAAATTCATCAAAAATAAAAAAAAATAAACTAAGAGTTTACCAATGATCAAAACTTTCTCAAACCTTTTAAATAATTGAATATTCAATTTTTCAATGCTAATTAAAGCCCTAAAAATCAAATAAATTATCAAAAAGCCCAAATAAATATTTTTCAATTGGTAAACCTCTAAAATGACCTAAAAAGATTAAAAACTATTTTTAGAAATTTTTAAACTAATAATAACTATTTAAAATGATTTAAAAACTATTAAAACTTAAAATAATTATAAAAATTAATCTAAAAGTGATAAAATTATTCTAAAAGTTGCTAAATTCCTATTTTAATGTATTAAAGCTAAGAAAAATGTAAAAAGTTGGAAAATGTGAAATTTGAAAAATAATAATAACATGATATTAAAATATTATTAAAAATCTAAAAACTATAAAAAAATTCTAAAAACTTGCAAACTAGTTTATTTTAACCTAAATAGTCAGAAAATCAAAGTGAAATGACCAGAATACCCCTATTGGGCCCTCAAATGGGCCAAAACCAAAAACAGTCAACCTTAATGGGCTTTTTGGCCCAAAAAGTCAAACTTGGCCCAATTGACTTGGAAAATCCCTATCTGACTCAAAATTTGATTCTAAGCACAAAACTCTAAAGGCCCAAAAGCTGAATGTGAGCTTATCACAGCTTAATAAGCAAACAGCTTATTCTTATTGGGCTTTTCAGCCCATTAAGCAATAAGCCAATGCCATAAGCTCTAATTTGAAACACAACCTTCTTTTGGGATGCTTATGAGATCTGTAAAAAGAAATTTTGAAAAAGCACACTCAATAAGCCAGAAATAAGCAAAGTAATATTTCACTAAAAGACAAAATAGTCGTTTTTGAGAAATAAGGCATCTCAGGACTTGATTCAACTTGCAAAAGATCACAAATAGACTCAATAAGCCAAAAAAATCAACAAAATTTCAATAAGCAAAACCAATAAGCCAGAATAAGCCAATAAGCACTTATGAAAAAGTCAATTAAGTTGGTTTTCTAGTCAAACCCTAATGTCAAACCACCAAATGCTCCAGTATGAACAAATGGGTCAAATAATGAGCACCTATTACAAAATCCAAGTTGTTGCTGGTTAAAATAAGCTATTATAGCTTATTGATATGCTGAAACCAATTTAACACTAGCAGTGGTAACTAGCAGGGGAAAGGAGTTCCCACTACTTTGACTATTTGACTGAGCTTTTTAGAGAGTTTTAGTTGGATTCAATTGGAAACAAGGGCACCCTTGTGATCAGTGAATCACAAGGAGTCAATAGCAACAAGAAAATCCAAATTTGGTTCACACAATAAGCCACAAATGATCAAACAGTCACCAGATACAACACAGACATGGAAATAAGCAGTTATGCACTTAATAAGCAGATTTAGCAAGAATAAGCCAACCAAACTCAACAGGATGCATACACAAGCTATATTAACTATGAATAAGCACAAATAAACTTATAACAAACACTGAATCAAAGTAAACAACAAGATCAAAGCACAAAAAGTTACTGATGAACAAGGTGCATATGTAGAAACTATTTTGCTGATCTATTTGACACTAGATCCAATTTCAGGCAATCAAATCTACTTCCCTGCTGTTGTTAACCAAGATTTAACACTTGTTAACCCTAGTCTATGATTAGATCTAGGTGTCCCCTAAATTTCAGTCAAATTCACCAAGTAAAGAAGATTTTATACCCAATCTATGAATCTATGTGTTTCAAACCACAAAATGAGCAGCAAAGTAACCAAGTATATCAGATACACAAGTACTAGTCAATAGCAACAACAAATATCAACTCAAAACACCACAAATCCAATCAATGCAGTTGACCCAAACACCCCTTAAAAACCTGTTTTCACAACTTTTCAAAGTACCATGGAGATTCAAACCACAAATTAAACCTCAAGCACTTAAATATCATCAAACATCAACACATGAACAATAATCAACCATCAAATCGCAGATTCAAGCACAAACAAGCCAATATCACAAAATTCAGAAAAATAAGAGAGAAAATGAAAAGGGAAGAAGATGCAAACCTCCAAGACCTACATCCAGGCCCTGGATTGTTTGAGCTGAGGTACTAGCAGAACAAGTACCAGCTTCCAAGCTGCTAAGAAGAACAAACCACAAAAGTGAGATCAAACAATACCAAACTTTCTGATTTTTGAAGCACAAGCCTTATCACTTAAAACCTTGCCTCAAAAACCTTCAAACATGAATATGGAACTCAGAATCAGGCTATTCTAACACCAACTTTTAACAAAATATAAAAGAGATTTTTCAAAATTCAGAAAATCAAATTTTATTAATTAAAAAGGAATTACAAAGATTTAATAGCCTAAAACTGGAACAAAGGGACTCTCACATGTTGAGGTCTCCTTTTATAGGTAAATGCCTGGCTAACACTATTCATAAACCGTAGAAGTGAAATTCCACATTTTTCCTTGAGGTCTTCTAGATAATTCTTGGTTGTGAGCTGTCCAAAATGATCCTAGACGTTTAAAGTAGCTTTGGGGTGAAGCAAAGGCTCTCAGCTATTGATCTTGACACGTGGCATACCTTTGGGAAGAAGTGGTGATGTGATGGGTGAAACGGTTTGAATGGTGGGGTCCTTTGGGTGAGTGGGAGTGTGAGATTAGGCATGGGATTAGTTCGTGTGAAGGTTAATTGTGTTTTGGTGTAGGTAGCTGTAAAAACCCCCTTGCTGGTAAAAAGTTAATTCTGGGTTCATACGTGTGAACAGTGCCACGTTTGATCCGAATTTAGTGGAGGATTTGTGTTTGGCGCGTGTTTGTTAAGTTTAAACTTCTAAACTTGGCAGCTTTGGCCCTCCTTCTTCTTTTCTTCTTTCATTTGTGTTTAAAAGTGTGTCAGCCCCCGATTCCTTTGTTGACAACTTTCAGACTTTGGCAATTTTGGCACAAAACTTTCCAACAAGGTTTACAAGGGTTATTTTTGCCATTTTGAGATATTTCAAGGGCTGATTTTGGACAATGTTGATCTTCAAAGGTCTTCAATATAATTTTGACTTCATGAGGGACCATAATTGGGAATTTGAATTGTTGAGGGACTAAACTTGCCATTTCTTCAAAGTTGAAGGACCATTTGTGCAATTTTGACAAACTTAAGGGACCAAACTTGTAATTATCAATATACAAGGGTTTTAAGTGTCATTTCTGCATTAAATGAGGATCAATCTTGCATGTCTTCAAGTCTTCAAGGGTATTTGTTGAATATTCCATGATCTAGGGCCCGGTTCTTTGTACGGCTTCGTTTCTCGTGTCCGTTTTTCCTTGTATCTTGTGATCTTTTGTCTTTTTCACGATATCCATACCTAAAATACACAAGTAAACAAACACAAGCATATATATGGTATTTTATGACATTTTTATGCATTAAAAGCCCGAAAAGAACGATGAGATCATGTATAAATGCCATCTCATCACCCTTAACAACACCAACTTTCAAAAAAATAAAAAGGAATTACAATTTTCTCAAAATACCAACTTTTATAAAATTTAAAAAGGAATTACAATGTTTAAAAGGTAAAACTGAAACAAGGCCCTCTCACAAGTTGAGGAGTCCTTATATAGGCCACAAGGGCTAAGATTACAATGAGAAAACCCTAGCTATGAATTTCCTGAAATGCGCTTGAATCTTCTAGACGAATTTTGATATTGAGCTGTCCAAATGCATCCTGGCTGTTCATTTTAGCTTTGTAGTTAAGCATTGAGTCTTGGCTGTTGATTTGGCCACGTGGCAAGCCTTGGAGGTTAAGGTTTGATGTGATAGGTGGACGGGTTTGAATGGTGGGGCCCTTTGGTGAGTGGGAGTGAGGGTTTTGGGTGTGGGATGAGTTCCTGGGCATGTGAATCAAGCATGTGCCTGGGTAATTTCCTTTTACCCTTTGTTTTAAGTGAAGTGGTAACTGGGTTCATGGAGTGAACAGTAACTCCTTTGATCCGTATTTTGTGGAGTGTAAAAGTGTTTGGCGCATTTTCCATTTGAATGTTTCATTTGCATATGTTTGATCCTTGTCTTTTGGCAAATATGGTAAAACACGTCTTTCAGCCATCACAACTTATTTCCTTTGTTAAATAAGTTTCCAAATTTATAGTTTTGCCACAAAACTTTGGTAAAAGGGTTTCAAGGGTTGTTTTTGCCATGTTTGAATATTTGAGGGACTGATTTTGGACATTCCTGATCTTCAAAGGTCTTCATTGTATCTTTGACTTCATGAGGGACCATAATTGACAATTTAGAATTGTTGAGGGACTAAACTTGCCAATTCTTAAAAGTTGAAGGATCATTTTATAAGTTTGACAAACTTAAGGGACCAAACTTGTAACTATGAATATACAAGGGGTTTAAGTGTCATTTATTCATCTTTTGAGGATCAGTCTTGTACATCTTCAAGTCTTCAAGGTATTATCTTGGATAATTCATGAACTAGGGCCCGGTTCTTTGTACGGCTTCGTTTCTCGTGTCCGTTTTTCCTTGTTTCTTGTGATCTTTTGTCTTTTTCACGATATCCATACCTAAAACACACAAGTAAAGAAATACAAGCATATATATGGTATATTATGACATTTTAATGCATTTAAAGCCCGAAAAGAACGATGAGATCATGTATAAATGCCATCTCATCAGAAAGCATTGTGAAGGGTTGTTAGAATAACAATTTTGGTTAACCATCTCATAATGGTTTGAAGGTATTTGATGAAAAGGAAATCCGTGTTGACCTAGGAATTAACTCAAGAAATGAGAATTATCATAATAATATGGTAGATGGTCATGACGATAATGAACTTAGGAGTCACGCAAGGGATGTTGAGTCTGAGATGAAAGGTAGGAAGTAACCCATCAAATTATCGATGGTGCATAGAACGTTCTTGGTATAATGGGAATTATAGGGATGACGAGGATCTTTTAAGAATTGAAGATTCTGTTTATGTCCATTATACCGAAGATGATAGACTCACCAATGAACCCAATGAAAAGTGTAAAAACAAATGTGCAAATTGTTAGGAATGCCATACCATGACTCACCTCATATTTTTTATTGAAAAGTTTAAGATTACTCGATATACCATTGGTCGAATCAAGATCAAAATAAAAGAGGTGGAAAAGATGGAAAGGCCCAATACACATATAACATGGATATAACCCGTTGGCCTAAAACCATACACAAAACCTTGGGCCCAAACCAAAGTACACAAAATCTCACCACGGTGGCAAAGCTCCAGATAGGTCAGCTTCCTGCGAGCGGATCCGCGATGCAAAACAACATCGGAAACGCTTTCCTTGAAGCACGTATGAGACCCCTACTGATAAGTTCTCAGGGATGAATCCGTAGGTCATGATTAGCTAACAAATAGAAATGGGATTTTGGGCCAAAAAGGCCCACTCATAAGTACTATCCAAGAAACCAGAAAAGGCCCAGTACTTTCCTCTATAAATAGTACACCTTTGCACTCCAAACAAGGTACGATTTTCTCACTCATCTCTATAAAAACATATATCTCTGAAGATATGAATACTTATTCTCACGCCGGAGTCTAATCGTGGGGTGCATCCCCACGGTAAGGACTAACAGTATACTTTACTTGTGCAGGAAATCGTCAACCACATCTCTTATTAGTACAAGATCTCCTACAATCTATAACGTCTCGGCTTCTCCCGATAGGAGCTTAGATTCGTATTCCACCTCGACCGATCAGTGTACTAACAAGTGTTGCTATCCGTGGGACACGATACACACCTATGTTCAAAATGATCTCATCCCAATATGAGCACTGATGAGATGGCATTTATACATGACCTCATCATTTTTTTTCGGGCTTTAAATGAATAAAATGTCATAAATATACCATATATATATTCTTGTGTTTTTATTTGTGTATTTTAGATATGGACATCGTGAAAAAGACAAAAGATCACAAGAAATAAGGAAAAACGAACACGAGAAACGTAGCCGCATAATGAACCGGGCCCTAGTTATGATTTTCCCAAGAAAAGACCTTGAAGTATTGAAGATGTTCAAGAATGATCCCTCATCAATGAAGAAATGACACTTAATACCCTTGTATATTCATAATTACAAGTTTGGTCCCTTAAGTTTGTCAAAATTACAAAAGGTCCCTCAACTTTGAAGAATTGGCAAGTTTATTCCCTCAAGATTGAAGATTTGTCAACAATGGTCCTCCATAATGTCAAACATACAAAGAAGACCTTCAAAGTTTAAGAATGTACAAGATCAACCCTTGAAATATCAAGAAATGTTCAAAACAAGTCCTTATTATCCTTGTTATAAAGTTTTGGGGCAAAAATGTGAAAAAGGAAACTTAAATAACAAAGGATGTTGAGTTTTGGGGCTGAAAAACTTTTTATACAACAATTACCAAAAAACAAGGACCAAAGTTGCCCACTAAAACATTTAAACTCACAAACGCGGGCCAAACAAAAGCCTCCCCTCTTTTTCGGATCAAAATTTACCACTTTTCACCATATGAACCCAGTTACCACTTCACTTAAAACAAAGGGTAAATCCAAATTACTTTAACCCACAACTTCCCCTTCACACGAATAATTCCCACACTTAACCTCACCCATCACATCAACCAATGGTCCCCACATTCAAACCGTCCACCAATGAAAACACAACTTCCTCTCCAAGGAATGCCACGTGTCAAATCCAGCGGTTTAAGCGTTCTACTTGGTCCCTAAGGAAATATGAACGTTTTGGATCAAAAAGGACAACTCACAAAACCAAAAACATCTAGAATATTTCAAGGGCATTTCCGAGGTTTTGTAGCTAGGGTTTCTAGTTTTCACATTATAAACTCAGTTTTTTTTTAGAACGGAAAATGTTAGTGGTTAGTGGGTCGAGTCGTCCAATGACATCCAAGCGGAGTAATGTCTTCTTCGAAGGCCTATATAAGGACCCCCAACCTGTGGTGAGGCCTTTGTTCTAGTTTTAGTCTTCAAATATTGTAATTCCTTTTTGAAATTTATAAAAGTTTGGTATTTTGTTAAAAATTGTAATTCCTTTTTATGTTTTTGAAAGTTGGTGTTGTTTAAGAGTGAAGCTGAGTTCCATTTAGTATTTTGATGGTGGTTTAATCTTTAGAATGAAGTACGTTTGGTTTTGAAATGGTTTTCAAGTTTGAAAGTTTTCAAATCCTAGGGTTTCTGATTTGCTATTTTATCTGTTCTAATCCTAACCAAAACCCATAAGCTTTTGCAAGCTTGTTGACAAGCTTGTGAAGGTTTATCAACCTTTGGTTGGATTGTTTGTTGCCTGTGTTGAAGATCACAACATTGTGGTTCAGCTGTTGAACCATCAGCCAAGGTTGCATATCCCTTTCTTTTTCAAGGACCTTGGTCACTCTCTAGTTGTTGAGAGTGGTCCAAGAAGCATAGCTGAATCCTCCTAGGAAGTTATGGAGGATAGGTGCACTCTCTATTCTCTAGTTGTTGAGAGTGGTCCAAGGAGCATAGCTGAAATCTGTTATGTGATTTGCTATGTGATTCTGAGATCTTGTGTTTATGTTTTAAGTTTTATTGTTTAAACCTGTTAGTTGTCACCTAGTTGAGATATTTGAAGGATAAAATAAGTAGGTTATTTGGAAAAATAAAAAGTTTGTTTGAAAAAGTACTAAAACAAGGTTGTTTGGGATTTTGGGATCAAAAGGCCTTGTGGCATTGTGCCCTTGGTTCTTAGGGTTTTTCTACTCTAAACAAGTCATTTGTAAGCTGTTTTGGTCATTGGTTAAGTTTCATAAAGTGGGGAAAAGGTTTTGCAAGTTTTTGAAAAATCTGTCATAAGAGGTTTGAAATTGGTCAATCATATCAGCAGCCATAAAATCTTTCTTTGCTGGATTCAGGGTCTGATTTTTGGTTTGGGAAGAGTTTTTGTGGTGTGCTATCTGTGCTATATCTGTTTGTTAAATTTGGTAGCTTATTGAGTGAGCTAGGGCTTATAGAAGTTGGCTGAAGTGGTCATTTGCATCAACAAAGTGACCACCTCTATTTTGCTTTGCATTTGGTTAACTAGTGTTTGCCCTGCTATCTATTTGTTTGTTACTTATCATTTTGCTACTTGTGAACCTGTTTTGATTATTGGATTGCTTATTTTAGGATGATAAGCTAACTGGCTTATTGGCTAATATTTGCCAAAACTGAAATCAAGTTGGCTAACTGGCCTACTTGATTCAAAGGATTCATCCTTGATTCCTTCACAAAGTTTCTCAAAACAAGCTCATAAACAAGCTTATAAACAAGTCCTGGTAATTTGGTAACATTTGGAACACTTTGACTTTTGGTCAAATAAGCTCAATTTGGCTTATTTTTCAGTTCTGCTTATTGGTACATGCAAGAACTTAGTTTTTGTAATAGGTGTCATTTTTCTCAGCTTATTATCATATCTGGAAGGTTTCAGCTTAATTGGTTAAGGTTTTGCTAGAAAACTAGCTTATTTGGCTTTTTCAGTGTGCTTATTTGCTTCTACAGTTTATTTCACTTGGTTTTTTAAGATTTTTCTTGTTGATTATTCTTAGTTAAGCTATTTGTGAGCTTTTGCAAAAAGAATCAGCTTTTGAAACCCTCTAGAACTCAAACCCGACTATTTTGTCGTTTTATGAAAAAGTATTTTGCTTATTTATGGCTTATTTGTTAGCTTTTTTCAAAATTTATTTTTACAAACTACTTTACAATCACAAAAGAAGAATGTGTTGAATTAGAGCTTATGGCATCAACTTATAGCTTATTGGGCTTATTGGTCCAATAAGAATAAGCTGTGTGACATTTAAGTTGTGATAAACTCACTTTCAACTTTTAGGCCTTTAGAGTTTTTTGTTTAAAATTGAATTTTAAGCTAGTTTGGTGAATTTGGGCTTATTTGGTTGAGTTTGATTTTTATTGGGCTAAAAAGCCTATTAAGTGGTCTGTTTTGGTTTTTAACCTATTTGGGGGCCCAATAGGGGTATTTTGGTAATTTCAACTTCATTTTCAGTTTAACTAGGTTAAAATAAACTAGTTTGCAAGTTTTTAGAATTTTTTATAAATCTTGAATTTTTAATATTATTTTAATATTTAATTTTAGTTTTTAATCATTTTTAATAGATTTAATAGTTTTAAAATTTTGTAAAAATACTTTTTAGTTTATTTAAGTTATTTTATAGTTTTACAAATTAAAAAATCTTTATTTGGGCTTTTTATTAATTTATTTGATTTTTAGGGCTTTAATTAACATTAAAAAATTAAATATTAATTAAATAAAAGGTTTGGAAAAGTTTTGATCATTTGTAAACCCTATTTTTAGGAATCTTTGGGAATTTTTTGGGAATTTTTAGTGCAAGTTTTTGTTTTGTCTACTTTTATGGTTTTACGTTTTGTCGTTGTAGTATAATTTTCTCGTATCCGTTATCCTCTTTTCTCATCTTTTCTTTCGATATTAATCCAAAATCATACAAGTTTTTCACACACAATAAACCTCCTTGGGAAACGAACTTTTCACACACCCTTGGGTCATTAGCATTTGATTTTCCTAAATCACTTGTTTAATACTTACCATATATACTTTGTTTTCCTAAACACGTATTTTTACCACAATCATTTTGGCACCGATACCGGGGAGGCGTGTTGTGATTAATTTTGACCATTTTGTTTTTAATATATAGCCATAAATAGTATTTGGGTTAATTAGAACTCTATTAACACGTATTATCGGTTTTTCGTTTTCTTTGTGAATTATTATTACTATATTTTATATGTATCATAATTAATCCACAATATCTCAAAAAGTGTGAAAGCACAACCTTATTTGGGATTTGATCTCCTAATTATTGTATTTGAATCTCACACAAAAAGAAAAAGGAAAAAACAGATAAATACTTTCTATTAGCTCGATTTTGAAAAATACGAACTTTAAGGTGAATAGATAGGTAACGTGCTATAAAAGTCCATTAAAGGGAAGTTAGGTACTTAAGTGCTTCGCAGCACCTCATTCCCCCTGTTTACTTGTGAGTATCTGATCTTGAAAGCTAATCGAGAGTTTTGCCGCCTAAAGTATTATTACGTATCATATATATTTTCTTGGTTTCTTGTGATTAAACCCTCTTGAACGTTTTGGTTTCCCACCGACGTTCTAAGGTCAACCGAAGGCGTTCACTCCACGTGATCGTTTTCATTCTTTGAGGCCCCTTTATTCAAGAGTTTGGTTCGAGGAGAGATTGGTAGATTGTTGTCTACATAATACACACAAAATCCAAAAAAAAATTAAAAACAATAAAAAACAATCAAAAACACAAAAAATTGAAAATTCACAAAAACCCCAAAAGAATCTTCTTTGCTCACCTCCACGTTCTACGTCACTTTTATGAAAACTCGTAATCAAGCAAAACGAGCTCGTAAACGTCGTCAAAAGGAAGGAAATCATGATCCTTTGATTGAAGAAGAACCTTCAATTGTCGAACCCGTTGTAGAACCAATAGTCACCATGACTAATTGTACTATGATGGAGTTGCTTCAAGCACCCACCGAGGGTTTTTGGAGAAGCTATTGTGATTTCCGCCATCCTTGCGGAGAATTTCGAGATCAAGACGGGTTTAATGTCGATGCTACAAGCAAACAAGTTTCACGGACATGAAAAAGAAAACCCACATTAGCACATACGGAATTTCAATCGTCTCACCGTAACAAGCAACTTTAAGGATGTTCCACATGACGCCATTAAGATGATGTTGTTTCCATACTCTTTAGATGGACCCGCAAAAATTTGGCTCGAGAAAGAACCGCCAAATTCGATTTTGACATGGGGTGATCTCGTCTCTAAGTTTGTGACCCAACTTTTCCCGCCATCTAAGACGACACATTTGAAAAATAAGATTTCAAGGTTTACGCAAAGATCTAATGAAAGTTTTTCAATGGCATAGGAATGATTTAAGGAAATGTTACATGAATGTCCTCACCATGATTTTTCCGAATTGTATCAAATTGATACTTTTTATATTTGGCTTAATGATCATGAAGGAGACTATTTGAATGCCGCCGCGGGTGGTAAATTTTTGTGCAAAACGACCGATGAAGCTTTAAAGATTATCCAGAATAGATCGAAGGTTTATAACCCTCATAACACACCGAGTATTGCCACTATGGGTTCATCGTCATCATCTCGTAACATGAATGCCTTACATAATGAAGCAAATGAGGAGAGTCGGTTTTTCGATAGATTTTCGACGCTTATGACTCATTGGAAAGCACAAGATGCTTTTAATTCGACATCGGTTAAAGCGGTTGAAAAGAGTTATATATATTGTAGAGGAGCTCATGATTTTTCCGAGTGCATTGCCCCCGGTGGTAACACTTCGAGTGCTTACGTAGAAACGGGAACTTACAACCAAAACGGCCAAGGTTACCGCCCAAATTAAGCTCCCCAAAATCAAAATGTTAACAACTATCGAAACAACAATCAAAGTGGTGGTTATCAAGGAAATCAACATAACTATAACAAGGGTAATTACCAAAGTGGGAACAATGGGCAAGTGCAAAATCAAAACCAAAACCGTAATTTACAAAATACTACAAAAGGTTTTCAAAATGCTCACACTAGAAATCTTCAAGGAGAATTTTTGGATTATGCTAAAAAATGATGCTAAGTTTGATAACATGCAACGAGAAATGATTAGCTTAAGATCCGAGTTGAAAAACGAGCTTAAAAACGAACTTGCTAATGAATTGAAAACTAATGCAAATAAAATGGAAGGAAACGTTCTATTAATGCAATGATGCCTAAAAACGTTACTTGCATTTTCGGTCTCACTTTGTTTTGATTACGACTATATGTAAAAACAAGCATTTACGAAAACAATGAAAAACGAATTCTTGAGTTCAAGTATTTTTCATTTCAACCGTTATCAATTAAGGTATGAACACACAAGTAATTATACTAATTAAGTGATCAAGGATTTAATCTTTTCTTAAAACTCACTTTTTATTAAGTGTGACAAAGTTTTATTATTAAACTTTCTTTTTAAGAAAATGTTTTATTAAATTATTATTTGAAAATTTGAAATTTGAAAATGGCATATTCTATCTTGGTTTGGAATATCCTTTCAGGATAATTTAAATCACTCAAATCCTTGATCATTTGTTTGATTACTACTTGTTTAGAAGTGAATCTTTCTCCTCTAATATTTTCCTCTCAAAGTGCAAAGAGAAGAACACTATCATTCTTGAAGTGTTGTGTCTACCTCAAAGATCCATTGAATATCCATATTTATTTATTCATTGTTGTGTCATTGTAGTAAAGATCCAAGTAGTTGTGTCTATTTGGAAGTTGTGTATGTATTAGGGTTAATACTTAGTCCTCAAAGTATATTGGTGTAGATTGGTCCTAGCTAAGATTAGGACTCGACTTTTAGCTTAGAGTCATAAATTGGTTAAGCGACGTTGTGTATGGTTCCTCCACCTTAAGGAGCTTGTGGATTAGTGAACTCTCGAGTAAGGAGTACTCGAGGAGTGGAGTAGGAACGAGGAGTGAGCTTCTTTTCCGAACCATTATAAATCCTTGGTGTTTGGTTTGATCTTTCCTTCCTTATCTCTTTATATTCATTATTCTTTATACTTGTGATTATTAGTTTATTTGCATTATACATTCAAAATTATTTATACTTGTGATTATTAGTTAGTTGCACTATACCTTGTTTATATTGTGTATAAGAAGATCTCACATAACTATTCAAGCTTATGTTTTTGAAAAAGGATTTTTTAAAACCAAAACAAGTAAATATAAGAAACTATTCAACCCCCCCCCCTTCTAGTTTCTACAATTGGTATCAGAGAGTGGTTGCTCAAGACTTTATAAAATATATTGTATTTTAAAATTTGAATCGATCTATGGATTCCAACAAGTATCTAGAAGGGCAATCCATGCAAAGACCACCTCTTTTTGAAACCGATAGTTTTATTTATTGGAAAAATAGGTTTGAGACTTATGTGAAATAAAAAGATTTAGATCTTTGGCATGTTATTACCAATGGTGATTTTTTCCATTTCAATATAATGAAATTTCTAAAAGTAAGGAGATAGTTACTTTTGATAAAGCTAATGATGATACTAAAAGAAAACTTCCTAAAAATAATGAGGCTAAAATGATGATTTATAATGCTTTACCAAAGAAAGAGTACGAAAGGATTTTTATGTGTGAAACCGCTAAAGACATTTGGAATACTCTTTTAGTAACCCAAGAAGGTAATAGCCAAGTCAAAGAAAGTTAAATCGATCGTCTTGTTGAACAATATGAACAATTTGTCATCTTAGAAGATGAAACCATAGATAGTGCTTTTGCAAGATTTAACACTATTATTACTAGTCTAAAAGCACTTGATGAAGGTTTTTCTAGCAAGAACAATGTTAGGAAGTTTCTTAGGGCGTTGCATCCCAAATGGAGAGCTAAATTCATGGCGATTGAAGAATCAAAGGATCTCGCCAAATTATCACTCGATGAACTCATTGGTAACTTGAAGGTTCATGAGATGATAATTTTGAAGTACTCGGAAATGGTGAAAACTAAGAGTGAAAGAAAGTATCTTGCACTCAAAGCCAAGAAGGCACAAAGTAACCATGAAAGCTCCTCGGATAGTGATGATGAGGAATATGCCTTGGCGGTTAGAGACTTTAAGAAGTTCTTCAAAAGACGAGGTCAATACGTGAGGCAACCAAACAACGACAAGAAACCCTTCTCCAAAAACTGATTTGCCAAAGATGATAAAGGTGATAGGAAATGCTTTAGATGTGGTGATCCAAATCATTTCATCGGTGATTGTACTAAGCCTTCACACGACAAGAACCACACGGCGTTCGTTGGAGGTTCATGGAGCGATAGCGGTGAAGATGTTGATGACAACCCCAAAGATGAGAAGTGTCTCATGGCTCACACTTCTAAAGAGGTACTTTCCGATACCTAGTATTATAGCAATAATAGTTCTTCTCAAGATGATAGTGAATTAGAAGGTCAATAAAATAACTTGCATAAGTTTAGTCTAAAATTTATTGAAAAGAACAAAGTGCTAAAATCAACTAGAACTATGCTTGAAAACGAGATTAGTGAGCTAAAAGAGAAATTAGCTAAGCTTGAGAAAAATAAAGAAATAGATCTAGGATGCTTAAAATGTGAAAACCTTAGACAAGAAAATGAAAACCTTAAGAGCACCTCCATTAGACTTGAAAAGTTCATGAGAGGTACTAATGCTCTTGATGATATGTTAAACAAACAAATTCATTCTAAGGAAAGACTTGGGTTAGGATATAACACTAATGAAGCATCAACTAGTGAACCAAAACATGTTAGGTTTTCAGAAAAACTGTCCCCTATACGCGGTGCTCCAATATATGGGGCGGTTCCTTATCGCTATGGAACCGCCAATGGAGCTAAGGAACCGCGTCCAGAAGAAGATTTTTGTGAAAATCCTGAACTTTCTGAAAAGTCAATTTTAGGTGAAGGACCAAAACATATTCTTATTAACAAGGTCAAAGCATCTAAAATTGAAAAGTCTACTCTAGATAAATTCTACAAGCCCTTGAGTAAATCTCTAATGGGAACTAGAAACTTATCTAGACAAACATCTACTCCTCCAAGAGTACGAAATGAATCTAAACCTAGAAGTAGAACACCTATGCCAAAAAGAGATGATCAAGCTAAACCACGACCTAGAAGTAAAACTCCAACACCTAGGAGGAATAATAATAATACTAGATCAAGATCAAAGACACCTAGGAGAAACTATGGACAAAAAAATGGCCATATGAATTGGAATAATTTTCAACAACAATACTTTTCCCCATAGGGAATGTCTTCTTCATTGATGTATCCCAACCAAATGCAAGGGATGTTTGGAACTAACAATTTTGGACCCATGAGATATTGGGGACCAAATATTTGATCTTGTGTGTTTTTACCTAGATATGCTTAGGAATCGATCTAGAGCCCGGCGAGTGGACTAAGGATAGTGGTTGTTCTAAACACATGAAGGGTAATCGAAGTTTGTTCTCACACTACAAAGCATATTATGGAGGTAACATTACATTCACTAGTAATAGACGTGGTAATATCATTGGCAAAGGTACGGTCTCTCTTGACTCTATGAATATAGAAAACGTAGAGCACGTAGATAACTTAGGTTTTAACCTTCTACGTATAGGTCAAATTTGTGACAATAAGTGTAAGGTCATCTTTTCGGAATATGATAGTGAAATCGTAAAAGATGGAAAAGTCATTGGAAAAGGTGTTAGAAAGCATGGGCTTTATGTCATGAAAGTTAATAGGATGTCAAAGGACAACTTATGTCTAGCGACTTTAGATGATAGTTCTACTCTTTGGCATAGGAGATTAGGTCATACTAATATACGTTTAATTAAATCTTTAGTCTCTAAGGAGTTGGTAAGACATCTCCCCAAGATGAAGTTTGATAGTCACTTTTGTGATGCTTGCAAAATTGGGAAGCACATTCACTCAAGTCACAAAGCCAAGAATTTGGTTTCGACCTCTCGGTGCTTAGAGCTCCTACATATGGATCTCCTTGGACCTTCCGCCATACGGAGTTATGGAGGTAACCTTTATACCCTAGTTATAGTTGACGACTACTCTAGATTCACTTGGACTAGATTTTTGGCGTCTAAGAATGAAGCTTTCGATCACTTCGAAACCCTTAGTCGAAGAATTCAAAATCAACTAGGATGTTCAATTGTTTCTATTAGGACGGATCTTGGTAGGGCATTTGATAATGAAGTGCAATTTGGTACCTTTTGTGAAGCTCATGGTATTACCCATAACTTCTCGACTCCTCGCACTCCACAATTAAATGGGGTATTTGAAAGGAAGAATAGGACCATCCAAGAGATGAGTAGGACGATGCTAAATGAGCAATATTTGTTCAAAAATTTTGGTGCAATGCCGTGGACACATCGACTTACATTCTCAACCAAATTCTTATTCGACCTTTTCTAGGAATGACCCCCTATGAGATTCTTAAAGATAAGAAGCCCTCATTGGAATACTTTAGGGTGTTTGGAAGCAAGTGCTTCATTCTCAACACCAAAGATTACCTTACAAAGTTTGACCCAAAGTCTTACGAAGGTATCTTTCTAGGTTATTCTCAAACTAGCAAAGCCTACATAGTCCTGAATAGAACCTCGGGTGTAATTGAAGAATCACTTAACGTGACATTTGATGAAACCCCGCCTTCATCTAAGACACCACCCTTGGTAGATGATGACTTAGATGAAATAGACATAGTTAATGCCAAAGATGTTAGAAACATAGGAGCTGAAGACCTTAGTGTTGGAAAGGGAGTAAACATTAAGGAGTCTAAGGATCATGCTCTTGATAACATCATAGGCGAATTAAATCAAAGGACCCTAAGATCTCAAGTCCAAAATCAAAGTAACTTTTTTTGTTTCGTCTCCTTGATTGAACCAGAGAATGTTAAAGAAGCTTTGATGGATGACAGTTGGGTCATCTCTATGCAAGACGAATTGAATCAATTCATTGCTAATGACGTTTGGGAACTTGTTCCTCCACCTAGAAGTTCGACCATCATAGGAACCAAGTGGGTATATAGGAATAAGTTAGATGAGAATGGTGTTGTGTCTCGTAACAAGGCTAGACTTGTAGCTCAAGGCTATAATCAACAAGAAGGTATTGATTATGACGAGAGATACACACCCGTAGCTATATTAGAATCCATTAGAATCCTCTTAGCTTACGCTTGTTCTTAAAACTTTAAGCTATAACAAATGGATGTAAAGAGTGCATTTCTTAACGGTTTAATCAATGAGGAGGTATATGTGGCTCAACCTCCCGGCTTCATTGATTTTGAGAAACCGAACCATGTTTACAAGCTTAAGAAAGCTCTTTATGGTCTCAAACAAGAACCCAAAGCTTGGTATGATGGACAAATAGCGTTTATTGTAAAACATGAGTATACCATGGGGATGGTAGAAAATACACTCTTTACAAAGAGGAAAGGTTCTCACCTCATTATCGTATAAATATATGTTGATGACATTCTATTTGGTTCAACTTGTCAATCATTGTGTGATGACTTTTCCAAAATCATGCATGAGGAGTTTGAAATGAGTACGATGGGAGAACTTAACTTCTTTTTAGGACTCCAAATTAAACAAATGGACGATGGTATTTTCTTTAATCAATCAAAGTATGTTAAAGAAATGCTAAATAAATTTGGATTAGAAGACTCTAGACCAATGAAGACCCCTATGGCCTCGGATACTAAACTCACCGTAGATGATGATTGTGAGTCGGTAGACAACACCAAATATAGAGGTATGATTGGTAGTTTTTTGTACCTAACAGCAAGTCAACCGAATATCATGTTTAGTGTTTGCCTTTGTGCTCGCTTCCAAGATGCTCCCATAACCTCTCACCTTGAAGCGGTTAAGCGTATCTTCCGATACATTAAGGGCACTATACATTTAGGATTTTGGTATCCTAAAGGGACCGGCGTAGAAACAAACCGCTCTTGCTATATCCACCACGGAAGCCGATACATCTACGCGGAATCGAATCATGCGGGAGACTAGGTGGACCGGAAAAGCACTAGTGGAGTTTGTACCTTCATGGGTTGTTGTTTAACTTCTTAGTTCTCCAAGAAACAAACCGCTCTTGCTATATCCACCACGGAAGCCGAGTATGTGAGTGCCGGTAAATCTTGTCAACAAGCTCTATGGATGAAGCAAGCGCTTGTTGATTAAGGGATTTCTCTTGATGATGTTCCCATCATGTGCGACAACAAGGGTGTAATAGACCTTAGCAAGAATCCGTGCAACATTCGCGAACTAAGCACATAGAGATTTGCCACCATTTTCTTAGGGATAATGTTCAAAAGGGGAACATTTCGATAGAGAAGGTACCCTCGGTAGAAAACATAGCCGATATCTTCACTAAGCCACTTTAGAGGGAACCTTTTAATTACTTGCGTCTAGGTCTAGGCTTAATGGAACATATTCCTTAATTATACATTCTTATTATCTTTTATCTTTTGAGCTTTTAAGTTTAATAAACTCTGTTTGGAAAACTTCTCTTCTCTTTTTAAAAATTCTCAAAGTTCTTTAGAAAATGGTCGAGAAATGTTTTGTATTGTTAATTCAATCTAAAAACGTTTTTTTATAGCTTCTTGCTATTCATAATGATCTTACATAATTCATATGTATGGGTCTCTCAAATATAGTAAGAACAAAAGAGAACTATGGAGGATCATTGTGTCATGACCTTGTGTCTAGTTCTACACATCCCCTACATTGATTTTATTAAAAAAATCTTTGTATTTTGGTCTAAACCTTGTTTGGTGAGCTCTTGTATGTTTTCTTTGTCTATCTTTGCTTCTTAGCATATCCCCATGATTAGTTAGACTAGAAAAATAGGATTTGCTGAATTGGAAAATCCTCCCTCATCACCAAACTCAACCCACCGTGGGCGGTTCTTTATTGATACCGCGGTTCCCCAGTGATAAGGAACTACCGGCTGAGGTAAGGAACCGCGCCCAGTACCCTACTTTTCGGGTATTCCAGAAACTCTAAATTTGTTCCAACACTTTTTGGAATCTTTGTTTCAACCCTTTGACCACCCCCAAATTATCTTGGACTTTCTCTATTTAACCTTAAGCATTTTGCATTCTTTCTCAAATGGAAATGTCTTATTCCCAAATGAAAGATTTGATTCTCCTCCATTCTCTCCAATTTCTCTCAACCCCAATTCACCCAAGAACACTCAAAATCACATCTCTTCTTCTTCTAATAATGTTGATTGTGGAACCTCTTATCTTCCACCACTAGCCTTTAGTGTTCTACATCCTTCACATGATAATTTCATGCATCATGGAACATATTGTCAATGTTGTCAATATCAACATCTTGCTATGGCTCACATCTATGAAGAGTTGAATTACATCAATAGTCTCTTAGTAAAACCTCCTCTTTACTATAACTATGAGATCTCTACCAAGCCACCACCACCTCCTTCCGCCACTACCTTGTCTTTTATCTAAGCATTGGTTGTTATCTTTAATACATCTAGGTCAAGCAAATCTTAGGGTTCTAACTTAGCTATGATTAGATTTATGCTTTTTATTTTGGCTTGTGTTTGTGTCTCATACATCTTTGTATGATTTATTTTCTTGTATCTTTTATCATGTTTTCTTTTTACATGACTTATTTTGGATCTTTTATTTCTTATTTTTTTGTGTGATCTTTGCTATATCTTGTTGGGTGTCTCTTCTCTACCACTAACCCTTCTATGTATCTTGTCGCCATATTTCGATTCCTTGGTGCCCCAAGCAAGGGGGAGTAAGCACCAAGGGGGAGCATTTGCAAAGACTGGTTCTTCTCTTCGTAAAAGACTTTTGCAACCTTTTTGCTTCAACAAAGGGGGAGAAATGATAAACTCGTCTTCGAAAATCTTGTTTTATTAGATGATTGAGTTTATGGATTGTCGGAATCAAAAAGGGGGAGATTGTTAATGCAATGATGCCTAAAAACGTTACTTGCATTTTTAGGTCTCACTTTGTTTTGATTACGACAATATTTCAAAACAAGCATTTACGAAAACAATGAAAAACGAATTCTTGAGTTCAAGTATTTTTTATTTCAACCATTATCACTGAAGGTATGAACAAACAAGTAATTATACTAATTAAGTGATCAAGGATTTAATCTTTTCTTAAAACTTACTTTTTATTAAGTGTGACAAAGTTTTATTATTAAACTTTCTTTTTAAGAAAATGTTTTATTAAATTAATTATTTGAAAATTTGAAATTTGAAAATGGCATACTCTATCTTGGTTTGGAATATCCTTTTAGGATATTTTAATCCCCAGATTCGATCCAACCCACTAAAAGACAAAAGGGAGCGGACTCTACGCTGGCGGTTCCTTAGCGCCTACGGCGGTTCCTTATCGATAAGGAACCGCGGGCTCTAATAAGGAACCGTGGGCAAATCCTCAGACCTTCAATCCACCTCTTTTGCACATACATTTCCAGATTCTTTCATACTTCTTAAATCACTCAAATCCTTGATCATTTGTTTGATTACTACTTGTTTAGAAGTGAATCTTTCTCCTCTCATCTTTTCCCCTCAAAGTGCAAAGAGAAGAACACTATCATTCTTGAAGTGTTGTGTCTACCTTAAAGATTTGACGATCCAAACTTATTTATTCATTGTTATGTCATTTTGGTGAAGATCCAAGTAGTTGTGTCTATTTGAAAGTTGTTTATGTATTAGGGTTAATACTTAGTCCTCAAAGTATATTGGTGTAGATTGGTCCTAGCTAAGATTAGGGCTCGACTTTTAGCTTAGAGTCAGAAAATGGTTAAGCGACGTTGTGTACGGTTTCTCCACCTTAAGGAGATTGTTGATTAGTGAACTCTCGAGTAAGGAGTACTCGAGGAGTCGAGTAGAACGAGGAGTGAGCTTTGTTGCCGAACCACTATAAATATTTTGTGTTTGGTTTGATATTTCCTTCCCTTATCTCTTTACATTCATTATTCTTTATACTTGTGATTATTAGTTTAGTTGCATTATACATTCATTATTCTTTATACTTGTGATTATTAGTTAGTTGCACTATACCTTGTTCATATTGTGTATAAGAAGGTTTCACATAAATACTCAAGCTTAAGTTTTTTAAAAAGGATTTTTTAAAACCAACCTTTAACAAGTAAATTTAAGAAACTATTCAACCCCCTTCTAGTTTCTACACGTTCAACGTCTTCAACAAAATCAACAAAAGATGGAACAAGGTCAACAAGAGATTAAGCAAGATTTGTTAAAAGCGGATAAAAGGAAATCCAAATTTGAAGATCCAATGGCTAGTATGTTTGAAGCTATCATGTGTAAACCCTCTTCCTCGGTGGTCTTCCTAGTGATACCATTGCAAACCTGAAGGGAGAAATGAAGGTTATTACTACTTGTAGTGGTAACACTTTCAAAGAACCAATCTCTCATCCTAGTACTTCTACGGAAAAGGAAATCAAGAAGGAAATCGAGAAAGAACACGAGGTGATGGTCAAAAATGAGCATATTTTAAGCCCGCGAAGTACCGATCAAACCACACCTACGGTTGAACCAATACCAATTGTGGAACGCGAGATTCCAAGGCCGTTTCCTACGCCCTAACCCACACCACCCTCACCTTACCCCTCGAGACGAAACAAGGAGAAGCTACAAGAACGTAATAAACAACAAATTAATCTTTTTATTAAAATGTTTCAACAAGTGCACTTTAATGTGAGTCAGCCGACACGTTGTTATACATTCCTCGTTTTGCTTCCACTTTCAAAGGTATGATGAACGAAAAGGAAAAGCTTTCAAAGCTATCTAATTGTTCTTCGGTTTATCTTAGCCGAATATCGGAAAAAGTTGGTGACCCCGGGAAGTTTCTCATTCCTTGTGATATTCAAGAAATGGAAGGATGCCTCGCCTTGGCCGATCTTGGCGTGAGCATTAATTTGATGCCTTTTTCCATGTGGAAATGGCTATCACTTCCGGCTCTTACTCCATCGAAAATGTCAATCGAGATGGCCAATCATTCTACGATTCTCGCATGTGGAGTAGCCGAAGACGTTTTCATGAAAGTGGGGAAGTTCTACTATCCCGTTGATTTTATCGTAGTAGGTATTCCCATGGATCCTCAAGTTCCTCTAAATTTAGGTCGTCCATTTTTAGATACCTCGAAATCGATAATTGATGTGCATGCTAGAAAAATCACTTTACGATTCAACGAGGAGGAACTTGTTATAAACGCTACTCAAAACTCTACTCCTTCTCATGTTTATGCAATCGCTACCATCAACCACATTGACTTAGTCGATGTAGTTTGCTATGAGTTTTCACAAGAAGTGTTAGGTTTTTCCGATAGTTAGTCAAGTGGCAATCCCACTATTATGGATCCGATTCTTGCTAATTCTACACCAAATCTCACTCCATTCCCAGGAGGCGATTTTATTTTGAATGAAATCGACAATGAAAATGAGGTGATTATTGGTAATGATACTCTCAATCCACCATTTCTTCCGCCGATGGAAGTTATGAGTGTTGAACAAAAATCATCAATCGAGGATCCACCAATCCTTGAATTGAAAGATCTTCCACCTCACCTCGAATACGCATTCTTGGAAGGTGATGACAAGTTGACGGTTATTATTGTGAAAGATCTTTCCAATGATGAGAAAACCGCACTTTTTACTATTCTTAAAGCTCACAAAGGGGCAATTGCGTGGAAAATTTCCGACATTAAGGGTATTGACCCAAAATTTTGTACTCCAAGATTTTAATGGAGGATGACTACAAACCCGCAACTCAAAGTCAAAGAAGGGTAAACCCTAAAATTCACGATGTCATAAAAAAAGAGGTCTTAAAACTTCTTGACGCGGGAATGATTTATCCTATCTCCGATAGCCCATGGGTGAGCCCAATCCATTGTGTCCCTAAGAAGGGAGGAATGACCGTTTTGCCTAATGAAAACAACGAGTTAATTCCCACTCGTTTTGTGACCGGTTGGAGGGTGTGTTTTGAATATCAAAAGTTAAATGACGCCACTCGTAAAGACCACTTTCCCTTGCCCTTCATGGATCAAATGTTGGAGCGACTTGCGGAAAATGACTTCTATTACTTTTTAGATGGTTTTTCCGGTTACTTTCAAATCCCTATCGACCCACGTGATCAAGAGAAAACTACGTTTACGTGTCCATGTGGAACGTTTGCTTATCGTAGAATGCCATTCGGACTTTGCAATGCACCGGGAACATTTCAACAGCGTAGGATGGCTATTTTTCATGATATGATCGAGAAGTCGATGGAAGTATTCATGGATGACTTTTAGGTGGTTGGTGATTCGTTCACGTCGTGTTATCCAATCTCGAGAAAATGTTAAAACGTTGTGAAGAAACCAACCTTGTGCTTAATTGGGAAAAATGTCATTTTATGTGTAAACAAGGAATCGTCTTAGGGCACAAGGTCTCGAAAGAGGGGATTGAGGTAGATAAAGCTAAGATAGACGTCATCGCCAAATTACCTCATCCCAAAACCGTTAAGGGAGTTAGGAGTTTCCTAGTGTCACACCCCATCATGGCGGAATATGGGGCGCAACGTATGGATATCATCACAACAATAGCGTGTCTATAGAGATAACTAAATGAAATGGAAATATCATAAATGGTGACACAACGCCATGAAGATATCAGAAATAATGCAGGCGTCTAGGTAAGTAGGTAACAAGTCAACCTCTTACCAAAGACATACAATTAACAAATAACAAACATATATGTGTCTACAAAGTATCACTTATTCAAACATAAGTAAAGACTAAGAGGAAATGGGGTTCCTTCAATGCAATCCTAAGCCTCCCAGCTAGCCACTCCTATTCTCACGCTTAACCACATTATCACCTGAAAGAGACACTAAAACACATCAACATAAAGTTGGTGAGAGTCATAGGTTTAGACTCCAACCCCAAAATAGTTATAAGCTATGAATAACAACCATCAATAAAAGAACATATGGACAATGTGTTACAATTATGCATTAACAACTACCATTCAAGATTAACCATACAATCACAATTCCAAGGCACCAAGCCTTACCAATAACCACAATTTCCAAGGCTCCCAGCCTTACCAATAACCATGGTCCCATAGGCGCCCATACACCTATGAACCAATCCTAAGGCCCCGCCTTGTCAACATCCCCTTGGTACCAAGTCAAACCACAATAACAATCAATAATCACATAGCGGTTAATCACATAAGTGTACACACAAGTCCATCACAAACCATAAAAACATTCATAGCATTAATTACAAAACCAAACAGTGTCTCTTCCATCCCATCTGGAAAAAAATCATAAAAAGACATGGGACTATGAAACTCACCAGAACAAGCTTCTCCAAGTACCCGCACTCTAGCAAAATCTAAACATACAAACGTATACAATCAAGACATGAATCACATACCAAAATGGCTCATTAATCTATGATGGATATCTTACCTTTTCCTACAACTTAACCCCATTTATATGTCATATGCATCTCATTACACCCCTCTATAAAGCCCTTAACTTAGTTTAGTTCATAACTCGCCCCGTTAACATTTAACCGAAAACAGTCCTGTTTTTCATACCTTAAACTATAGGTCGAACACCTCCTTAACCAAATCAACTTCCTCTGTAAAAGAAACCCTATGCCCTTACATGTGTCAGCTAACTCTCCCGTTTGGCCGCAACCATGAAGACACTGTTAAGGCCTTCATATATATATATATATATATATATATATATATATATATATATATATATATACTTTTACCTATCTAGAATTTACTGATTTTGAACATACGAAAAGTTTGTTTTGATCAGAGAGTCTTATGTTGGGAATACGTTTTACGTATTTAGGAAGATTCGGTCACTCCGATAATATATTAAGTAGTAGCTCGTAGTCTAGATATCTTTATTAAACAAACAAAGCCAAGCCTAGCCTACAACATGTGTAGGCCGGCCCAACATTCTAAGCCCAAGCCCATCACAAGGCTTGGGTATATAAACCCTCTCATTAGATGGAGAGGGTGTGTGGTTCTTCATTTTACACATAGTTGAAAAGTGTTTTTCTTTCACTTTCTCTCTCTAAGTGTGTGTGTTTTCACCATCTCTCTATCTCTTTCTCTCTCTAAAACATAAGCAAGATTTACATATCCTACAAATGGTATCAAGAACCATGGGATGATTGTATTGTTCATGTGTTTGTGTTCTTGATTCATAGGCCTATTTTGATCCATTTTTACACGAACCAATTTTTTTTGTGTTTTTTATGGTTTTTTCTTGATACAAATCATTTACATAGTTGTGGTAGTGATTTGGTATTGTTACTTTGGCTAAAAACACAAAATTTTTGGGTGTTTTGATCATTTTTGGCTTAAAATCACGAATTGGTTGAGTTTTGTGGTTGAGAAAAGTAGGATTTATTCCGATCAGGTCATTGGAAAAGGGTTTATAGGAAATTCCGATCAGTGTAATCGGAATAGGGTGGGTTTAGGGATTCCGATTTTGGTACATTCTGATTAGGTATTCCGATTTGGTATTCCGATTTGGTATTCCGATTAGGGTATTCCGATAGTGTTTATTCCGACAAGGGTATTCCGATTAGGGTATTGCGATAGTGTTTATTCCGACAAGGGTATTCCGATTAGGGTATTCCGATTAGGGTATTCCGACAGCTTTCCGATCTTTATTCCGATCAACATTCCGATAACCAAAAATTATTCCCTGTGTGTAATTTTGACTTGGAATTTTTGGTTTATTGAGAACATATTTTAGGGGATTTTAACATTGTTTCTCGACTTTAACACACAACAACAAATACATTTACTTTCTTTCATTGATCGATCAACTTTGTAAATCTTAACTTATTGAAATGGAGTACACATCTCTTAGGGATAAGTCCATCCTCTCGAGTACGGATAATCGTCCACCAATGTTGGAGAAGTCTATGTACGAGGATTGGACTTCCCGAATGGAACTTTATATGTTGAAAAAGGAGAATGGACATCTTATTTGGGCATTGTTGCTCAATGGACCATTAGATTATGGTACAGTGACGGAAGGTACAACTACTCGTCCTCGCACAACGGGTGAATTGACTGGAGATATGAAGATTCAAGATAAATGTGATAAGTATGCTACAAACATCATTCTCCAAGCCCTTCCTCCAGATGTCTACAAACTCGTCAGCAAACATAAAGTTGCCAAAGAGTTATGGGATAGAATTCGTGTTCTAATGCAAGGCACCTCGTTAACTAAACAAGAACGAGAGTGTAAGCTTTATGATACTTTTGATAAGTTTGCCTATGTGCCAGGGGAGACTCTTAATGACTACTATCTGAGATTTACCCTATTGTTGAATGAGCTCAATATCTATGGCATGGAAATTCCTACGTTCGAATTGAACACCAAGTATTTGAACACTCTTCCTTCAGAATGGAAAAAGTACGTGACAGATGTGAAATTGGCTAAGGACTTGCATAACACCAATGTGGATCAACTTCAAGCTTTACTTCAACAACACGAATGCCATGTGATTCAGGCTCGGTTGTCTACACCTCAAGTTCATGATCCACTTGCCATGTATGCTTCTCAACAAAACATGGCTTATACTTATCAACAACCATCATACTTGCAGCAGCCACCACCACACACCTATCAGCAACCATCTTATCAACCACCAATGATGCCACAACAAGCATTTCAACAAAGTGTTCATCAACAATCTTTTCCACAACAACCCCCATATCAGACATCACCATCACAAGCCAACACTTCTCCAATGGGCTATACTCCTCAGCAAGGATATTTTCCAATTGAAGCACAACCAGCACAAGCCTTTTACTCTAATGAACTACCACCAATCCAAACACCGGTCTTTACTCCAAATGATACGCCAGCTGATGTTCTAAACCATCTCACTGCCTACTTGTCAAAACTTTATGCAACTAGGGGATTTCCACCAACACACACAACCACTCTCTCTCTAAGCTTCAACAATGGATAATGTAAGCTGATGTTCTAAATCAGCTGATGTTCTCATCATCGGATTTCTCAAGATGATTCAAGTGCGTCTCAACACTACTGTCTGACGCATTCGTACAAATAATGGAACCGAATTTGTGAATCAAATCTTGCGTGATTATTATGAATAAGTTGGCATATCTCATGAAACATCTGTTGCACGCACTCCACAACAAAACGGTGTCGTTGAAAGGCGAAATCACACACTTATGGAAGTTTCTCGAATGATGTTAATTTACGCAAAGGCTCCATTATTTTTATGGGTAGAAGCAGTATCTACAGCAGTGTACACCCAAAACCGGTCACTAATTCGTAAACGCCATGGTATAACACCTTATGAGCTTCTCCATGGAAAAGTACCAGATTTATCATATCTTCGTGTATTTAGTTCTCTTTGCTATCCAAATAATGATGGTGACAATTTGGGAAAACTTCAACCAAAGGCTGATATTGGTATTTTCATTGGTTACGCACCTGCAAAGAAGGCATACCGAATCTACAACCGCAACTCTAGCAAGATCTCGAAACTATGAATGTTGATTTTGATGAGCTGACAACAATGGCTTCTGAGCAAAGCAGCTCTGAACCCGTACTTCATGAAATGGGACCCAGTAACATTAGTTCTGGTCTTGTCCCAAACAACCCTACTTCATCATCATTTACACCACCTTCTAGGACTGAATGGGATACGTTGTTTCAACCGTTCTTTGATGAATTCTTTACACCTCCAACTATTGTTGCTCCAGAACCTGAGGTAATAGCTCCGGTAACCGAAGTTGTCGCTCCAGCAACCGTTGCACAATCAGATACGTCTGCACCTACAATTGGTCTATATATACCATCAACAAGTAATTCTCAACCAACACCTGCTTCAACTACCCATGTCATGCCTACAGATGATGAAGAGGACGATGATGATCACGATTTGGAATTTGCTCAAATGCGTGAACTTCCATTCTTTGGTGTACCAATTCCCGACCCTAATCAAGCCGGGTCGTCCACCTCAGAGGAAGCTCCTTCTACAGTCTACTCCAATCCACGGATTCGTGAACATGACAGCAAGTGGACAAAGGATCATTAATAAGTGTGAAAACACTTATCATTTTACCACTTATTTCCAATAATAACAAGACCAAAACGTGTATTTTATGTCGTAAAAGTCGGAATTATGCGTGGTTTATGTTTTTATTGTGTTTTAGGACCAAAAGATGAAAAAGGAAGAAAACACGGGCTTTCACGGGCTTCTATCGAAGAAAACGAGAAAAGACGAAGTCAAAAGATCAAGAGTGCTTAAAGAACGGATGTCCAAGACCTATTCTGAAGATTTATCGAAGAAAAAGTCTAAAGACGGAAGTTTAATGAAGTCGAAGAACTTAAGTCTAAATTAATGAAGAAAATTATGAAGACAAGTTCGAATCCCGAGACGACGTCGAGAAAAGACAAAGAATTAAATCGAGTCGAGAAGAAAAGAAAGAAGGAAGCACCACACATGCACTTCCCATTTACCTATAAATACACTCCTAATCACATTAGGAGGGTGGTTAGCTAGTTTTATTTTTAAGTTTTCTTTCTAGTTTTTAGAGAGAGAAAGTTCTAAACTTTCTCTCACTAAGTTTTTCATCTTTCCTTTCTTTTAAGCTTTCACTAATCTTTGTATTTGAGTTTCTTTAATCAAAAGTTTAAGTTTAAGCTTTGTGTTCTTTAATCTCCTTCTACATTTTTTGGTTTACTTCATCTTTTGATCTGAATTGCATTCTTCATTCGTATGAATTGATGTTTTCGTGGTTAAAAGTTAATCTTCTTCGTTTACATATAAGCTCTTACATGTATAAGCTATAAGCTCTCTATGCTTATTGGCTTATTTCAAGGTTTAGCTTAGTGTTTTTCGGATTTCTCAAAGGTTTTAGTCACTTTAAAGTTCCTTTCATAAAGTTTATGATCTTTTACGTTTAAGAAGTTGTCAAATTTAAGCTTTTTGAGTTGTTTAAGATTCGGATAAAATAGCTTATTGATTGTGCTTATTGAGTTTTAAGGTTACCACCAATTTCGGATTAAGTATTGCTTCCATCGCAATCTTGGGGATTCTACACATTCCGACGGATTACTTGGTTTCTATCGCAATAACCCATCAAGGGTTCTAATTTGCGATAACTTGGTCATTCCCCCTTATTCCGATCTGGATTGAGATCGCTCATTGCGATCGCATATTCCGACGGGACTAAGGTCCTTGTTAAGACGAAACTCTGCCCAAATTTACTTTACAACATTCCGATCAGAACCACTTTGCGACAAAGGTATTCGGGTTATTCCGATCTGAAACATTGCGATCTAGCTCATTTCGATAAGCATCATTCCGACAGAGTTGTATTTGACTTTCCGATGAGTATTCAACTTAATATTCCGATGGTTCACATGAATTATTCCGATGACTTGTTTTAATTATATTCTGATGGTATTAACTTTGGTGCATTCCGATAGAAATGATTTGCAATATTCTGATAGAACATGTTTTTAAGTTTTAAATTTTTACTTAAAGTTTATCTAAATAGCTTTTAGTTTAATATTTAAACTCTTTAATTTCGCTCAACGACATTTTAATACTTGCTTGTAGTTTAATTAGATAACCAAACCAAACCATTCTCTTGTTCACCAAAAGACAATTGAGTCTCACTTTAGACTGGAAATCAATTCGAAAAGATTTGGGAATACGAATTTTGATACTTGAAAATACCGTGTATTAAATGGCGCCGCTGCCGGCTCTTTTCGTTAAGATTAACGGTTTCTAGTGAGAGACGCATTGAATTTTGGGATCCGTTCTTTGAACGTTATTTTCCTTGCTTTAAAAATTTTCAAAAACCATAAAAAATATAAAATTCGTAAAAAATACAAAAACATTGAAAAATCAGAAAAAGCAATTCTTTTCCTAAGGTTTTGCACCAAAAAGATTATATAGATATTCTCTCTGTATATTTTTCTTCTGCAGGTGTATGCGTACTAGATCTTCAAACTATTATGAGCCCGAGACTCGTGAAGATTTAGATATGGCTGGTGTTCATAACAACAATAATAACCCACCTCTACCCAATTTGAATAACAATAACAACAACAATGTCCCCCTACCGGATTTACGAACAATGGAGGAATTGTGTCAACCCACCATGAACGGACGCGGAGGCCCGATTGCGCCGATGCATATCATGGCTCAGGAGTTTTCGGTGAAGCATAACATGATCCAACAAGTGCAAACTAACCCATTTCACGGAATTCCGGATGATGATGCCAACAAACACCTCGACAAATTCATTACCATCACCCAAATCATGAAGTCACCCGGTGTTTCTATGGATGACCTTCGCCTTCAACTATTTCCCCACTCGCTTTCTCACCATGCCGAAAAATGGTTTGACCGTCTCCCAAATAATTCTATTCATACTTGGAATGACATGACTCAACGCTTTTGTCCCGCTACTTCCCACCATCCATGGTCACAAGCCTTCGTAACCAAATTTGTGGATTCATGCAAGACAATGATGAATCGCTCTTTGATGCTTGGGAACCATATAATGATTTGATCGACCGTTGTCCGAACCATAACATGCTCCCCGTCACTCTCATTAATACTTTCTACAATGGTCTCACTTTTCGTGATCGTGACACGATCAACGCCGCCGCCGGTGGTACTTTTATGAAAAGGAGACCAGAGGAGTGTAGAGAGTTGATTGAAAACATGACTACTCACCACAAGAATTGGGATTCATCCGCATCCTCAAGATCTAATCTGAGAGTCAATGTTTCATCTACTTCTTCCACCACCGACATGTCCGCCATGGAACGTGCTATTCTTGAAATTAGCAAAAGTATGCAAATTTTGGCCTCTAACCAAACTCAACAAGCTAAAGCCGTTGCTATTTCTTGTGACACATGTGGTGGTCCCCATTCTTACAATGATTGTCCTTCTACTCAAGGCAATTTTTCTGAAAACGTTAACGCAACATACGGTACTTATCCCACGGGAGGCTATCAAGCTCGTCCTCAAAGAGATCGTAACTTGCTAAGTTATCGTTCAAACAACTATCTTGCTCCACCCGGTTTTAATCCTCCAAACCAAAACCAACAACAAAGCTATAAACGAAATAACTAAACCCAACCTCGTGCTAACAATCAATATCAATACCAAAGAAACCCATATCCACCTCAAGGAAATTCTCAAGCTTACCAAGCTCCACCTCTCAATCAATCGATGCAATTGAATCAAGACGTCGAGACGTTCATGAGGACTAATAGAGAGATGGTGACGAATCTTCAGAGTCAATTCATCAACTTGAAGGGAGAAATGACGAAACAAGGGATCGATATTCGAGCCGAGCTAAGGAATGACATGGTGAAACAGAGCAATGATATTCGTCCCGACATGAGAGACTCTTTCAGCACCCAAGCGGATAATTTACGTAATATGTTAGGTTCGCTCTTCCAAGGTAATCAACCCTCTTCTTCGGGTACTCTTCCGAGTAACACCGTTTCGAATCTAAGAGGGGAGATGAAAGCAATCACCACTCGTAGTGGAAAAGGTTATACGGAACCCGAGCTTCCTTCACCTCCACCCGTGATTGTGAACAAGGAAAAAGAGCAACTTTCCTCACCTCCTTTGCCTTCTATCCCCATTCCCCCACCACCCACGGTTGTGAGTGATCCTACTCCCCTAAAGCCTTCCTCTTCATCCGATATACCTTATCCTTCAAGGTTGAGGAAAGAGAAGCAAAAGAGCAAGGATGATATCAAGTTTCAAACTTTCTCAAAATGTTTAAACAATTGAATTTTAACATCTCCTTTGCTGAGGCTCACGCTCACATGCCTAAATACGCGAAGATGTTTAAAGATCTTCTTAGTGACAAGGAGAAGCTTCTTGACATTGCTCAGACCCAACTTAATGAGAATTGCTCCGCCGTTCTCTTAAGGAAATTGCCCACTAAACTTGTTGATCTGGGTCGCTTCTTGATTCCTTGCAACTTCCCGGGAGTAGAGAATTGCATGGCCCTAGCCGATCTAGGTGCTAGTATAAACATAATGCCTTTAAGTGTTTGGAAGCAATTATCTCTCCCCGAGCTAGTCCCCACCAAAATGACTTTGGAATTAGCTAACCGAACGGTTGCTTATCCAGTGGGGATAGCCGAAGACGTCTTCGTTGGCGTTGACAAATTCACCTTCCCGGCGAATTTTGTTGTCGTTGACTACGAGATAGATCCCCGTGTTCCATTAATCATTGGACGTCCCTTCTTGAGGACCAGTCGCACTCTCATTGATGTAGCCGCGGGCGAAATAATCGTGAGAGTTGGTGACGATAAAATTTTCTTCAACATGGGTAAGATTTCTAAGCAACCTTATTCATTTGAGAGTGTTAATGCTATCTATTGATGTTCTTGATGAGGCTTGTGAAGAACACTTATATGATGCTTGCAAAAGTAATCTCTCTTCTCTACCCAATGTTGAGACCGTTGCCTCAATTGCTCCGTCATTAACTCCATTTGGAGAAAGTGACTTGGATGATTTTGAAGCTAGCTTGGGTCCTCTCGATCTTAAGTATGATGATTCTCCCACCGATTGGGATGAAGACATTCGTACAATTGAGAAACTTCTCAATGAAGACCCGTTTTCTCCTCCTTCTCCTAAAGAGGTGACTAATGATGATCCATCGTTAGTTACACCATCTATTGAGGATCCTCCTACTCTTGAGCTTAAGGACCTACCATCTCATCTCGAGTATGTTTTCCTTGAAGACAACAAGAAGTTACCGGTCATCATTGCAAAGGACCTGAAAGAAGAAGAAAAATCTCGACTTATCGCCGTGTTGAAGAATCATCAGAAAGCGATTGCGTGGAAGATCTCCGATATTCGTGGAATTGATCCTCACTTTTGCACATATAAAATTCTCATGGAGGACGATTTAAACCCACTATTTAAAACCAACGAAGGGTGAATCCTAAGATCCATGACGTTATCAAAAAAGAGGTTATCAAACTTCTTGATGCGGGCTTGATCTATCCTATCTCGGATTCACCGTGGGTTAGTCCAGTCCATTGTGTGCCTAAGAAAGGCGGAATCACCGTTGTTCCCAACGAAAACAACGAGTTGATTCCTACTCGTCTCGTTACAGGGTAGAGAGTTTGTATAGACTATCTTAAACTCAATGATGCTACGAGAAAGGACTACGTTCCCCTTCCTTTCATGGACCAAATGCTTGAACGTCTAGCGGGTAATGATTATTACTGCTTCTTAGACGGTTTCTCCGGGTATTTTCAAATACCCATCGATCCCCATGACCAAGAGAAAACCACATTCACTTGTCCTTATGGAACATTTGCTTACAAAAGAATGCCTTTCGGCTTGTGCAATGCTTCTGGGACATTCCAAAGGTGTATGATTGCTTTATTCCATGACGTGGTTGAAGAAACTATGGAAGTCTTCATGGATGATTTCTCGGTTTATGTTGATTCATTCTCTTCTTTCCTTGCCAACTTAGAACGTATGCTTAAGCGGTGCGAAGACACTCGCCTTGTTCTAAATTGGTAAAAATGCCATTTTATGGTAAAAGAAGGCATTGTGCTAGGACACAAAATCTCTAAAGCCGGTCTCGAAGTGGAACGTGCTAAAGTGGATGTCATAGCCAAATTACCTCCACCTTCAACCGTGAAGGGTGTGAGAAGTTTTCTGGGTCATGCGGGCTTCTATCGTCGTTTCATTCAGGATTATTCTAAAATCGCTCGCCCGATGACCCACCTCTTGGAAAAAGATACTCCTTTTATCTTTTCCAAAGAGTGTATTGAAGCCTTCAATCTTCTCAAGGATAAGCTATCTTAGGCACCGGTCTTGGTTACCCCTAATTGGGAGCTACCTTTTGAATTGATGTGCGATGCTAGCGATTTTGCTATTGGAGCGGTTTTTGGCCAAAGAGTGAATAAACACTTCCAACAAATCCATTACGCTAGCAAGACAATGACGGGGACTCAATTGCATTATACGACAACCGAAAAAGAGCTTTTAGCTGTTGTCTATGCTTTTGAAAAATTTCGCCCCTATCTTGTCCTTTCCACCACCATCGTGTATACCAACCATTCCGCGTTGAAGTACTTGTTAACTAAGCAAGATTCTAAGCCAAGACTTCTTCGTTGGGTTTTGCTCCTTCAAGAATTCAACATTGAAATTCGTGACAAAAATGGAGCTGAAAACCTAGCAGCGGATCATCTGAGTAGACTTGAGGATCCATATCAAGGGGATCATCCAAACCAAGAGATCAATGACTCTTTTCCCCTTGAGACCTTGATGTCTATTCACTCCAATCTTGATGACACCCCGTGGTTTGCGGACATTGCAAACTACTTAGCGGGTGGTATTCTCATCAATGGGTTAACATCCCAAGAAAAAAAAGAAATTCTTTAAAGATGTTAAGACTTACTTCTGGGATGTCCCTTATCTATTCAAACAATGTGCTGATCTGATCATTCATCGATGTGTTGATGGACCGGCAGCTTTGCAAATCCTTGATGCTTGCCATAAAGGACCCACCGGTGGTCACTTTGGTCCCAACTACACCGCTAAGAAAGTGTTTGACTCTGGATTCTATTGGCCCACCATTTATCGTGACGGTCACGAAATGGTTAAGCATTGTGATGCTTGCCAAAGACAAGGCAATATCACACATAAAGATGAGATGCCTCAAAATTTCATACAAGAATGTGAAATCTTTGACGTATGGGGCATCTACTTTATGGGGCCATTTCCATCATCCAAAGGGAACAAGTACATCCTAGTAGCCCTTGACTACGTTTCTAAATGGGTTGAAGCTAAGGCTCTAAGTACGAACGATGCGAGGGTGGTTGTGAACTTTTTGAAGCAGCTTTTCGCTCGATTCGGCGTTCCTCGTGCTATAATCAGTGACCGCGGGACTCATTTTTGCAATGATCAATTTGCAAGAGTCATGGCTAAGTATGGTGTTAATCACCGTCTTTCCACCGCCTATCATCCCAAAACCAATGGGCAAGCCGAGATTTCCAACCATGGATTGAAGAGAATTCTGGAACGTACTGTGGGAGAGCATCGTGTCGCGTGGGCCGATAAGTTAGATGATGCTCTATGGGCTTTCCGTACCGCATAGACTCCGATTGGTTGTACACCTTATCGTCTTGTGTACGGGAAAGCATGTTACCTCCCCATCTGGCTGGAACATAAGGCGTACTGGGCCTTGAAGTGGGCTAACTTCGACATCAACAAAGTCGGTGATCTTCGCAAGATTCAACTCAACGAGCTCAACGAACTGAGGAATGAAGCTTACGAGAACTCACTGATCTACAAGGAGAAGACCAAGATCATCCATGACGCAAGGATTAAGAACCGAGAGTTCCACGTTGGTGATCAAGTTTTACTCTTTAACTGTCGGTTAAAGATCTTCTCTGGCAAGTTGAAGAGCTGCTGGTCTGGTCCATTCACCGTCGCCAAAGTCTTTCCATATGGCACCATTGAGCTTTCTCAGCCAAATGGGCCCAATTTCAAGGTGAATGGCCAGCGTTTGAAGCTGTACTTTGGTGAGGAAATCTCTCATGAGATGATTCCATCCCTCACCACGTTTCACATGAACTAAATTTGGGTCGAGTCAGGCTCGTGACTCGATTATCAAAAACAAGCGCTTCTCGAGAGGAACCCGTGATCTATCCTTTACTGCTTTCATAATAAGTGTAGGGGGAGCCTCGTATGTGTTGGTTGTCTCGTTTCTTATTTTGTGCCGGGATTCAAGCTTCAAAGAGCATCTTGATGACTTTTGACGAACCGTGATCCCGTGTTCCCATCTTCTCGGTTCTATCCTAAACTCTCGTGATTCAATATTTCATATCTTTTATGTTCACATTGAATTCACTATAGTTGTCCTTTCCTTAGCAAGATTTAAACAAAGTGCACAATGTCATAAGTGTAGGGGAGTTTACTCCTACATGCTTAAACATTGAGTACAATGTTAATCTCAAGTGTAGGGGGGACTTCTATCGAAGTAAGTGGTCTTTTCCATGAATTTGTCCTCATTTTAACCGGAAAACTTTATTTTTCGACATTTTTCAAAATTTTTAATCTATTTTGTCCTAGTTGTATAGTTGTATTTCCCTTTGTTATGATTATTTTCTTTCCTTGCTAGAATAAATTTTAATAAAGTGGTTTTAAATTTTTCATAGTCGTGAATATTTTGACTCAACCCGAGTTTACTTATCTAAGTTTACTCTAGCTAGTATCCTTAACGTGTTTAAGTCAAGTTTTGCTAGGCTTTTATATAGGGAGCTTTAAAACGCGAAAGTATTAACTCTCACGGGTTAAGAACAAGAACTTTTCGCAAGTTCCTATAATTGATCCTAGAGAGTTGTTTATCAAGGGAACTTTAAAATGCGATTTCTAAACTTGAAAAAGTGTAAAAATTTGCAAGATCCTATAGATGACTCGAAAACCCAAAACTTTGATTTAATAGGCTAAGCATCCACGAGTCTCATTCCTTGAGATTTTAAACTGTGGAGAACGAGAGATGATAGAGTCAATTATAAGTTTGGAATTCTTTCGTGAATTTATGTGAGTTAATTATGAGCCTATTCTCCCATCGCTTGTTAATAAATTTATCTGCAATAAATAAGGTTGTACGATTTGAAAAGTTACTTAGCTTCTAGCCCAAGATCGTTTAAAAGTTGCTCGGTATTAATTAGAGTTCATAGCCAAGGCATAACTGATTGAAGCAGGATGTGAAGATTGGTGAGTCCGAAAAGGCCCTAACAAGGCATGAGGGCTACAGTTTGTTGCTAAAGATCCAAAAGTGATGTGAAGAATCATTTATCGAAAATCAATATGAAGGATCGAGACACACGCCAAAAAGCAAATACTCCCCTAAAGATCATGGAGAAGTCTATCCGAAAAGACCCTAGCAAGGTATGAGGATAAATAGATCCAAGTCCTAAAAGGAGGCGGATCGTTGTATAACAATGTCCAAAATAAAGATTGGATTAAAATGAAGAAGTCGTGGTCCAAATATGAAGAATCTCTCAAAAACTTCAAGTGAATAAATTCCTATTATGAAGAGAAGACCATAATTTCAAGAACGTCTCTCAAAGATTTGAAGTATGATGTCGCTGCCAAATATCGGTCCGAGAAAGGTCTCAAATCGTGAAGCGAGTTATGCCAAGATATGAACTTTATGAGGTCCCGAGAAGCAGTTTTAAAAGATTTTTTCCTTTAGCTAACTATTGATTAAATCGTCCACTTTATTTTCGGCCTAAATAACTATCGAAATAAGTCAAACAATGCATCCTCGTGATCATTTAAGACAAAAATAAAATATAAGAGATACACAAAGGAATAAGGGAGTCTAAGTGAATAATTGGCCCACATGAATTCGTGTTAGTTTGCTAACTTATAAATAGCAATGATCTCGTTTTTAAGCTTGGTATGGGGAACGTGAAACTTGAGGATGAAAAACGTTCACGGCAGCCAAAACCCAATGTAAGTCTTTAATTTCTTAACTTGTTTTTATCTTTTTATTTAGTGTTGAATAAAGGCCAAGGTAGGTTATTTATGATGCAAAATGTAAACCGTGCTTTAAAATTAATGCATTGCATGAGGACATTGCAATGGTCAAGTGTAGGGGATTTAATAAGTGTGAAAACACTTATCCTTTTACCACTTATTTCCAATAATAACAAGACCAAAACGTGTATTTTATGTCGTAAAAGTCGGAATTATGCGTGGTTTGTGTTTTTATTGTGTTTTAGGACCAAAAGATGAAAAAGGAAGAAAACACGGTCTTTCACGGGCTTTTATCGAAGAAAACGAGAAAAGACGAAGTCAAAAGATCAAGAGTGCTTAAAGAACGGATGTCCAAGATCTATTCTGAAGATTTATCGAAGAAAAAGTCTAAAGACGGAAGTTTAATGAAGTTGAAGAACTTAAGTCTAAATTAAAGAAGAAAATTATGAAGACAAGTTCGAATCCCGAGACGACGTCGAGAAAAGACAAAGAATTAAATCGAGTCGAGAAGAAAAGAAAGAAGGAAGCACCACACATGCACTTCCCATTTCCCTATAAATACCCTCCTAATCACATTAGGAGGGTGGTTAGCTAGTTTTATTTTTAAGTTTTCTTTCTAGTTTTTAGAGAGAGAAAGTTCTAAACTTTCTCTCACTAAGTTTTTCATCTTTCTTTCTTTTAAGCTTTCACTAATCTTTGTATTTGAGTTTCTTTAATCAAAAGTTTAAGTTTAAGCTTTGTGTTCTTTAATCTCCTTCTACATTTCTTGGTTTACTTCATATTTTGATCCGAATTGCATTCTTCATTCGTATGAATTGATGTTTTCGTGGTTAAAAGTTAATCTTCTTCGTTTACATAAAAGCTCTTACATGTATAAGCTATAAACTCTCTATGCTTATTGGCTTATTTCAAGGTTTAGCTTATTGATTTTCGGATTTCTCAAAGGTTTTAGTCACTTTAAAGTTCCTTTCATAAAGTTTATGATCTTTTACGTTTAAGAAGTTGTCAAATTTAAGCTTTTTGAGTTGTTTAAGTTTCGGATAAAATAGCTTATTGATTGTCCTTATTGAGTTTTAAGGTTACCACCAATTTTGGATTTAGTATTGCTTCCATCGCAATCTTGGGGATTCTACACATTCCGACGGATTACTTGGTTTCTATCGCAATAACCCATCAAGGGTTCTACTTTGCGATAACTTGGTCATTCCCCCTTATTCCGATCTGGATTGCAATCGCTCATTGCGATAGCATATTCCGACGGGACTAAGGTCCTTGTTAAGACGAAACTCTGCCCAAATTTACTTTACAACATTCCGATCAGAACCACTTTGCGACAAAGGTATTCGGGTTATTTCGATCTGAAACATTGCGATCTAGCTCATTCCGATAAGCATCATTCCGACAGAGTTGTATTTGACATTTCGATGAGTATTCAGCTTAATATTCCGATGGTTCACATGAATTATTCTGATGACTTGTTTTAATTATATTCCGATGGTACTAACTTTGGTGCATTCCGATAGAAATGATTTGCAATATTCCGATAGAACATGTTTCTAAGTTTTAAAGTTTTACTTAAAGTTTTTCTAAATAGCTTTTAGTTTAATATTAAACGCTTTAATTTCGCTCAACGACATTTTAATACTTGCTTGTAGTTTAATTAGATAACCAAACCAAACCATTCTCTTGTTCACCAAAAGACAATTGAGTCGCACTTTAGACTGGAAATCAATTCGAAAAGATTTGGGACTACGAAATTTGATACTTGGAAATACCGTGTATTAATCATCCTATAGATTCTATAATTGTTGACCCTAATCGTCCGGTATCCACACGAAGTCAGCTACAAGAAAATGCAATGTTTTGTCATTTTGATGCTTTTCTCACTGAAGTTGAACCTAAGACATGGCAACAAGCTTTTACTCAATCCTGTTGGATAGAAGCTATGCAAGAAGAACTTAACGAATTCATACGTCTTGAAGTTTGGGAACTTGTCCCATGCCCGGATCAAGTGTAGTTACTCACTTTGAAATGGGTTTACAAGGTGAAACTCGACGAGTTAGGCGGAATATTGAAGAACAAAGCTAGACTAGTAGCTCGTGGATACAAGCAATTATTAGGAATCGACTTTATGGAATCCATTGCACTTGTTGCCCGTTTGGAAGCTATTAGACTATTCTTCGCTTATGTTGACCATATGAATATGATCGTCTATCAGATGGATGTGAAGACGGCATTTCTTAATGGTGAAATCAAGGAAGAGGTCTATGTTCAACAGCCGGATGGTTTTGTGAATCCTAATTATCCTAATCATGTGTACAAGCTTAAGAAGGCTCTCTATGGGTTGAAGCAAGCTCCACGCGCATGGTATGATCTATTATCACAATTCCTCATTACACAAGGCTTCACTAAAGGCAAGGTGGATCCCAAGCTATTCATTCAGAAACGAGGTAAAGATATGATTATGGTATAAATATATGTTGATGATATTATATTTGCAGCCTCGACCCAAACCTTATCAGATGAGTTTGGAACACTCATGTCTTCTAAGTTTAAGATGTCAATGATGGGAAAGGTATCATTCTTCTTAGGTCTTCAGATATCTCAGAGTCCCAGAGGAATCTTTATCAATCAATCCAAGTATGCCCTTGAATCGCTTAAGAAGTATAAGATGGAATCTTTTGACCCCGTGAATACTCCAATGGTGGAACGAACTAAACTTGATGCAGATCCACATGGAGTTGCCGTTGATCCGACACTGTATCGTGGAATGATCGGCACTCATCTGTATATCACAGCTAGTCGACCTGATCTTCAGTTTGCTATATGTATGTGTGCTCGGTATCAAACTCGACCTACTGAGTTACACTTGGCCACTGTGAAACGGATCTTTCGATATCTTAAAGGAACCATTAATCGGGGACTTTGGTATTTGAAGGACTCTTCGATTGCACTTATGGCATATGCAGATGCGGATCACGCGGGTTTTCAAGATACAAGGCTAGCACGAGTGGAACTTTGCAACTACTAGGAGATCGACTAATCAGTTGGGCATCGAAAAGGCAGAAAAGCACTGCAATCTCAAGTACGGAAGCAGAATACATAGCTATGTCTGGTTGTTGTGCTCAAATTCTTTGGATGAGATCGCAATTAACCGACTATGGTCTAGGGTTCAACAAAATTCCGATGTACTGTGACAACAAGAGTGAAATTGCCTTATGCTGCAACAATGTTCAATTCTCCCGGTCGAAGCACATTGACATTCGCTACCACTTCATCAAGGAGCAACTGGAAAATGGAGTAATCGAGCTTTACTTTGTCCGATCTGAGTATCAATTGGCGGATATTTTCACGAAGGCTTTAGATCGCGCTCGAATTGAATTTTTGGCCGACAAGCTAGGAATGAGAACTTTCTCGCCTGAGACTCTAAAGGAACTGGCAGATGAAGCGAAAGAATAGTGGTGGTAAAACTATTCTCCGTATCCTTAGTGATCATTTGTATATATTGTTTATATTTTTATCCACAAAAGCAAAATACAAAAATATAAAACCATATAAAAACCATAAAAATTGAAAAATCTAGAAAAATCCAAAAATATTTTTAATTTATTTTTCAAAGGCATGTCTTTTGGTAGGATAATATTTACGGCCTTAGAAATGTGATTAATATCGACACGGCGCCATAAATAGAGTTCATACAAAACTTGTAAATATTTCATAAAACATGCCCTTATGGCTTGTAGTTATTTCAACAACCCGTTTTTCATATTAAAGTCAAGTATTTTTTATGAAAGCTTTGGCTCACAACGGGAATTAATTTTCTCGGGCAAGGTTTACTTTAAAACCTTGTAAGGGATCAAGTTTCTTTATAACTTGGTCTAACACAAATATATGTACGCCTCAGTGCATTTATTTGTTTAAACAAGAGAAGTCTTGTTTTTATGAAGCTATGATCTCTACAACCATGCTATCTACAATTGGTCTCTACATACTCGACGATGCGACTACTCAACCGACGACTACAGCTCTTTCGATAGAACACGGGTCAAAAATTGAGGGGGAGCAATTGTCAAGCATTCAGAATCTTCGATGCCGGAAGTGCCAAGCTCACTAATTGGTGTCAAGACAATAATACCAATCGTACACGTGGTGACAAGAGATGACTTCAGATGTGACGAGGCGACCAACATATGCTGACAAGAAACATTTGATCTTATCATATGATGTTCTCATCTATCAGGTCCAACCTTGTCAATTCTTTTCTAATATGGTGAATATGTGATCATGTTAGAAATCGGTATCATATCTCATACGTTTGATATCATGAAGATTAAACGGACTTGCATTTTTCTTCCCAAAACCTTTGTTAAAACTTCATTAAATTAATTGATATTAAAAACACCGATTGGGTTAATATTTTTAATATGGGGGAGAAAATGTGATTTAATATGGGACACAAATGGTTTGACTTAATGTGATGGCTTATCCCGACATATGCGAAATGTTTTCGAATATCGTGGCATATGTTAAGGGGGAGCAAAATGGATTTGCACATCAAAAATGGATTTCATGGTGATTTTTACTTACCCACAACCCATTTATTTCACGACGATGAAGATTGTGGTGAAATAAGGATGATAGGATAGGTTAAGTCCTATGATTCTTCCAGAACTGGAGGAATCTTCCTAAGGACATTCCATAGCTAGAAATAGTAGTCCTTAGGAAAGTTGGAGAAAGATTGTGAACGTAGCTGAATGCCGACCAAGTACTTAAGTTAGCACTGGAACAATCACAACAAGGTGCTAGTTATGATGTATTGGTAAGCATTGAAGGGGTTGAAGAATGAAAAAGAATTGTAAAGATAAAGGGTGTAAAGAAAGAAGCCCTCCTTACAACTTTAGGCAGAAACTGGGTCAATAAATATGCTATTGAGATCATTTTCAATGATACCTGATATTGAAGATAAGACATCATGGACCCAGTGATGCAATGCACAACCCATCCCAGCTAACTCAGATATCTCTTAAAATATATTTGTTTTAATCACACGGAGACAACGCATTATCTATTGATTTATTCACTCCGAATAAATTGGTATTGAAAAGGTGGCACTCCTCTCCAGCCTCCGATCACTAAAATCCAAAATGCACGATCGAGTCTAGAGCCATTTGAGATCATCAAATATCTCATTAGGACATACTTTCATATTTCCTTGCTTCTTCACACACTGTGAAAAGTAAGAAAGATTTTAAGAGTCCTACGCAAAATCTTCATGATCTTGCCTGAACATCCGAGTAATACGAAAGTTGAAGATGGAAATCCTTCTTGAGCGAATATCAAAAAGCTCATGGTAGGTGACTTGTGCGATTCTTTATGAATTAAAATTTTGATAACTGGAAAGCAATAGTGGTTTAATTCATAGCTGAACTTAAACACGTTCCAGACCTCTACGCAAAATCTCAGTGATCTTGCAAGAACACTAAGAGTGATACCTTAGTGTTCACAGTGATGAGTGGAAATCCTTCTAGTGTTAACATCAAACAGCACTTGGTAGGTAACTTGCAAGATTCAATATGAATCAAGCTCGTGACAACTGGAAAGCAACGATGGTGCGGTTCTTAATTGAATTTCACTTGTTCTAGGAATCAGAATTGACGGCTTCAATCATGCGGATAATTTTATCCAAATGATTCACTCTTTACGTTCGCAGTCAGCTTTGGACGGTCGAGTAAAGAGAACGGGTTTACCCGCTAAATCTTGTCAATGAGATTTTTAATTAAATCTACCTGCCACAAGTACGATATTCTATATCGTCCAACGGTCTTCACTGACCGGAGGTAAAATGCTACCGAATTAGAATGAAATGTTCAAAGCCATTTCATTCGTGTCTACTTATGTTGCGACATTTGAAGACGGTGGCGTCGCGGAATCCAAGAAGAAGTCGTACCCGCATGCTTATACTTTATGGACTTAATACATCATCTAATTCAAGAAAGCCTAAAAGTTAAGTCTTCCGCTGTATCGAACTCGGAAGCTTTCAAGAATTACAAAGGTATAAGTATGTGGGACATGGTGTCACGAAGAGGCGAAGATCACAAGTGAAGGATGCACAAGATCAAGGCAAGAGATCAATGCTAAAGATTGATATCAAAGATCACATCAGCATGTTCACCTGAAAAGAAAAAGAAAAGAAAGAAGAAGACTACGAGCTCAAGACAAGCATAGTATTCTAGGTTTATTTTATTATTGTAACTTGGGTAACGCCCTTGTTAGGAGTGACCTCCCTTAGGGGGAGATTATTGGAAATACGTTTTACGTATTTAGGAAGATTCGGTCACTCCGACAATATATTAAGTAGTAGCTCGTAGTCTAGATATCTTTATTAAACAAACAAAGCCAAGCCTAGCCTACAACATGTGTAGGCCGGCCCAACATTGTAAGCCCAAGCCCATCACAAGGCTTGGGTATATAAACCCTCTCCTTAGATGGAGAGGGTGTGTGGTTCTTCATTTTACACATAGTTGAAAAGTGTTTTTCTTTCACTTTCTCTCTCTAAGTGTGTGTGTTCTCACCATCTCTCTATCTCTTTTTCTCTCTAAAACATAAGCAAGATTTACATATCCTACATCTTACCCTAACCCATTTGTTTAGACTTCCCCCAGATCTTTTATTTAATATATAATCTAAGTCTCATGTTCGTTTGAAGGTTCCTATATAACCCTAAGTACCCCAAACAATTCAAAACATAAAAAGAAAATAGGCTGATCCAAAACTGTTTTGACACCCGACTGATGTAACCTGTTTTTGACCCACTTCCACACCTCCAGTTTAGTTCTCGTTTCTTGCATTTGAAAGAAAACTAAATTACCTTTCCAGGGACATAAGATTCGAAAATTAAAAGTTTGTAAAACTCTAGATATGATCAAAACAATTACCCAAAAATTATGCCCAGTTTTTAAAAATGAATTTAACATAATTTACAAAATTAATTACCCTCATCATAATTAATCATTATCCCTAATTATTCTAATCAATTCTATATCATCATGATAACATTAAATTACATATTTTCTAATAAACACTAACCTAGATCCTGAAGGAATATGTACACGTAAATAATATATGTCCGGAAGTCGTCCCGAGACTAAGGAGACGCACGCGTTAATACGTAAAAAAATTATACGTTAATTTATTATGTGTAGTATATTAATTAGTGATAAGCTATTATATACGTTAATTAATAGTTAGTTAACGGGATTATACAAACGATAGTTAAACGTTAATTATAAACGTTTTGTATATAAAAACAAATAATATAGAATTAATGCTTTTAGGTTTGGTTTCCTAAAGGGTTTAGGATATGCCGACTATGCATGCATATTGTATATATAGATAATGACGTTCTGGTCATTATATATATTATTCCTTATGACTTAAAAGTCATGCGATAGAAAACAAGAGCTGTTGTTTTTTTACCATTCTTTATTGCGATCTATCTAACATTAAGTTGTTAGTTTGTGTTTATTTGTTTTAACAAGTATTTATTAGCTTATCACGATTAGTACTAGCATACTTAATTGTTTGCTATAACGTATTGTGTGCGTACTCTTAGAGAGATCATTATTTGATCTTTGGGTTTTTGTTTATATCGGTGGTCCGATAAAGGTGATTTATCCATTGCTAAAAGGTACGCAATTCTTTATCGTTTATGTTAATTACTTGTCTATACGTGATCTTATATTCCGCTGCATACTCGTGATTATTATTGTGTTAATATGGTAAAAGGTTTTTATAAATTCCAACAGTGGCATCACGAGCAGTTCGTATAGCTTTTAATTACATTAAAAATAAAGAAAGAGATAAAATTGTGTAAACTTACTATGATGGCGTTTGAATTATTTTATTTGATGATTAGTTTTTCATAAACCCTAATTAGGGTTAATAAAATTAATTAGACAAACCCTAAGTTGTATGCAATTTTTGTTGATAAATATATTGTTAATTGTTAATTAGTCGTTATTTATTACGTTGTTAATTGTTAAAGTATTGTTCGATCCATGGGAATCATGCAAGTTTACCATGGATCATGTGTTCTTGATTAACTGATTTAATTGAAGTCATGATAGATGTGGTATACATGAAGTATGTGATTAATTGTTAATTGGGTATATGTTTTAGGTCAATGTTTATTTGTTTTGCTTTTGATAATAATTGTTATATATCATGGTTCAAGCAAAGGGTTTTTCGAAAAATAAAAATAAACCAGATTAAAACTATATGAAATTTGATTTATTATAATCTTGTTCTTGCACGATCATATGTGGCAACAAATGAGTCACCCTTACATGGTATTAAATCTAACTCACGCCGTGATTAGCAAGAATCAAGTTTATAATTTGTTTTCTACTTTAAAGTTGTAAAATTTTATTAATGACGTAATTTGCAAAAGTACTATCTAGTTGTAAGGCTAAGGTTCGGGAAGACTCATCAAGACTTCAGTCTTGTAGATACCATTGCCCTATAATACCTGACTACTTGTAGTCTCCTTATCTTGCATACTATTTAGGAAGCCACGAATGGTCTATGGTTTGAATGATTTTAATCATTTTTAATCTTTTCCCGTGATAAAATTAAACTTGTTTATATAGAATACATGTTGAATCGTCAATTTTTATGATATCACTATTTATACAATTGAATTGTAAGTTAAATAAGTGATGTCTATAATTAACGAATTGAGTAAATTTGTTAAATTATCATGATACAAAGATGTTGCATGCTTCTTTGTACATGTTTTGAAATTGTCAAAATTTATACCCTTTCAAATAAGTTTATTTGCCATCCAACTCGTAAAAGCACTTGCACTTGCTCTTTCACCATACGTAAGACTGTGGTGATTTTGTAACCCAAGGTGATATAATACACTCGATTGTGAGACGTCGGTGCAATATAATCACGGTTTTTGGTTGGACAACTTAAGCAAGTTAAGATAGCTGAGACCTTAACTCGTGGCAATAGATGAGATAAACATTTTCGGTTTTTCACTTTTGAATTTTCACAAGTGATGTATATAAAGTTGAGTCCCATAGTTCTAGAAGTTGTATTGGATGCAATTATTGAACGTCAATTACCCCTTGAATATCATCATCACTAGCAGATCAACAGATGCGGTGGCGGTATGTCTCTGTGGATTCTAGCTTTTAGAAAATTAATTGTTTATTTATAAACATGGGTATTTAATTTTCTATAAAGATAATATTATCGAAAATACTAAAACTGAATTTTGTGATTCTTTTAAAAGTATTATTGCAACAAAGTTCCATAAACTAATGCTTGTTTGACAAACAAAGTCTCGTTTTCTTGTAAGAAAGAAAGAGACATATACCTATCCTTTTCGGTGTAAGGAAAAGTTATTAATAGGTATGATTAGATTATTGTAATTATGAATCTATAAGTGAACTTAAATGGTTAAGTAGATTTTCACAACTTATTGTTTCAAGTAGATCTCATTAATCTTTTTGAGTTTTTGAGCATCTTTCAAACTAATAAGTCTCTTAGCAATCTCTAGGCAATCAATACTTCTTTTGTTCTTTACGTGTCGATCCCCTTAAGGCTATAATCGATAGAACAAAATAAGTGTTATGTTTTTTTATTTTGATTATAATAACTAGCTTTATTTATCCTAGTTATTATGTTTTAACCCAACGTAGGCACTAAATACCCTTATTGAATGGTAGACCTAATATGGAGGAAATTGCATGCCAGTTTTCAAGTTAATGAAAGCATGATAGATAGTCTCTCATTTACATGGTAGAAATTCATACTCTCTATAATACATAAGTAATTGTTACTTATGGGCATTTAAAGCGAGTAGGGAAGTAAATAAATCGTTATCTGCTATTTACTGGTGAAGTAAAATTTGTAATGTTGTCAAATCCAGTGGGAGCGTTGCGAAATACATTAATGTAATGTGGTCTAATTCAGTGGGAGCTACAAGCTTGTTTACCTTCGTAGTAATCCATATTATTTCTAGTTTGACTTGAAATAATAATTTACTTTCAGAATATGAAGAACCATAGTTTTAAGGATAAATGCATTCTATTTTATATGATTGTCACTTTTGAAGTATTTTCCATATAATAATTATGCAGAATTTATTATAAAACTATATGGTTGATATTCTACTAGTTATTCAAATATACATGACATTATCGTATTGTTCAAATAAACAATTGCGTTTCGTGGTTGTTTATACGTGTACATGATGTTGTGCCATGCACAAGTGGGAGAAATCTTTATTATGTACAAGGTACAACATATAACAATATGTCAATGGTTTCTTGACCGCGAGATATGAATCTAATATTTTAAGATTTATACATTTAATTGTCAATGTATGTTGTCTTGTTTAGAAAATTTCATGATATGAATAACAAGCTACTTCAACTAATTTATTTATATTTATCGGAATGTTTCTTGGAATGCACAATAATATAAATGAAGTAAGCAATTAACTTGAAATAACTATTGAAGTTGTTCATAGTTACTTTATTAATGTTTATGTCTCTTATAAAGCATAAGCATATAGTCTCTAATTGTTTAAAGACTTATAACATAAAGTAAATAGTTTACTTATTATATCTTCTTGTTAATGAACATGAAGTCTTTAAATTATTCAAAGGATAAACAATGTATATATAGGTATTGAACTGTTTAAAGATGTATACATTAGAGCATGCACTAGGTTTTATATATTATATAATTTCAATTTTTTTTGACACAATTGATAAGTATTTAACCTAAGGAGTTTAAGTTATTTAGGAATTTTGATATAGTCTCACAATCTCAAATACTCATAGAATGTCTTGAGTGATAAATCGAATTCTTTAGAATTATTTGATGTGATAACTTGAAATACTTTACCTCCAAAAGTTGTCAAGGTTTAGAAATTGGGTATACAAAGTATATACTTAAATATTACTCCGACCTAGAAGGATACTAAGATACCATCAAGCTATGGAATTTGATGAATCACATTGAGTCTTTAAAATTGAAGTTATGAATTTGTCAAGAACTATCAAAGTATTTTGTGAACGTGTCCCAAAAGATAACAATTTGTTGTTGCCCTACATGCTAAGTATTTGAATAATAGTATATGATTACTAAAAGCAAGTGGGAGGACTCATAGATCTTTAAGAGATAAATAACAAAATATGCAACCTTCTAAATATACTAGCGAATGTCATAATGATGGAGAACATTAATTGTTGAACATCGAGATGATAGAACTCATATTCATAGATCCGCAAGGATATATTTAGTACTTAAATGATATATTGATATTTCAATACTAAGGAATGTATGTTGGAGTATCATGGTGACCCTACTAACCATACAAATGTATAATTGAATCTAGAATGTCATTATTGAATAAAACTACGAATGAGTAGATTCATGTCCATAGAAGATAATCAATTTTTAGAAACTTGATTAATCTTTAACCAATTGGTTAGGCCATGAGTTGGATATAAGTTTCTTTAGTGAAAGAATCATATGGACAATATTGTACACATAATTAATGCACAATATATGATAGAAAAGTTCTACATGCATTAATAAAGATGATTAATTGTCATGATAGTTTTTATAATGATAAATATGACAATGTAATATTTAAACTATTTTGTACGATTACATTAGCGAGGACGGTTGTGATCAAAGTGTTTATAAATTACAATAATCTTTGTGTAGTGTACATGATGCAAGAATCCATGTATGGATTAATGCATGCATCTACGAGATATATATCAAATCTAATTATTAAATCCATGTTTTGATTTTTAATTAGATCTAAGATAACTTGTGAGTACATCTAAAAGCTAGTGGAGTATTATATTTATTTCCTAATCACATATGATGTATAACATATGGAAAGCAATATTCCATGTAAGCAAGATGTTGAATCTTAACTTGGAATAAGGTTTCATATGAAAGGGTTTAGAGATTAAACGTATTACCTTGATATGTATGTTTATTGTAATAAACAGTTTTGGTTAATGAAATCTAACACAACATGAAGTATCATTTTGAAAGTCTCAATGAATGTATCTCATTTGATGAGAGTTGACATAAGATGAAAACTTAAGGGATTCATCATGTAAATCATATTGTGTGTATGGATAGTTGTAAAACTTGTTTAAGTACAAGAATATTTGACAAAAACGATTGCTTAAAGAGAAAATCATTTAGATGATTAGTACAAATGTTATGATAAGATTCGTTTGGGATAGAATGATTATTACTAACTTGAATTGTTCCAAGTAATGAATATGCTATATGATAATAAGATGTAATTATCATTGTCAACAAACTTAGAGTTTAGAACGACACCAAATATTATCATAATAATAATTTATAGTTTATGGATTATAATATATCATAGTGATCTTTCTAGACATGGATGATAGATTGATTGAGATAACACTCAATACTAATCATGGTATGATTTCATCTTTGATGATGACCATGTGGATTAGTTATGTTCAATTGAGCATAATGTTGCAATACATATTCAAAGAATAAAGAATAATTTATAGTTTAAGAAGCTATTAAAGGCGATTGTTTTCAATAAGGTGTTTTGTTGGACTCACACACCATATAGGATGTACAACAACGATACTCCCATTTTGTTGTGTTCATATGTAGAAATGTACATAATAACAATCATTATATATGTTCAGAGATTTTCACAATTGTGAATTTGAAATAAGTATTCTCAAAATTCCAAAGATCAAGCATAGTTGAGTTTCATGAAATATATGCCTTGACAACAAGTATGATCATTATATCTTGAGGCATGATTTTTCAACTAAGGTTATTATGCATTGATGTTTTACTATTTGGATAAAGGATATTGTTAAACAATATTAATTTTATGAATTGAAGTATTGGATATATTCGTTTTCTTTAATATTTATTGGCCCTATTTTTGCATGTTTAAATCCTTGAATAATATGTTATTCTAAATTGTCTATGTCAATTGATTATATGGGAATATAGTTAAATTAAGACATATATGAGAGATGGTAATATTCGTAGAGTATGCAAGAACGGTTCACCAACTCATACAATATCCAAAAGTTGTATATTGGACATCTCCTACTAACAAGTCAATCACTTTATGGATCGGTGTCTGTAAGTGAAACTTGTAAGTGATTTACATTACTAAATCCTTTGACTTGAGATGCAAGCAGGTCTTATATATGTGGATGGTACTTTTTGCTATAGTTCTAACGCTATCCTGAATAAGGTAGTAATAAAGACTATAATCATCTGTATCTTGAAACATGTAAGAGACACGTGTAGTCAAGATAGAATTTGTTCATTCAACTAGGATTGAAGAATAATGCTACTGGGCCCCTCGTTAATTAATTAGATGTTTGTATGGCCATACCCAATGATAATCTAGATTTGTCTCGATTAGATTGGTAATCTATATTAATTATGTAATGCGAGAAACAGAATAGTTAAAATGGAATGACTTTGATCCATATCCATTATTAACATGGCATTTGAGAAACAAAGGGATTGTAAATGTTTAAGTCATTTAATTGTAATTTATGGAAAAACTACACTCGAGAGTTTTCGGGAGTATTGGCGTGTTGCTAGACGCTAACCAATGTTATTAAATTATATTATTGTACATGTCCAAGTGGGAGCTGAAGGAATATGTACACGTAAATAATATATGTCCGGAAGTCGTCCCGATCCTAAGGAGACGCACGCGTTAATACGTAAAACAATTATACGTTAATATATTATGTGTAATATGTTAATTAGTGATAAGCTATTATATACGTTAATTAATAGTTAGTTAACGGGATTATACAAACGATAGTTAAACGTTATTTATAAACGTTTTGTATATAAAAATAAATAATATAGAATTAATGCTTTTTGGTTTGGTTTCCTAAAGGGTTTAGGATATGCCGACTATGCATGCATTGGTCATTATATATATTATTCCTTATGATTTAAAAGTCATGCGATAGAAAACAAGAGCTGTTGTTTTTTTACCATTCCTTATTGTGATCAATCTAACATCAAGTTGTTAGTTTGTGTTTATTTGTTTTAACAAGTATTTATTAGCTTATCACGATTAGTACTAGCATACTTAATTGTTTGCTATAACGTATTGTGTGCGTACTCTTAGAGAGATCATTATTTGATCTTTGGGTTTTCGTTTATATTGGTGGTCCGATAAAGGTGATTTATCCATTGCTAAAAGGTACGCAATTATTTATCGTTTATGTTAATTACTTGTCTATACGTGATCTTATATTCCGCTGCGTACTCGTGATTATTAATGTGTTAATATGGTAAAAGGTTTTTATAAATTCTAACAGATCCATCATATAATGATTAAGAAAGAATTAAAAACAATTTAATTAAAAGGGTTTGAAGAGTTTACCTTAGATTTTTTGGAAAACAAGATTTTTGATGAAGAACCCTAATTTTTTCCATGGATTTCGAATCACTCATGATCTATAGGGATTTTATGATGTGTTTTTATTAATAAAAAGTTTTTTCCTAACAAGTCCTTGACCCAATACAAAAGCCTGGTTCCCCTTTTTCCCTTTTTTTCCCTTTTCTTTTTCTTTCTTGCATCCCAAAACTGACTATGCCCCTTTAATTTTGTTTTTTTCTTTTTATTATTAATAATTGTATTAATAATATTACCTTAATTTTCCTTAATTTATTTCAGCTCTTAAAGCCTCCAAAACCTCAAAACCGTAAAACTAGTCAAATTTACGCGTATACCGTAAAAGACATAAAAATATACAGTTTTATAAAAACTCTTGAAATATGAAATGAACTAATTAACTAAGTCCTACATGACTTAAAACCATCCCAAAAAATACTCCCGTGATTAAATACCTCTTCCGAGATCCCTAATGCAAAACCCTAAACCGTAAAAATACGATTTTCTATAATACATATACGTATACGTAAAACCACTAAATAACACTATCTCATTTCATAGTCACTACCATGTGGGCTCATGAACATGAAATAACCTTTCCTCGATTTACTTATGAGTACCATATACCCATAAACGATATCCAAACCTCACTCCAAACACACAAAATAAACTCATAAGCACATAAAAGCACATATTTGCACAAAACACCTTAAACTATAGTCTAAGTGACGAACCCCAAAAACCATGGTTGTCACACCTAGGCCACGCGGGCTTTTATCGTCGTTTCATCAAAGACTTTTTGAAAATTACTCGACCTATGACACACCTTCTTGAGAAGTATGCTCCTTTTAACTTCAATGAGGATTGTGTTCGAGCTTTCGAAACTCTTATGAGGAAACTTACCGAAGCTCCCATTCTTGTTGCTCCTAATTGGGAATTACCCTTTGAAATCATGTGCGATGCAAGTGATTATGCAGTTGGGTCCGTTTTAGGGCAACGTCATGAAAAGCACTTTCGACCTATCCATTATACTAGTAAGACGATGGCCAAGGCTCAAATGAAATACACTACAACGGAAAAAGAACTACTTGCCGTGGTGTATGCTTTTGAAAAATTCAGACCTTATCTCTTCTTGACAAAAAGCATCGTGTATACGGATCATTCGGCTATCAAGTACCTCTTATCTAAGCTTGATGCTAAGCCGAGATTGCTCCGTTGGATTCTCCTCCTACAAGAATTTGATGTCACAATACTTGACAAAAAAAGGAGCCGATAATCTAGCGGCCGATCATCTCTCTCGTTTAGAAACTCCTCACAAGAATGAGTACAAGAACAAGAAAATCACCGAAACATTTCCTCTCTAGACTCTCGGTGTAGTGAATTCTAAGGACGACACCCCATGGTTTGCCGACATTGCAAATTACCATGCGGGCAACTTCATAATTAAAGGTATGACGACACAACAAAAGTGAAAATTCTTTCGTGACGTCAAGTTCTATTTTTGGGACGACCCTTATCTCTTTCGAGTTTGTGCGGATCAACTCGTTCGACGTTGTGTCTTTGGTACTGAATCTTCTAACATCCTTAGAGCTTGTCAGGAGGGACCCACGGGTGGTCACCACGGTGCTAACTTCACGGCTAAGAAAGTGTTCGATGCTGGTTTCTTTTGGCCTACGATCTATCGTGATGCACAGCACTTGTGAAGTCGTGTGATTCTTGCCAACGTCAAGGAAAATCCTCTCAAAAGGATGAAATGCCACAAAATATAATTCAAGTGTGTGAGATTTTCGACGTTTTGGGCATTAACTTTATGGGACCGTTCCCATCGTCTCATGGTAGAAAGTATATCCTCGTCGCCGTCGACTACCTATCTAAGTTGGTGGAAGCTAAGGCTTTGCCTACAAATGATGCTCGTGTGGTAGTGAAGTTTTTGAAGCAAATATTCTCTCGGTCTGGAACCCCTCGTGCTATTATAAGTGATCGTGGAACCCATTTTTGTAATGACCAATTCGAAAAGGTTCTAAGGAAATATGGGGTTACACATCGTCTTTCTACGACTTATCACCCGCAAACGAGTGGGAAAGTTGAGGTTTCAAACCGAGCTTTGAAGAGAATTTTGGAAAGGTCGATTAGAGAAAACCGTGATGCATGGTCCGACAAACTCGATGACGCTTTATGAGCCTTTCGCACCGCTTATAAGACACCTATCGGTTCTACTCCTTATAAGTTGGTTTATGGAAAGAATTACCATTTGCCTATTGAATTGGAACACAAGGCATATTGGGCCCTAAAGCATGCCAATTATGACTTAAAGAATGCGGGAGATCACCGGAAAATACAACTTATTGAATTGGATGAATTACGAGATAATTCTTATGAAAAATCATTAATTTTTAAGGAAAAGACTAAAAAGTTTCATGATCCAAAGATTAAAAACCGGGTTTTTAACATTGGTGATCAAGTGTTACTTTTTAAATCTCGTTTGAAGATATTTTTCGGGAAATAGAAATCTCGTTGGTCGTGTCCGTGCACCATAACACAAGTGTTTCCTTATAGGACCATCGAGCTAGCTCAAAATGATGGTCCTAATTTCAAGGTGATTGGACATAGGCTTAAGAACTACTTCGGTGGGGAAGTCCCTTCTTTGGACGACCTCGACCAAGTCACCTTCCCCAATGATAATTAGCATTGAGGGGATATGTTGTCCCATAAAATATGATGATTAAACAAGAAAGAAAGGTAGAAGATAGATGAAATCTAGAGAGAGAAAGTGGAGAGAGAAAAGAGAGAGAAGTGTGTGAAACTTGGTTGAATATTAGATTAGAGAATAAGAGAAAAATGTACCAACCAACCTCTCCTTACATGCAAGGAGAGGTATTATAGCCTTGCCTACATGTGGCATAATGGGCTATATGATAATGGGTCGGGCTTTCCTTTTGGGCTTTAGTTACTTATGAATGAACTTTAGCTTAAAGTTAATCCCGTAAAACATGACTAACTTACTACCTATTACAACGTTCTTAAATACGATACATAATAATCATATGACCGAACATTCTTGTTTGACTCAATATTTTGAGGCTAACAATCTCCCCCAATGAGATGTCATTACCCTTTATGAGAGGTCATTACCCTTTGTCATTTGGAGATTTGTAGAGATTACTAATCTCGCCATAAATGATTCTTGAACGTGTAATAGTAGTCTTGTTCCTTCATGTTGTGATCTTTGAGCCTTTGTCGTTGTCTTTCGAATTTGTCTTTTGAACTTGAGTTCCTCAAATCATCCTTGACTTGTCTTTGCCATCTTGTGATCTTGTGTCTTCATCCACATGCTCACGCTATTAATTGTTGAATATGTCTTTAGGCATGAGTATGTGGTTTTAAATCTTTGACTTTGCTGAGTACACCGTGACACCACCTTCTCGAGACAAAACAAAGACACGGACTGAATGGCTTTGAAATTCGTCCTAAATCGGTAGCGTTTTACCTCCGGTCGGTGAAGACTGTTATACGATATTAAATACCGTACATGTGATTAGGTAGATTCAATTAAGAACCTCATTGACAGGGTTTCACGATAGTACTAGCCATTCTCTTTACTCGACCGTCTCAAAGCAAGACTGCGAACATAAAGAGTGAATCAATTGGATAAATATCCGCTTGATTGAAGTCGTCAATTCAAATTCTTGGAACAAGTGTGATTCATAAAGAATCTTACCATCGTTGCTTTCTAGTTGACACAAGCTTGATTCATAAGAATCTCACAAGTCACCTATCGTAGCGCTGTTTGAGATTGACGCTATAAGGATTTCCGTTCGTCACTGTGAATATTAATAAATATCACTCTGAATGTTCTGGCAAGACCATAAAGATATTGCGTAGAAACCTGAAACGAGTTTGAATCAATTCAGAATCAAACCACTATTGCTTTTCAGTTCTACATATGTTTAATTCATAAATAATCTTACATATGACCTACCGTAGTGTTGTTTGATGTTAACACTAGAAGGATTTCCACTCATCATTGTGAATACTAGGTAGTATCAATGTAACACCCCACTTTGATAAGTGGACCGTCACGCGTAATTATGGCGTGTCATCAAAGCATGTACGATAATATGTAGTAAAACATACATGATCATAAGGAAAACCGGAATCAAACATCGGTTCCCAAAATAAGCCCAAAACATAAATAAAGTAAATGAAATGAATGAAAGACTAAACAAGCATAAGTATATGAATGCAAAAGGAGAAGAAGTCTATGACAACTTCCATCCTATGCACGTCCTCCAAATGCTCGAGTCTATCCTTGGGTACCTGCCGGTTTGGGACATGGAAAGGAAAGTAACGGCTGAGCCTAACGCTCAGTGCACGGATATACGACATAGTATGAATGGTTGAAACATAACTAAGACTAATAGCAGCGGAAATGTATAAGTCCTGGAAAACCAGGTATAGCTTAGTAAAACTGGTTTTATAGTCTGAAAAGCCTTATGTTTATCTTATGAAAACTGTTTAACATGTTAACCATTAGCCAATATAGGTCATGAAATATCAACGTGCATGAATAATTGGAGGGGTGACCTCATCATGCAATTAGAGGGGCTGCCTCTAATTAATATAAGTTTGGGTAGGAGAGATAAGCTCCTTGTGAAGGATTCAAGGCACACACCACATTCACCTGAATAATATGTAAAAACATGTAACCTAGGATGCACCCATACGCCCTACATGATAACTGATATGAGCAAATACTCATATCAATTAATCAACAAATCACCCTAAAACACATGGAAAATACCTAACTTTTGTGCTATAAAGCGGAATTATGTGGTATGTTTTGTGTTTGTGTATAAATAGGAAAGAAGGATACATTTTCAAGCAAACAAGAAGAAATCAATCTTATTTGGATGAAAAAGACAAAGAATGATTAAAGATGACAAGACTTTGAAGATAAAGGACCTATCTTGACAACATTCCAAAGTTAAAGGACTCAAAGTGTAAATTGGTCAAAGTCAAGATTCAAGTCAAACATGGTCAACTCTTAAGTCAATCAAGTCAAAGGGTCAAACTAGACAAGAATGCAAGTTGAAGGACCAAAAATGACATTTGAATGAAGATTGTAACTCATTTGGACATTCTGCCAAAGTATAGGGACTTAACTTGTCAAAAACTATACCAAAAATGGCCTTGATCCATGTTTATTGCTAACAGCCAATGAGAATGCAAGAAAGGGAGCACACGGATTGCCAACAATATTGCCACCTCACCAAGCTCATTAATGAGCCGTTATTACCAACATCTCACCCCACTATCTCATTTTTAGCCAATCAGAAGTTTACATGCAATAATGCCTTTATCCACTTTTGGATAGCAATCCGTGTGCTTATCTCTCGCCCAACCAAAATCTGCCACGTGGCATCTTCTTCAACAAATAAACCCAGGATCGTTCTTGAGCTACACTGAATTTCAAGGGGAGATTTATACATGAAACTTGCTCGTTTTCAAGAGAGGAACGCATTGGTAACACTTAATCAAGCTCAAAATCAAAGGATAAAAATCCCCCAATTCATGAAGAACACAAGATATGCAATTAAGAGATTGGTGACACCTGGAAGCTTGCTATTAGATGGGATACGTCATCAACCCCAAATCATTCTCATATCTTGTCTATAAATAAGGATTAGTTCTCTCATTTGTTGTAAGTAGCTAAGTGTGAAATTTTCACACATTTCCCATTTTTCTCTCTCAATCCTGTTAGTTAGCTGTTAGTGTAACAAACTCAAGAGCTTGACAAACTCTTGAGTTAGTTATAGTTAGTTGTAACTACTTACCTAATTTTGTAACCACTTTTCACATTCAAATCAATAAAATTCCCTTCTTTTCCTTCAATCTTCGTATCAATTCCTGCATTCCTGTTGAACTTGTTGCTGTTATGAGTTTCTTGTGATCACATTTGATCATAAGAAGCTTTTTGTTGAAGATTTGTAGCTGTTCCTTACCATTTTCAGTTGTTGAATTGATTTGAAGCAGAATTGAGTAGATATGATGATGTTGATGATGGTATATGGTTGATTAGTAGATTTTAGTGCTAAGGTGGTGGTTTAGCATTGTTTAGGAGGCTCAGCGCCTACCTACTCCATCAATGGAGGCACATTGCTAAAAGGTTTCATGATTCTTAGTTTTGTTCCAATAAACAGTCACTTGCATGCTCAATTCTAGTGTAACTACTATATGCTGCTTTGATCAAGTGTGTTTAGTTTGATTTACCTTGATTCTGTTGATTAGATAGCTAGTAGTTAGTTTGATAATCATTTGTTATCTTATACTAGTTTCTGTCATCATCTCATCAGTATTATAGCTTGCTTATGCATTTTGAGTACTTATCTGTTATATAGCTTGTTCTTGGTTCATTTACACTCTATTTTGTTCAACAAGCTTGGTTAGATATCAGTCTTAGATCAGCTTAATCATTTGCTCATATTCTCTTTACAAAAGTTGTGATCATATCAGATAAGTGGTGTTTGGATTTGTGTAAATTTTAGAGTTCAAGTGTAGTAAAAAGTTAATCTTTGTTCATTTTCCATTCTTTAGACTTTTCAAACAAGTTTGAGTAGTTTTCAATTCAAAAGGTTTGTCAAAAAGGCAAATGGTTGATAAAAAGTTTGGGTCAGTCTTTTGATACTAGTTCATCAGATAAGTAGTATATTTCAATCTAATGCCATTTGTTCATTTCTTGATAAAACTCAGTCAAACCTGTTTCTATATGTCATTTAACATCTGAACTTCAAGTGCTAGTAGGGAAATCATACAGTTTTCACAAATAAGCTGGTAATTAGCTTTTGAATAAGCACATGAACCAAAGCAAGTTTCTGTAATAAATAGGTGGACTTTTTTCTTCTAGAGCAAAATCCTCTTCATAAATCTTGCTATTTTCTTTCACAATCTAGTTTAGAATCATGTCTTGAGTACATCTGGAAGTTTTCAGCTTTTTCACTTTTTGGTCAAACTTGGTCAATAAGCTAGGTTTCAGCTTATTTGCAATTTCCAACTTAAATACTGGATCATTTTTCATAAGAAAAGAGATTCTAGACTCTCCATAAGCTGTTTAATAAGTTTTGACTAAAAAATTGAAATGTGCATGTCTGGATTTCATTATAGCTTATTCTTGGCTTATTGGAGTTGGCTTATTTGAGTTATAGTGCATTTCAAGCTTTTTCCTTGTACTAGCCATTTTTTTTTGGATTTTAAGCAGTTCAAAACTTGTTAAAGCTTAATTTGTGCATTATTGAGCTTATACGAGCTTATTTGTCCATTGTGCCCGTTTTTGGTGAAATTTCCCATTTAATTGCATAATAGTCCCCATAGTTTGCTACTGTTTGCATTGTTAGCTTAATTTACACTTTACTAGGGTTTGCTAAATTTCAGTCCATAACTTTTCATTACTTGTCATTTTCAGTTAATTAGGTTGGAAAGTTGTTACAGTTTGTTAGATATTTGTTAGAATTTTCATAATTGGTCCTTTTACTTTCTGATTTTTACATTTCAAGAAATTTAGTTTCATTTACTTACATTTTTAGCACATTAATTTCCTAGATTTACAATTTTTGGCCTTTTGTGAATAACAATTTGGTATGTTCTAATTGTTTTACGGTTACGTAGCTTAATATTTTTTATATTTTTACGTGCTTGCTTAAATAGACATAGAAAAGCCAAATAACCCTATCAACCAAAAACAATAATAAAACCAGATATTGTTAGGTCTTTCAATTGGTTAAGAATGGAGAGGAACGAACTTCAATTTACTACATTTCAAATGGCGCCGCTGCCGGTTCTTTGACTTTATGAGAGACTATCGATTGACGGTTTTCATTGGCTTTTGGAATCCCTTCACCTCGTGAACGTTATTTTTACGTATCATAAATAAAAAACATAGAAAAATCAAAAATATAAAAATATAAAAACTAAAAAATAACAAACACATATCTTTTCCTAAAGAACTGACCAAAAAAATAAAAAAATAAAAAAACAATCTTTTTCTTAAGAGATTGCAACCAAAAATATATATTATTGGATTCCCTTGGTTTTTATGTACATATAGTATTTTCTTTAAAAAACCCCAATAAATACAAAAATACTTTCTATATATTATTATATGTAAATACGTATACGTATAAGAACAACCAATACACATATCTTCCATAAGTATTGCCAAGGCAATACACCGTGTTAAGGGGCGTTCCGGTCCTTGACACGCGTATCGATCAAATTCAATAAAGCAAGAATAGATAAATACTTCCAATAGGCAATAATTCGAAGAATACAAACTACAAAGTGAATAGAAAGGCGATGTGCTATAAAATGCCATCTAAGGGTCAATAGGTACTTAAGTGCATCGCGCCACCTAACCCCCCGTTCACTAGTGCGTATTCTAAGAAGGAAGGCTTCATTGGGGGTATTGCACCCGAGTAGTAATTACGTATATTATACTTTCTTGTGGATATTTCATATTGATACTCGAAGAGGATAATCCCTTCTTCTTCAAAGTCAAACGAGAGCTTCTCTCTCATTCCTCGTATTGAGTTGCATGCTCACTCGCGGGCATGCAAAAATACCGATTGGTGTACAACTCCTTCCTCCGAAAAGGAAGAAAAAGAGAAAGACTAAGAACACCACCGTCCATCAATCCGATCCCAAGAAACGTGCTTTGATCCACACACAACAAGAAACCATGGCCGGAGTTGACACTCGACCTTTGATGGAGCACTTGCAATCTAATGTGCAAGGATATGCCGATGCTATCAAGATACCAGATATTCCCGCAAACACATTTGAGCTAAAAACATCCATGATTAACTTGGTTTCAAACACACCATTTTTTGGGAACAAGAATTATAATCCACATGATCACCTTAACAAATTTCTTGCTCTTTGCAACACCATTAAGTACAATGGTGTTCCCATGATGCCTAATAAGTGTGAAAACACTTATCCTTTTACTACTTATTTCCAATAATAACAAGACCAAAACGTGTGATTTATGTCGTAAAAGTCAGAATTATGCGTGGTTTGTGTTTTTATTATGTTTTAGGACCAAATTATGAAAAAGGAAGAAAACACGGGATTTCACGGGCTTTTTCTCGAAGAAAACGGGAAAAGACGAAGTCAAAAGATCAAGAGTGCAAAAAGAACGGAAGTCCAAGGCCTATTCTGAAGATCTATCGAAGAAAAAAGTCAAAAGCGGAAGTTTAACGAAGTCGAAGAACTTAAGTCTTATAGAAGAAGAAAATTCTAAGACAAGTTCAAATCCCGAGACGACAAAGACAAAGAATTAAAGTCGAGTCGAGAAAACGTGAAGAAAGCAAGAAAGAAGATGCAACACATGCACTCCTTCCACCTTCCCTATAAATACCCTCCTAATAGTCATTAGGAGAGGAGTTAGTGAATTAGCAGGTTTTTATTTTTCTTAGTTTTCTCTAGTTTTAGAGAGAGAAAGTCTTAAACTTTCTCTCACTAAACTTCATCTCCTTTCTTAATCTTTCAAGATTAAACTCTTTGTATTGCTTATTTCATTAATCAAAGTTCTATTTTAAGCTTTTAATCCTTATTCTCATTCTACTTTTCTTTGATTTTAGATTGATTTTGGTGCGATAATCATATGATCCGTGTTGTTCTAATTGATTTCGTGCTTAAAAAGTTAATCTTTTGATCATTCCATAAGTTTTCATTTGATTAAGCTTTAAGACTTTTGAGCTTATTGGCTTATTTTTATGATTAGCTTATTTTCTTATTAAAAGTTTTCTTAAAAAGTTCATGTTTTTATTGTTTGATCCAAAAGTTTGTTAATTTTCGAGTTAGATAAGTTGATTAGAGTGCTTATTTGATTTGGATTTGTTTGATTCGTTCTAGTTTTGGGAATAAGCTTGTCAAAATATCTTATTTCTTAGCTTATAACCGAATTCCACAATTTTCGGAAAGGGTACAACACCCTTTTCCGATCTACATTCCGAGCAGCCACCCCTTTTCCGATTTGCCAATCGGAAAAGGGTTTCTCCTTATTCCGATTTGCCCACTTGTTATTCCGATCTGGTCATCTTTGTGATATTCCGATTGTGTCAAAGTTTCAGTTATTCCGACGGGAAGTCTTTCGCATATTCCGATTGAGGGTGTTATTAAACATTCCGATTGTGAGTTTCTGTTTAGTATTCCGATTGGCACCCATTAGTAATATTCCGATTGACCCCCTTTGTGGATATTCCGATTGCACTTCCTCCCAACTTTCCGATCAACCGATCGGAATACATTCCGATCGGGACTCCTTTTTAGAGCTTATTCCGATTGTTTGAATTTGTTTGATATTCCGATCTTACTTTCTTTAGTACTTATTTTTAGAGAGTTTTTCCAAGTGTTAGTTTTATTTAGTGTGCTAGTGCTTTTCCATTGTCACCTTTGAGTTTCCATGCATTTATTTTTACTTATCATTTTAGTATTGATCCTTATTCTTCCATTTTACTCAACGACACTCTAATTACTTTCTAAATAGTTTAAAATAGACAAACAAACCAAACCATTCTCTTGATTTACCAAAAGACGATTGAGTCTCACTTTAGACCGGTTTTCAATTCGAAAAGACTCGGACGATAAGATTTTATACCTAGCCAAAAGCGAAGTATCAAATGGCGCCGCTGCCGGCTCTTTTCGTTACGATAAACGATTTTTAGTGAGAGACGCATTGAATTTTGGGATCCGTTCTTTGAACGTTATTTTCCTTGCTTTAAAAAGTTTCAAAAATCCTAAAAAATATAAAACTCTTCAAAAATACAAAAACATTAAAAAAATCATTAAAAGCAATTCTTTTCCAAAGGTTTTGCACCAAAAAGATTATATAGATATTCTTTGTGTATATTTTTCTTCTGCAGGTGTATGCGTACTAGATCTTCGAACTATTCTGAGCCCGAGACTCGTGAAGATTTAGATATGGCTGGTGTTAATAACAACAACAATCACCCACCTCAACCCAATTTGAATAATAACAACAACAACAACAACAACAATGTTCTCCTACCTGATTTACGAACCATGGAGGAATTGTGCCAACCCAACATGAACGGACGCGGAGGCCCGATTGCGCCAATGCACGTCATGACTCAGTAGTTTTCGTTGAAGCATCACATGATCCAACAAGTGAAAACAAACCCATTTCATGGAATTCCGGATGATGATGCCAACAAACACCTCGACAAATTCATTACCATGACCCAAAGCATGAAGTGCTCCGGTATTTCTATGGATGACCTTCACCTCCAACTTTTTCCACACTCGCTTTCTCACCATGCCGAAAAATGGTTTGACCGTCTTCCTAAGAATTCTATTCATACGTGGAATGACATGACTCAACGCTTTTTATCACGCTACTTTCCCCCATCCATGGTCACTAGCCTTCATAACCAAATCAGTGGATTTATGCAAGAGAATGATGAATCGCTTTTCAATGCTTGGGAACGGTACAATGATTTGATCGACCGCTGTCCTAATCACAATATGCTCCCCGTCACTCTCATTGACACTTTCTACAATGGTCTCACTTTTCGTGATCGTGACACGATCAATGCCGCCGCCGGTGGTAGCTTTATGAAAAGGAGACCAGAGGAGTGTCGAGAGTTGATTGAAAACATGACTACTCACCACAAGAATTGGGATTCATCCGCATCCTCAAGATCTAATCAGAGAGTCAATGTTTCATCTACTTCTTCCACCACCAACATGTCCGTTGTGGAACGTGCTATTCTTGATATTAAAAAAAGTCTCCAAATTTTGACTTCTAACCAAACTCAACAAGCTAAAGCCGTTGCTATTTCTTGTGACACATGTGGTGGTCCTCATTCCTACAATGAGTGTCCGTCTACTCACGGAAATTTTTCTGAAGCCGTTAACGCAGCATACGGTACTTATCCCACAGGAGGCTATCAAGCCCGCCCTCAAGGAGACCGTGGCTTGCTAAGTTATCGTTCCAACAATTATCTTGCTCCACCTGGTTTCCCTCCTGCAAACCAAAACCAACAACAAAGCTACAACCAATCCCAATCTCGTGCAAACAATCAATATCAATCCCAACGAAACCCATACCCAACTCAGGGAAATTCCCAAGCCTACCAAGCTCCACCTCTCAATCAACCGATGGCAGTGAATCCAGAAGTCGAGACATTCATGAAGACTAATCGGGAGATGGTGACGAATCTTCAGAGTCAAGTCCGCAAGTTGAAGGGAGAAATGGCGAAACAAGGGAGCGATATTCGAGCCGAGCTTAGGAATGATATGGCCAAACACAGCGATGCAATCAATGCAAACATGCAAAACTCTTTTAATAATCAAGCTGTTCACCTTCGTGATATGATTGGTTCGCTCATCCAAGGTAATCAACCCTCTTCTTCGGGTATTCTTCCGAGTAATACCGTTGCGAATCCAAGAGGGGAGATGAAAGCAATCACCACTCGTAGTGGAAAAAGTTATATTGAACCCGAGCTTCCTACACCTCCACCCGTGATTGTGAACAAGGAAAAAGAGCAACTTTCCCCACCTCCTTCACCTTCTGCCCCCATTTCCCCACCACCCGTGGTTGTGAGTGATCCTATTCCTTTAAAGCCTTCTTCTTCATCCAATATACCTTATCCTTCAAGGTTAAGGACAGAGAAGCAAAAGAGCAAGGATGATATTCAGGTTTCAAACATTCTAAAAATGTTTAAACAATTGAATTTTAACATCTCCTTTGCCGAGGCTCTCGCTCACATGACCAAATACGCTAAGATGTTTAAAGATCTTCTAAGTGATAAGGAAAAGCTTCTTGACATCGCTCAGACCCAACTTAACGAGAACTGCTCCGCAGTGCTCTTAAGGAAATTGCCCACCAAACTTGGTGATCCGGGTCGCTTCTTGATTCCTTGCAACTTCCCGGGAGTAGAGAATTGCATGACCCTAGCCGATCTAGGTGCCAATATAAACTTAATGCCATTAAGTGTTTGGAAGCAATTATCTCTCCCCGAGCTAGTCCCCACTAAAATGACTTTGGAATTAGCCAACCGTACGGTTGCTTATCCAGTGGGGATAACCGAAGATGTCTTTGTTGGCGTTGACAAATTCACCTTCCCGGTGGATTTTGTTGTCGTTGATTACGAGATGGACCCTCGTGTTCCATTAATCGTTGGACGTCCATTCCTAAGGACCGGTCGCACTCTCATTGATGTAGCCGTGGGCGAAATAATTATGAGAGTTGGTGACGATAAAATTGTCTTCAACATGGGTAAGATTTCTAAGCAACCTTATTCATATGAGAGTGTTAATGCTATTGATGTTCTCGATGAGGCTTGAAGAACATTTTCATGATGCTTGCAAAAGTAATCTCTCTTCTCTACCCAATGTTGAGACCGTTGCCTCAATTGCTCCAGCATTGACTCCTTTTAGGGAAAGTGACTTGGATGATTTCGAAGCTAGCTTGGGTCCTCTCGATATTAAGTATGATAATTTGTCCACCAATTGGGATGAAGACATTCGTACTATTGAGAGACTTCTCAATGAGGACCCGTTCTCTCCTCCTGCTCCTAAAAAGGTGACTAATGATGATCCATCGTTAGTTTCACCATCTATTGAGGATCCTCATACTCTTGAGCTTAAGGACCTACCTCCTCATCTTGAGTACGTTTTCCTGGAAGACGACGAGAAGCTACCGGTCATCATCGCAAAGGATCTGAAAGAAGACGAAAAAGCCCGACTTGTCGCTGTGTTGAAGAAGCATAAAAGAGCTATCGCTTGGAAAAACTCCGACATCCGTGGAATTGATCCTCACTTCTGCACACATAAAATTCTCATGGAGGACGACTTTAAGCCCACAATTCAAAGCCAACGAAGGGTGAATCCTAAAATCCATGAAGTTATCAAAAAAGAAGTTATCAAACTTCTTGATGCGGGTATGATTTACCCTATTTCGGATTCACCATGGGTTAGTCCAGTCCATTGTGTGCCTAAGAAAGGCGGCATCACCGTTGTGCCCAATGCAAACAACGAGTTGATTCCTACCCGTCTCGTTACTGGGTGGAGAGTTTGTATAGACTACCGCAAACTCAATGATGCCACGAGAAAGGATCATTTCCCTCTACCTTTTATGGACCAAATGCTTGAACGTTTAGCGGGTAATGAATATTACTGCTTTCTTGATGGTTTCTCGGGTTATTTTCAAATACCCATCGATCCCCAAGATCAAGAGAAGACAACATTCACTTGTCCCTATGGCACCTTTGCTTATAAAAGAATGCCTTTTGGCTTATGCAATGCCCCTGGGACTTTCCAAAGGTGCATGTTGGCTATCTTCCATGACATGGTTGAGAAAACCATGGAAGTCTTCATGAATGATTTCTCGGTCTTTGGGGATTCCTTCTCTTCTTGCCTTGCCAATTTGGAACGTATGCTTAAGCGGTGCGAAGACACTCGCCTTGTTCTGAATTGGGAAAAATGCCATTTTATGGTAAAAGAAGGCATTGTGCTAGGACACAAAATCTCTAAAGCCGGTCTTGAAGTCGACCGTGCTAAAGTAGATGTCATAGCCAAATTACCCCCACCTTCAACCGTGAAGGGTGTGAGAAGTTTTCTGGGTCATGCGGGTTTTTATCGACGATTCATTAAGGATTTCTCTAAAATCGTTCGCCCGATGACCCACCTCTTGGAAAAAGATACTCCTTTTATCTTTTCTAAAGAGTGTCTTGAAGCCTTCAATCTCCTTAAGGATAAGCTAACTAAGGCACTGGTCTTGGTTACCCCTAATTGGGAGCTGCCTTTTGAATTGATGTGCGATGCTAGCGACTTTGCTATTGGTGCGGTTTTGGGCCAAAGAGTGAATAAACACTTCCAACCAATCCACTATGCTAGCAAAACAATGACGGGGGCTAAATTGCATTATACGACAACCGAAAAATAGCTTTTAGCTGTTGTCTATGCTTTTGAGAAATTTCGCCCCTATCTTGTTTTATCCCCCACCATCGTATACACGGACCATTCCGCGTTGAAGTACTTGATGACAAAGCATGATTCTAAGCCAAGACTTCTTCGCTGGGTTTTACTCCTTCAAGAATTCAACATTGAAATTCGTGACAAGAAGGGAGCAGAAAACCTGGCCGCGGATCATCTGAGTCGACTTGAGGATCCATATCAGGGGGATCATCCGAACAAAGAGATCAATGACTCTTTCCTCCTTGAGACCTTAATGTCTATAAACCTCAATCTTGATGACACCCCGTGGTTTGCGGACATTGCAAACTACTTAGCGGGTGGTATTCTCATCAAAGGGTTAACATCCCAACAAAAGAAGAAGTTCTTGAATGATGTTAAGACTTACTTTTGGGATGACCCTTATCTATTCAAACAGTGTTCTGATCTGATTATTCGTCGATGTGTTGACGGACCGGCAGCTTTTGACATTCTCCAAGCTTGCCACAAAGGACCCACCGGTGGTCACTTTGGTCCCAACTACACCGCTAAGAAAGTGTTTGATTCTGGATTCTATTGGCCCACCATTTATCGTGATGCTCACGAAATGGTTAAGCATTGTGATGCTTGCCAACGTCAGGGCAAGATCACACATAAGGATGAGATGCCTCAAAATTTCATACAGGAATGTGAAATCTTTGACGTCTGGGGCATCGACTTTATGGGGCCATTTCCATCATCTAAAGGGAACAAGTACATCCTCGTCGCCGTCGACTACGTTTCTAAATGGGTTGAAGCTAAGGCTCTTCCTACGAATGATGCGAGGGTGGTTGTGAACTTTTTGAAGCAGCTTTTCGCTCGATTTGGCGTTCCTCGTGCTATCATCAGTGACCGCGGGACTCATTTTTGCAACAATCAATTTGCACGAGTCATGGCTAAGTATGGTGTCAATCACCGTCTTTCCACCGCCTATCATCCCCAAACCAATGGGGAAGCCGAGATTTCCAACCGTGGCTTGAAGAGAATTTTTGGAGCGTACTGTGGGAGAGCATCATGCCGCGTGGGCCGATAAGTTAGATGATGCTCTGTGGGCTTTCCGTACTGCTTGCAAGACCCCGATCGGTTGTACACCTTATCCTCTTGTGTACGGGAAAGCCTGCCACCTACCCATCGAGCTGGAACATAAGGCGCACTGGGCCTTGAAGTGGGCTAACTTCGACATCAACAAAGCCGGTGATCATCGCAATGTTCAACTCAACGAGCTAAATGAACTGAGGAATGAAGCCTATAAGAACTCGCTGATATACAAGGAGAAGACCAAGATCATTCATGACGCTAAAATCAAGAACCAAGAGTTCCACGTTGGTGATCAAGTCTTACTCTTTAACTCTCGGTTGAAGATCTTCTCTGGCAAGTTGAAGAGCCGCTGGTCTGGTCCATTCACCGTCACCAAAGTCTTTCCTTATGGGACCATTGAGCTTTCTCAGCCGAATGGGCCCAATTTCAAGGTGAATGGCCAGCGTCTGAAGCTGTATTTTGGTGAGGACATCTCCCATGAGATGATTCCATCCCTCACCACGTTCCCCATGAACTAAAATTGGGTCGAGTCAGGCTCATGACTCGGTGAACAAAAACAAGCGCTTCTCGGGAGGCAACCCATGTTCTATCCTTTACTGCTTTCATAATAAGTGTAGGGGAGCCCCGCATATGTTTGTTGTCTTGTTTCTTGTGTTGTGCAGGGATTAAAGCTTCAGAGAGCATCTTGATGACTTTTGACGAACCGTGATACCGTGTTTCCTATCTTCCCGGTTCTATCCTAAACTCTCGTGATTCAATATTTCATATTTTATATGTTCACATTGAATTCACTTTAGTTGTCCTTTCCTTAGCAAGATTTAAACAAAGTGCACAATGTCCTAAGTGTAGCGGAGTTTACTCCCACATGCTTAAACATTGAGGACAATGTTTATCTCAAGTGTAGGGGGGACTTCTATCGAAGTAAGTGGTCTTTTCCATGAATTTGCCCTCATTTTAACCGGAAAATTTGATTTTTCGACATTTTTAAAAATTTTTAATCTATTTTGGCCTAGTTGTATAGTTGTATTTGCCTTTGTTATGTTTATTTTCTCTCCATTGCTAGAATAGTTTTTCAATAAAGTGGTTTTAGATTTTTCTTAGTCGTGAACATTTTGACTCAACCCGAGTTTTCTTGCCTAAGTTACTCTAGCTAGTATCCTTAACATGTTTAAGTCAAGTTTTGCTAGGCTTTTATATAGGGAGCTATAAAACGCGAAAGTCTTAACTCTCACGGGTTAAGAACAAGAACTTTTCGCAAGTTCCTATAATTGATCCTAGAGAGTCGTTTATCAAGGGAACTTTAAAATGCGATTTCTAAACTTGAAAGAGTCTAAGAATTGGCAAGATCCTATAGGCGACTCGAAAACCCAAAACATTGATTTAATTGGCTAAGCATCCACGAGTCTCATTCCTTGAGATTTTAAACTATGGAGAACTAGAGATGATAGAGTCAATTATAAGTTCGGTATTCTTTCGTAAATTTATGTGAGTTAATTATGAGCCTATTCTCCCTCCGCTTGTTAATGAATTTATCTGCAATAAGTAAGGTTGTACGATTTAAAAGGTTACTTAGCTTCTAGCCCCAGATCGTTTAAAAGCTGCTCGGTACGGATTAGAGTTCATAGCCAAGGCATAACTTATTGAAGCGGGATGAGAAGATTGGCGAGTCCGAAAAGGCCCTAACAAGGCATGAGGGCTACATTTTGTTGCTAAAGATCCAAAAGTGATGTGAAGAATCATTTATCGAAAATCAATATGAAGGATCGAGACACACGACGAAAAGCAAGAACTCCCCAAAAGTCATGGAGAAGTCTATCCGAAAAGACCCTAACAAGGGATGAGGATAAATAGATCCAAGTCCTAAAAGGAGGTGGATCGTTGTATATCAAAGTCCAAAATAAAGATTGGAGAAAAATGAAGAAGTCGTGGTCCAGAGATGAAGAATCTCTCAAAACTTCAAGTGAAGAAATTCCTATTATGAAGAGAAGACCATTATTTCAAGAACGTCTCTCAAAGATTCGAAGTATGAAGTCGCTGCCAAATATCGGTCCGAGAAAGGTCTCAAATCGCGAAGCGATTTATGCCAAGATATGAACTTTATGAGGTCCCGAGAAGCAGTTTTAAAAGATTTGGTCCTTGAGCTAACTATTGATTAAATCGTTCACTTTATTTTCGGCCTAAATAACTATCGAAATAAGTCAAACAATGCATCCTCGTGATCATTCAAGACAAAATAAAATATAAGAGATACACCTAGGAATAAGGGAGTCTAAGTGAGTAATTGGCCCACATGAGTTCGTGATAGTTTGCTAACTTATAATAACAATGATCTCGTTTTTAAGCTTGGTATGGGGAACGTGAAACTTGAGGATGATAAACGTTCATGGCTGCCAAAACCAATGTAAGTTTTAAATTTCTTTGCTTATTCTATCTTTTTATGTTTAGTATCTAATAAAGGCCAAGGTGGGTTATTTATGATGGAAAATGTAAACCGTGCTTTAAAATTAATGCATTGCATGAGGGCATTGCAATGGTCAAGTGTAGGGGATTTAATAAGTGTGAAAACACTTATCCCTTTACTACTTGTTTCCAATAATAACAAGACCAAAACGTGTGATTTATGTCGTAAAAGTCGGAATTATACGTGGTTTGTGTTTTTATTATGTTTTAGGACCAAATTATGAAAAAGGAAGAAAACACGGGATTTCACGGGCTTTTTATCGAAGAAAACGGGAAAAGACGAAGTCAAAAGATCAAGAGTGAAAAATGAACGGAAGTCCAAGGCCTATTCTGAAGATCTATCGAAGAAAAAAGTCAAAAGGCGGAAGTTTAACGAAGTCGAAGAACTTAAGTCTTATAGAAGAAGAAAATTCAAAGACAAGTTCAAATCTCGAGACAACAAAGACAAAGAATTAAAGTCGAGTCGAGAAAACGTGAAGAAAGCAAGAAAGAAGATGCAACACATGCACTCCTTCCACCTTCCCTATAAATACCCTCCTAATAGTCATTAGGAGAGGAGTTAGTGAATTAGCTAGTTTTTATTTTTCTTAGTTTTCTCTAGTTTTAGAGAGAGAAAGTCTTAAACTTTCTCTCACTAAACTTCATCTTCTTTCTTAATCTTTCAAGATTAAACTCTTTGTATTGCTTATTTCATTAATAAAAGTTCTAATTTAAGCTTTTAATCCTTATTCTCATTCTACTTTTCTTTGATTTTAGATTGATTTTGGTGCGATAATCATATGATCCGTGTTGTTCTATTTGATTTCGTGCTTAAAAAGTTAATCTTTTGATCGTTCCATAAGTTTTCATTTGATTAAGCTTTAAGACTTTTGAGCTTATTGGCTTATTTTTATGATTATCTTATTTTCTTATTAAAAGTTTTCTTAAAAAGTTCATGTTTTTATTGTTTGATCCAAAAGTTTGTTGATTTTCGAGTTAGATAAGTTGATTAGAGTGCTTATTTGATTCGGATTTGTTTGATTCGTTCTAGTTTTGGGAATAAGCTTGTCAAAATAGCTTATTTCTTAGCTTATAACCGAATTCCACAATTTTCGGAAAGGGTACAACTCCCTTTTCCGATCTACATTCCGAGCAGCCACCCCTTTTCCGATTTGCCAATCGGAAAAGGGTTTCTCCTTATTCCGATTTGCCCAGTTGTTATTCCGATCTGGTCATCTTTGTGATATTCCGATTGTGTCAAAGTTTCAGTTATTCCGACGGGAAGTCTTTCGCATATTCCGATTGAGGGTGTTATTAAACATTCCGATTGTGAGTTTCTGCTTAGTATTCCGATTGGCACCCATTAGTAATATTCCGATTGACCCCCTTTGTGGACATTCCGATTGCACTTCCACCCAACTTTCCGATCAACCGATCGGAATACATTCCGATCGGGACTCCTTTTTAGAGCTTATTCCGATTGTTTGAATTTGTTTGATATTCCGATCTTACTTTCTTTAGTACTTATTTTTAGAGAGTTTTTCCAAGTGTTAGTTTTATTTAGTGTGCTAGTGCTTTTCCATTGTCACCTTTGAGTTTTCATGCATTTATTTTTACTTATCATTTTAGTATTGATCCTTATTCTTCCATTTTACTCAACGACACTTTAATTACTTGCTAAATAGTTTAAAATAGACAAACAAACCAAACCATTCTCTTGATTTACCAAAAGACGATTGAGTCACACTTTAGACCGGTTTTCAATTCGAAAAGTCTCGGACGATAAGATTTTATACCTAGCCAAAAGCGAAGTATCAATGCCATTAAGTTGATATTGGTGCAATTTTCACTAGAGGGTCTGGCTAAGCATTGGTTAGATACACAACCACCCGAGAGCATTACCACATGGGATGGTTTCACTAAGAAGTTTTTGAACAAGTTCTTTCCCCCATCTGAGACTACGGCTTTGAGGAACTTAATTATAGGCTTTCAACAAAAACCTATTCAAATATTTAGTGATGCTTGGGAGGAGTATAGAGAGTTATTGAGGAGATGCCCTAACCATGGATTAGATGAAGTTCACCAAATCAATACTTTCTACAATGGCCTTAGACCTCATCACCAAGACTAACTCAATGCTTCCGCGGGAGGAAATATTCTTCTTAAATCCATTCAAGACGCTTGGAACATAATTGAGACTAAAGCAATGGTGCAAACTAACACACAATTTGATGAGAGAGTACATGTCATTCAAGAAGGAGGTTCTAAACCATTTGAGACTCAACTTATTTCATCCATCCAAGAATTGACTCAAGCTCAAAAGGAAAGTCAAACATTTATGCAAAACACACAAAAGATGCAACAAACCATGATGAATGACTTTATGAAACTTTCTTTGGGCAATAATTCCACCAATGATGTGCATGCTATTACTCTTTCATGTGAGACTTGTGGAGGTCCCCATTCATATCAACAATGTGATAAGGTGCAAGGATATCAAGGGGAGTGTTATGCATACTAATAGGAACATAGAGAACATTTCAAACCCAACATTAATCAAAATAACCTTTCTTATAAGTCTCAAAACTACCTTGCACCACCGGGATTCCCACCCCAAACACCCACCCAACTTCAAAAAAATCCCCCTCAATTGTTACAAAGGAACCAAGGTCCAAGATCACAATACCAAGGGAACAATTACAAAGCACCCAACACCTTTCACAATCAAGGAAATAAATTTTATCCACCAAATCAACGATTTAATGCACCACCTCCAATCTATCTAAACCAAGGTTTTTATCAAGGGAATGTGCAACCTAACCCCATGGATTTGATTCTTCAAAAGCTTACTTCCTATGAGAGACAAATGAAAGAGGCTCAAGAGGAAAACAACAAAAAATTTGCTCTTCTTCACAACCAAATTATGCATAATCAAAGACCACAAGGGGCTCTACCATCTAACACACAAACAAACCCGAGGGCAAATGTGAATGCTATTACAACAAGAAGTGGAAAAACAACAAATGATCTTTCACCTCCTACACCTTCTATTGTTAAACCCACTTTGGTTCCAACTTGTGATAAACCTTCTACATCTACTTCACCACCTCCAAACTCTACTACTTCATCAACCACACCTTCTCAACCTATTCCTACTTCTCCTTTACCTTCCACAACTCCCAATGAAGAAGCTAACAAAGAAAAATCTTCCACTACAACACCTACAACACCTACACCTAAACCAAATCTTCCTTACCCTTCAAGATTGAAAAAGGAAAAATTAAAGAACAAGGATGATATCCAAGTCTCAAATTTCTTAAGGATGTTCAAGCAACTCAACATAAACATCTCCTTTGCGGAAGCTCTTGCTTACATGCCAAAATATGCTAAGATGTTCAAGGATTTACACTCCAACAAGGAAAAATTGGTTGATTTTCCCAACACATCCCTTAATGAAAATTGTTCCACCGTGTTACTCAAAACCCTACCAACAAAACTTGGAGATTCGGGGCGCTTTTTGATACCTTGTAATTTTCTCGGGGTGGAAAATTGCATGGCTTTGGCGGATCTAGGGGCAAGCATAAACCTCATGCCTTTATCGGTCTGGAAAAAACTCTCTCTTCCCGAGCTCACTTCCACTAGGATGACACTTGAGTTAGCCAACCATACCATAGCTTACCCAGTAGGTATCGCGGAGGATGTGATTGTAGGTGTGGATAAGTTTACCTTTCCTTCCGACTTTTTAGTGGTTGATTATGACATGGACCCTAGAGTTCCTTTGATTGTTGGTAGACCATTTTTGACAACGGGTCGTACTTTAATAGATGTGGCAGAGGGAGAACTAACTATGAGAGTTGAGCATGAGAAAGTGGTGTTTAAGTTAGGGAAAGTGTGTGATAAGAAAGTGATTAAGGATTCTAAACCTTGTGATATTAACATAGTTGATGTGCTAGATGAGGTGTGTGATGAGCATTTTCATGATGCTTGCAAGAGTAATAGTGAGAATATGCCCCATGTTGAGACCGTGGCCTCAATTGCTCCCTCCTTAACACCTTTTGGAGAGAGTGATTTCCTCTTGGAGGAATGTGAGTCCAACTTTATTGGTAATGATGATTCTCTCCTCAATAGGGAAGAAGATATTCTCACTATCCAAAAGTTGCTCAATGAGGACCCAATTCCTTCACCCATTCCTCAAGAAGTAACCAATGATGATCCATCCATAGTAAAGTCCTCCATAGAGAGTCCACCTCCACTTGAACTTAAGGACCTTCCATCCCACCTAGAGTATGCTTTCTTAGAGGGAAAATACCAATTACCCGTGATCATTGCTAAATAGTTGAAAGAGGATGAGAAAGAGAAACTCATAGAAGTCCTTAAGAAACATAAGCAAGCCTTAGCATGGAAAATATTCGACATAAGGAGAATTGATCCACATTTTTGTACACACAAAATCCTTATGGAGGCTGATTACAAACCCGCCATTCAGAGCCAAAGAAGGGTTAACCCAAAAATCCATGAGGTCATTAAAAAGGAAGTTATCAAACTCCTTGATGCGGGCATGATTTACCCCATTTCTGACTCTCTATGGGTTAGCACGGTACATTGTGTTCCTAAAAAGGGAGGAATCACTGTAGTACCCAATCAGAACAAAGAGCTCATACCTACGAGACTTGTTATGGGTTGGAGAGTTTGTATTGATTATAGGAAGCTCAACGAGGCTACTAGGAAAAATCACTTCCCATTGCCTTTTATGGACCAAATGCTTGAACGCTTAGCGGGAAATGAGTACTATTTCTTTCTTGATGGATTTTAGGGCTATTTTCAAATACCCATTGACCCTAAGGATCAAGAAAAGACCACATTCACTTGTCCCTACGGTACATTTTCCTACAAGAGAATGCCTTTTGGCTTGTGTAATGCACTGGGGACATTTCAAAGGTGTATGATGGCAATTTTCCATGATATGATTGAGCAAACTATGGAGGTTTTCATGGATGATTTCTCCATCTTTGGAGATTCATTTACCTCTTGTCTCACCAATTTAGAACGAATGCTTACACGGTGTGAGGAAACCCGTCTAGTTCTTAATTGGGAGAAATGTCATTTTATGGTGAAAGAGGGAATTGTCTTGGGACACAAGATATCCAATAAGGGATTAGAAGTGGATCGAGCTAAAATTGATGTGATTGCTAAGCTTCCCCCACCCACTACGGTTAAGGGTGTAAGGAGTTTCTTAGGTCATGCGTAGTTTTATAGACGCTTCATACAAGATTTTTCTAAGATAGCAAGACCGATGACTCACCTCTTGGAAAAAGTGTCTCTGATACAAGAAATTTTGTATGTAAAAAGTTATCGTCACAGTCTCTTCGAATTGAAAAATGGATTAAAGTACGACTCAGTTGTCTTTGGTGAAACAAATAGTTGTGTCATTGTGGTAATTAAAAAATGCAAAAACTTTAAAGTAAAGAGCAGGTAAAATTAATCTAAATCTAATTTAAAATAAATGACGGGAATTTAAAAGCGTGACGAAAAATTAAAAGGCACTAAAAGTAAATAACGCAAACTTAAAACTACCCTAAAGGCAAACTTAAAACGCAACTAAAACATAAACTAAGGCAAGGCTTAAAATAAATCTAAGGCAAGTAAACTTAAAGTGCGACTAAGTAAAAAGGCAGGAAAAGTAAAGCTTAAAAAATAAAAACTTAAAAACTGAAACTAAAAAGAACCTTAAAACAGCTCATTCGGAATAATCCTTCGTTCGGAATAATCACTCATCCGGAATGTCACCTTCATTCGGAATGATTCTTCTTCACTCTGAATATTAACCAAAACCCTAGATCCGGAATAAAATGCTCACTCGGAATAATGGTTCATCCGGAATATGTCACTTATCCGAAATATTCACTATTCCGAATGAACACCTTTGATTCGGAAGAAGTTTTGATCCGGAATGTTGCTTAATCGGAATAAATCCTCGAACCTTCGTTCGGAATGTTCCGAATGAACCCTTGATCCGGAATATTAAATTATTCCGAATAAACACTTTGATTCGGAATACAAGTATTCCGAATGAATGCCCTTGATCCGGAATGTTTCTTTTGTTTGGAATGTTTTCCTCACTCGGAATATATTGCTGATCCGGAATATGTCACTTATTCGGAACAAGCCCTTTATTCGGTATATGCAACAAACACCCTTCGTTCGGAATGTCCTGCTTGATTCGGAACAATCAACAAAATTCCTTCACTCGGAATATTTGGCTTTGATCCGGAATAACCTGGAAAATGAACAGAAACGAAGAACACGGGACAAAGAAAATACGAATCTAATCCAAAACTAAATCAAAATCAACCAAAAGATTAAACAAGATTAATAACAAATAATCAACTAATGATAATCTATCAATCCAAATCAATCAAACTAACAATACTAACCACAATAATCAAAACCCACTTTAATCAAATCAATAAAACATCAAAAACATGAACATGAACATAAATCATAAAGATTAAAGATCAAATAAGAAAGGAAGATAAAAGATTGACAATAAAAAGTAAAGATTAACAACAATTAAAAGGAAACTTACATGAAATTAAAGGTATTTAAGGTGCAAGACAAGTATTTAAATTTGACAATTAAGTAAATGACATGTATTTAAATGTGCAAGGAAATGAAAATGGAAGAACTAGTGTCACTCTAGCCAACAAAAACAAATGGAATGAAATGAAAACTATATATAGGGGATTAGGGAGGTGCTTAGAGGAAGCTTCCTCCCCTCTTTCTTCTTTCTTTAATTGCATCATTAAGTCCTTAATCTTCTTAGTTCTTCGACTTTAATGACTTTGTCTCGGGATTTCTTTAAACTCCTCTTGAAATTTCTTAATAAAATTAGACTTGAGTTCTTCGGCTTTTAGTAAACTTCCGTCTTTTGACTTTTTCTTCGATAAATCTTTAGAATTGGTATTGGACTTCCGTTCTTTTTGCACTCTTGATTTCTTGACTTCGTCTTTTGTCTTTTTCTTTGATAAAAGCCCGTGAATGCCCGTGTTTTCTCCCCTTTTCACATTTTTGACCTAAATCACAAAAAAAAACACAAACCACACATAATTCCGACATTTGTGACCTAAAATACACGTTTTGGCTTGGTTATTATTGTAGTTAAGTGGTAAAAAGGATGGGTGTTTACACACCTATCAAATCCCCTACACTTGACCATTGCAATGTCCTCATGCAATGCATTAGTTACAAAGCACGATTATATTTTCCATCTTAATCAATCCATAATGGCCTTTATTAAAGAGATAGAAAATTATAAGCATTCAAAGTAAAGAAATAAAAAACATACCTTCGGGTTTTGGAAATGTCATGAATGATCATCATCCTCAAGTTTTCACTTTCTCCAAACCAAGCTTAAAAATGAGATCATTGTTATTATAAGTTAGCAAACTAACACGAACTCATGTGGGCCAATTATTTACTTAGACTCCCTTATTCATAGGTTTATCTCTTATATTTTATTGTTATTTAGGCTGAAAATAAAGTGGGACGATTTAATCAATAGTTAGCTAAAGGACAAAATCTTTTAAAACTGCTTCTCGGGACCACATAAAGTTCATATCTTGGCATAACTCGCTTCGCGATTTGAGACCTTTCTCGGGCCGATATTTGGCAGCGACTTCATACTTCAAATCTTGTGAGACGTTCATGAAATAATGATCTTCTCTTCATAATAGGAATTTATTCACTTGAAGTTTTGAGAGATTCTTCGTATTTAGACCATGACTTCTTCATTTTTCTCCAATCTTTACTTGGGATTTTGATATACAACGATCCGCCTTCTTTTTGGACTTGGATCTATTTATCCTCATACCTTGTTAGGGCCTTTTTGGATAGACTTCTCCATGATCTTTTGGGGAGTATTTGCTTTTCGTCGTGTGTCTCGATCCTTCATATTGATTTTTGATAAATGATTCTTCACATCACTTTTGGATCTTTAGCAACAAAATGTAGCCCTCATGCCTTGTTAGGGCCTTTTCGGACTCGCCAATCTTCGCATCCCGCTTCAATAAGTTATGCCTTAGCTATGAACTCTAATCCATACCGAGCAACTTTTAAACGATCTTGGGCTAGAAGCTAAGTAACTTTTCAAATCGTACAACCTTATTTATTGTAGATAAATTTATTAGCAAGCGATGGGAGAATAGGCTTATAATTAACTCACATAAATTCACGAAAGAATACCAAACTTATAATTGACTCTATCATCTCTCGTTCTCCACAATTTAAAATCTCAAGGAATGAGACTCGTGGATGCTTAGCCTATTAAATCAAAGTTTTGGGTTTTCGAGTCGTCTATAGGATCTTGCAAACTCTTAGACTTTTTCAAGTTTAGAAATCGCATTTTAAAGTTCCCTTGATAAACGACTCTCTAGGATCAGTTATAGGAACTTGAGAAAAGTTCTTGTTCTTAACCCGGGAGAGTTAAGACTTTCGCGTTTTAAAGCTCCCTATATAAAAGCCTAGCAAAACTTGACTTAAACACGTTAAGGATACTAGCTAGAGTAAACTTAGATAAGTAAACTCGGGTTGAGTCAAAAGATTCACAACGTTTGATAATTAAAACCACTTTATTAAAATTTTATTCTAGCAAAGAAGGAAAAATAACTATACAAAGGTAAAAACTAATAGGCCAAAATAGATCAAAAATTTTGAAAAATGTCGAAAAATTGATTTTCCGGTTATAATGAGGACAAATACAAGGAAAAGGCCACTTAACTTCGATAGAAGTCCCCCTACACTTGATATAAATATTGTCCTCAATGTTTAAGCATGTGGGAGTAAACTCCCCTACACTTAGGACATTGTGCACGTTATTTAAATCTCGCTAAGGAAAAGACAACTAAAGAGATTCCTATTTTAATATTGAGAAATATAAAATAGTGAATCGAAAAGAGTTTAGGATAGAACCGGGAAAATGGGAACACGGAATCACGGGTCGTCAAAAATCGTCAAGAGTGGATCTTTGAGTGCTTGAATCCCTGAATAGAAGAAGAGATGAAATAGCAAACACCAACGGGTCTCCCCTACACTTAGGATAAAGATAGCTAAAAGATAGATACATGGGTTGCCTCCTAAGAAGTGCTTGATTTTGTTCACCGAGTCGTGAGCCTGACTCGACCTTGATTATCATAGGAAGAAGCATGAAACATATCCACCGGGATCAAATACATAGTTTTCGTGCATCAGATAGCACAAGCTTAAGGCGAACAAGGCAAGCCAAAAAAGAGTAGGCAAGGTTCCCTTAAGCAAAGATGGAGCACGGTGGAAGCAAGGGTGAAGTGGTGCAAGCATATCTTCATAAGTTCCAAAGATCTTTCCTTTTATTTCATCAGATGGATACTGAGATGGCTGAAAAATATCGATACCGGGGTCGAACACCTTTTCCTTTAAGGGAAAATAGCACTCAGGCTTAGAAGAATTTGAAGATGATCCGCTAAGAAAATGCACAACCTCGTCCTCAGAAGGTGGACAAAGAGGTGTCAAATCATACGTGCTGCGGATGTTGGTGTCGTCTGGTTGCTTCTCCTTTGAAAGAATTTTCTTCAAATCCGAAGTAGGACCAAGACCATAATCATCAAAGTCTAAAGGAGGAGCATCACTCTCATGAGGGAAGTATGTATTGAGAAAAGCAGAAAAGTCTTCCTCAAATGAGTAGTCATCCAAAGTAGGATCAAGTGATGGCGGAGGATCTTCATCATGTGAAGAATCACTCGAGAGAGTAACGGCCTCATCAAAATCATCATAAGTGGGCATGTCGGGATACTCGGAAGTAAAATCATCATAATCATCTTCATCATAGCTAGAATCATAATCATAAGCATCATAGATCGGTGGAGAATCATATATGGGTGAAGGTTCCAAATTGGAGAGAGAATCATCCACATCATCTTGAAAAAGTGGATTATCATTGCAAGAATCGAATAGAGGATTGTTGTGGATTATCATTTATGGTTTTTTTTTTTGAAATTTTTAAGCAAGAAAAATAACGCTCACGAATGAACGGATCCCAAAAAGCAACGCGTCTCTCACAAAAAACCGTTAATCTTTACGAAAAGAGCCGACAGCGGCGCCATTTGATAGAAGAAATTTTGTATGTAAAAAGTTATCGTCACAGTCTCTTCGAATTGAAAAATGGATTAAAGTGCGACTCAGTTGTCCTTGGTGAAACAAATTGTTGTGTCGTTGTGGTAATTAAAAAGTGCAAAAACTTTAAAGTAAAGAGCAGGTAAAATAAATCTAAATCTAATTAAAAATAAATGACGGGAAATTAAAAGCGTGACAAAAAATTAAAAGGCACTAAAAGTAAATAACGCAAACTTAAAACTACCCTAAAGGCAAACTTAAAACGCAACTAAAACTTAAACTAAGGCAAGGCTTAAAATAAATTTAAGGCAAGTAAACTTAAAGTGCGAATAAGTAAAAATGCGGGAAAAGTAAAGCTTAAAAAATAAAAACTTAAAAACTGAAACTAAAAAGAACCTGAAAACAGCTCATTCGGAATAATCCTTCGTTCGGAATAATCACTCATCCGGAATGTAACCTTCATTCGGAATGATTCTTCTTCACTCGGAATATTAACCAAAACCCTTGATCCGGAATAAAATGCTTACTCGGAATAATGGTTCATCCAGAATATGTCACTTATCCGGAATATTCACTATTCCGAATGAACACCTTTGATTCAGAAGAAATTGTTGATCCGGAATGTTGCTTAATCAGAATAAATCCTCGAACCCTTCGTTCAGAATGTTCCGAATGAACCCTTGATCCGGAATAATAAATTATTCCGAATAAACACTTTGATTCGGAATACAAGTATTCTGAATGAATGCCCTTGATCCGGAATGTTTCTTTGGTTCGGAATGTTTTCCTCACCCGAAATATATTGTTGATCCGGAATATCAAACTGATCCGGAATATGTCACTTATTCGGAACAAGCCCTTTATTCGGAATATTCAACAAACACCCTTCGTTCGGAATGTCCTGGTTGATTCGGAACAATCAACAAAATTCCTTCACTCGGAATATTTGGCATTGATCCAGAATAACCTGGAAAATGAACATAAACGAAGAACACAGGAAAAAGAAAACATGAATCTAATCCAAAACTAATCAAAATCAACCAAAAGATTAAACAAGATTAATAACAAATAATCAACTAATGGATAATCTATCAATCCAAATCAATCAAACTAACAATACTAACCACAATAATCAAAACCCACTTTAATCAAATCAATAAAATATCAAAAACATGAACATGAACATAAAGCATAAAGATTAAAGATCAAATAAGAAAGGAAGATAGAAGATTGACAATAAAAAGTAAAGATTAACAACAATTAAAAGGAAACTTACTTGAAATTAAAGGTATTTAAGGTGCAAGACAAGTATTTAAATTTGACAATTAAGTAAATGACATGTATTTAAATGTGCAAGGAAATGAAAATGGAAGAACTAGTGTCACTCTAGCCAACAAAAACAAATGGAATGAAATGAAAACTATATATAGGGGATTAGGGAGGTGCTTAGAGGAAGCTTCCTCCCCTCTTTCTTCTTTCTTTAATTGCATCATTAAGTCCTTAATCATCTTAGTTCTTTGACTTTAATGACTTTGTCTCGGGATTTATTTAAACGCTTCTTGAAATTTCTTCATAAAATTAGAGTTGAGTTCTTCGGCTTTTAGTAAACTTCCGTCTTTTGACTTTTTATTCGATAAATCTTCAGAATTGGTCTTGGACTTCCGTTCTTTTTTCACTCTTGATTTCTTGACTTCGTCTTTTGTCTTTTTCTTCGATAAAAGCCCATGATTGCCCGTGTTTTCTCCCCTTTTCACATTTTCGTCCTAAATCACAACAAAAACATAAACCACGCATAATTCCTACATTTATGACCTAAAATACACGTTTTAGCTTGGTTATTATAGTATTTAAGTGGTAAAAAGGATGGGTGTTTACACACCTATCAGTCTCCTTTCATTTTCAACAAAGAGTGTTTGGATTCTTTTGAAACTCTTAAAGAGAAATTGACTAAGGCTCCCGTTTTGGTTTCTCCAAATTAGGAATTACCTTTTGAGCTTATGTGTGACGCTAGTGATTATGCGGTGGGGGCCGTGTTAGGACAAAGAGTGAATAAGAATTTTCAACCTATACACTATGCTAGTAAAACCATGACCGGTGCACAACTTCATTATACTACCACGGAAAAAGAGTTGCTTGCTATAGTTTATGCCTTTGAGAAATTTAGATCGTACCTTGTGCTATCCAAAACCATAGTGTATACGGACCATTCCGCTCTCAAATACCTTATGACAAAGCAAGATGCTAAGCCTAGGCTTTTGAGATGGGTTTTATTACTCCAAGAGTTTAAGATAGAGATTCGAGATAAGAAAGGAGCCGAGAATTTTGCGGTGGATCACTTCAGTAGACTTGAGCATCCTTTTCAAGGAGATTTTCCTCATAAGGATATCAATGAATCCTTTCCATTATAGGAGCTCATGTCTATCTCTTCTCAAGAGGATGCCCACTTGGTTTGCGGATATTGCAAACTATCTTGTGGGGAATGTGCTTATAGTGGGTCTTACTTCACAACAAAAGAAGAAATTTCTAAAGGAAGTGAAGTATTACTTTTGGGATGTTCCTTACCTCTTTAGGCAATGTGCGGACCAAATCATTAGACGGTGTGTAGATGGGCCCGAGGCATTTAAGATTTTAGAAGCTTGTCATAAGGGACCTACGGGTGGACATTTTGGGCCCAACTATATCACCAAGAAAGTATTTGATTCGGGTTGCTATTGGCCTTCCATTTACAAAGATGCCCAAGAGATGGTGAAATTTTGTGATGTATGTCAAAGACAAGGAAAAATTACACAACGTGATAAGATGCCACAAAACTTCATTCAAGAGTGTGAGATTTTTGATGTGTGGGGAATAGATTTTATGGGACCGTTTCCATCTTCCAAGGGAAATAAGTATATACTCGTAGCTGTGGATTATGTGTCAAAATGGGTTGAGGCCAAAGCCTTACCTACTAATGATGATCGAGTTGTTGTGTAATTTTTGAAGCAATTGTTTGCTAGATTTGGTGTACCTCGGGCCATCATAAGTGATCGTGGTACACAATTTTGTAATGATCAATTCACGAGAGTTATGAAGATATATGGAATTAATCATAGACTTTCTACCGTGTATCACCCTCAAACCAATGGTCAAACTGAGGTCACAAATCGTGGTTTAAAGAGAATTTTGGAAAGAAGGGTGGGAGATCATCGAGCTTCTTGGTCAGATAAGCTGGATGATGCTTTGTGGGCTTTTAGGACGGCTTTTAAGACACCAATTGGATGTACTCCATATAGGCTTGTCTATGGAAAAGCATGCCACCTCCCATTCGAGTTAGAACATAAGGCTTCTTGGGCTCTCAAGTTGGCTAACTTTGATTTAAGCCAAGCCGGCTCACATAGAAAGGATCAACTTAATGAAATGGATGAATTGAGAGCCAATGCTTATGAGAACTCATCGCTTTATAAGGAGAAGACTAAGAAATTGCATGATGCTAAGATCAAGAACCGTGAGTTTAAAGTTGGAGAGCCGGTTCTCCTCTTTATCTCAAGGTTGAAACTTTTTGCGGGCAATTGATAGGTGTGTAAACACCCATCTTTTCTACCACTTAATTACAATAATAACCCGACCAAAACGTGTATTTTATGTCTTTTATGTCGGAATTATGCGTGGTTTGTGTTTTTGTTGTGAATTAGGACGAAATTGTGAAAAGTGGAGAAAACACGAGAATTAACGGGCATTCACGGCTTTTATTGAAGAAAAAGATGAAAGACGGAGTCGAGAAGTCAAAAGTGGAAAAAGAGCGGAAGTCCAAGACCAATTCTGAAGATTTATCGAAGAAAAAGTCAAAAGACGGAAGTTTATCAAAAGTCGAGAAACTCAAGTCTATTTTATTGAAGAAATTAAAGACGAGTTCAAAAGATATCCCGAGCCACAAGTCCTTAAAGTCCAAATTTAAAAGAAAGATTAGAAGAAAAGGACTAATGACGCAATTAATGAAGATTAAATGAAGGAGGGGCTTAATCTTGCAATTAACAAGAAATGAAGGAGGGGAGGAAGCTTCCTTAATCCTCCCCTATAAATAGTTTAGATTGTTAAGCATTTTTTTTGGTTGGCTAATCGTGACAATTAGTCCTTCCACCTTTAATTACCCTGTCAATTTAAATACTTGTCCATTTAATTACCTTGTCTTGCACCTTAATTACCATTTAATTCAAGTAAGTTTTCCTTTTTAATTCTTGTCAAGCTTTATCTTTATCTTGTTAATCTCATTCTTCCTTTCTTAATCTTTGATTGTTATTGTTTATGTGTATGTTCTTGATTTTGATTGATTTATTTAAGTGGCTTTTGATTATTTTGATTAAGTTTTGTTAGTTTGATTGTTTTGGATTGATTGTTTATGTTTAAAAGTTGTTTGGTTATTAGTTTGATTTAATCTTTTTGTTGATTTGGTTGAGTTTTTGTTTGATTCGTGCCTTTCTAGTCTTCCTTGTTCTTCGGATCTCATTGCTGATCTTGCCCAGATTCGTGCCCAGCCAACATTCCGCATAGGGGTTGCCTAGTTGTGCGTTATTCGGAATATCTAATATTCCGAGTAAGAGAGTTATTCCGAATAAGGCCATACTTCGCATAAGAAGGATTTTCAGCATAGTCTTGATTATTCCGAATAGGGATAGTTTTTCCGAATAGCAGTTTATTTCGATTAAGCTGAATATTCCGAATAAGGATAGTTTTTCCGAATAGCAGTTTATTCCGATTAAGCTGAATATTCTGAATAGGGGTATCTTTCCGAATAGCCAAGAAATTCCGAACAGAGCTACTATTCCGCATAGGAGGATATTCCGAATAGGTGACAATATTCCGAATAGGCCAATTATTCCGAGTAGGGACTTTATTCCGAATAGCAAGGACTTTCCGCATAAGAACAATATTCCGAATAGGATTTGCATTCCGAATAGACAAAATATTCAGAGTAAGGTTTTATTCCGAGTAGGGACAAATATTCCGAGTAAGGCATTATTCCGAATAGGAGTTTATTCCGGATAGGGAAATTTTAGTTTTTAAGTTTCTGCCCTTTTATTTTTAAGCTTAATTTTTCCCGCCTTTTTCCTTAATCGCACTTTAAGTTTATTTGCCTTAGTTTAAGATTTAGTTTTAGTTGCGTTTTAAGTTTGCCTTAGTTAGATTTAAGTTTGCGTTATTTATTTTAGTGCCCCTTTAATTTCCGTCAAGCTTTTAATTACTTGTACAATTTACCTTGTTAGATTTAGATTTATTTTAAAGTCATTTACTTTATTTGTTCTGCACTTTTATTTTGAAACATTACAACGAAACATCTTTGTTCCACCAAAAGATAACTGAGTCACACATTAAACATAAGTTTTTCAATTCGAAGAGACATACTTAAACGAATCTTTTTAACCTGAGTAAAATCCAGTTATCAAATGGCGCCGCTGCCGGCTCTTTTCGTAAAGATCAACAGTTTTCTGTGAGAGACACGTTGCTTTTTGGGATCCGTTCACTTGTGAACGTTATTTTTCTTGCATAAAAAATTAAAAAATCATAAAAATTAAAAAAAATTCATAAAAACCATAAAAATTAAAAATATCAAAAATCCAAAAAGATTGTATCTTTATTGTGTATATATATTGTCTTTGTGTTTGGTTTTGTTTTCTTTTGCATTTTCAGGTGCATGCGTACTAGATCTTCTAATTATCAAGAGCCTGAGCCTCAGGAAGATTTAGATATGGCAGGTGTTAACAACAATAATCAACTACCGCACCTCAACAATAACAACAATTCTCTTCCACAACCCGATCTTCGGACCATGGAGGAACTTTGTCAACCAACAATGTTTGGACGAGGAGGACCGATTGCGCCGATGCAAATCAACGCTCCTGAGTTTTCGTTGAAGCACCACATGATTCAGCAAGTGCAAACAAACCCATTTAGAGGATTGCCTGATGATGATGCCAACAAACACCTCGACAAGTTCATTACAATCACCCAGAGCATGAAGTTGGCTGGTGCCACTATGGATGAGCTTCGCCTACAACTCTTTCCACACACTCTATTACATCATGCCGAGAAATGTTTTGATCGTCTCCCGAAGAATTCTATTCACACTTGGGATGACATGACTCAACGCTTTTTGTCGCGCTACTTTCCACCATCCATGGTCACAAGCCTTCGCAATCAGATCAACGGTTTCATGCAAGATCCCGATGAATCTCTTTTTGATGCATGGGAGAGATATAATGTCTTGATCGACCGTTGTCCAAACCACAACATGCTTCCGGTCACCTTGATCGATACTTTCTACAACGGATTGACTTTTCGAGATCGTGATACGATCAATGCAGCCGCCGGTGGCACATTCATGAAAAGGAGACCCGAGGAGTGTAGAGAGTTAATTGAAAACATGACTACTCATCATAAGAACTAGGATTCCTCTGCTTCTTCTAGAAATAACACGAGAGTCAATGTTTCCTCAACCTCAGCAAACCCTGAGATGACCGAACTCACACGCATGATGGCTGAAATGAGCAAAAGTATTACGCTTCTCGCTTCAAACCAACAACAACAACAACAAGTTAAAGCGGTTGCTAATCCTTGTGAAACATGTGGCGGTCCTCACTCATACACCGATTGTCCTTCGACACAAGGAAATCCGGAAAATGTGTATGCAGCTTACGGTAATTATTCACCGGAAAATTACCAAGCTAGACAACAAGGGGATAGAAATTTGCTAAGCTACCGTTCCAACAAATACCTTTCACCCGGTTTTTCTCCTCAAAACCAAAATCCCGCCAACAACTACAATAGAAGAAACCAAATCCCACCTCGTGCTTCTAACCCTTATCAACCACCCACCCAACAACACCCACCCAATAATCCCGATGTTGACTCAATCATGAGAACTCAAGGTGAGCAAATCAAGAATCTACAGAGCCAAATAATCAATTTGAAAGGAGATATCTTGAAGCAGGGTAATGACATCAGAACCGAGGTTCGTGATAATCTTCAATCCTCTTTAATCACTCAAACAGCTGAATTGAAGAATCTGTTGGCTAGTTTCTTGCCCGAAGCTCAACCTTCTTCTTCTTCGGGTTCTCTACCTTCAAACACCGTCACTAATCCGCGAGCTAATGTGAGTGCTATAACTACGCATAGTGGAATTACCATTGTCAATCCATCTACCCCACCACCATCATCTACACCTCCTCCACCACCATGTATCCCTACTCCTCCTACACATAGTAATAGTGCACCATTACCGTCTCCGCCTCGTCATGACGATGTATCTCGGAAGGACCCTTCAACATCACACCCTTCAACATCACACCCTTCAACATCACAACCTTCACCTAACCCTTATCAACCTAGAATCCCATACCCTTCTCGTATAGGCAAGACCAATGATCTAACAAAGGAGGACTCGTAAATAACCAAATATATCAATATGATTTCTCAAATGGGATTCAGCATTAGTTTCCTTGAAGCACTTGTCCACATGACCAAATTTGTTAAAGCATTTAAGGAATTGCTTAACAAGAAGGAGAAGCTGCTTGAACTCGCCAACACACGATTAAATGAAAACTGCTCTGTAGTAATTCTTAAAGAACTTCCGGAAAAACTTGGAGATCTCGGTCGTTTTGTGTTGCCTTGCGTGTTCAACAAAACTGAAGAATTTACTGCCCTTGCCGATCTCGGGGCTATTATTAATCTTATGCCACTGAGTGTTTGGAAAACACTATCTTTACCCGACCTCATTCCAACAAAGATGACTCTTGAACTTGCAAATCGCACTCTCGCTTACCCCGTCGGTATAGCCGAAGACGTGTTTATTAAACTTGGCGCATTCACTTTCCTGGTCGATTTTGTCGTAGTTGATTATGAAATGGACCCTCGTATTCCTTTAATACTTGGCCGACCATTCTTGCGATCCGGACGTGCTTTAGTGGATGTAGCCGAAGGTGAGTTAATCTTAAGAGTCAGGAAAGATTCACAAATTTTCAAAATGGGGCAGCTTACAGGCAAATCTTTTGGACGAGAATCAGTCAATATGATTAATGTGCTCGATAACTTTGTCATCTACAACAATCCTTTATTCAACTCTTGCATTGATAATCCACTTTTAAAAGATGCTGTGGATGATTCTCGCCCCAATTTGGAAGCTTCTCCCATTTATGATTCACCACTGGTCTTTGATGCTTATGATGATGATGATTCTAGCTCAGATTCGGATGATTTTAATTGTACTTCTGAGTATCCCGAGCTGCCTACATATGATGATTTTGATGAGGCCGATACTCTCTCGAGCGATTCTTCACATGATGAAGATCCTCCGCCATCACTTGATCCTACCTTGGACGATTACTCATTCGAGGAAGACTTCTCTATGTTTCTCAATACATACTTCCCGCATGAGAGTGATGCACCTCCTCTGGACTTTGAATCTTATCGTCTTGATCCTACTTTGGATTTGAAGAAAATTTTGTCTAAGGAAAAGAAACCGGTTGACACCGAAATCCGTTGCACGTATGATTTAACACCTCTTTGTCCCCCTTCTGAGGACGAGGTTGTGCTTCTTTGCGGATCTTCTTCACACTCGGCTGAGCCTGAGTGCTATTTTCCCTTAAAGGAAAAGGTGTTCGACCCTGGTATTGCAATCTTAGAGCCATCTCAGTATCCACCTGATGAAATAAAAGGAAAAATCTTTGGAATTATTGAAGACATGCTCGCACCGCTTCATACTTGCTCCCACCATGCTCCATCACTGCTTAAGGGAACCCTGCCACTTCTCTTTTGGCTTGCCTTGTTCGCCTTAAGCTCTTGCTTATTGATGGATGAAAACTATGTTTTTGATCCTGGTGGATTTGTTTCATGTTTCTTCCGTTGATAATCATGGTCGAGTCAGGCTCACGACTCGGTAAACAAAATCAAGCGCTTCTTGGGAGGCAACCCATGCATCTATCTTTCCGCTTTCTTTATCATAAGTGTAGGGGGGACCCTTTGGATTGCTATTTCCTCTCCTCACTTCTTAACCAGGGATTCGAACTTCAATAACCCACTCTTGATGATTCTTGACGACCCATGATTCCGTGTTCTACTTCTTCCCGGTTCTATCCTAAACTCTTTTCGATTCACTATTTTATATTTTCTCAATATTAAAATAGGAATCTCTTTAGTGGTCTTTTCCTTAGCAAAATTTAAACAACGTGCACAATGTCCTAAGTGTAGGGGAGTTTACTCCCACATGCTTAAACATTGAGGACAATGTTTATCTTAAGTGTAGGGGGGACTTCTATCGAAGTTAAGTGGTCGTTTCCTTGTATTTGTCCTCATTTTAACCGGAAAATCAATTTTTCGACATTTTTCAAAATTTTTGATCTATATTGGCCTATTAGTTTTTCCCTTTTGTATAGTTATTTTCTTTCTTTGCTAGAATAAATCTTTGAATAAGTGGTTTTAATTTTCAAACGTTGTGAATCTTTTGACTCAATCCGAGTTTACTCTAGCTAGTATCCTTAACATGTTTAAGTCAAGTTTTGCTAGGCTTTTATATAGGGAGCTATAAAACGCGAAAGTCTTAACTTTCACGGGTTAAGAACAAGAACTTTTCGCAAGTTCCTATAATTGATCCTAGAGAGTCATTTATCAAGGGAACTTTAAGATGCGATTTCTAAACTTGAAAGAGTCTAAGAATTTGCAAGATCCTATAGGCGACTCGAAAACCCAAAACTTTGATTTAATTGGCTAAGTATCCACGAGTCTCATTACTTGAGATTTTAAACTGTGGAGAACGAAAGATGATAGATCCAATTATAAGTTCGGTATTCTTTCGTGAATTTATGTGAGTTAATTATAAGCCTATTCTCCCATCGCTTGCTAATAAATTTATCTGCTAATAAATAAGGTTGTACGATCTGAAAAGTTACTTAGCTTCTAGACACAGATCGTTTAAAAGTTGCTCGGTAATGACGAGAGTTCATAGCCAAGGCATAACTTATGAAGCGGGGCGCGAAGATTGGCGAGTCCGAAAAGGCCCTAACAAGGCATGAGGGCTATGTTTTGTTGCCAAAGATCCAAAAGTGATGTGAAGAATCATTTATCGAAAATCATTATGAAGGATCGAGACACACGACGAAAAGCAAAAACTCCCAAAAAGTCATGGAGAAGTGTATCCGAAAAGACCCTAACAAGGTATGAGGATAAATAGATCCAAGTCAATAAAGGAGGCGGATCATTGTATATCAAAATCCAAAATAAAGATTGGAGAAAAATGAAGAAGTCGTGGTCCATATATGAAGAATCTCTCAAAAATTCCAAGTGAAGAAATTCCAATTATGACGAGAAGACCATTATTTCATAAACGTCTCTCAAGATTTGAAGTATGAAGTCGATGCCAAATATCGGCCCGAGAAAGGTCTCAAATCGCGAACCAAGTTATGCCAAGATATGAACTTTTTGATATCCCGAGAAGCAGTTTTAAAAGATTTGGTCCTTTCTAACTATTGATTAAATCGTGCACTTTATTTTCAGACTAAATAGTTATCGAAATAAGTCAAACAATGTATCTTCGTGATCATTCAAGACAAATAATAAAATATAAGAGATACCCATAGGAATAAGGGAGTCTAAGTGAATAATTGGCCCACATGAGTTCGTGTTAGTTTACTAACTTATAATAACAATGATCTCGTTTTTAAGCTTGGTTTGGGGAAAGTGAAAAGTTGAGGATGATGATTATTCATGACATTTTCAAAAACCAAGGTATGCTTTTAATTTCCTTTCTTTGCATTTTTATAATTTTCTATCTCTTTAATAAAGGCAACCGTGGATTGATTATGATGAAAAGTGTAAACATGCTTTGTAACTAATGCATTGCATGAGGACATTGCAATGGTCAAGTGTAGGGGATTTGATAGGTGTGTAAACACCCATCTTTTCTACCACTAAATTACAATAATAACCGGACCAAAACGTGTATTTTATGTCTTTTATGTCGGAATTATGCGTGGTTTGTGTTTTTGTTGTGAATTAGGACGAAATTGTGAAAAGTGGAGAAAACACGAGAATTAACGGGCATTCACGGCTTTTATTGAAGAAAAAGATGAAAGACGGAGTCGAGAAGTCAAAAGTGGAAAAAGAACGGAAGTCCAAGACCAATTCTGAAGATTTATCGTAGAAAAAGTCAAAATACGGAAGTTTATCAAAAGTCGAGAAACTCAAGTCTATTTTATTGAAGAAATTAAAGACGAGTTCAAAAGATATCCCGAGCCACAGGTCCTTAAAGTCCAAATTTAAAAGAAAGATTAGAAGAAAAGGACTAATGACGCAATTAATGAAGATTAAATGAAGGAGGGGCTTAATCTTGTAATTAACAAGAAATGAAGGAGGGGAGGAAGCTTCCTTAATCCTCCCCTATAAATAGTTTAGATTGTTAAGCATTTTTTTTGGTTGGCTAATCGTGACAATTAGTCCTTCCACCTTTAATTACCCTGTCAATTTAAATACTTGTCCATTTAATTACCTTGTCTTGCACCTTAATTACCATTTAATTCAAGTAAGTTTTCCTTTTAATTCTTGTCAAGCTTTATCTTTATCTTGTTAATCTCATTCTTCCTTTCTTAATCTTTGATTGTTATTGTTTATGTGTATGTTCTTGATTTTGATTGATTTATTTAAGTGGGTTTTGATTATTTTGATTAAGTTTTGTTAGTTTGATTGTTTTGGATTGATTGTTTATGTTTAAAAGTTGTTTGGTTATTAGTTTGATTTAATCTTTTTGTTGATTTGGTTGAGTTTTTGTTTGATTCGTGCCTTTCTAGTCTTCCTTGTTCTTCGGATCTCATTGCTGATCTTGCCCAGATTCGTGCCCAGCCAACATTCCGCATAGGGGTTGCCTAGTTGTGCGTTATTCGGAATATCTAATATTCCGAGTAAGAGAGTTATTCCGAATAAGGCCATATTCCGCATAAGAAGGATTTTCAGCATAGGCTTGATTATTCCGAATAGGGATAGTTTTTCCGAATAGCAGTTTATTCCGATTAAGCTGAATATTCCGAATAGGGATAGTTTTTCCGAATAGCAGTTTATTCCGATTAAGCTGAATATTCCGAATAGGGGTATCTTTCCGAATAGCCAAGAAATTCCGAATAGAGCTACTATTCCGCATAGGAGGATATTCCGAATAGGTGACAATATTCCGAATAGGCCAATTATTCCGAGTAGGGACTTTATTCCGAATAGCAAGGACTTTCCGCATAAGAACAATATTCCGAATAGGAATTGCATTCCGAATAGACAAAATATTCAGAGTAAGGTTTTATTCCGAGTAGGAACAGATATTCCGAGTAAGGCATTATTCCGAATAGGAGTTTATTCAGGATAGGGAAATTTTAGTTTTTAAGTTTCTGCCCTTTTATTTTTAAGCTTAATTTTTCCCGCCTTTTTCCTTAATCGCACTTTAAGTTTATTTGCCTTAGTTTAAGATTTAGTTTTAGTTGCGTTTTAAGTTTGCCTTAGTTAGATTTAAGTTTGCGTTATTTATTTTAGTGCCACTTTAATTTCCGTCAAGCTTTTAATTACTTGCACCATTTACCTTGTTAGATTTAGATTTATTTTAAAGTCATTTACTTTAATTGTTCTGCACTTTTATTTTGAAACATTACAACGACGCATCTTTGTTCCACCAAAAGATAACTGAGTCACACATTAAACATAAGTTTTTCAATTCGAAGAGACATACTTAAACGAATCTTTTTAACCTGAGTAAAATCTAGTTATCAGCAATCTTAAGTCGAGATGGTCCGGTCCATTCACTATAGCTCAACTATTTCCATATGGAACTATTGAGTTGTCACAACCCGATGGACCCAATTTTAAAGTGAATGGTCACCGTGTGAAACACTATTTTGTGGAGGACATTTCCGTGGAAATGGTCCAAGAGATCCCCATTTTCCTCATGAATTAATTCATTGTGGGAAGAGTCGAGCTAGAGACTCCTTAAATCAAGCTTGAATAACTAGGTTTAGAAGTTTTTTGATCTAGAGTGTTGTAGGTTAGAAATAAGGATAGCAAGTTGATGAGAAGTGTAGGGGAGACCTTTTTTTGTCTTTATGTTGTTTGTAGGGTTGCTCACTCATCATGTGATTTGGAGCTTATGGAGGAGGCCCTTGTATCCGGTTCACTTTGTTACTATTGTGATTTTTCATATACACCTTGTGCTTTAAAAATGAATTCACTATAGTTGATCTTTCCTTAACTTGGGTTAAGCAAAGTCTATTCATTTTCATAAGTGTAGGGGAAGTTTTATACTTCCATGCTCTTAAACATAGAGGAAAATGTTTAGTTTAAGTGTAGGGGGGTCTTCTATCGAAGTAACCTTACCTAGACTTTGTCAATGACCTTCATGATAACTTGGAAAATTAATTTTTCAAACATTTTTCAAATTTTTGACCTACTATTGGCCACCAAAAATATGTGCATTCATAATTTTTGCATCAATCATTTTTCATTTGCATAACACATTTGCATTGTATATATTTCTTCTTTTGTTCTTTATGAAAAATATAAATAAGGAAAAATATAATAAAAATATGGTTTAAAAAATTTAGACTTCTTTGACATATTAGGCCCGCCATGGATATTTTTACTCAACCCGAGTTTGCTTATCTTAGCACTCTCTAGCTAGTATCCTTAACCATGTAGTCCTTCATTGGTCTATTTGGCTAAGCATCCACCACTCTCATTATTTGATATTTTAAATTTGTGGAGAATGGGAAATGATAGAGTTGAAGAAAGTATAAAAGGGCTAGATAAACTTCATGATATTTACTTGTGGCTAAACCCTTCTCTTCTTTACCTCTAATTTCTTCGCATGTATATATGTTAATAAATAATAAAGAACGGTTTTAATCGGTTTGTAATCTCTTATGCATTTTTGTCTAATCATTCATGGTTGATATAAGTACGTCTTAAGATTCTAAGTTAGAATGTTTTATGTGTACTAGACTTATGTCATGCTTAATATTTAGCGGATGTTTTTCCTTTTATTATTTTCAAATTTCTTTCTTAGGAATAAAGAAAAATATGAGCGGCTTATGAAAAAAATGAGTGGCTAGAAAAAAAAAGAAAAAAAATAATTATACAAGACTCCCAAGAGGGGCAGTGAATTGTTAGTTATAGTAACTATTAGATTCCAATTTTACCTTGACGGGTTGCGGGGATTTAATAGTTGCTCCAATCCAATATTACCTTGACGGGTTGCGGGATTGAAGATCCAAAGTCTTAAAAAGGTGGATGATGTAAATTATTGGGTGAGTTTTATTTTTCTTTCCTTAGCGAGTGTGTATCTACTTATTAATGCATGACATGAGGATTTTACACATAAGGCGAATGAATTATTACTCTTGAAACGGACTTATATTAATTGTGAGCGGTTTTTCAAGTAATGGGTGAGAGGATTACTTTGGATTAAAACTGTGCTTCCTTATTTTTGGATTTTGCATTTCTTATACTTCACGCTTCAAATAATGACAAATTTTCCCAAAAGCAATTTGCTCAAATAATAACCGGTTCCACATTTAATTTTCATGAATAAGTTGATGCACCTTTTTACTTGTGAATGCAATGATCCTATTTTTAAGATTGGTATGGGGAAAGTGAAACTTGAGGGTGATAAGTGTCCATGGTACCCAAGCCCTAATTTAAGTAATTGACTTCTTTATGAGTTTTTCCATCAAAGTCATTTCAAGAAAAATCCAAAAAGATATTAATAGAATTGTTTCTTTTACATTGCATTGTTAAAAATCAAAATCATGCATCATATAGAGTAGCATAGTGTAATAACATTCCATATTGGCCAAGGTGGGTTAATTATGAGGAGAATGTAAATTTGAGCTTTAAAATATAGCATTGCATGAGGTCATGGCAATGTTCAAGTGTAGGGGATTTGATATGAGAAAATAATCATATCAATTAATCAACAAATCACCCTAAAACACATGGAAAATACCTAACTTTTGTGCTATAAAGCGGAATTATGTGGTATGTTTTGTGTTTGTGTATAAATAGGAAAGAAGGATACATTTTCAAGCAAACAAGAAGAAATCAAGCTTATTTGGATGAAAAAGACAAAGAAGGATCAAAGATGATAAGACTTTGAAGATAAAGGACCTATCTTGACAACATTCCAAAGTTGAAGGACTCAAAGTGTAAATTGGTCAAAGTCAAGATTCAAATCAAACATGGTCAACTCTTAAGTCAACCAAGTCAAAGGGTCAAACTAGATAAGAATCAAGTGGAAGGACCAAAAATGACATTTGAATGAAGATTATAACTCATTTGGACATTCTACCAAAGTATAGGGACTTAACTTGTCAAAAAGTATACCAAAAATGGCCTTGATCCGTGTTTATTGCTAACAGCCAATGAGAATGCAAGAAAGGGAGCACACGGATTGCCAACAATATTGCCACCTCACCAAGCTCATTAATGAGCCGTTATTACCAACAGCTCACCCCACTATCTCCTTTTTAGCCAGTCAGAAGTTTACATGCAATAATGCCTTTATCCACTTTTGGATAGCAATCCGTGTACTTATCTCTCGCCCAACCAGAATCTGCCACGTGGCATCTTCTTCAACAAATAAACCCAGGATCGTTCTTGAGCTACACTGAATTTCAAGAGAAGATTTAAACATGAAACTTGCTCGTTTTCAAGAGAGAAATGCATTGGTAACACTTAATGAAGCTCAAAATCAAAGGATAAAAATTCCCCAATTCATGAAGAACACAAGAATCTGCAATTAAGATATTGGTGACAAATGGCAGCTTGCTATTGGATGGGATACGTCATCAACCCCAAATCATTCTCATATATTGTCTATAAATAGGGATTAGTTCTCTCATTTGTTGTAAGTAGCTAAGTGTGAAATTTTCACACACTTCCCATTTTTCTCACTCAATCCTGTTAGTTAGCTGTTAGTGTAACAAACTCAAGAGCTTGACAAACTCTTGAGTTAGTTATAGTTAGTTGTAACTACTTACCTAATTCTGTAACCACTTTTCACATTCAAATTAATAAAATTCCCTCCTTTTCCTTCAATCTTCTTATCAATTCCTGCAATCCTGTTGCACTTGTTGCTGTTATGAGTTTCTTGTGATCACATTTGATCATAAGAAGCTTTTTGTTGAAGATTTGTAGCTGTTACTTACCATTTTCAGTTGTTGAATTGATTTGAAGCAGAATTGAGTAGATATGATGATGGTTGATCAGTAGATTTTAGTGCTAAGGTGGTGGTTTAGCATTGTTTAGGAGGCTCAGCGCCTACCTACTCCATCAATGGAGGCACATTGCTAAAATGTTTCATCATTCTTAGTTTTGTTCCACTAAACAGTCACTTGCATGCTCAATTCTAGTGTAACTACTATATGCTGCTTTGATCAAGTGTGTTTAGTTTGATTTACCTTGATTCTGTTGATTAGATAGCTAGTAGTTAGTTTGATAATCATTTGTTAGCTTATACAAGTTTCTGTCATCATCTCATCAGTATTATAGCTTGCTTATTCATTTTGAGTACTTGTCTGTTATATAGCTTGTTCTTGGTTCATTTACACTCTATTTTGTTCAACAAGTTTTGTTAGATATCAGTATTAGATCAGCTTAACCATTTGCTCATATTCTCTTTACAAAAGTTGTGATCATATCAGATAAGTGGTGTTTGGATTTGTGTACATTTTAGAGTTCAAGTGTAGTAAACTATTTAATCTTTGTTCATTTTCCATTCTTTAGACTTTTCAAACAAGTTTGAGTAGTTTTCAAGTCAAAAGGTTTGTCAAAAAGGCAAATGGTTGATAAAATGTTTGGGTCAGTCTTTTGATACTAGTTCATCAGATAAGTAGCATATTTCAATCTAATGACATTTGTTCATTTTTTGATAAAATTCAGTCACTCCTGTTTCTATATGTCATTTAACATCTGAACTTCAAGTGCTAGTAGGGAAATCATACAGTTTTCACGAATAAGCTGGTAATTAGCTTTTGAATAAGCACTTGAACCAAAGCAAGTTTCTATAATAAATAGGTAGACTATTTTCTTCTAGAGCAAAATCCTCTTCATAAATCTTGCTATTTACTTTCACAATCTTGTTTAGAATCATGTCTTGAGTAGATCTGGAAGTTTTCAGCTTTTTCACTTTTTGGTCAAACTTGGTCAATAAGCTAGGTTTCAGCTTATTTGCAATTTCCAGCTTAAATACTTGATCATTTTTCATAAGAAAAGACATTCTAGACTCTCCATAAGCTGTTTAATAAGTTTTGACTAAAAAATTGAAATGTGCATGTTTGGATTTCATTATAGCTTATTCTTGGCTTATTTGAGTTCTAGTGCATTTCAAGCTTTTTCCTTGTACTAGCCTAAATGTTTTTGGATTTTAAGCAGTTTAAAACTTGTTATAGCTTAATTGGTGCATTATTGAGCTTATACGAGCTTATTTGTCCATTGTGCCCATTTTTGGTGAAATTTCCCATTTAATTGCATAATAGTCCCCATAGTTTGTTACTGTTTGCATTGTTAGCTTAATTTCCACTTTATTAGGGTTTGCTAAATTTCAGTCCATAACTTTTCATTACTTGTCATTTTCAGTTAATTAGTTTTGAAAGTTGTTACAATTTGTTAGATATTTGTTAAAATTTGCATAATTGGTCCTTTTACTTTCTGATTTTTACATTTCAAGCAATTTAGTTTCATTTACTTACATTTTTAGCACATTACTTTCCTAGATTTACAATTTTTGTCCTTTTTTGAATAACAATTTGGTATGTGCTAATTGTTTTACGGTTACGTAGCTTAATATTTTTCATATTTTTACGTGCTTGCTTAAATAGACATAGAAAAGCCAAATAACCCTATCAACCAAAAATGATAAAAACCTGATATTGTTAGGACTTTCAGTTGGTTAAGAATCGAGAGAAACGAAATTCAATTTACTACATTTCAATAACATAATAATATGGGCAAAAGGTGAAGGGACGCCACGAGCTATCACTCCGTCATGGTGAAGTCATAACACTAATGCCTCCAGTGTTATGGTTATGGTACCTCCATAACTAGGTGAAACTGGTCATGCATGTATATGGATTAGGCATTTAATTAAATATAAGCAAATCACAACATATAAAACATATACTGGGAAAACAGTTGGCTGCATACGGGAAATCCTAATAAGGAAAGAATATCCATACTGAAAGGACGGAGAATCCGTACCTTGTGTCCAGTAAACGAAGAAGACGAACGAAAGAGAGTCCTACTTCGATATCACTAATGCTACAATAATATATGTGTATAAGTATTCTGATTACTGGGTACTGAAATGGTTTTATATCATGTCTTAGCTTGTTTTATATGTTCATGTCATGTTTAATTGATTTTAACGTTATGCTGTGTTTATCATGTATTCTGTCTATTCTGATTAAGTATTACTTGTATTTCTTGTATTATTATACTTGTTGTGTAATAATAAGTGACTTTCTAAAAATAGCAGGTTTCTAAAAATAGAAGGTTTCTAAAAATAGAAGGTTTCCAAAAATAAAAAGTTTCCAAAAATAGAAAGTTTCTAAAAATAGATAGTTTCCAAAAATAGAATAACTGCCTAAAATAAATAAGTTTCTAAAAATAGAAAGTTTCCATAATTAAATCAGCTGCTTAAAATAAATAAGTTTCTAAAAATAGAAACTTTCCATAATTAGATTAGCTGCTTAAAATAAATAAGTTTCTAAAAATAGAAAGTTTCCATATTTAAAAATAAGTTGGATTATTAAGCTAATAATATAAGCTTAGGTTCTAAGTCATGTGATTATAGTATAGTTTATTAATTATTACATGTAAATTAACTAAACTATAGGTTATAAGATTTAATTAAATATAACATGATTTAATTAAATTAAAGTACATAAAATACTTAGGTTAAAACATGTATTAATATTTATTATTAATATAACCTAAGTCATGGAAATTAATTAATTACATGTCATGTTTTAATAATTAATTAATTACTTTAGTCTCAGTTAAACCATAAAATAATTAGGTTAAAATCATGTATTATTAATAATAATAATTAACCTAAGTCATGTCTAAATTAAATTAGTTATATAGCCTGTTAAATTAATTTAATTAAATCTTGTAATTATTTAACTTGTAAAAATAATTAACTTGTAAAAATAAGTCATGAACGGAACCCGTGTTTTAAATCTAAACATGTCATGAACCGGTCCGTGAAACCCCTTGAACCGGACCCCCAACCTCACCGCAAGGCCACCCCGACATGCGTCGGGGTCCCTTGATCCCGCGGACGAGACACCCAAACCAAACCGAGACCATAGGGTCTCGGTTGGTGGTGATTACAAACCCACCGAGAGCATTGGCTCTCGGTTCTACGTGTCGGCCGAACCAAACACCCTTAAAACATCCATGATTTTAACCCCCATTATTAGATCTACTTGTTTTATTAATAGTTTTTAATAAACCCTTTATTTCATGTGTTCTTAATCCAATTAATAAATAAAAAGAACAAGGTTTAAGGATTACCAATGCATGAAACAAAAAGGAATGAAAACACTTACGATCTTGCTTGAATTGGATCACCAAAAATCAACAACCACCACACCTTGGTGTGATTAAAATCGACGCCCAAAGGGAGCACAAGGAGGAGGCTAGGGTTTTTATTATTTTTCTAATTCTCGGTAAATGAAAAATATGATCTCCCTTCTTCTAATTTAGTTAAAACAAAAGTGGGCTTGGACCCTTTGTTTTGTCTATGTCGCGGCTAGGTGGGACCCACAAGGGGAAACCTGATGTTTTTCATATTCTAAATATTACGTGTTCTCGTGGCCGTGTTTACGTGATTTATTTATTAATCGCTCGTGTCATAATATATATTTATACGAAATTTTAATAAATATTACGTAAATACATAATTATAGGTTTGTGATTATTTACGTTCATGATTTTCATGTTCGTGATTATAATTATTGTTGATAATAATTATCGTGTATTAATATGCTTAAATACTTATCTTGTAATAACACGTACGTAATACTTGTAATTACTATTCGTGAAAGATAAACGTGCTATAAAAGGAAGGTTTTAATCACGTACATACAATCATTAGTGTAATGTTCATGGTAAAAGCATGCGGGTTTTACAACTCTCCCCCATAAAAAGAATAATTCGTCCCCGAATTATAGATAAAGTAAACCGAAAGAGAAACCTAACCGAATCAAAACAGGAAAGATATGCAAGATAAAAGGACATGAAGGTGACATGCTAGAAGGAACGTGTAACGTGACATGGCTAAAAAGGACATGGAATGTGACGTAACCGAAAGAGTCTTACTGAATTATGGAAGGATGAGAGGATAAAATCCGAATGGACTCGTCCGTTTCCAAGTGGCTTCCCTCCCGAAACGGTTCCTCTACAAGATCTTGACGCAATACTAAATCTTGGTCCTCCTGACCTTGACTTGAACATACCTAAAAGTTCATGGTTATCAACGTAAGATAGATCCCCTGAATTTTGATCGAGGGAATAAGAATTAACGTGCAAGGGTAACTGAAACGTTACATGTAAAATGGCCCAAGCTAACTGATAATAGTACTGTCTTAGCAATGATACGCGAGACATACTGAAACGTAGTACGTGAAAAATTGTGAACGTGATACGTGAACAATTTTGAACGTGATACGTGGACAATTTTGAACTTGATATGTGGACAATTTTGAACGTGATACGTGGAGATATGGTGAGTGTAGTATGAGAAAACATATCGTGATCAATGATTCGTATAACATATCATGAACGTGATATGAGAACGTGGAATGAACATGACATGTGAAACATATCGTGAACATGGAATACGACGGTGGTAACACCAAATGCTATGAGGAGAGACGTGGAATGTAACGTGAAACGTCTATATGAGGATAGAGAGTTATACTAAACTTGAGTCTGGTCTCTCAAGTTCTTGCAAAACTTCCCAGACGAAGATGGACGTAAAATCGTAAGCCAGGATACGATCATGAACGTGAATAGTGTCATGAACGTGAGTGTGAAAACAAATCGTAAAATTGGAACAAGAACGTGAACGTACATAAGGAGCACAAATTCGAACCTTTGTCTGACCCGATAGCTGAGGGATTGACAAGTGATCAGATGAGCCTTGGCTGGAACATGTTTGATCAATTTGTTGGTTCTGAAATCCTTGCGGATGTAAGGATTCTGCAGACTTGATCAAACCGTTGACAATAACCAAGATAGCATCATGCTTCTTCTGAGTTTGCGTTAATCTGGTAACCAAAATCCATGGAGATCTTGTCCCATTTCTTTTCACCTTTTTCCGATGGTGGAAAACATCCTAGTCAGTTGGTGTTCTATCTTAACATGTTGGTATGTCAGGTACTTAGATATGAACGTAACTGTATCTTGCTTCGTAGAAACTTGATACATAGAAGTTTACGAAACTCTGAGTCTCCGAAATTATACTTCTCTTAGCGTAGATTTTCTGGAACCCCTAATGTAGTGTAGGGTTCTCACCTTTACGTATAAGTTGAGTCATGTTAAGATTAACCGTGAGAATCCATGTGATTCAGCGTGTCACTATAATTCAACCAGGATTTATATTGGAAGATTTCAGGGTGAAATTTCTCTTGTCGTAGAATTTGCAACATAATGCAAAAATGGTCTTCCTACTCTTCTCTAGACTTAGAGAAAATCAGGTTATTCTTGATGAAAACACTGATGAATTTGTTTACAAGTTCATGGAAACTCAATTTATTAAGTCCATAACGCTGCTGGGCATTTATGAGACTAATACAAAATCATGAATCTAGCATGACCGAGTCGTGTACGAATAGAAGTCATGGAAATGTCTTGCTTTTTCACTCGTCACTGTTAGCAGCATGATCATAAATCTGATCTTGGAAAGTGCTTAACCCCTAAAGTCTATTGGACATGTCGTCAATACATGGAGGAGAATAACGGTTATGAATAGTGATTTGTTTAAATCGACGGTAGTCGACACATAATCTCATGTCACCGTCCTTCTCTTTGATGGTTCTTCTAGAATGTAAGGGAAGATTTTTGTATAATCGGCTGGTTATGCGCAAAAGGAACTTCAGTGGTCGTATCTTAACTGACAGCTAGAAAATTTAGCAGTCATGGCTAACAAAGCACGTGCTTGAAAAGCATAGATAATTTATACAGATTTTCCTGATGGAAAACCATGCTGAATGTATTCAAGGAGCCTGAGCATTACTGTACATAATCATGAATCGTAGCATGGTGTGCTATTCGTAGTCCATAATTAGGATTAAGTTTAACTCGCATATGTCTGAGGTAATGCGTTAGCAGCTTGGATCTTATCATTAGGCTGAAGCAAAACCTTCGTATACATGGGGAATACGAATGGCGTCCTTTATGGTCATGAATATATGAAATATGGATGCAAGAAATGAAAGTGTCATCGAGTAATCGTGACAGATCTCACTGATACCCCAGTGATGGTACTGAAATTCTTGTGGCCTGATTAATACATGGCACCACAAAATGGATATACCCTTTGGAGGGTACCCTAAATTTCTTAGGGATGTTCCAGAATTGGACGTGAGTCATGTGTTTTGACTCGTGTCTTGGGAAATATAAGCATGACATGTGTCTTGACGGGTGTCTTGACATGTGTCTTCAGAAAGTATACGTAGGACATGTGTCTTTATTGATGTTAATAACTGATTTTTAGTTAGTTGATAAAAAGGTTTGGTTGCAAGATCTTTCTTTGTGTTGCTCGTACCCAATTATATTTGTCGTTGTTTCGTTCTCGGTATCTTCTCGAATCGATCACGGTTCAAAGTGGAATTGTTGTAATTGGTGACTAAAAGGGGGAGCTTTTGATCTATATCTACTTAAAAGGTAAGTGCGAGAAGTAATAAACTAAAAGCATTTAATGAAAATAAAACTTGAATTAAAGTAAAACAGTAAGTAAATACCTTAAATTGGAGAAACAGCTGATTCGGAATAAAAATCCTTTACTCGGAATATTCAAAACTCATGTGGAATAATAAGTCTATGCAGAAAAACCCTTCATTCGGAATGTAACACCCATGCCGAATACTTCCTTCATTCGGAATAATCAGACTCATGCGGAAAGAAATCCTTGGTTCGGAATGTTGGTGCTCATGCGGAATAAGTTGTTAATTCGGAAATTAAGTTTTATGCGGAATAAAACACTAGTTCGGAATGCTGGTTGACTCGGAATAACCGCTGATCCGGAACAAATCTATTTATTCGGAATAATGGGCTTCATGCGGAATCAACTCATGCGGAATAAAAATAACCTTCATTCGGAATCTACTCATTCGGAAAATCTACTGATTCGGAACAATAGCTTCATTCGGAAAGATGACTTGGTTCGGAATAAAAAATGCTTATTCGGAATGTAATGCTTGATCCGGAATATTTATTTGGTTCGGAATATGGGCTTCATGCCGAATAAATATTGACTCGGAATAAATCTCTTTATCCGGAATACTCTAACTCATTCAGAATATCTAAAACAAAAATACTCGTTCGGAATGACTGTTTTATCCGGAATGTTTTTAGACAGAAACCTTTATTCGGAACAATAAGCTGATCCGGATTAATTAAACTAAGGATGCTTCATTTGGAATAATAAACAAGAAGTGCTGGTTCAGAATATTTAGTTGATGCGGAATAATTAAGATAAAACACTGGTTCGGAATCTGGGAAAATGGAAGACGCGAAGAACAGGGAAACTATAACAACTCGAATTTAACCCAAAATCCACCAAGTTTTTAACCAAAACTTAAACCAAACTAACCACTAATAATCTCCTAGTGATAATCATCAACCGAAATCAATAAAAACACAAAACCCACATGTTTTTTAAGATCAAACTCAATAAAATAAAAACTTAGAACTTTAGATTAACAAGAGAAGAAAGAAATATTAAATGGAAACTTGTATTAAGGATTAAGATTCAAACAAACAAAGGAAAGATTAAACTTACATAATCATGAAGGAATCAAAGGAAATAAAAATCACCAATCTCCTTAATGGAGTTGGTGTCCTACGAACTACGAGAAAAAGAAACAGAAAGAAAAAAACTAGCTTGAAAATTGTGAAGGGAAGGTCTATTTATAGGCCTTGTCTTTGGTTGGTGAGTGGGCTTTCTCCCTTTCTTTTTGTCTTCTCGTCTTTTCAGAAAAGTTGACGTTTTCCATTTCGATTCGGGATTTGTCGACGAATAAATTCAACTCGTCTTTTAATTTCTTCATTTAATAGACTTGAGTTCTTCGACATATGTAAATCTTCCATCTTTGGTCCTTTTCTTCGATAAATCTTCAAATAGGCCCATTGACTTTAAAAATTTTGCATCTCTTGGACTATAGACTTCGTATTTTGGTCTTTTTCTTCGATAAAATCCGTGCAATCCCATGTTTTCTTCAATATTTATCCGGTTGGCTCTGAAAACACAACAAACATACAAACCACGCATAATTCGAAACAAATGACATTAAATACGTGTTTTGGTCTCGTTTTAGCAAGAAATAAGTGGTAAAAGGATGGGTGTTTTCACACCTATCAGATGTCTTGACATGTGTCTCGAGATGTAAAACGAATAAAATTGAAGCTCTTAGGTTATTATGCCAGAATTGGCGGATCGGTTGGATTGCTGACCCTTGTATTTCGGAATGCGTCTGTGATCGGAGCTTCTGTTGCGATTGCTAGGATAGTTGCTGTCACAGTAGTGGTTACTATCGTCTTGTCTGTCAGTTCCATGACGGTCATTCTCATGACTGTGATTCATGTAACTATTTAGCTGAGTGGCCGGCTGGTACCGGTTCTTACTCATATGACTGAAACGACAACCGAATGACGTGTGACATGTAGCTAAGTATTAGGAACAATGATTGATGGAAATCGTCTGGTGGTTAATCTTTTTTCTCGTCTGATCGCTTTGTTCTAACGCCTTTGTCTTCGTCTTGTAAGATCTCCAGGTTGTGAACAACATCATCATCTCGTAGAGTCTCTAAAATCCGCAGCATCAACGCTTAGTAACATCTCCAAGCAATGAACGCCATCAGCAATTTGTAGAGTATCAGCAAGTGGAATACGCCCATGGGATACGGTACATGGAGTACACATGGAATGCACATGCATTAAAGCACGGTTTACATTTCTCATCATAAATAACCCACCTTGGCCTTTATTAAATTCTAAACAATAAGGAAACCTAAAGACAAAACAAGTAAAGTATTTAAAGACTTACATTGGGGTTTTAGATTGTCATGAATGTTCACCATTCTCAAGTTTCACGTTCCCTATACCAAGCTTAAAAACGAGATCATTGTTATTATAAGTTAGCAAACTAACACGAACTCATGTGGCCCAATTATTCACTTAGACTCCCTTATTCCTAGGTGTATCTCTTATATTTTATTGTTGTCTTGAATGATCACGAGGATGCATTGTTTGACTTATTTCGATAGTTATTTAGGCTGAAAACAAAGTGGGACGATTTGATCAATAGTTAGCTAAAGGACAAAATCTTTTAAAACTGCTTCTCGGGACCTCATAAAGTTCAAATATTGGCATAACTCGCTTCACGATTTGAGACCTTTCTCGGACCGATATTTGGCAGCGACTTCATACTTCGAATCTTTGAGAGACGTTCTTGAAATTATGGTCTTCTCTTCAAAATAGGAATTCCTTCACTTGATGTTTTGAGAGATTCTTCATATTTGGACCACGACTTCTTCATTTTTCTCCAATCTTTATTTTGGACTTTGATATACAACGATCCGCCTCCTTTTAGGACTTGGATCTATTTATCCTCATAACTTGCTAGGGTCTTTTCGGATAGACTTCTCCATGACTTTTGGGGAGTTTTTGCTTTTCGTCGTGTGTCTCGATCCTTCATATTGATTTTCGATAAATGATTCTTCACATCACTTTTGGATCTTTAGCAACAAAATGTAGCCCTCATGCCTTGTTAGGGCCTTTTCGGACTCGCCAATCTTCGCATCCCGCTTCAATAAGTTATGCCTTGGCTATGAACTCTAATTAATATCGAGCAACTTTTAAACGATCTTGGGCTAGAAGCTAAGTAACTTTTCAAATCGTACAACCTTATTTATTGCAGATAAATTGACTAGCAAGCGATGGGAGAATAGGCTTATAATCAACTCACATAAATTCACGAAAGAATACCAAACTTATAATTGAATCTATCATCTCTCGTTCTCCACAATTTAAAATCTCAAGGAATGAGACTCGTGGATGCTTAGCCAACTAAATCAAAGTTTTGGGTTTTCGAGACATCTATAGGATCTTGCAAACTCCTAGACCTTTTCAAGTCTAGAATTCGCATTTTAAAGTTCCCTTGATAAACGACTCTCTAGGATCAATTATAGGAACTTGCGAAAAGTTCTTGTTCTTAACCCGTGAGAGTTAAGACTTTCGCGTTTTAAAGCTCCTTATATAAAAGCCTAGCAAAACTTGACTTAAACACGTTAAGGATACTAGCTAGAGTAAACTTAGATAAGTAAACTCGGGTTGAGTCAAAATATACACGAAAATTTAAAACCACTTTATTAAAATTTTATTCTAAGGAAAGAAAATAAACATAACAAAGGAAAATACAACTATACAACTAGGCCAAAATAGATTAAAAATTTGAAAAATGTCGAAAAATCGAATTTTTCGGTTAAATGAAGGCACTTTAATGGAAAAGTCCACTTAAAACTTCGATAGAAGTCTCCCCTACACTTAATATAAACATTGTCCTCAATGTTTAAGCATGTGGGAAAAGTCTCCCCTACACTTATGACATTGTGCACGTTGGTTAAATCAAGTTAAGGAGGAGACAACTAAAGTGATCAATTTCAAATGTGAGTATGAAGAAAATTGAATCACGATAGTTGAGAGATAGAACCAGGATTGCGGATAATATGGGAGCACGGTTCTTCAAAGATTCCAAGAGTGCACTTATCCCTGTAATCACATCACCATACAAACACAAGCAACCTATATAGCTCCCCCTACACTTAGGATGAAAAACGGGAAAAAGGGGGGATAGATACTCGGGTTGCCTCCCGAGGAGCGCTTGTTTTTGTTAACCAAGTCACGAGCCTGACTCGGTCCCGAACTAATTCATGGGAAAATGGTGAGGGATGGAATCATCTCATGAGAGATGTCCTTACCAAAGTACAACTTCAAACGCTGGCCATTCACCTTAAAATTGGGCCCATTTGGCTGAGAAAGCTCAATGGTGCCATAGGGAAAGACTTTGGCGATGGTGAATGAACCAGACCAGCGGCTCTTCAACTTGCCCGGGAAGATCTTCAACCGAGAGTTAAAAAGTAAGACTTGATCACCAACGTGGAACTCTCGGTTCTTAATTTTAGCATCATGTATGATCTTGGTCTTCTCCTTGTAGATCAATGAGTTCTCGTAAGCTTCATTCCTCAGTTCATTTAGCTCGTTGAGTTGAATCTTGCGAAGATCACCGGCTTTGTTGATGTCGAAGTTAGCGCACTTCAAGGCCCAGTATGCCTTATGTTCCAGCTCGATATGGAGGTGACATGCTTTCCCGTACACAAGATGATAAGGTGTGCAACCAATCGGGGTCTTATATGTGGCACGGAAAGCCCACAGAGCATCATCAAGTTTGTTGGCCCATGAGGCATGATGCTCTCTGATGAGATGGCATTTATACATGATCTCATCGTTCTTTTCGGGCTTTAAATGCATTAAAATGTCATAAAATACCATATATATGCTTGTGTTTGTTTACTTGTGTGTTTTAGGTATGGATATCGTGAAAAAGACAAAAGATCACAAGATACAAGGAAAAACGAACACGAGAAACGAAGCCGTGCAATGAACCGGGCCCTAATCATGGAATTTTCATCAAATACCCTTGAAGACTTGAAGACAAAACAAGATTGATCCTTATTCTTTGAAGAAATGACACTTAAAACCCTTGTATATTAATAATTACAAGTTTGGTCCCTTAAGTTTGTCAAAATTGCAAAAAGGTCCTTCAAGATTGAAGGAATGGCAAGATTAGTCCCTCAACAATTTCAAATTGCCAATAATGGTCCCTCAACAAGTGAAAGACTCATTGAAGACCTTTGAAGATCAACATTGTCCAAGATTAGTCCTTGAAAAATCACCAAATGACAAAAATTGCCTTTGAAACATCTTTATGGAAAGTTTGTGCCAAAATTGTCAAGTGATGAAACTTAAATACAAGGGAGAGACGATTTTAGGCTGAAAATCTTTAAAAGCCAAAAATTCCAAAAGACAAGGACCAAATTCGCCATTTTTGAAACATTTGAAAAAAAAAAGTGCGCCTAACAACTATACCACCCCCATTTTCGGATCAAAGGAGCACTATTCACCATTTTACCAAGCCCAGAATTTACCTTCACTTTTCCTTGGGTAAAAACCAATTAAACTTTCACACAAGTAATTCACACATGCCAAAACCCTTCCCACTCCTAAAAACCTGCATCCCACTTATGTGCACCAAACCCCCAATTCCCCAATCCACCAATCACATCATTCCTTAGCCCCCAAGCATCATGACGTGGCTTAAATCAATGGCCAAGATTATTTGCTTCCTCCCAAAGCAAAATAAACGTTCAAGATCAAGAGAGGACAAAATTCACTCAAAATGCACTCAAGGGCACATTTGGGATTTTCTATGTATTAGGGTTTATGATTTTATGCTTCTAGGATGTTCTATAGGCTCTATAAAAGGAGACCCAAGTTGTGGTGATCCCTTTGTTCCAGTTTTTAAGCTTGCACATGTAATACCTTTTTAAAGAAATAAAAAGTTTGGTTTTTGAAATATTCAAGTGTAATTCCTTTTTTATTGTTTTTAAAAGTTGAGTGTTGTGTTAAGCTTAATTCTGAGTTCCACACTTTTATTTGGTTAAGCAACTTTGATTTTCAAAGTTGTTTAAGGTTTTGAGATTTTGAGAGATTTTGGTAAAATCTTCTCAAAGGTATTTTGGTGTTTATGGTTAATGTTATTGGTGATTTAAGTGTTATCAAAACATTTTTTAGAAGATTTTGAAAGTATTTTGGAAAGAAGAAAAAGGAAACATAAAAAAATATATATTGTTATATTATTTTGTTGTTTTCTTGTTTTGTGATTACAATAGGTTGAAGGCTTGTTGATTTGGTTCAGCTCCAACCCGAGTTGGATTGGAGGAGGATTTTCATCCTCTAGGTTCTTGGATGTAAGAACCTTAGGTAAACCCCTTTTTCTTTTGAAAGTTCAAAAATAGCAAGTTGTATGATCTTAAGTGATTTGGTGATTAAGTGTGTTTATATTGCATGATTTGTGTTCTAGTGTGTATGTTTACATGTTAGATGCACTTGGAATCAATTTGGTAGCTTTTGTAAGCATTTTGGTTTGATAATTTTGGTTTACAAGTTTTTAAAAGGGTGTTTGGCAACAGGTTTAAGCAGGGTACAATCATTGATTTGTGTTGCTAAAAGATGTTAGGTTACTAGATTAAGGTTAAGTTAGATGTTAGTAAGATGGTAATATAGTTTGGCACACGTTTTGAGCAATTTTGTTGAGTTTAAAAAGGATAAAGGGTGTTAAAAATCTGCATAAGGGTGAAATTTGCTTGGTTTTTCATGATTTTGATGCTTAATCTTTGATTCTTGTTGTTATTTGTGTGTTACTTGACTCCTTGAGCTTCAATAAGCTCAAGGGTGCCCAATTGTCCAAATAATCGCCAAACAAAGCATCAAGCCAAGACCTCTTGGCATCACAAGTACACAAAGTGTGCACTCTCACTTGGGTGTTCATCAGTCCAAAAGTAGCTAAACCAGGTCCGTCATACAAGTTGCGGCGCAAGACAGAAGTATTGCGGCGCAACTGAAGGTGCTGCTGATCTTGGTGATCTCGCAACATTAGTTGCGGCGCAACTAAGTGACTTTTATTTTTTTTGTATTATTTTAATATTATTTTATTATTTAATTTTCAAAATTTTCTTTTTCTTTATTTTTCATTTTTCTTAAGTTCTATAGCATTAAATAGGACTATTTCCATTTTTAGATTATTTTTATCACTTTTGGATTTATTTTTATAATTATTTTAAGTTTAATTAGGTTTTAATCATTTTTAATCATTTTTAGGGTTTTAAAAATAGTTTTAATAGGTTTAAATTTTTAGAAAATTACTTTTTAGTCTTATAATAATATAAGTTGAGTAATTATTCAATAAAATCATATTTTTGACATTTGAATTAATTAAATTTAATTTTAGGGCTTTAATTAGCATTTAAAATTAATTATTTAATTAATAAAAGGTTTTAAAATATCTTTGTTGAATTTTTATCTTTATTTATATTATTTGAGACTTCTTTTTAGTCTTTTTATTTTTGATATTTTGTTTTTGGTTTTAATAATTTTTAATTTTTGTGGTTTTTCTACGGCTTTACGTTTACGTTTTTTTACGTCATAGTGTAATTTCCAAGAAACCGTCATTCCATCTTCTCAATATTAATCTCAAATATATACAAGTTAATTCACAACACCATACCTCCTTGGGAAACGAATCTTTCATTTTTTTTAAGTGATTGTGGGTCATTACTTGTGGTTTTCCTAAATCACTCGTCGATACTTACCGCTCATATACGTTCTTTTTGTTTTCCTAAACAAGAGACGTGTTTTTACTTCAATCATTTTTGGCGCCGCTGCCGGGGAGGTGTGTCGTGTCTTAATTTGGAAAATTTTGTTTTTGATATTATCCATAATAGTATTTGTGTTAAGTGGAACTCCCTTAACACGTATTATCGGTTTTCGCGGTTTTTCTTTGTGAATATTATTAATATATTGTATTAAGTATCACAACCAAAATACAATATCTCCAAAAGTGTGAAAACACAACCTTGATTCGGGATTTCATCACTCGATCATTGTATTCGAATCTCAAACAAAAAGAAAAGGCAAAAATAGATAAATACTTTCGAGAAGCTCGATTTTGAAAGATACGAACTATAAGGTGGGTATAAGGCGGGTATTATAAAATATACCCTAAGGAAAAAGGCTCTTAAGTGCTTCGCGCCGCCTCGTTTCCCCGCTTGCTTGTGAGTATTTTGAGATTGAAGGCTAATCGAGGGTTTTGCCGCCCAAAGTATTAATACGTATACTATATTTGCTTGGTTTTCTTTGTGATTAAACCCTCGTGAACAATTTGGTTTTCACCAAAGTTCTAAAGTCATTCGAAGGCGTTCACTCCACGTGATCGTTTTCATTCCTTTGAGGCTTCTTTAATCAAGAGTTTGATTCGAGGAGAGATTTTGTAGATTGTTGTCTACGAAGATACACCAAAATCCAAAAAAATTAAATATCATCAAAAACACAAAAAAAAAAAATTGAAAATTCACAAAACAACCAAAAAGAATCTTCTTTGCTCACCTCCCATTCTTCGTGAAGTTTATGATCACTCGTAATCAAGCTAAACGAGCTCGTAAACGACTTTAAAAGCAAGCCAATCAATCGTTGATTGTTAAAGAACCTCCAATTGTTGAACCTATTATAGAACAAGAAGTCGTAATGGCTAATCGTACTATGATGGAGTTGCTACAAGCACCCACCGAGGGTTTTGGAGAGGCCATTGTTATTCCCGCCATCCTTGCGGAGAATTTCGAGATTAAGACGGGTTTAATGTCGATGCTACAAGCAAACAAATTTCGAGGTCACGAGAAAGACAACCCGCATTACCACATTAGGAATTTCAACCGTCTCACGGCCACTAGCAAATTCAAAGATGTTCCGCATGACGCCATTAAGATGATGTTGTTTCCATATTCGTTGGATGGACCCGCTAAAATTTGGCTCGAGAAAGAACCGCCAAATTCGATTTTGACATGGGCCGATCTCGTTTCTAAGTTTGTAAACAAGTTTTTTCCACCATCGAAAACAACACACTTAAAAAATGAGATTTCACGATTTGTGCAACGTAACAATGAAAGTTTTTCAATGGCATGGGAACGATTTAAGGAGATGTTACATGAATGTCCTCATCATGATTTTTCGGAATTGCATCAAATTGATACCTTTTATAATGGGCTTAATGATCATGAACGAGATTATTTGAATGCCGCCGCGGGTGGTAATTTTTTGTGCAAGACGACAAATGAGGCTTTACAAATCATTGAAAATCGATCTAAGGTTTATAGCCCTCGTAACATACCGAGTGTTGCCAATATGGGTTCGTCATCGTCATCACAATCGTCTCGTGGTATTAATGCCTTACATGATGAAGCTAATGAGGAAAATCGGTTTTTTGATAGATTTGCTAATCTAATGTCCCATTGGAAGGCTCAAGAAGCTTCCAATTCCGCTTCGGTTAAAGCGGTTGCTAAGAGTTGTTTATCGTGTGGAGGAGCTCATGATTTATCCGAGTGCATTACCGCGGATGGTAACACTTCGAGTGCTTATGTAGCAACGGGAACTTACAACCAAAACGGCCAAGGTTCCCGCCAAAATCAAGCTCCACCAAACCAAAATGCTAATAATTATCGAAACAACAACCAAGGTAATTACCAAGGCAACACACGCAATTACAACAAAGGGAATTATCAAAGTGGGAATGGACAAATCTCTAATCAAAACCAAAACCGTGATTTTCAAAACACTACACAAGGTTTTCAAAATACTCACACGAAAAATTTGCAAGGAGAATTTTTGGATTATGCAAAAGCAAATGATGCTAAATTTGATAATATGCAACGTGAGATGATTAGCTTAAGGTCCGAGTTGAAAAACGAGCTTAAAAATGAACTTGCTAATGAACTTAAAACTCATGCTAATAAAATGGAAGGAAATGTCCAACGTCTTCAACAAAACCAACAAAAGATGGAATTAGGACAACATGAGATTAAGCAAGAATTATTGAAAGCGGATGCTAGGCAATCTAAATTTGAGGACCGAATGGCTAAGATGTTTGAAGCTATCATGTGTAAGCCCTCTTCTTCGGGTGGTCTTCCTAGTGATACCATTAACAACCCGAGGGGAGAATTGAAGGTTGTTACTACACGAAGTGGTAAAACTTTCAAGGAACCAATCTCTCGTCCAAGTACTTCTACGGAGAAGGAAATCGAGAAAGAACCCGAGGTGGTGGTCGAAAAGGAGCACATTGCAATCCCACGAAGTACCGCTCAAACCACACCTACGGTTACACCAATACCAATTATGGAACCCGAGATTCCAAGGCCGTTGCCTAATGACCAACCCACACCACCTTTACCTTACCCTTCGAGACGAAACAAAGAGAAAGCACAAGAAAGGAACAATTATCAATTTGAGCTATTTATGAAAATGTTTCGTGATCTACATTTTAACATAAGTTTTGCCGATGCTTTAATCATGATGCCTCGATTCGCCGCAAACTTCAAAAGTATGCTAAACAACAAAGAAAAGTTACAACAATCGTCTAGTTGTTCATCGGTTTTTCTAAGCCGCATACCACAAAAAGTCGGTGATCCCGGTAAATTTTTGATTCCGTGTGCTATACAAGATATGGAGGAATGCTACGCCTTGGCCGATCTTGGTGCTAGTATTAATTTAATGCCTCTCGAGATTTTCAAATCGCTTTCGCTTCCGGCTCTTATTCCTTCGAACATGTCCATCGAGATGGCCGATCATTCTACGATCATGGCATGTGGAGTAGCCGAGGACGTTTTCGTTAAAGTCGGAAAGTTTTACTATCCCGTTGACTTTATCGTTGTAGACATTCCCATCGATCGAAAAGTTCCTCTCATTTTGGGTCGTTCATTTTTGGATACATCACGAGCACTTATCGATGTTCATGCTCGTAAAATCACCCTTCGTTTCAATGAAGAAGAACTTGTCATCAATGCAACGCAAAACTCCAATCTTTCTCATGTATATTCTATTGCAACTTTAAACCATGGTGACTCGACCAATGTCATTTGCAAAGAATTTTCACCAAGAGTTTTAGGGAATGTCTCCAAAAACAATTTACCATTTCCTCCGCCGGTGGAGGTTATGAGTGCTAAGCCTACAAGGAAGAAACCATCAATACTTGAATCGAAAAATCCTTCACCTTCATTCTTGAAAAGTGTTGATAAATTGCCGGTTTCTACGGAAGATCTTTCGGATGATGAATATGTTGGCCCTGATGGGGAGGTTTTCTTCGTCGATAAACGTTTTGAGAACTTGCCACCACCAAAACCAAAACGATTTCAAAATGTGAGAATTTTTAGTGTAACTAACATCGTCTTAGAAACACCAAATATTTTCGACATAATCAACAAGGGTTTTCATAAGGAGAGTTTAAAAGATAACAAAGAAAAAGATCTTAAATGTGATTTAATTGATTTTTCTACAAATCTAACTCCGTCATCACCGCGTGATTTGAGTGCTACAAACTCGTCTACTCCTTTTGACGATGTTTTGTATGGTTCTAGTATGGGGGAAGCCCCTTATGTTCCCTCATCCTTGTCCACCGAGGACGAGATACTCGATCCCGGAATTTCATGTAAAGGGAAATCTCGGTCTTCCACCGATGCAATAAATGGAAATAATATCTATTTGCTTGGTGCGAGTCTACCTCGAGTAGCTCAATCGTTTGTCTTACCAATTGTCTCACCCTTCTACTTCTCATCTATTTTCTTCAAACTCTTTGAGTTTATGGCACATGTTCAAGTGGTGTTAATTTGTTTTTTCCATGAAAACGAGAACGCCATCTTCGACCCCGGTATTTTGCATCACTTAAGGACTTAGTCCTTTATACCGGTTGCTTTTTGGGCCTTGTTTATCATGTAAGCCCCATCAAAAATTGACCACACCATGATTATCCCTAAATGTTCACATTTTGAGGGGATCGAGTCGAGCTCATGACTCGGTAATCAAAAACGAGGTGCCTCGTGGGGGAGATCCCATGCTTATCTTTATGCTTTATTGTTCACTAATAAGGGGACTTGTACCCTTCCAACTCGTTGTCTCGTGGTTGTTTGTGATTGTGTTATCTAGATCATGATCATCGTCTACGATTGAAGACTCTCGTGTTCGTTTACGTGAGCCTCCATCGTTCATTTGAAGAAGTTTTTCACGATTCCATGACATATCCTTTATTGTTCTAACAATTATCTTTTAGCATAATTAATAAACGGCTTTAGATATATTGTTGATCACCCTTTCCATGCTAGATCCTAAGCATTCGATTCTTCGTCTCTAGTATGGGGGTGCTCACCCTTTAGACTCGAAACATTGAGGACAATGTTTACTTTTAGTATGGGGGGGTGAATAGGTACTTGCTTTGCTACACCCTCACGTTTTCCAATTTTCAATGTTTTGTTTTGCTAATAAGGCTAAAAATAGCCAAATTTTAAAATTTTTCTTAGTTTTCATAAGTGTTTTTAAGACACGAATGTATATTTTCCGATGGGTAGAATAAGATTTAATTTTTGACTTGATGGGCATTTGGAGCCATTTACATTCCTTAACCCGCTCAATTCAAGTTTTGCTAGACTTTTATATAGGGAGCTTTAAAACGCGAAAGTCTTAATTCATTCGGGTTAAGAACAAGAACTTTTCGCAAGTTCCTATAATTGATTCTAGAAAGTCACTTATCAAGGGAACTTTAAAACGCATTCTCTAAACTTGAAAAAGTCCAAGAAAGTGCAAGATCCTATAGGTGGCTTGAAAACCCAAAACTTTGATTTGATATAGTCTTAATGAAAGCTAATCCAAATTTGGCTTAATTTTGACTTGCATGGCTAAGTATTCACGAGTCTCTTTAATTAGAGGTCTTTAAATAGTGAAGAACGAGAAATGATAGAGTTAGACAAGTGATCATGCTAAACGTAGAACATGAAAGTGTTCTTTCAAAAACTCATATGTTTTTAATTGTGGCTTTTTCTTCCCATAAGATCAATGCATTAGGAATAAAACATAATTGCAATAAGTAAGGTCGTACGATTTGAAAGGTTACTTAGCCTCTAGCGCAAGATCGTTTAAAAGTTGCTCGGGGTTGAATAGAGTTCATAGCCAAGGCATAACTTATTGAAACGGGACGCGAAGATTGGCGATCATCCAAAAAGGCCCTAACAAGGCATGAGGAGCTCTATTTTTGCTAAAGATCCAAAGATGATGTGAAGTATCATTGTTCCAAAATCAATATGAAGGATCGAGACACACGACGAGAAGCTATTACTCCCCTAAAGAATGGAGAAAGTCTATCCAAAAAGACCCTAACAAGGTATGAGGATAAATATATCCAAGTCCGAAAAGGAGGCGGATCGTTGTATATCAAAATCCAAAGTAAAGATTGAAGAAAAATGATGAAGTCGTGGTCCTATATGAAGAATCTCTCAAAAACGTCAAGTGAAGAAATTCCAATTATATGAAGAGAAGACCATAATTTCGAGAACGTCTTCCCAAGATTTGAAGTATGAAGTACATGCCAAATATCGGTCCGAGAAAGGTCTCAAATCGTGAAACGAGTTATGCCAAGATATGAACTTAAGGAGATACACGAGAAGCCGTTTTAAAAGATTTTGTCCTTCGGCTAACTATTGATCAAATCGTGCTACTTTGCTTTCGGACTAATAACTACTCAAATAAGTCAATATGAATCACTTGTGATCCATGACAAATAGATAAAAAATGCTAGTAACCCATTTCCTTTTATAATAACTAGGATTGCGGGGAGAAAAAGTATTACACAATTTGGACGTATGAGTAGTGTTAGCATTGTGACTTGTACCAACAATGATCTTGTTTTTACACTTAGCATGGAATGTATGACAATCAAGGATGACGAAATTTACTCTAAGGGACATTAACTTGTTTCTATTCTTTGACCCTAAAAGTCACATTTTGGTGATGAAAATCATACATTATGTCTTTACACATTCTCGTAGTATGTTGCAAGTCTTTTACTCTTCAATAAAGGTTAATAAAATTGAACTTTGGTGATGCTTAGATACTTTATTCTTAGCATTGCGTGAGGGCACGGCAATGGCTTAGTATGGGGGAGTGATGAGATGGCATTTATACATGATCTCATCGTTCTTTTCAGGCTTTAAATGCATTAAAATGTCATAAAATACCATATATATGCTTGTGTTTGTTTACTTGTGTGTTTTAGGTATGGATATCGTGAAAAAGACAAAAGATCACAAGATACAAGGAAAAACGAACACGAGAAACGAAGCCGTGCAATGAACCGGGCCCTAATCATGGAATTTTCATCAAATACCCTTGAAGACTTGAAGACAAAACAAGATTGATCCTTATTCTTTGAAGAAATGACACTTAAAACCCTTGTATATTAATAATTACAAGTTTGGTCCCTTAAGTTTGTCAAAATTGCAAAAAGGTCCTTCAAGATTGAAGGAATGGCAAGATTAGTCCCTCAACAATTTCAAATTGCCAATAATGGTCCCTCAACAAGTGAAAGACTCATTGAAGACCTTTGAAGATCAACATTGTCCAAGATTAGTCCTTGAAAAATCACCAAATGACAAAAATTGCCTTTGAAACATCTTTATGGAAAGTTTGTGCCAAAATTGTCAAGTGATGAAACTTAAATACAAGGGAGAGACGATTTTAGGCTGAAAATCTTTAAAAGCCAAAAATTCCAAAAGACAAGGACCAAATTCGCCATTTTTGAAACATTTGAAAAAAAAAAGTGCGCCTAACAACTATACCACCCCCATTTTCGGATCAAAGGAGCACTATTCACCATTTTACCAAGCCCAGAATTTACCTTCACTTTTCCTTGGGTAAAAACCAATTAAACTTGCACACAAGTAATTCACACATGCCAAAACCCTTCCCACTCCTAAAAACCTGCATCCCACTTATGTGCACCAAACCCCCAATTCCCCAATCCACCAATCACATCATTCCTTAGCCCCCAAGCATCATGACGTGGCTTAAATCAATGGCCAAGATTATTTGCTTCCTCCCAAAGCAAAATAAACGTTCAAGATCAAGAGAGGACAAAATTCACTCAAAATGCACTCAAGGGCACATTTGGGATTTTCTATGTATTAGGGTTTATGATTTTATGCTTCTAGGATGTTCTATAGGCTCTATAAAAGGAGACCCAAGTTGTGGTGATCCCTTTGTTCCAGTTTTTAAGCTTGCACATGTAATACCTTTTTAAAGAAATAAAAAGTTTGGTTTTTGAAATATTCAAGTGTAATTCCTTTTTTATTGTTTTTAAAAGTTGAGTGTTGTGTTAAGCTTAATTCTGAGTTCCACACTTTTATTTGGTTAAGCAACTTTGATTTTCAAAGTTGTTTAAGGTTTTGAGATTTTGAGAGATTTTGGTAAAATCTTCTCAAAGGTATTTTGGTGTTTATGGTTAATGTTATTGGTGATTTAAGTGTTATCAAAACATTTTTTAGAAGATTTTGAAAGTATTTTGGAAAGAAGAAAAAGGAAACATAAAAAAATATATATTGTTATATTATTTTGTTGTTTTCTTGTTTTGTGATTACAATAGGTTGAAGGCTTGTTGATTTGGTTCAGCTCCAACCCGAGTTGGATTGGAGGAGGATTTTCATCCTCTAGGTTCTTGGATGTAAGAACCTTAGGTAAACCCCTTTTTCTTTTGAAAGTTCAAAAATAGCAAGTTGTATGATCTTAAGTGATTTGGTGATTAAGTGTGTTTATATTGCATGATTTGTGTTCTAGTGTGTATGTTTACATGTTAGATGCACTTGGAATCAATTTGGTAGCTTTTGTAAGCATTTTGGTTTGATAATTTTGGTTTACAAGTTTTTAAAAGGGTGTTTGGCAACAGGTTTAAGCAGGGTACAATCATTGATTTGTGTTGCTAAAAGATGTTAGGTTACTAGATTAAGGTTAAGTTAGATGTTAGTAAGATGGTAATATAGTTTGGCACACGTTTTGAGCAATTTTGTTGAGTTTAAAAAGGATAAAGGGTGTTAAAAATCTGCATAAGGGTGAAATTTGCTTGGTTTTTCATGATTTTGATGCTTAATCTTTGATTCTTGTTGTTATTTGTGTGTTACTTGACTCCTTGAGCTTCAATAAGCTCAAGGGTGCCCAATTGTCCAAATAATCGCCAAACAAAGCATCAAGCCAAGACCTCTTGGCATCACAAGTACACAAAGTGTGCACTCTCACTTGGGTGTTCATCAGTCCAAAAGTAGCTAAACCAGGTCCGTCATACAAGTTGCGGCGCAAGACAGAAGTATTGCGGCGCAACTGAAGGTGCTGCTGATCTTGGTGATCTCGCAACATTAGTTGCGGCGCAAGTCACAAACGTTGCGGCGCAACTAAGTGACTTTTATTTTTTTTGTATTATTTTAATATTATTTTATTATTTAATTTTCAAAATTTTCTTTTTCTTTATTTTTCATTTTTCTTAAGTTCTATAGCATTAAATAGGACTATTTCCATTTTTAGATTATTTTTATCACTTTTGGATTTATTTTTATAATTATTTTAAGTTTAATTAGGTTTTAATCATTTTTAATCATTTTTAGGGTTTTAAAAATAGTTTTAATAGGTTTAAATTTTTAGAAAATTACTTTTTAGTCTTATAATAATATAAGTTGAGTAATTATTCAATAAAATCATATTTTTGACATTTGAATTAATTAAATTTAATTTTAGGGCTTTAATTAGCATTTAAAATTAATTATTTAATTAATAAAAGGTTTTAAAATATCTTTGTTGAATTTTTATCTTTATTTATATTATTTGAGACTTCTTTTTAGTCTTTTTATTTTTGATATTTTGTTTTTGGTTTTAATAATTTTTAATTTTTGTGGTTTTTCTACGGCTTTACGTTTACGTTTTTTTACGTCATAGTGTAATTTCCAAGAAACCGTCATTCCATCTTCTCAATATTAATCTCAAATATATACAAGTTAATTCACAACACCATACCTCCTTGGGAAACGAATCTTTCATTTTTTTTAAGTGATTGTGGGTCATTACTTGTGGTTTTCCTAAATCACTCGTCGATACTTACCGCTCATATACGTTCTTTTTGTTTTCCTAAACAAGAGACGTGTTTTTACTTCAATCACTCTCCCACACTACGTTCCAAAATTCGCTTCTATCCACGGTTGGATATCTCGGCTTGACCGTTGGTTTGAGGATGATAAGCGGTGGAAAGACGGTGATTGACACCATACTTAGTCATGACTCTTGCAAATTGATCATTGCAAAAATGAGTCCCAAGGTCACTAATAATAACACGAGGAACACCGAATCGAGTAAATAATTGCTTCAAAAAGTTCACAACCACCCTCACATCGTTCGTAGGGAGAGCCTTAGCTTCAACCAATTTAGAAACGTAGTCAACGGCTACGAGGATGTACTTGTTTCCTTTAGAAGAAGGGAATGGCCCTATAAAGTCGATGCCCCATACATCAAAAATTTCACATTCTTGTATGAAATTTTGAGGCATCTCATCTTTATGTGTGATCTTGCCTTGTTTTTGGCAAGCATCACAATGTTTAACCATCGCGTGAGCATCATGATAAATGGTGGGCCAATAAAATCCCGAGTCAAACACTTTTTTGGCGGTGTAGTTGGGACCAAAGTGACCACCGGTGGGTCCTTTGTGGTAAGCCTCGAGAATGTCTAAAGCTGCCGGTCCGTCAACACATTGGCGAATAATCAAGTCAGCGCATTGTTTGAAGAGAAAAGGGTCATCCCAAAAGTAAGTCTTAACATCATTCAAGAACTTTTTCTTTTGTTGGGATGTTAACCCTTTGATGAGAACACCACCCGCTAAGTAGTTTGCAATGTCGGCAAACCACGAGGTGTCATCAAAATTGGCACTAATAGACATTAAGGTCTCAAGGGGAAAAGAGTCATTGATCTCTTTGTTCGGATGATCCCCTTGATATGGATCCTCAAGTCTACTTAGATGATCCGCGGCTAGGTTTTCAGCTCCCTTTTTGTCACGAATTTTGATGTTAAATTCTTGAAGGAGTAAAACCTAGGGAAGAAGTCTTGGCTTAGAGTCGTGCTTAGTCATCAAGTACTTCAACGAGGAATGGTCTGTGTATACGATTGTGGTGGATAAAACAAGATAGGGGCGAAATTTTTCAAAAGCATAGACAACAGCTAAAAGCTCTTTTTTGGTTGTCGTATAATGCAATTGAACCCCCGTCATTGTCTTGCTAGCATAATGGATTGGTTGGAAGTGTTTATTCACTCTTTGGCCCAAAACCGCTCCAATAGCAAAGTCGCTAGCATCGCACATCAACTCAAAGGGTAGCTCCCAATTAGGGGTAACCAAGACCGGTGCCTTAGTTAGCTTATCCTTAAGAAGGTTGAAGGCTTCAATACACTCTTTGGAAAAGATAAAAGGATTATCTTTTTCCAAGAGGTGGGTCATCGGGCGAACGATTTTAGAGAAATCCTGAATGAATCGACGATAGAAGCCCGCATGACCCAGAAAACTTCTCACACCCTTCACGGTTGAAGGTGGAGGTAATTTGGCTATGACATCCACTTTAGCACGGTCGACCTCAAGACTGGCTTTTGAGATTTTGTGTCCTAGCACAATGCCTTCTTTTACCATAAAATGGCATTTTTCCCAATTTAGAACAAGGCGAGTGTCTTCGCACCACTTAAGCATACGTTCTAAATTGGCAAGGCAAGAAGAGAATGAATCCCCAAAGACCGAGAAATCATCCATGAAGACTTCCATGGTTTGCTCAACCATGTCATGGAAGATAGCCAACATGCACCTTTGGAAAGTCCCGGGGGCATTGCATCAGCCAAAAGGCATTCTTTTGTAGGAAAATGTGCCATAGGGACAAGTGAATATTTTCTTCTCTTGATCTTAGGGATCGATGGGTATTTGGAAATAACCCGAGAAACCATCTAGAAAGCAGTAATATTCATTACCCGCTAAACGTTCAAGCATTTGGTCCATAAAAGGAAGAAGAAAAATGATCCTTTCTCGTGGCATCATTGAGTTTGCGATAGTCTATACAAACTCTCCACCCAGTAACGAGACGTGTGGGAATCAACTCGTTGTTTTGATTGGGCACAACGGTGATTTCGCCTTTCTTAGGCACACAATGGACTGGACTAACCCATGGTGAATCCGAGATAGGGTAAATCATGCCCGCATCAAGAAGTTTGATAACCTCTTTTTTGATAACGTCATGGATTTTAGGATTCACCCTTCGTTGGCTTTGAATTGTGGGCTTAAAGTCGTCCTCCATGAGAATTTTATGTGTGCAAAAGTGAGGATCAATTCCGCGAATATCGGAGATTTTCTAAGCGATAGCTCTTTTATGTTTCTTGAGAACTTCAATGAGACGAGTTTTCTCATCGGCTTTTAAGTCCTTAGCAATGATAACGGGAAGTTGATCAATGCCTTCTAAGAAAACATACTCGAGATGAGGAGGTAAGTCCTTAAGTTCAAGAGTAGGAAGATTCTCAATAGATGGTGTAACTAACAATGGATCATCAATAGTCACCTCTTTAGGAGAAGGAGGAGAAAACGGGTCTTCATTTAGAAGTTTCTCAATTGTACGAATGTCTTCTTCCCAATCGGTGGGAGAATCATCATACTTAAGATCAAGTGGACCCAAGCTAGCTTCAAAATCATCCAAAAGAAAGTCACTTTCTCCAAATGGAGTCAATGACGGAGCGATTGAGGCAACGGTCTCAACAATGGGTAGAGAAGAGAGATTACTTTTGAAGCATCATGAAAGTGTTCTTCACAAGCCTCATCGAGAACATCAATAACATAAACACTCTCATATGAATAAGGTTGCTTAGAAATCTTACCCATGTTGAAGACAATTTGATCGTCACCAACTCTCATGATTATTTCGCCCGCGGCTACATCAATGAGAGTGCGACCGGTCATCAAGAAGGGACGTCCAACGATTAATGGAACACGAGAATCCATCTCGTAGTCAAGGACAACAAAATCCACCGGGAAGGTGAATTTGTCAACGCCAACGAAGACGTCTTCGGCTATCCCCACTGGATAAGCAACCGTACGGCTAGCTAATTACAAAGTCATTTTGGTGGGAACTAGCTCGGGGAGAGATAATTGCTTCCAAACACTTAGAGGCATTAAGTTTATACTGGCACCTAGATCGGCTAGGGCCATGCAATTTTCTACTCCCGAAAAGTTGCAAGGAATCAAGAAGCGACACGGATCACCAAGTTTGGTGGGCAATTTTCTTAAGAGAACCGCGGAGCAATTCTCATTAAGTTGGGTCTGAGCAATGTCAAGAAGCTTCTCCTTGTCACTTAGAAGATCTTTAAAAATCTTCGCATATTTAGGCATGTGAGCGAGAGCCTCGGCAAAGGAGATGTTAAAATTCAATTGTTTAAACATTTTGAGAAAGTTTGAAACTTGAATATCATCCTTGCTCTTTTGCTTCTATTTCCTCAACCTTGAAGGATAAGGTATATCGGATGAAGAGGAAGGCTTTAGGGGAGTAGGATCACTCACAACCGTGGGTGGTGGGGGAATGGGGGTAGAAGGCAAAGGAGGTGAGGAAAGTTGTTGTTTTTCCTTGTTCACAATCACGGGTGGATGTGTAGGAAGCTCGGGTTCCGTATAACCTTTTCCACTACGAGTGGTGATTGCTTTCATCTCCTCTCTTGGATTAGCAACGGTGTTACTCGGAAGAGTACCCGAAGAAGAGGGTTGATTACCTTGGAAGAGCGAACCGATCATATCACGTATATTATCCGCTTGAGTGCTGAAAGAGTCTCTAATGTCTGCACGAATATCATTTCTTTGTTTCGCCATGTCATTCCTTAGCTCGGCTCGAATATCGCTCCCTTGTTTCGCCATGTCTCCCCTTAAAGTTGATGAATTGACTCTGAAGATTCGTCACCATCTCTCTATTAGTCCTCATGAACGTCTCGATGTCTTTATTCAATGCCATCGGTTGATTAAGAGGTGGAGCTTGGTAAGCTTGAGAATTTCCTTGAGGTGGGTATGGGTTTCTTTGGGATTGATATTGATTGTTAGCACGAGGTTGGGATTGGTTATTTCGGTTATAGCTTTGTTGTTGGTTTTGGTTTTGAGGATTAAAACCAGGTGGAGCAAGATAGTTGTTTGAACGATAACTTAGCAAGTTACGGTCTCCTTGAGGACGAGCTTGATAGCCTCCCGTGGGATAAGTACCGTATGCCACGTTAACGTTTTCACAAAAATTGCCTTGAGTAGAAGGACAATCATTGTAAGAATGAGGACCACCACATGTGTCACAAAAAATAGAAACGGCTTTAGCTAGTTGAATGTGGTTTGTGGCCATGGTCATGTAATTCTTGTTCATCTCCACGACTTGTCGGGTAAGTTCGGCTATCTCAGGATTGGAAGTAGTAGAATAAACATTGACTCTCGTATTATATCTTGAGGATGCGGATGAATCCCATATCTTGTGGTGAGTAGTCATGTTTTCAATCAACTCTCTACACTCCTCCGGTCTCCTTTTCATAAAAGTACCACCGGCGGCAGCGTTGATCGTGTCATGATCAAGAAAAGTGAGACCATTGTAGAAAGTATCAATGAGAGTGACGGGGAGCATGTTATGATGTAACACCCCCAAATTTATACAACTCAGTACAGCGGAAGGCTAGTTGGTGCTACGGGATAGCACATTGCTCACATCATAGACAACGCATAAAAATCGCGTCGTTTATTTATAAAGCATTTCCATTCAATAATATCAAAGTTACATCGGTCCCAAGTCATTACATTACATACAAAGTTTTACAAAGTATTTGAATGGAAAAATATTATTTAGGTGCGGGCCATGAATTCTTGTCGTCTTCCCGAGAATTACCTTCAAGTACCTGAGATAAAACATGTTAAAAGAAAAGGTCAGCGATAACGCCGAGTGAATTCATAGATTTTAATAAATTCCATCAATATAACTTTGGTATAAAATTAGTACCAAAAATCAATTCGTACAAATCATTGTAATAGGCCGTAAAATAGCCAAAATCATTTTATACAAATCTTTGTAATAGGCCATAAAATAGCCAAAGTCATTTTTATACAAATCTTTATCGAAAATCATAATATAGGCATTTGCCTTAAAAATCATTATACGAGCCAATGTCGTAAAAAACATCATACAATACGTTTCGCAACGTTGTATAGATTAAATAAAAACCGTTATAAGAATATGGTTATGAAAACCAAAACACGAACATAATGTCAGTAGTATGACCCTGTATTGCTAGTCAGGTAATACATCGTAATTCGAAGCGTCTAATAGTATTTCGGTGATTTGGATTATTATAAGCCGCATGACATTGTTACCTTACTAAACCAACAACGGGTAGCTAACCCGATACCAATTTTGCCCATCTAAAGAAGCGTGTCGTCACAAAGGTCACGCTATGGAAATCTTCTCATACATAAATTCGCTTACCAATCAATGTGGCACGACGAGGATCAACCGTCAAGGCGCGAACTGGGGTGATCGTCCCCAAATAGTACTATTAAATGCATAAGCGTCTACCAACTCCCGGTAGTTCACAATTCATGCTAATGGGACTTTTAGTGACATAACCTAACTTTAATAATCCATCATCTATCGGGTCCTTTAATCATTTATCGGGTCATACAATCGGGTCATTCAATCATTCGGGTCCAAAATCAATTTACAAACAATCGGGACAAATGGTGTCCTACTTTATAAAAACTAACATGTTATCTCCCTTGCGGGTTTATAAAACATTTATAAAAAAATTTAAAAGAGTGCGAGGCTATGAACTCACGTTCATATGGGAAGGCGGGTTATCGGCAATTCGGACGTACGGTACGTGCTTCAATCACGGAAACCTAGACAAATAATAACCGGTCTTAGACGTGTTGGAAATACGTTTTTACGTATTTATGAAGGATCGGTCGCTCCAACGATATATTAATGTATTAGGCTCGTGATCCAAGTATAGCCCATATAGCCCACATGTAGGGTGGGCTATATATACCCCTCCTAGCATGTTAGGAGGGGTGGTTCACTCATTTCAACTTTTCATTTAATCAAATAACACTTTATCTCTCTACTTTTCTTTTCTCTCCTTTCTCTCTCTATACCTCATCTCCTTCTTCCCCATTTCCACCATCTAATCAATAGATCAATCCATCAATTACCAAATCCTTAGAAATCGTAGACCTTCAATTGGTATCAGAGCCATGGTTAAATCTTAGTATTTGAGTTATTTTTTTATCTATTGATTTGATTAAAAATCCCTTCTTTCTAAATTTTTTTTAGCCTTTTCGGATCAGTTTTTTAAATTGTTATTCGTCAAATCTTTTTATTTTTTTTTATTTTTTGATAAAAAATTTTCATCTCATTTTTTTTTATCTGTCCATTTAGTTTCTTAAAAATCAATTTTTTTAAATAAAAGATTCGATCTATTTAATCAGTCAAGTCAAGTCAAGTTAATCTATTTTTTTTATCTGTCAAGTTAATCAGTCATTTATATAATTTTTTATAATTTTTGATATAACCTTTTTTTAATAAAAGATTTGATGTTTATTAGTTTATCATTTCTAGCTTGATTGTCGTTTATCAGTTTATCAGTTTTATCATATCTGGGTTTTCTAAAAGTATCTTGGTTATCATCTTTTGTCCAAAACTGTCCAATCTGTCCAAACTGTCCAAACATATCCAAAGTTATCAGTTTTCGTATCAGATTTTCGTCTTTCCGCATGGACTTTCCACATGGACTTTCCGCATAGACTTTCCGCATAGGTTTTCCGCATAGTTTTTCCGCATAGGTTTTCCGCATAGGTTTTCCGCATAGGTTTTCCGCATAGGTTTTCCGCATAGGTTTTCCGAATAGGTTTTCCGAATAGGTTTTCCGAATAGACGGTTTTCCGAATAGACGGTTTTCCGAATAGATGGTTTTCCGAATAGGCTTTCCGAATAGGCTATTTGGAATAGCCTATTCCGTATAGACTCGACCCTCATTGACAACAAACAACACCTCACTTCCTCACGTTGACTCGATTGTTACAAACACCCTCGAAACACACTCGGACTCCAACTAACATCACACTCACAATCAACACTCAAGTCTCGACCAACACAACCTAAACCAAACAACCTCTCGAACTTAAACAGTCTCGCTAACCCGACTCACACTCTCACTCTCGCCTCGTCATCTTCACAGACTCACACATCCTCGCCTACCCTCACCCTCGACTTCGACTCTACAAACCAAAGACACTCGACCAACAAAAACTCTCGACACACAGAGCGACAAAACAACTCTCAATCTCAACACAAAACAAACTCCCTCAATCTTTAACATAGATTCCAAAACAAGATTTTGACTCTTTCACACCGACGATAAACTTCGACTAGACTCTACAAACAAACACACCCATCCACAGACTCTTTTCGTGACACAAAAATCATCCAACACACGTCAACATCCACTGACCCACACTTTCAATCAGACTCGACTCTATCTAAACCCTCCCAAACTGACACCAAACACACCAGAAAGACACGACAGATGAAGAGAAAGGTTGTGATTCGACAATAACAGTAAACCTTACCCGAGATCTTATTTTTTTAAAGATCTTGAAGAATTGAACAATCAAACGTGTCTCGTGCCTTCATTTGTTTGAATAGAGAATCGGTTTTCATTGTTTGTTGGAAGTAATCAAGAGAGAGAGGGGGCGGACAAAACAACGTAGTGAGATTAGGTTTTGGGAAAAAGAGTGTGGCTGTGAGTTGTGTGTAGAAGAAAGAGACACTTTTGGTGAGTTACGGTTTTTGTGTGTTGATAAGAGAGAGAGATTAGTCAAAGTGGGTTTTATACTTGTAAGACGGAGATTACAAGGAGTATTTAATACTCGAGTGGGTTACACGTGCTTCTTTGGGACACGTAGGGTTGATTCACAAATAATCAGATTTATGGGACACGGAAACCGTTTTAGTTTTCTTTATAAAGTTAACTTTTTTAATTTTTTTTTTAAATATTAATTGTTATTATTTTGGATATTGTTGAGCAAATTTTTAATTTTGATATTTTTGAATATTTTTGAATATTTTTATTTTGGATATTTTTGAATATTAATTTCTATTTTGGATATTAAATTTTTTTTAATTTTGATAATCAATTCATATTTTTATTTTTATTCAAATTTTTATTTTGAAAAATTTTATGATATTAAGTTATAATCGTGACAACGTGATAAAGTTTCAAGGTTTATTTTGACGACGGATTTTTTATCAATCAGTAATCCTTAACGTAATTGTTCATCGATTTTCAATGGATTTCTTGAATTCGACATCGAACAAGGGAGAATTGCATCAAGTGCAAGCCAACGCTAGAGAAAGTGGTATTACTTCATTTCGAATGTTTCAGTCTCATCTTGTCACTCTGTCATGGCTTCAAAGAGGGAGCGAATTTATGACAATCTTTGGTTAAGATCGTCATATATTCATCGACTCAATATTCACCACTTTGACCCAACTCGCCGAGCAACTCAACCGTGACAACTTTAATCACTCTGCATCGGCACTTGCATATAAGGCTCTTGTGACACAACTCACGCCTTTCCTCTAATTCAATATCATCAGGCCTGAAAGTCCAGTGATTTACCAATCATTTCTTCGAGATACACATACCGAGCTTCGAGTTTTCCGTGATACAATTTTGAAACTCATGACATCGGTCTCGTCTTCGATTTATGAAAGATCTCGACTTCAGCAAGGGTATGATAATGGAATGCAAGTCTCTTCGATGCAAAAGGAAACTGGTCATACGGTTGAAAACTTGGAGCCTAACAATGGCAAGAGCACGGAATCAGGAGGACAGCATGATACCAGTGGCACGTCAGGAAATGTTCACGAGATCTCTCTTGATAACACCTTACCCGTTTATGACGAAGAGCCGGCAAACATGGTACAATGTAATGTTGTTTATGATGTATATGTTGATGACATGTCGCATATTGAGCATTCCGCACTTAATTATGACAAACATGGGATGCAGAAGAGTGATAGCAATACCACTTCTAATTCATCCGATGTGAGTCATAATGGGGGAGAAGGTGTTCAAAATGTTAAACATCATGATAATTGTCCTATAACTGCTTCATTGTCTGCTTCTGATTCCAAGATTAAAGAGCTCGAAACGATCGTAGCTCGGCAATCAAAAGATTTTGAGGATGCCAAACTTGAATTTTCTAAGAAAACGGACAAATTTGAAACATATTTTGAAAAACTTGAAAAATCAAATGTTGTTCTTGAAAGAAAATTGGATCAAAAAGTGTTAGATTCTAAAGCTGAAAAGGATAATCTTTTGAAACAAATTCAACTGCTTGAATCTAAGTTGGCATCCCAAGATAACTTGCTCAAAGAGAATGAGACTTTAAAGGCCCAAGTACAGGAAAAGGTTTTTGCTATAGCTGCGTTGAAAAACGAGTTAAGAAAAAGTAAAGGACCTAGTGTGGACACTAAGCTTGAAAAACCATCAATCTTGGGGAAACCGCCTACAAATCAGTTTGTCAGACAACCTACTGCATTTAGATCCGAGCGATCACTATCCTCGAGACCGCGGTTTGCCTCCCAAGTTGGTTTGGGTCATATTTCTAGAACAGTCACTCCACCAACTAGGCCTAATGTGACTAAATCAGTTTTAGCAAGACCTCATCACATGATTGCCCCTAGTTTCTCTAAGAATAGTTCAATGAACATGTCTAGAACTAGTTCAACTAATGTGCGCCATGATTTTGGTCAAAGGGAGCTATTCAAAAGACACATGTAAGAGATAGCAATGTCCAACCTAGTCAGATGCCTTCTAGTTTACCCAACACTACTAACCGTAGCATGTCACATCCTAGGAGCATCAGTCAATCATCTAGGAATTCTAGATCTTACTCGGACATTAAATATGCTACTTGTAAAACATGTAGAAAATGTGTCTTTACGGCAAATCATGATTCCTGTATCAAGAAATTACTTAATGAGGTGAACTCCCGTGCTAGAATTAAGTCCCAGTGGATAGCTAAAATCAAACCCGGTGGTAAAGATTGGCGCCCCACTGGTAGAACTTTCACTCTTGTAGGAAACGAGTGCCCTTTAACTAGGATAGTCTCTGTTTCTTCTAAGACTACTAGGGAGGAAATTGATAAAGATGATACTTCACTTAAGCCTAAACTTAAGATTTTCTATAAAAGGAAACGTTTGCCAGCTAAGATAAGTGAATCATCTACTCAGGTCGCCTCTGACACAAGTAAAGCCAACTGTGAACCCCCACGTGCTTCAAAAATAGATATCTCTAACCCATGCAAAAGTATACAAACTCCTAATGAGAATGCAGGTACCAAAGTTGATGTTCCAAAAGAACGAAGCGGTCCAATCGTTGTATACCGTTCAACTAAGGACACTCTTAGAGTTTGGTTGCTGAAGAAGCAGATATCAGAGAAACAAATGTCTCAGGGGATTCATGGTTAAGCTGCAAACAGGACTTACAGTCACATAACAGACTGTAACTCGATCTCAAAAGACAGGAAATTTCATCCCGATGATGACTTATCCTAAAAACGAGAAATTCATTTTTCTCGGGCATGAGCTTATATCAAAAACATTCCAAGTTTTTAAGCTCATGCACTATGGCTCCTCGTTAAATGACAGACGATGACCCGGACTTCAGAGACAGGGAAGTTTATCTACGCAACGATAACTTACCCTCTTAACAAGAAATTAAGTTTTCTTGGACACGAGCTTATCTTAAAACCATTCAAAGGTTTTAAGCTCGTGTATATGGTTTATCATTAAATATCAGATGGTAACCCGTGCTTCAAAGAAAGGAGAGTTTATCGCCGATGATAAACTTATCCTTACAACGAGAAATTAATTTTTCTCGGGCATGAGCTAATAATAAAAACATTCGAAGTTTTTAAGCTCATGCACAATGACTTACAGTTAAATGTCAGACTGTAACTCGAACTTAAAATAAAGGAAAGTTTATCTTTTATGATAACTTATCCTCTTAACGAGAAATTCACCTTTCTCGGTCATGAGCTTGTATTAAAACATTCGAAGTTTTAAGCTCAGAAAGGAAAGTGTATCTTTTAAATAAGAGAACCTTTCCTCATAACGAGAAATTAACCTTTCTCGGTCATGAGCTTTCCGTTAAAACAGTCAAAGTTTTCAAGCTCATGAAAACGACTTCTAAGTAAATGTCAGCTTAGGACTCGTCCTTCAGATAAAAGGAAAGTTTATCGCCGATGATAAACTTATCCTTAACAACGGGAAGTTTACAACTTCTCGGACTTGAGCTCGTTTTATAAGATATTCAACATCTTAAGCTCAAGTAATTGGTTTTCAAAACTTTGAACACAATTTTTCGAGAATTTCTCAAAAGGTTTTTCTAAATCTTTCAAAATTGTGTGTTGAAAAATGTTTTGATAAAAAGAGCATGTCTTCTAGAATCTATAATATGTACGAACCTAGAAATGTCATTCAATAATGACACGGGGTTGTAAATAAAGTTCGAGCAGAAGTTCAAACTTTTAAAACATGCTCAAAATGGTTTGCTATTATTTCAGATAGCAACCCACTTTTCATAATCAAGTCAAGCATTTCACCGGAAAGCTTTGACTCAACAACGGGAATTAATTTTCTCGGGGACGTGACGAGGTGACCAACATTCGTGAACAAGAACCATGTGCTTCTTTCATATGATGTTCTCCATTATTCAGGTCCAACCTCGTAAATTGCTAATCTTGTGAATACATTATCATATATGATCCTTGCACGTGATAAATACCTTACACTTGTGTTTAAAAGGTATTTAATTTACGTTTCAAGTACACCCTCATTAATTTGAGGGGAAGCTTGTTAAAATCATGAAGATAACTATATTTTCATTTTTCTTCCTAAATTTTCTTAAAATGCTATTAAATCAATTGATATTAAAAACATCTATTGGGTTAATATTTTTAATATGGGGGAGAAAATGTGATTTAATATGGGAAATGATTAATCACGAATGGTTTGACTTAACGTGTTAGCTCATCCCGACATGTGCAAAATGTTTTCGGATATCGTGGCATATGTTAAGCGGGAGCAAAATGGATTTGCACTTCAAAATGGATTTCATGGTGACATACACTTACCCAAAACATCTCTATTCACGATGGTGAAGATTGTGGTGACATAAGGATGGTAGGATAGGTTAAAGTCCAATGATTTCTCTAGAACCGGAGGAATCTTCACAAGGACATTCCATAGCTAGAATTAGTTTAGGAAAGATGGAGAAAGATTGTGAACGTAGCTGAATGCCGACCAAGTACTTAAGTTAGCACTGGAACAATCACAACAAGGTGCTAGTTATGACGTATTGGTAAGCATTGAAGGGGTTGAAGAATGAAAAATAATTATAAAGATAAAGGGTGTAAAGAAAGAAGCCCTCCTTACAACCTTAGGCAGAAACCGGGTCAATTCATATGCTATTGAGATCATTTTTAATGATTCTTGATATTGAAGAAAGACATCATGGACCCAGTGATGCAATGCACAACCCTTCCCAGCTAACTCAAATATCTCTCAAAAGGTATTTGTTTTGATCACACGGAGATCAACACATTATCTATTGGTTTATTCACTCCGAATAAATTGATATTGAAAAGGTGGCACTCCTCTCCAGCCTCCGATCACTAAAATCCAAAATGCACGATCGAGTCTAGAGCCATTTGAGATCATCAAATATCTCATTAGGACACACTTTCATTATTCCTTGCTTGTTCACACAATGTGAAAAGTAAGAAAGATATTTAGAGTCCTACGCAAAATCTTCATGATCTTGCCTGAACATCCGAGTAATACGAAAGTATTTACAATGAAGATGGAAATCCTTCTTGAGCGAATATCAAAAAGCTCATGGTAGGTGACTTGTGCGATTCTTTATGAATCAAACTTGTGATAACTGGAAAGCAACAGTGGTTTAATTCTTAAATGAATTTAAACACGTTCCAGGCCTCTACGCAATATCTTAGTGATCTTGCCAGAACATTCAGAGTAACATTATTAAGTATTTACAGTGACGAATGGAAATCCTTCTAGTGTTAACATCAAACAGCACTTGGTAGGTAACTTGCAAGATTCTATATGAATCAAGCTAGTGACAACTGGAAAGCAACGATGGTGCGGTTCTTAATTGAACTTCACTTGTTCCAGGAACATGAATTGACGGCTTCAAATCATGCGGATAATATTATCCAAATGACTCACTCTTTACGTTCGCAGTCAGCTTTGGACGGTCGAGTAAAGAGAACGGGTTTACCCGCGAAATCTTGTCAAGGAGGTTCTTTATTGAAACTACCTGTCACAAGTACGATATTTAATATCGTCCAACGGTCTTCACCGACCGGAGGTAAAATGCTACCGAATTAGAATGAAATGTTCAAGGCCATTTCATCCGTGTGTATGGTTTGTTGCTAACTGTCTTATGCAGCGTAACAAGAAGGTGGCATTGCGGTGTATAATCCAGAAGAAGTCGTCACCACATGCTTATACTACATACACTTAGTACTTCAACAAATTCAAGAAAGTCTGAAGGTCAAGTCTTCCGTTGTATCAAACTCTGAAGCTTTCAAGAATTTAAAGGTATAAGTATGTGGAACATGAAGTCACGAAGAGGCAAATTTCACAAGTGATGAATGCACAAGGTCGAGGCAAGGAAACATGCTCAAGACTAAAGTCAAAGATCACATCAAGCATATTCACAAGAACAAGATCGAAGACTCAAGCATAGATGCTAGGTTTAAGATTTTGTAAAATGGTGTGACCTCCCTTAGGGGGAGATTGTTGGAAATATGTTTTCCCAAAGAAAGTCTCGGTCACATCATTATTAGCATAGATCACGAGCTATAGAATATTTAGAACTTTGTAACTTGGAGCGACCTCCCTTAGGGGGAGATTGTTTGAAATACGTTTTTACGTATTTATGGAGGATCGGTCGCTCCAACGATATATTAATGTATTAGGCTCGTGATCCAAGTATAGCCCATATAGCCCACATGTAGGGTGGGCTATATATACCCCTCCTAGCATGTTAGGAGGGGTGGTTCACTCATTTCAACTTTTCATTTAATCAAATAACACTTTCTCTCTCTACTTTTCTTTTCTCTCCTTTCTCTCTCTATACCTCATCTCCTTCTTCCCCATTTCCACCATCTAATCAATAGATCAATCCATCAATTACCAAATCCTTAGAAATCGTAGACCTTCAATTTTTTGTCCAATGACTTTATAAAAATATCAATTATGTATACATATGATGATTATATATATATATATGATGATCAAGTGGGTTTACATATTCTCGTTTACTCATTTTAGTGTTATATGTCGATAGCTTTTATACTAGTTTACTAGTTTTACCCATTTACGTGTCTTAAGTCCAATAAGCTTATTATATGTTATTTAACTTATTTTAATCCATTTTGTACTTATATTATCAGTACATACACTTTCAAGTTGGGCCCAAATGGGTTAAGCCCAATAAGTTCTTTTTATGGGTGTTTATCTTATTTAGTCCAATTATTAGCCCAAGTATTAGTCCAATATGTTTACTTAGCCCGTTAATGTCCGTATTTCTTATAGTTCGGATTTTATCCGTTTTTGCTTGTATTAGTTACCTATACATCAGTATATGACTTTTATAAACTTTACATTAGACGGGTTTGGTCGTCTAAGTTTTATTTGGCGAAAAACGTTAATTTACGGCGATAGCCGAAAAAGTCGTAAAAAATCAAGTTTATAGTTTTTATTACTTATAAATATTATTTTACCACCTTTTATATAATTTACCCATTTAATTAACCTTTTATACATTTATATAAATAAGTTTTATAAGTTAGTTGGTTTATATTTTTACATTTTATACATTATAATGTGAGTGCTTATATAATAATAATAAACATTATTTCCAAAAATCTGATTTTTAGCTTCATGTTCACCATTTTTAACATATCTAGAGTTCTATAATTAATTAGAAGCTCATTTTTGGATGGCATGATCTCCATAATATGTGCTACATTTAACTTAGCTATAGCTACTGCCCATTTTGAGTTTAAGTTGCCTTAACAGTCCCAACAAAACTGCTTATTCAGATTAGACCACCTAACTTGTTTTGATCATATCTCACTCATTATTTTGATTCCATTGCATGGCCAACTCTCACATGTGTACAAGACCCATAGCTTACTGTAAATCCATTCTACTTCATCATTTTATCAGTTTACCATATGGTTCTTTACTGTTTTTATACAGCCTATCATTTAAACAAGATTTACCCATTTTTACTTGTAGTTTTTCATCTTTTTATCCATGATTATCAACAACAAATCCCCACATAACATTTTTATCATCATATAATCATCAAATACATATACAATAGGAAATAAAATACATGTTTACATAATCAAAATAACAAGAAGATGAGGAGGACAATCTTTATACCACCAAGTTGATGTAGGTTATGATTTGGACATGGTTTTGGATGGAGAAACTTGTGCATAGCCAACACCATCTTCAAGACCACCATGCTTCATGAGTTCTTTGTAGAAAATCAGCCCCAAGACACCATGAATACTCCTCCTTGGATGTTATAAGTTGCACCAATCTTCATCTTTTTGAATGGAGATTAACATATGTTAATTATAACATATGTTTTATGGTTAAATTTTGTATGAATGGTGGTGTTTGTGGAGAAAATGGGACGGCATCAATGGAGTATTGAGAGAGTTTTGTGTTTGATTTGCATGTAAGGAAAGTGGAAGTGAAAACTAGTTGCTAGTTTTGAAGTTAGTGGAGTGGTAGAAGGCTTAAGATGTAAGCTAAGGTGACAAGTGTAATGTCACTTGTTAAAACTTGCCACCAAAGTGGTATGTGATGTTGTGTAGCCGGTTTTGATGGGGGTGGGGCAAGTGTCCCACTTGTCTCATCCCCATTTATTTACGGGTACTCCTCGATTCTAGTTTCCTCGATTTGCGTGCCCTCGGGTCGTTTTACGAAAAACGTTTTTATAAATTATGAATCAACGGCACAAAACGAATCTAATAAAAATTGTCTCATCAAAAACGGAGTTCGAAAACGTAAATACGTAATCCTAGGGTTTCCGGTTTAGTCGTAAAGGACGTTAAAATAAAATCGTAAGTCCTAATCTCTTCTCGTAAATTTGTGAGTTTATGAACTAACACAAATTTAAAACTCCAAAATAATATTTACGGATAAATTTATTTTCTGAAGTGTCGGACTGTCACCAAAGACGGTGTACGTAAACGTAAGCACGTAACGTAGAATCCTCCGGTTTAGACGTAGTCGATGCTACTCCAAGACGTAAATTCCAAATTTCTTCCCAAAAATATGTGAGTTCATATTGTAAATTATTTTTAAATAATATTGAGAATAAAATATCAACCATAAATTGACAGATTGTCACAGCATTTACCCCTAAACAGGATCTTTGTCCTCAAAGATCATCTTACCTTACTACTCGCTTCTTATACAGTTAAAGCCATGTGGGTATTTCCTCCACATTCGGTCTTTTCTCACAAGTGTAATCTATTATAATACGCGAGTTTCATCAAACATAACTACGGGAATAAGATCAGGCTTAATGTTGACTTACTTTCTCTATCCATGATGTTCACGGGTTTTTGATGAATGCAACTTTTCGCCGATCTAAGCTCTACTAAGAATAATCAGATTCTCACTTGATAGATATTCCATCAAGTTCGATTTACGAAACAAAATTCACGCAGTCCTTGAAGTCCTAGGGTAGATCCAGCTTATATGCCTTTCAATCCCAACTTTTACATCATCTCATGAATTCATTTTTCCAAGGTTAAAAATTGTGGCATAACTTCGCTACCCATTCGGCACTTCAAGATCTACATTTCATATTCACATAACCTCCTGCCCACTATCGGCAGTTAATAATCAAATCCTAATTTCAACAATCATTTCAGATCTCGCGGGTCGGGTATTTTGCAAGGATAGGTTCGCCGTCATAGGAAACCTTAAGCCTAAAAGACATGTCCAACTCACTATGGGTGTATGTCGGATGTCTTCATCTCAACTCTTGCTTACAGATGCTCTAAGATTTAGATCCTAACAAGATTCGATCTCGATCCTATTACGATAATTATCAATGATAATCTTTCCAAAGGAAAACGATTTTACGGTCTATTACCAAAGGTCAATCATTCAGACATAAAACAACACTTATAGTATTTTGTATTGTCACTTTACCTCGTCCCTTCGATTTGGGGTGGTACATAGTACTCTCTTCAAGGTTCGTTCTCAATGATTTCTGAGAAAACCTCTAGAAATTCAATGCGAAGCGAGGATCTTGATATAGATGTTCGATACAGGCACACTATGTTTACATAACTCTTTTGCATTTATCATTAACGGGAATGATACTAGCAGATTTGGTCAGTCTGTCGACGATGACCCAAATCGAATTAAATTCGGATGATGACCTTTGCAATAGCTAGACGTTTACTAATGTATGAGGCGATGCTTGCCTTTATAATTGCCATCAGTACAACTTCTTCAGACAAAGATATTTTTAGTCAAAAATGACATACATATAATACTTATACTTACAAATTCCAACAAAACTATATCTCACAATCTCCATATTTAGACAATCACAAGTGGTCTTTAAAACATTTAACGCTATCGGCTTTTCAATTTTTAATGGTTCACATTATCCGCGAACCCCTTTTTATTATTTATATTACCCTTCTTACAAACATCGTTTATTTTTTTATATTGCTCGGCAATTTATTTTGCACCATCATTATTAAGAAATATATCCTAATTGATTCTTTATCCTTTTTATATAATATGTCAGTATCTATATTCACTTCTCATGATGATGTAATTATCATGTTCACAATTTACTCAGAAATTCTTTCTTTATATTTTCTAAGTTCTAGTTTCGTCTCATCTATCATTTTTATCAGTTTTTCTCAATCCGGCGTCTAAAGCGTCGATAATTATCATAATTAATTAAATAATTATTAGTTAATTTTTATGAAGCGTAAAAGTTTTAAATTTCTTAGTTCGACCAATTATATAAAATGTTCAAAATAAATTTGAATTTAATTAACAAGATTTTTGTTGATTTATCGAAAATATTTAGCAAGATCCGTAAATGTTCGAAAAACCTTTGTTTATACTTTGGTCAAAGTTTTCTTAGTTTGGAAAGCAAAAATTGTCGTTTCAAGTTTTAAGTCATGGTTTATATAGTTTCCTCAATTCTTCTTAGGTTGTCTAGAAGTATACACAAACATTTACCCCTAAACAGAAGTTTAGTTAAATGGTTTGTGTATAAGGGAATAATCCCTTAAAAGCCTTTGTTAAAACATTTGTCAAAATATATTCGCACTTTCTTTTTAGTAAAACCCAAAGTCTTAAAAGGGCTCTTAATTTTTGAAGAGTCTATATGCATACATCTTACCATTATTAATCCAACGGTCATTTTATGTAAAGGATTAAGTTTTTAATCCCTAAGCGTTAATGGTTCTAATCTTTGAAAAGTCAATATAGCTTCCATTATCTATTAATCACACGGTTAAATCATGTAAAGAATTAAGTCTTAAGTCTTATGTTAAATATTTAAGGCACATGTTTTAATGGTTCGGCCAATTCAGGGCAATCTATAAATATTTATTAACTCATTCTTATTCTTATAAACAAACAAATAGTCCTTAATGATCTTAAGCATGAATTTATCAAATTACAGCCTTCACACGTGATTCACCAAATTTATGAATACTACATGTGCATTAATCAATCCAAACGTCACCACGTGAAACTCATAATGTTCATTACAAGTACCGGATGTAGTGATTGGAATACATAATCTTTTCCGCAGATGCGAAGTTGATGATAACCATGTCGTGGATCAAATCTTTAAAACATACGCTAAAACCTTGTAAATGATCGAACAAATCTTCCATTTCGAGTTATGGATATCGTTTTCGATTGTCAATTTACTCAGTTCACAGTAATCTATAAATATAAGGAATGATATCACCATAGCTCTTCATGATGACAGGCTTGGTATAATATAATTTTTCTCCGTCAACTCTCTCAGTTGTACGGTAATTCCTTTAATTTATATGGTGCTGACGTACAGTGCACAAGCCACAGGTGCAGCACCGGAAATAAAATCAATACCAATTCCAACTTGCCTTAATGGCGAAAGTCTAGGTAATAATTCAATATTAGGTTCTTCTAGATTACAATGTCTATGACTAATTCACAACCATTTACGGTATAATCCCAAGTCTAAATACAGGATATGGTCATCCATCACGAATTATTTAGATCACTTTTGATAATCAACATCTTATCTTTTAGGGAATTCTACTCGAGTTCCCATCAATTAAGACAATATCGTCATGTCATAATCAATCAATCCATTCTACCGGCATTATCAACTTTTTCAGTTTCGTTGCCGTCGATAAGATGTGAATTTCTCAAAAGACTAATAATAATTCATAATCCTTCACAATTTTGGGGATATTAGGATAATCAACTACTATTAAAAGAGTAAGGTTAACACATAATCTATGCGAGAGAATTTCAAATCAGATACAGACGAAAACATTTAATGAATATGAATATATCCCATGTTTTCATAATTTGAGTACGCATTCGAAAGCTCCTCAGATCGTTACCCAGGTCATTCAAATAAAATCAAATCATAAGAAATGATAAGAACGTCAATACATCCAGTCGGGTATCAACACTCGGTAATCAAATACTTTTCCTAAGAATCTCACTACGGGAGAATTGGACAAGAAAGAATTGTCAATTGTCAAATAAGACAATTTCCACAGATGAGTAAATTCGACTCAGAAGAATAGATGGTACAGGCACATATGTAGGTGTCCTTAACACTATGTCCTTATTTTTCACTTCTTGCAGATCTCATAAATTTTAATCTTTCACAATCTTCAAAGAAAATTTAGTGCTTATTAATCAGTTTTATGGTGACTACTAATCAGCCTTGCATGGTCCATTCCAAATTGTATGTAGGCACGCAACTATATACAACTTCAAGATTAACGATGCAATACTCAGTTCGTCAAAATTTTATCATCATGTTTATAATAAAAATATTTTCATGCTCAATTCTTAAACAAGAATCAAAAATATATTTACAAAGGTTTTCTTTGTTATGAAAACAATTAAGTTTTTCAAGGTGTTTCATAAACAACTTCATTTCGATAACAATCAATTATAATTCTCACTTGGAATAATCCTTATAGTGATGAAAATTCAATTTCCTCAAATGATACTGTTTTATCTTTTAAAAACAATGAGTGATCTGCAAAAGAGTGATGAAGAGTTGCTTACCAAGAACTAAACTACAATATGATAGGAGATGAGCTTTAGCCAAATTATCATGAGGTTCATGATCTCGATGCACTCAAAAGAATAATCCACAACGTAACTCAATTCAAGATGAGTACTTGTTCAATGGTTGCATCACTAATGCGAACATTAGGATGAAGCAATAAAAGATAGATAACATCGATACATGTAGAATTTAGCAATCAGAGGTAGTCCTTTCATTAATCACAAATAAGTCAAAATTGTACCGTAACACATTACGTGTTACTATGTCATACAACTCTCAGAACTCATCCTACCAACTGATGTCACAGTTAAGTTAGGGATTATTTTTAAAAGATACCATAATGAATACTAATCTACAAGAGTCATTAGGTGTTCCACATGTCCTGGAAGATCCATCGGTCTCAATTCAGAAGAAGATTTCTTCAATTTATTTCTTGGACACTGGGCATCCTCGTTAGTGGACAATGGCAAAGGAACAACCCTTAACACGAATCAACAATCAATTAAAACCTTATAATTCAATCACAGGACTTAACGATTTCCTCTTAATAATCTCATATTCCATACGTGTTAAACTTTTATTTATTCAAGTTTTAACCAGTTTTATACTCAATGTAACATCCTACCTCATTTTCCAATACTTACAACCTTATTCTTCAGCCTTGTAAAGGCAATACAATCTCAATATGAATCAACACTTAATTCCAATCCTATAGCTCTTGCAACAACAATTATCAAATGAGTCACTAGCATGAGATGACTCACACCTTCAATTAGGCTTCTCGGAAAGGTATTAGTGGCATGAGGCTTTTGGGTACTGGTTCCAATGACAACCTCAAGTGCAACATTCACCCTTTCGATTTCAATTTAAGAATTGGATGACAACGAGTCAGATGACATCTTTCTAGGTGGTAATGTTTTGTCAAACTCCACTCTATAAGGAAAGATCGTCATGACATCGATATCAGTTTTAATCTCGCCAATTCTTTTTCAATATCACAATCAACTAATATCTACATTTCTACGAATATCAACCATTTATTGGGATCATAAATATCCACAACTTGGTTTAGATATAGGATGGCTAGAATTCCTACGAGGATAGCTTCGATTAATTTACTAGGGGATTTAGGGTTACTTGTGACAATCGACGTCGTATAAATACCTCGTATAAAAATCAAAATAATCATCAAACAATCATGTAATAAAATTACATCATATATATATATATATATATATATATATATATATATATATATATATATATATATATATATATATATATATATATATATATATATAATCCGAGTTATATATATATTATAATAACACTTCTCAGTCTGGCCTTGTCGGTAACTAGGGAATTCTTCGGCACCGTTATAGTCAAAAGATTTTTAGACATTTTTTGAAAAATGTTTATAGTTAAAAGATTTTGAAAAGTTTTATTCAAAACCTTAGTTTTAAAAATCTTTCGTTCTCTATAATGAGAGCTCTGATACCAAACTGTAACACCCCCAATATTATACAACTCAGTACAGCGGAAGGCTAGTTGGTGTTACGGGATAGCACATTGCTCACATCATAGACAACGCATAAAAATCGCGTCGTTTATTTATAAAGCATTTCCATTCAATAATATCAATCTTACATCGGTCCCAAGTCATTACATTACATATAAAGTTTTACAAAGTATTTGAATGGAAAAATATTATTTAGGTGCGGGCCATGAATTCTTGTCGTCTTCCCGAGAATTACCTTCAAGTACCTGAGATAAAACATGTTAAAAGAAAAGGTCAGCGATAACGCCGAGTGAATTCATAGAGTTTAATAAATTCCATCAATATAACTTTGGTATAAAATTAGTACCAAAAATCAATTCGTACAAATCATTGTAATAGGCCGTAAAATAGCCAAAATCATTTTATACAAATCTTTGTAATAGGCCATAAAATAGCCAAAGTCATTTTTATACAAATCTTTATCGAAAATCAGAATATAGGCATTTGCCTTAAAAATCATTATACGAGCCAATGTCGTAAAAAACATCCTACAATATGTTTCGCAACGTTGTATAGATTAAATAAAAACCGTTATAAGAATATGGTTATGAAAACCAAAACACGAACATAATGTCAGTAGTATGACCCTGTATTGCTAGTCAGGCAATACATCGTAATTCGAAGCGTCTAATAGTATTTCGGTGATTTGGATTATTATAAGCCGCATGACATTGTTACCTTACTAAACCAACAACGGGTAGCTAACCCGATACCAATTTTGCCCATCTAAAGAAGAGTGTCGTCACAAAGGTCACGCTATGGAAATATTCTCATACATAACTTCGCTTACCAATCAATGTGGCACGACGGGGATCAACAGTCAAGGCGCGAACTGGGGTGATCGTCCCCAAATAGTACTATTAAATGCATAAGCGTCTACCAACTCCCGGTAGTTCACAATTCATGCTAATGGGACTTTTAGTGACATAACCTAACTTTAATAATCCATTTAATTTCATCTATCGGGTCCTTTAATCATTTATCGGGTCATACAATCGGGTCATTCAATCATTCGGGTCCAAAATCAATAAACAAACAATCGGGACAAATGGTGTCCTACTTTATAAAAACTAACATGTTATCTCCCTCGAGGGTTTATAAAACATTTATAAAAACATTTAAAAGAGTGCGAGGCTATGAACTCACGTTGATATGGGAAGGCGGGTTATCGGCAATTCGGACGTACGGTACATGCTTCAATCATGGAAACCTAGACAAATAATAATCGGTATTAGACGTTTGTCCAATGACTTTATAAAAATATCAATTATGTATACATATGATGATTATATATATATATATATATATATATATATATATATATATATATATATATATATATATATATATATATATATATATATATATATATATATATATATATATATATATATATATATATATATATATATATATATATATATATATATATATATATATATATATATATATATATATATATATATATATATATATATATATATATATATATATATATATATATATATATATATATATATATATATATATATATATGATGATCAAGTGGGTTTACATATTCTCGTTTACTCATTTTAGTGTTATATGTCGATATCTTTTATACTAGTTTACTAGTTTTACCTATTTACGTGTCTTAAGTCCAATAAGCTTATTATAAGTTATTTAACTTATTTTAATCCATTTTGTACTTATATTATCAGTACATACACTTTCAAGTTGGGCCCAAATGGGTTAAGCCCAATAAGTTCTTTTTATGGGTGTTTATCTTATTTAGTCCAATTATTAGCCCAAGTATTAGTCCAATATGTTTACTTAGCCCGTTAATGTCCGTATTTCTTATAGTTCGGATTTTATCGGTTTTTGCTTGTATTAGTTACCTATACATCAGTATATGACTTTTATAAACTTTACATTAGACGGGTTTAGTCGTCTAAGTTTTGTTTGGCGAAAAACGTTAATTTTACGGCGATAGCCGAAAAAGTCGTAAAAAATCAAGTTTATAGTTTTTATTACTTATAAATATTATTTTACCACCTTTTATATAATTTACCCATTTAATTAACCTTTTATACATTTATATAAATAAGTTTTATAAGTTAGTGGGTTTATATTTTTACATTTTATACATTATAATGTGAGTGCTTATATAATAATAATAAACATTATTTCCAAAAATCTGATTTTTAGCTTCATGTTCACCATTTTTAACATATCTAGAGTTATATAATGATATAGAAGCTCATTTTTGGATGGCATGATCTTCATAATATATGCTACATTTAACTTAGTTATAGCTACTGCCCATTTTGAGTTTAAGTTGCCTTAACAGTCACTACAAAACGGCTTATTCAGATTAGACCACCTAACTTGTTTTGATCATATCTCACTCATTATTTTGATTCCATTGCATGGCCAACTCTCACATGTGTACAAGACCCATAGCTTACTGTAAATCCATTCTACTTCATCATTTTATCTGTTTACCATATGGTTCTTTACTGTTTTTATACAGCCTATCATTTAAACAAGATTTACCCATTTTTACTTGTAGTTTTTCATCTTTTTATCCATGATTATCAACAACAAATCCCCACATAACATTTTTATCATCATATAATCATCAAATACATATACAATAGGAAATAAAATACATGTTTACATAATCAAAATAACAAGAAGATGAGGAGGACAATCTTTATACCACCAAGTTGATGTAGGTTATGATTTGGACATGGTTTTGGATGGAGAAACTTGTGCATAGCCAACACCATCTTCAAGACCACCATGCTTCATGAGTTCTTTGTGGAAAATCAGCCCCAAGACACCATGAATACTCCTCCTTGGATGTTATAAGTTGCACCAATCTTCATCTTTTTGAATGGAGATTAACATATGTTAATTATAACATATGTTTTATGGTTAAATTTTGTATGAATGGTGGTGTTTGTGGAGAAAATGGGACGGCATCAATGGAGTATTGAGAGAGTTTTGTGTTTGATTTGCATGTAAGGAAAGTGGAAGTGAAAACTAGTTGCTAGTTTTGAAGTTAGTGGAGTGGTAGAAGGCTTAAGATGTAAGCTAAGGTGACAAGTGTAATGTCACTTGTTAAAACTTGCCACCAAAGTGGTATGTGATGTTGTGTAGCTGGTTTTGATGGGGGTGGGGCAAGTGTCCCACTTGTCTCATCCCCATTTATTTACGGGTACTCCTCGATTCTAGTTTCCTCGATTTGCGTGCCCTCGGGTCGTTTTACGAAAAACGTTTTTATAAATTATGAATCAACGGCACAAAACGAATCTAATAAAAATTGTCTCATCAAAAACGGAGTTCGAAAACGTAAATACGTAATCCTAGGGTTTTCGGTTTAGTCGTAAAGGACGTTAAAATAAAATCGTAAGTCCTAATCTCTTCTCGTAAATTTGTGAGTTTATGAACTAACACAATTTTAAAACTCCAAAATAATATTCACGGATAAATTTATTTTCTGAAGTGTCGGACTGTCACCAAAGACGGTGTACGTAAACGTAAGCACGTAACGTAGAATCCTCCGGTTTAGACGTAGTCGATGCTACTCCAAGACGTAAATTCCAAATTTCTTCCCAAAAATATGTCAGTTCATATTGTAAATTGTTTTTAAATAATATTGAGAATAAAATATCAACCATAAATTGACGGATTGTCACATATGATTTTGACAACGGTCGATCAAATCATTGTATCGTTCCCAAGCATCAAAGAGCGATTCATCATCGTTTTGCATGAATCCACTAATTTGGTTACAAAGGCTCGTGACCATGGATGGTGGAAAGTAGCACGACAAAAATCGTTGAGTCATGTCGTCTCATGTATGAATAGAATTCTTTGGGAGACGGTCAAACCATTTTTCGACATGGTGAGAAAGCGAGTGGAAAAATAGTTGAAGGCGAAGTACATCCATAGAAGCACCGGGTGACTTCATGCTTTAGGTGATGGTAATGAATTTGTCGAGTTGTTTGTTGGCATCATCATCCGGTATTCCGCGAAAGGGATTAGTTTGCACTTGTTGGATCATATGATGCTTCAACGAAAACTCTTGAGCCGTGATTTGCATCGGCGCAATCGGGCATCCACGTCCATTCATCGTAGGTTGGCATAGCTCCTCCATGGTTCGTAGGTCGGGTAGGGGTGGATTATTCATGTTGGGGTGGGGTGGATTATTATTTTTGTTGTGTACACCGGCCATGTCTAAATTATCGAGAGTCTCGGGCTCGGGATAAGTCGTTGATCGAGTACGCATACACTAAAAAGAAAATGCAAGAGAAAATATTTTTGGTTTTTATAGGTTTTTTACTTTTTTTTTGTGTTTTTGAAAATTTTATATTTTTATGGGTTTTTTGAAAATTTTTGTACTTGAAAATAACGTTCCCGAAAGAACGGATCCCAAAATCCAATTTTTCTCACAAAAAACCGTTGATCCTTACAAAAAGAGCCGGCAGCGGCGCCATTTTAATAACTGATTTTTAGTTAGTTGATAAAAAGGTTTGGTTGCAAGATCTTTCTTTGTGTTGCTCGTACCCAATTATATTTGTCGTTATTTCGTTCTCGGTATCTTCTCGAATCGATCACGGTTCAAAGTGGAATTGTTGTAATTGGTGACTAAAAGGGGGAGCTTTTGATCTATATCTACTTAAAAGGTAAGTGTGAGAAGTAATAAACTAAAAGCAGTTAATGAAAATAAAACTTGAATTAAAGTAAAACAGTAAGTAAATACCTTAACTTGGAGAAACAGCTGATTCGGAATAAAAATCCTTTACTCGGAATATTCAAAACTCATGCGGAATAATAAGTCTATGTAGAAAAACCCTTCATTCGGAATGTAACACTCATGCGGAATACTTCCTTCATTCGGAATAATCTGACTCATGCGGAAAGAAATCCTTGGTTCGGAATGTTGGTGCTCATGCGGAATAAGTTTTTGATTCGGAAAGTAAGTTTTATGCGGAATAAAACACTAGTTCGGAATGCTGGTTGACTCGGAATAACCACTGATCCAGAACAAATCTATTTATTCGGAATAATAGGCTTCATGCGGAATCAACTCATGCGGAATAAAAATAACCTTCATTCGGAATCTACTCATTCGGAAAATCTACTGATTCGGAACAATAGCTTCATTCGGAAAGATGACTTGGTTCGGAATAAAAAATGCTTATTCGGAATGTAATGCTTGATCCGAAATATTTATTTTGTTCGGAATATGGGCTTCATGCGGAATAAATATTGACTCGGAATAAATCTCTTTATCCGGAATACTCTAACTCATTCGGAATATCTAAAACAAAAATACTCGTTCGGAATGACTGTTTTATCCGGAATGTTTTTAGACAGAAACCTTTATTCGGAACAATAAGCTGATCCGGAATAATTAAACTAAGGATGCTTCGTTCGGAATAATAAACAAGAAGTGCTGGTTCGGAATATTTTGTTGATGCAGAATAATTAAGATAAAACACTGGTTCGGAATCTAGGAAAATGGAAGACGCGAAGAACATGGAAACTATAACAACTCGAATTTAACCCAAAATCCACCAAGTTTTTAACCAAAACTTAAACCAAACTAACCACTAATCATCTCCTAGTGATAATCATCAACCGAAATCAATAAAAACACAAAACCCACATGTTTTTCAAGATCAAACTCAATAAAATAAAAACATAGAACTTTAGATTAACAAGAGAAGAAAGAAAGATTAAATGGAAACTTGTATTAAGGATTAAGATTCAAACAAACAAAGGAAAGATTAAACTTACATAATCATGAAGGAATCAAAGGAAATAAAAATCACCAATCTCCTTAATGGAGTTAGTGTCCTACGAACTAGGAGAAAAAGAAACAGAAAGAAAAAACTAGCTTGAAAATTGTGAAGGGAAGGTCTATTTATAGGCCTTGTCTTTAGTTGGTGAGTGGGCTTTCTCCCTTTCTTTTTGTCTTTTCGTCTTTTCAGAAAAGTTGACGTTTTCGATTTCGATTCGGGATTTGTCGACGAATAAATTCAACTCGTCTTTTAATTTCTTCGTTTAATAGACTTGAGTTCTTCGACATATGTAAATCTTCTATCTTTGGTCCTTTTCTTCGATAAATCTTCAAATAGGCCCATTTACTTCAAATCTTTTGCATCTCTTGGACTATAGACTTCGTCTTTTCGTCTTTTTCTTCAATAAAACCCGTGCAATCCCATGTTTTCTTCAATATTTATTCGGTTGGCTCTGAAAACACAACAAACACACAAACCACGCATAATTCCAAACAAATGACATTAAATATGCGTTTTGGTCTCGTTTTAGCAAGAAATAAGTGGTAAAAGGATGGGTGTTTTCACACCTATCATATGTCTTGACATGTGTCTCGAGATGTAAAACGAATAAAATTGAAGCTCTTAGGTTATTATGCCAGAATTGGCGGATCGGTTGGATTGCTGACCCTTGTATTTCTGAACGCGTCTGTGACTGGAGCTTCTGTTGCGATTGCTAGGATAGTTGCTGTCACAGTAGTGGTCACTATCGTCTTGTCTGTCAGTTCCATGACGGTCATTCTCATGACTGTGATTCATGTAACTATTCAGCTGAGTGGCCGGCTGGTACCGGTTCTTACTCATATGACTGAAACGACAACCGAATGACGTGTGACATGTAGCTAATTATTAGGAACAATGATTGATGGAAATCGTCTGGTGGTTAAGCTTTTTCTCGTCTGATCGCTTTGATCTAACGCCTTTGTCTTCGTCTTGTAAGATCTCCAGGTTGTGAACAACATCAGCATCTCGTAGAGTCTCTAAAATCCGCAACATCAACGCTTAGTAACATCTCCAAGCTATGAACGCCATCAGCAATTTGTAGAGTATCAGCAAGTGGAATACGCCCATGGGATACGGTACATGGAGTACACATGGAATGCACATGATATGATCGGTATGGGGTCGATCATCTAACATGATTTTAAAGGAAGATTATTGGTTAAACGGTTAGATAGACGGTCATGATAACCTGGCAACGCCAGTATATACCTCATTCTGGTTACATAGAGAAACGATAGTGTGTGGTTAAATGAATTTCAACGATGATTTTCCTGAAAACATGATTAATGAAAACCAACCATGACTATCATGAAAGCAGGATTTAAATGAGTTCCAACAGTGTCTTGCATGAAACCATAAACAACAAGAGAGACGTAAGACGTAATCAATCATGAAGACGAAATCATCATGAAGAAACATGAACTAGTATATAACATAATCAGCATGAAACTGAAGTTAACCATGACAGTATGAAAACATACTTGACATAAACACATAGTAACTTATGAGGGGACATGAAAAAAAATTTTTATGCCAATAAATCATGAGAAAATTTTTATGCATGAAAATTGTGCGTGAATGCACGATGCAGCTTATAAAACCTCTATATGTACAAGGGTAAACGCCTATGGTCATTTACCCAAAACAAAATACATGGCGAGGGGACGCCAATGGGTCGGTCCCAAAGTTAAAAGTTTCGATAATAGCACATGCCACTAAATAGGGCCAGTCCTGTACCAACCATTACTTAGTCATAATTCCTGCGACAATGATACATGGAATAAATGAATGAAACTCAGCTGTCAAAACTTAACATAAACTTTTTTTATGTGACCAATTATGAACTACTGGGGTTCAGTTCACATTAGCCACAGTTCACAAGGAACATCGTGCATGAAACAATGACACATAACAAAGTATGGATGACGGTTGTTCAGTCCATATTAGTAAAAGCAATACTGATGAAAACATCATGGTTAAAACAACAAGGTGCTGAAAACATAAATACATGGAATAACAAGCGTTGGCTTAAGAAGCTCCTAATGACTACCCACTAGTCACAGGTCAAGTTTTAGAGCCAACAGGTCGAACTTGGCTCTGATACCATAATTGTAACACCCCACTTTGATAACTGGACCGTTACGCGTAATTATGGCGTGTCATCAAAGCATGCAAGGTAATATGTAGTAAAACATACATGACCATAGGGAAAACCGGAATCAAACATCGTTTCCCAAAATAAGCCCAAAACATAAATAAAGTAAATGAAATGAATGAAAGACTAAACAAGCATAAGTATATGAAGGCAAAAGGAGAAGAAGTCTATGGCAGCATCCATCCTCTGCACGTCCTCCAAATGATCGAGTATGTCATTGGGTACCTGCCGTTTTGGGACATGGAAAGGAAAGTAACGGCTGATCATAACGCTTAGTGCACGGATATACGACATAGTATGAATGGCAGAAACATAAATAAGACTAATAGCAGCGGAAATGTATAAGTCCTGGAAAACCAGGTATAGCTTAGTAAAACTGGTTTTATAGTCTGAAAAGCCTTATGTTTATCTTATGAAAACTGTTTAACATGTTAACCATTAGCCAATATTGGTCATGAAATATCAACGTGCATGAATAATTGGAGGGGTGACCTCATCATGTAATTAGAGGGGCTGCCTCTAATTAATATAAGTTTGGGTAGGAGGGATCAGCTCCTTGTGAAGGATGCAAGGCACACTCCACATTCACCTTAATAATATGTAAAAACATGTAACCTAGGATGCACCCATACGCCCCATATGATAACTGATATGAGCAAATACTCATATCAATTAATCAACAAATCACCCTAAAACACATGGAAAATACCTAACTTTTGTGCTATAAAGCGGAATTATGAGGTATGTTTTGTGTTTGTGTATAAATAGGAAATAAGGATACATTTTCAAGCAAACAAGAAGAAATCAAGCTTATTTGGATGAAAAAGACAAAGAAGGATCAAAGATGACAAGACTTTGAAGATAAAGGACCTATCTTGACAACATTCCAAAGTTAAAGGACTCAAAGTGTAAATTGGTCAAAGTCAAGATTCAAGTCAAACATGGTCTACTCTTAAGTCAACCAAGTCAAAGGGTCAAACTAGACAAGAATGTAAGTGGAAGGACCAAAAATGACATTTGAATTAAGATTATAACTCATTTGGACATTCTACCATAGTATAGGGACTTAACCTGGTATAGCTTAGTAAAACTTGTTTTATAGTCTGAAAAGCCTTATGTTTATCTTATGAAAACTATTTAACATGTTAACCATTAGCCAATATAGGTCATGAAATATCAATGTGCATGAATACTTGGAGGGGTGACCTCGTCATGCAATTAGAGGGGCTGCCTCTAATTAATATAAGTTTGGGTAGGAGGGATCAGCTCCTTGTGAAGGATGCAAGGCACACACCACATTCACCTGAATAATCTCTAAAAACATGTAACCTAGGATGCACCCATACACCCCACATGATAAACATAATAATATGGCCAAAAGCTGAAGGGACGCCACGAGCTATCACTCTACCGTGGTGAAGTCATAACACTGGTGCCTCTAGTGTTATGGTTATGGTACCTCCATAACTAGGTGAAACTGGTCATGCATGTATATGGCTTAGGCATTTAATTAAACATAAGCAAAACAAAACATATAAAACATATACAGGGAAAACAGTTGGCTGCATACGGGGAATCCTAATAAGGAAAGAATGTCCATGCTGAAAGGACGAATAATTCGTACCTTGTGTCCAGTGAACAATGAAGACGAACTTAAGATAGTCCTACTTCGATATCACTAATGATACATAAATAATATACGTGTATAAGTATTCTGATTACTGGGTACTTAACTGGTTTTTATCATGTCTTAGCTTGTTTTATATGTTCATGTCATGTTTTACTGATTTTAATGTATGCTGTGTTTATCATGTATTCTGTCTATTATGATTAAGTATTACTTGTATTTATTGTATTATTATACTTGTTGTGTAATAATAAGTAACTTTATAAAAATAGCAGGTTTCAAAAAATAGAAGGTTTCCAAAAATAGAAAGTTTCCAAAAATAGAATAACTACCTAAAATAAATAAGTTTTTAAAAATAGAAAGTTTCCATAATTAGATTAGTTGCTTAAAATAAATAAGTTTCTAAAAATAGAAAGTTTCCGTAATTAGATTAGCTGCTTAAAATAAATAAGTTTCTAAAAATAGAAAGTTTCCATATTTAGAAATAGGCTGGATTATTAAGCTAATAATATAAGCTTAAGTTCTAAGTCATGTGATTTATAGTATAGTTTATTAATTATTACATACAAATTAACTAAACTATAGGTTACAAGACTTAATTAAATATACCATGATTTAATTAAATTAAAGTACATAAAATAGTTAGGTTAAAACATGTATTAATATTTATTATTAATATAACCTAAGTCATGGAAATTAATTAATTACATGTCATGTTTTAATAATTAATTAATTACTTTAGTCTTAATTAAATCTTAAAATACTTAGGTTAAAATCATGTATTATTAATAATAATAATTAACCTAAGTCATGTCTAAATTAAATTAATTATACAGCCTGTTAAATTAATTTAATTAAATCTTGTAATTATTTAACTTATAAAAATAATTAACTTGTAAAAATAAGTCATGAAACGAACCCGTGTTTTAAATCTAAACATGTCGTGAACCGGTCCGTGAAACCCCTTGAACCAGACCAAACAACCATCCCTTAATGGTGGTGAACCGGCTTGACCGGTTTCTACGGTTTAAGTTAAACCGCCACTGGCTTAAGCTGGTGGAGCTTGTTGTTTTCAGCCGAGAGCCCCAACCTCACCACAAGGCCACCCCGATATGCGTCGGAGTTCCTTGATCCTGCGGCCGAGACACCCAAACCAAACTGAGACCATGGGGTCTCGGTTGGTGGTGATTACAAACCCACCGAGAGTTTCGGCTATCGGTTCTACGTGTCGGCCAAACCAAATACCCCTAAAACATCCATGATTTTAACCCCCATGATTAGATCTACTTATTTTATTAATAGTTTTTAATAAACCCTTCATTTCATGTGTTCTTGATCCAATAAATAAATAAAAAGAAAAAGGTTTAAGGATTACCAATGCGTGAAACAAAAAGGAATGAAAACACGAACGATCTTGCTTGAATTGGATCACCAAAAATCAACAACCGCCACACCTTGGTGTTATTAAAATCGTCGGCCAAAGGGAGCACAAGGAGGAGGCTAGGGTTTTTGTTATTTTTCTAATTCTCCGTAAATGAAAAATATGATCTCCCTTCTTCTAATTTAGTTAAAACAAAACTGGGCTTGGCCCCTTTGTTTTGTCTATGCCGCGGCTAGGTGGGGCCCACAAGGGGAACCCGATGTTTTTCGTGTTCTAAATATTACGTGTTCTCGTGGTCGTGTTTACGTGATTTATTTATTAATCGCCCTTGTCATAATATATATTTATACGTAATTGTAATAAATATTACGTAAATACATAATTATAGGTTCGTGATTATTTACGTTCATGATTTTCATGTTCGTGATTATAATTCTTGTTGATAATAATTATCGTGTAATAATATGCTTAAATACTTATCGTGTAATAACACGTACGTAATACTTGTAATTACTATTCGTGAAACATAAACGTGCTATAAAAGGAAGGTTTTAATCACGTATGTACGATCGTTAGTGTACTGTTCATGGTAAAAGCATGCGGGTTTTACAATCACTCTGAGTGTTCTAGCAATATCGCAAGGATATGGCGTAGGACTCTCTTTATCTTCATTTCGATTGTCATAAGTAGATTTGATTGATCTCTTGGCTCTAGACTCGATTTGTGCACTTTTAGTGGTCGGAGGCTGGAGCAGATGCCACCTATTCAATATCAACTAACTCGGAGTGAGAAAGTTAATAAAATTCGTGTTGATCTCCGTGACAATAAAACAAACTTCTTTTGAGAGAAGCCTGAGTCAGTTGGGGAGGGGTTGTGCATTACATCACTGGGTCCATGATCTGTTGTCTTTATGATGTGTTGACCCGGTTTCTGCCTAAGTTGTTTGGAGGGCTAATTTCTTTACACCCTTTATGCTTACATTTCTTTTTCATTCTTCAACCCATTAATGCTTACCAAGACATCAATACTAGCACCTTGTTGTGATTGTTCCAGTGCTAGCATCAATACTTAGCCAGCATTCAGCTTTGTTCACATTCAACTCCATCTTTCCTAAGGACTTCTAATAATCTATTGGATTGTCCCTGGGAAGATCCCCCAAGTTCTGGATGGATCATAGGACTTAAACCTAACCACCCTGTTGAAACCAATAATGTTGTGAATTAAAGATGTTGTGGGTATTTGATCGTAACCATTAGTGCTTGAGTCTTTAGATCACATTTTAATCACATTTTCTCCCCTATCTCTAATATATAAAATCATTTGATATTAGAGATACCAAATTTGATTAAAATATATTTTGAAAAATAGTCTTGAAAATCTTCGAAAGAAAGATGTGTCAATCTTTGCATGAAGTTGAAATGCTCCCCCTCAAAAAATTGATTTGTGAAGATGTGATCCACATTTCACTTTTTGAGGATAGGAGTTGTTGAACACACAATTTTTGAAAGATTTTTAATAATCATTGAAAAGTTCTTGAAAAAATTGTGTTCAACGCTTTTTGAAAAAAATCCATTCTTTTTCGCGATATGGTTTTTGTAAAGGATAAACTTGAGTTCATAAACTTTGAATGTCTTGACAAATCCACTCAAGTGTAAGAAGATTTCTCTACTTTTGATGAGGGTAAGTGCACTAAATCGTACACTCCCCCGTGAAAATCGATTCGGGTTGCAATCTGAAAGTGATTACAAGCCATTGTGTTAAGCTCAAAACGTTGAATGTTTTGTGACAAGTTCAACCCGTGATAGATTGCTCTACCCGATTTTTGGATTGGTTATCTTTAAAGATACACTTTCCTGTGTTTGAAGTTAGAGTTACAGTCTGACATTTAACTATAAGTCGCTTACATGAGCTTAAATACTTGGAATGTTTTTAATGAGAGCTCATGACCGAGAAAAATAATTTTCCCATTCTTAAGGATAAGTTATCATTCGTGATCAACTTTCCTTTCTTTGAGGCATGAGTCACAATCTAAAGTAATTGTAAGTCATTTTACATCTTAGTTGTGAAACCCTTTAGACACTACTTTCTCAGATATCTGCTTCTTCAGCAACCAAACTCTGAGTGTGTCTTTTGTTAAACGGTATTTAAAGATTGTACCTTTGGGTGTCCGTTGAGTCTTGATTTAGTACCTGCACTCTTTACAGTAGTTTGTATGCTTTCATATTTGTTAGTGATATCTTTGTGAGAACCATGTGGGGGTTCCTAGTGAACCTTTGTCGTGCTAGAGGGAAATATTTTTCTAGTAGGAACCCATTTAAGACCAGTTGTTTTGAAGATTCTACCCGTTGGTATCCACTTAAGACAAGGTCTAGGAAATGTAGTTTTCTCATGCACAAGGGAAGACTTAATTAGAGAAAAACTATTCCTATAGGGTTCCATCTTTGAGATGCTCTAGCTTTTTGGTTCACCTTGTTCAGGAATTTGTGATGCAATCATCATGAATGGCATTAAACACGCATTTGTTACATTTTGTGGAAACAAAGTGCTTAGTATATGAGAAGGATCTAGTGTTCCTAGGATAGGTTGATTTGGGCACATCATAGAGGGGTCTTGTAACATCCCGCCTACTCAGACCACAATATTGTCCGCTTTGCCCGTAGGCTCACGGCTTTACTTTGTGGCCCTCTTGTGAAGACTTCCCGGCAGGTCACCCAAGCCAGTACTACTCTTCCATGAGCACGCTTAACTGCCAGTTCCTAAGAACCCCACTTGCAGTAGACCACAAAACGCGTTTTGTCATGAGAAGGCGATTGTTATCTTATGAACCATGGATCTCTCCTGGCCACAGCCGATGTGGGATTTGCCTGGGGTGTCACAACCACCCCCCCTTCGGGACTCATCGTCCTCGATTAGGTTTGCCCCACCATCCCGAACGGCTCAGGAGTGGCTCTGATACCACTTGTAACATCCCGCCTACTCAGACCACAATATTGTCCGCTTTGCCCGTAGGCTCACGGCTTTACTTTGTGGCCCTCTTGTGAAGACTTCTCGGCAGGTCACCCAAGCCAGTACTACTCTTCCATGAGCACGCTTAACTGCCAGTTCCTAAGAACCCCACTTGCAGTAGACCACAAAACGTGTTGTGTCATGAGAAGGCGATTGTTATCTTATGAACCATGGATCTCTCCTGGCCACAGCCGATGTGGGTTTTGCCCGGGGTGTCACAGGTCTAGAATTCCTAGATGTGTGATTAGCGCTCCTAGGTTTCGGTTGGGTCCTATATCCTGGTTGTGTCTTTATCTTAGCATCCTCTAGATAGCTTTTATGACCCGTGTCATTTGAACTACTCCGAGGCATGTTCTTGGAGCTATTTCTAGAGTTGCTTGAGGCATTCATGTGATTGGGTTTTACATAGGCAAATTTGGGTCGTTCAGATTTAAACGCATTTGGTTGTCTAGCAATTGAGCGGTTTCTGAATGGTTGAGTAGGAGGTTTCCCCAAGATTGACTAATTTGCTAACTTAGTATCCACATTATTTTCTTTTAGCTTCCTTAATTCATTTCTCACCGCTGTTAATGCAAAAACCTTTTCCTGAATCTGAGCTTTCAATTGCTCATTTTGAAGAAGTAATTGAGCGACATGTTGTTCTAACTTAATGTTCATATTATCAAATATGTCGTTATCAGCATTCGCGTCATTACTATCTACAGTGTCGATAGGTTGCACAAATATTTCACTTAATGAAGCAGGTGGAGGACTTGGATTATGAGAAGCCAACTTTAATTCTAACAAATTTATTTTTTTCACAAAATGTTCTTTTTCCGCATTAGAATCTTGAATCTTACGATCTAGTTTTTGTTCAAGAATAACGTTTGCTTTTTCAAAATAAGCTTCAAATTTGTCATTTTTCTTCGAAAACTCGAGTTTGGCATCCTTAAAATCTTGTATCTTTTGAGCTAACATAGTTTCAAGCTCATGAATCTTAGAATCAGTATATTGATGATCATCATACACAGCATTTAATTGTACCTCAGCCATTGGCTCCTCGTCATATATGGGTCTGATATCTGCATCATGGGTTGCTTGATCATTCCCTGACTTGTTGCTGGTATGCTGCTTTTCTGATTTGTCGCTTTCTGTGCCAATCAAACAAGCATCCAATGTTTGACCATCATCGACATTGCTCTCGTTCTTCTACATTATGTTATTATTTACCCTTCTTTCAACTTTTAGTTTATGACCTGTTCTTTCATCAATGGACTTCCTTACAACACTCATGTGTTGAAGAAATGTCTCCTTGAATTCTTGAACTTCTAACCGAGTATATTCAAAAAAGTATTTGTTTATGAATTCTCGATCATTGTACAGAGACCTGTGTATCAAGGAATTGCTGAAACTGATTCTCGAGAACCAAAACGGCATCTATGGATTCAACCTCTTGAAATTCATCGTTGGCAAGTTGTTGTTCAAGGTGATCTACATTGAGTAGCATTGTGCTTGTGAATGTCTCAACATCTTGACCAGTGAGTGACATGAATACCCGTTTGAATCCAAGTTCGACGCGAGTGCCTTTTAAATCATCATTTGAAAGAACTTGAAGGTGTGACTGGAGTGATCTAAAGGGTGCCATGCATCGTTCTTTTGCAACCGACATCTTGGATTTGAGTGCATGTACATCTTGTGTTGCGGAATCCATAATGAGTGTTTTAGATGATGAAGTGACTTTGGATCTTAAGTAGATATGGTGTGATTGAGTTGTGGTTGAAATTCCGAATATTGCGACTTTTCTCAGTCCGACAATAAATTCCTCAGTCCGACAAAATGGTAAACCGAAAAATTTTGAATTCAAGTTAGAAATAGCCAATAACTAGTACGGAAAAATTTTGAAAAAGGAAAAATTTTGACAAATATAAAACTTTAAAATGGCCTAAAAATTTGAATTTTGGTCCGAAAATTTGAATTTTTGGTCGAAAATTTTTTCGCATCGCCAAAATTTGAAATCGAAGATTAAATGGGTTTTCCCGCCAAAAAACTCTTTTTTTTTGTTTTTTTAATCTTTGTGTAAACTATGTTCCGGGACAAGTCTAGATAGTGGCTAAGCTGAAAAGTACTCGAACAAAATATCCATCAGAATAGTCATCGGAATGTTCTTATCACAATGTGAGTGATCGCAATGTGATCGCAATGAGTGATCGCAATGAGTGATCGCAATGAGTTATCGTAATGTGATCGCAATGAGTGATCGTAATAAGTGATCGCACTGCGTGATCGCAATAGGTGATCACAATGCGTGATCGCAATATGGAAACCCTATCGGAATGTCCACTGTTCTCGGATATAACACAACCAAGTCGAGATTTTGAGCCAAAAAATGATCGAAACACCCAAAATTTTATGTGTTTTTAACTAAAGTAACAATACCAAATCACTACCACAACTATGTAGATGATTTTTATCAAGAATAAACCATAAAAAACAAAAAAAAAATTTGGATCAAATGTTTTAGATCAAAATGGGCACGAAAATCAAGAACACAAACACGAATCTTCAATCACCTATCCACTATAGGCTCTTGATACCGATTGTTGTCCCATAAAATATTGATGATTAAACAAGAAAGAAAGGTATAAGATAGATGAATTCTAGAGAGAGAAATTAGAGAGAGAAAAGAGAGAGAAGTGTGTGAAACTTGGTGAATATTAGATTAGATAATAAGAGAAAAATGAACCAGTCAACCTCTCCTTACATGCAAGGAGAGGTATTATAGCCTTGCCTACATGTGGCATAATGGGATATATGATAATGGGCCAGGCTTTCCTTTTGGCCTTTAGTTACTTATGAATGAACTTTAGCTTAAAGTTAAGCCCGTAAAACACGACTAACTTACTACCTATTACAATGTTCTTAAATATGATACATAATAATCATATGACCGAACATTCTTGTTTGAATCAATATTTTGAGGCTAACAGGATCGAGTCGAGCTCATGACTCAGTAATAAAAAACGAGGTGCCTCATGGGGGAGATCCCATGCCTATCCATGTATATATTATCGCTTTCTAATGTAGTTAATGAAAGGGGATTTGTGCCCTTCCAACTCGTTGTCTCGTGGTTGTTTGTGAATGTGTTATCTAGATCATCATCATCGCCACGATTGAAGACCCTCGTATTCGTTTACGTGAGCCTCGATCATTTGCTTGAAGAACTTTTCACGAATCCATGACATATCCTTTATTGTTCTAACAATTATCTTTTAGCATAATTCATAAACGGCTTTAGATATATTATTGATCATCCTTTCCATGCTAGATCCTAAGCATTCGACTATTCGTCTCTATTATGAGTGTGCTCCACCTTTAGACTCGAAACATTGAGGAAAATGTTTAATTTTAGTATGGGGGGTGAATAGATCCTTGCCTTGCTACGCCCTCACGTTTTCCAAATTTCATTGTTTTGTTTTGTTTTATTGTAAATAAGGCTAAAAATGGCCAAATTTTAAAATTTTCTTAGTTTTCCTAAGTGTTTTTAAGACACGAATGTATATTTTCTGATGGGTAGAATAAGAGTTAATTTTTGACTTGATGGGCATTTGGAGCACTTTACATTCCTTAACCCGCTTGAATCAAGTTTTGCTAGACTTTTATATAGGGAACTTTAAAACACAAAAGTCTTAGCTCATACGGGTTATGAAAAAGAAAAGGTCTTATAGGTGACTTGAAAACCCAAAACTTCGATTTAATATAGTCTTAATGAAGCTAATCCAAATTTAGCTTAATTTTGACTTGTATGGCTAAGTATTCACGAGTCTCTTTAATTAGAGGTCTTTAAATAGTGAAGAACGAGAAGTGATAGAGTTAGACAAGTGATCATGCTAAACATAGAACATGAAAATGTTCTTTCAAAAGCTCATATGTTTTTAATTGTAGCTTTTTCTCCCATAAGATCAATGCATTAGGAATAAATAAATTACAATAAGTAAGGTCGTACGATTTGAAAGGATACATAGCTTCTAGCCCAAGATCGTTTAAAAGTTGCTCGTGGTTGAATAGAGTTTATAGACAAGGCATAACTTATTGAAGCGGGACGCGAAGATTGGTGAAGTTCCAAAAAGGCCCTAACAAGGCATGAGGACTCTATTTTGTTGCTAAAGATCCAAGATGATGTGAAGAATCATTATTTCAAAATCAATATGAAGGATCGAGACACACAACGAGAAGTAATTTACTCCCCTTAAGATCATGGAGAAGTCTATCCAAAAAGACCTTAAAAAGGTATGAGGATAAATATATCCAAGTCCGAAAAGGAGGCGGATCGTGGTATATCAAAATCCAATATAAATATTGAAGAAAAAAATGATGAAGTCGTGGTCCAAGTATGAAGAATCTCTCAAAAATGTCAAGTGAAGAAATTCCAAAATATGAAGAGAAGACCTAATATAAGATCTTATTCAAGTTCGTTTTTCCAAGCTCACGACAAATTGAGAGTCCAATTAAAATCAAGTTATTAATTGTTTTTGGTGTTAATAAGGGTATTTGGTATCTATGTCTATTTCAAACAAACACGTAAAAAGTGGAAAATATTATAGCTATGTAATCGTAAAACAAACTGCAAATACCACAATTATAGCACAAAGTACAAGTATTAAATGGACAAATGTAATAATGCTCAAAATGTAAAAAAAATAAAAGTATAAGGACTAAATGTGTAAATTCAAAAAGTAAAGGGACTAAAAGTGAAAATAGTAACAAACTATAACAACTTTTCAACAAACTTCAAAAATTGCCAAACTGAAATGAAACAATCTGAAAATGAAAGGACCTAATGTTGCAAACCCTAAAAACATGTAATTAACAAACTAATTAACAGAATTATGAAAGGATGAGGACCTAAATGCAATTAAAACAAACTATTAATAAAAAACGGGCAAAAGGATTTCAATAAGCTCGTTTGAGCTTATTTCTCATCTAAAATGACTCTAGTTCTTTGAAAAATGCTTAAAATTGAAATTAAGCTAGGTCTGTCCAAGGAAATGAGCTAAAAGTCAGTAAATCTCAAGTTAGCTTATTCCAATAAGCTCAAAATAAGCTATAAGCTGTTTCAGACATCCAAACTTTGATTTTTTCAATGAAACTGATTAAACAAGTGATAAGAAGGTTGGAATGTCAAGAAACTTGGAAAATGGTCCAGCCAATAAGCTGAAATCTCAAATAAGCAAAATGGCTTATCGTTGACCAAGTTTGACCAAGTAATTTTAAAAAGCTTATTTTCTCAAAATTCACTCAGGACATGTTTTTGAATAGATTTGTGAAACAAAAGGCCAAGATTTGTGAAGTATATATGTGGAACTAGATAAACAGTAAGACTTTTATCACAGAGAATGACAAATGCTAAGCAGCTTATTATAAGCTAGTATCTAACTCAAATCAGCAAACTGTATTGTATAACATGGAAATTCTAAAAGCTAACAAGAATCAAGTAAAATTATCCACAAACAAAGAATTGGCAAGGGATCAATGACTGCTAGTTTAGACTGATAACACTTGACCCAAACTTTTTAACAGCCAATTGCCTTTTTGACTAAACCTTTGACTATAAAACTTTGTAAAATGACTTGCACTCACCTATTGAGTGTACATGAATTCAAAACAACAGGTTTCAACAACTGATTCACAAAACCCACTTAGATCCAAACACTAGTTACAAACTTACATGAAAAGTTTGTGAAGATTTTTTAAGCAAAAGCATATGACAACAAAAGACACTTATCAAATCTTGTTTATAAACTCAAATGAACTAGTAACACACCAAAATTCAGCTAGTTAACACTCTAAAACTCAAAGTATCTAACTAATGAATTTTAATTGATGAAAAGCAAATTTTATCAAGTAAGACTGAAAAAGAGTAAAGCAAATGTCTAACAGACTACCAAAACATATCAAAGTCACCAATAGCACAACAAATCAATCACTGATCAGCAAGTAAACTTAATATCTAGGAATTGAGCACGGCAAATCACTTTAGTGGAATTTAAACAAGAATTGGGTTCCTTTTAGCTTGAAGCCCCCTTTGGAGGAGTAGAAAAGCGCTGAGCTTTCTAAAATCAATAAGAACATCAACAATCAAACACCATAAACCACCATCTTGATAGTAGTAAAAACACGTGTTTAGGAAAACAACGTATAATGGGCAAGTATTAAACTCGACGATTTAGGAAAACCGGCGAATCAAATAAGTGTGAGTTCGTTCTCGGCGGAGATGTGTGAATATGAGTGCCAATATGTCAAATCAAAGTTTGGATTAGTGTCGTTTCTGGATGAGATAAGAAGGAAAATAAGACGATTTACGCTAAAAATTACCCTACGACGTAAAAAACGCAAAACCGTAAAATTTGACAAAAAATAAAAGTCTTCTAAAAATTACAATAAAATTACTATAAATCAAGAAAAATATAAATAAGACAAAAATGTAAACAAAAATTTCTAAATCTTTTTTAATAATTTTATATTAATTTTTAAAGTTTAATAAAAAACTAAAAAATTAAATAAAATTAAAAATAAGTCAAAATGAAAACTTTTTCTTTTGTAAACCTCTAAAATACTATTAAAATCCTAAAAATGATTTTTCAAAATTTTTAAAATACTTTTTTCTATTTTTTAATTACTTTTTAAATTTTAATCTAAAAATAGTCATAATAAATAAATAAAAAACGTGAAAAATAAACTTTTTGAACCAAAAAGTCATAAACTACTTAAAGAACACAAGAAAAATAAAAAACAGTTAAAAAAATCTTAATAAATAAGCTGGAATGAGCTTATTTACAAACTGATTAGTTTAATAAGCCAAAAATAATTACCCTTATATAATTTCCCTTGCAAAGTTTTACCAGTAAAAGACCCATGGGCAGATGGTTAAGGCGGTGTGTTGTGGGAGGAGTGGGGCAGGTTCGAGTCCTGGCCACGTCCTTTTTGCAAGACTATTTTTTTTATTTTTCTTTTTGTAAAAAAAACTTAAACCTGTTACCTAAACTACTCACAAACACGATTAAAACCTAGATTTTAACCAGATTAAACCAAAAATAAACAAAAACGTGCCTAGAATTAAACAGAATGCTATAGTGATGAATATCCCTAAAATTAGTGTTGTCTGATAAATAAACACACCAAGATCATTCTCTGACAGCTCAGAAAACTCAGGATGACTTAGGACCTTGATTTGGCTTGTAAAAACATTGTTCTTTGGTTTTATTTGGAAACAGGGGCACCCCCACACTCACTGGAGTGTAGGGAGTCAGTTTAAACACAAAAAACAACAAAACTATCACAAAAATTACACAAGAATGTCAAAATGATGTCAATGATGTGCAATAGTGGTCTGCTAGGCACTTAGACTGATTCAAATGGTAATATGGTGGATTTTGGTTGGGAAAATCATGCTCAAAACACCACCAAGTAAAAAATAAACAATACCAATCCCTAGATAGCAACTAAATCTAACAGATTCCAAGAATTTGAACCATAAATCACTAGAACATTTTTGTTTTACTCTACTGATTATTGGACTGTTTTTAACCAACTTTTAGCATGAAAATCTAATAAAATCTTACCAAACTGAAAATTAAACCCTGACTACAACTAACACAAGCATAAAGAGCATGTTCAAGCAGATTATAGGCCAAATAGTGTCAATATCTTAGCTTAATAATCTACTCCCAAACACCCCTTATCAATCTAAAATCAAACATTAACAAAGGACTAACATGCAATAACTCTTAAAACTGATTTCAAATAATCAAAACATGCACAAAAGGCATAAATGTACATAAACAACTGATGAGACTGCTTTTATACATAGTCTCATCGTCCAAATAGGGCTTAAAATGCATAAAATATCATTAAAAATGCCAAATATATGCTCGTGTTTGTTGCTTGTGTATTTTAGGTACGGATATTGAGAAAATGGCAAAAGATCACAAGAATCATTCAAAAACGAACACGGGAAACGAAGCCGCACAATGAACCGGACCCAAATCTGGAATTTCCAAAATTGACCTTGAAGAATTGAAGATTGGCAACTTTAGTCCCTCATTTTTGAAGACTTGGCAAGATTAGACCTTGAAGAAATCAAGTTATGCAAGAATGGTCCTCCATGTTTGAAGATTATACAAGTTTTACCCTTGAAGAATCCAAAAATATGCATTAAAGGTCCTTATTACAAGCTTGAAAACATTATGTGCCAAAAATGCCAAAAGCTGAAAGTTGTTATCAAAGGGAAATGAAGTATTTGCTATTTATTACAACTTGAAGGAAAGAAGAAAGCTTGGGGCCCATTATTGCCAGACAGCTAAACCCTACCCACCACTCAGTGCTTGACACCTCATCACAAACCCGACCCTACCCATTAGACAAACCCAATACCCATCCAAACCCGTAACCCAAGCCCACACCCAACCAGGTTTATTTATTAAACATGGTCAAACAGTCAAAACTCCCTTCCCTCCTTAACACCTTTTTAAAATAATTAACCCCTAATCCTGATTAAACACACACACAACACACACTTATGAACTTATAAACCCTAATCTATTAAACCCTCAAAACAAAGGGTTTTACCCTCTAAATTTCCAGATTAACAATTTACCCAACACCAAACCCTTCCCAACTCCCAAAAACCCGTCACCCTCAACATGGAACCCACCCCAATGGTCCCCTGCTACTCCAAGACAAACATGGACAGTCTATCAACGCTCCAAAACGTTTTCTTCTTCCCAAAGACTTCAACCAACATCCAAGATCATTTTTTGACAACTGGCTACATCAACATCATCACATGAACGATTTTGACCAAGAACTCCAAGGGGCATTTATCGCTTTTCAGCCATTAGGGTTTACACATTTCTGTAATATTTTATTAGTCTTCTAGTTTGTTCTATAGCCTAGTATAAATACACCTGTATGTGGGTTGTATTTCTTGTTCTTTTTTTTTTCTCCTTGGTCACAACTTTGTAAGTCCTGTTTTTTTTAGGAATGAAAAAAAGGTTAAAGTTTGTTGATGAGAAGAAAAGAGCCAGCTTTATTTGCATTGTTTGATTGTGGTCTAAGTTCCAAGTTTGTTTATTTTTCAAGTTTTTAAAATTTAGTCTTGTTTTCAAAAGTTTCTGAAATTTTGATTTCCTTTGGTGAAATCTTGTTTGTAAGTTGGATGATTTAAGTGTTTTTAAAGGAACATATTTGAGAGGTATTGAAAAGGTTTTCAAAAGGTTTAAAAAGGTTTCAGAAAAATCAGAAAGTATTGTTATTGTGCTTGTTTATCTTCACTTTTTCTTAGCAGGTTGTTGAAAACTAGTTGTTCAAGGCTCAGCATAGGCTCGGGCCTATTTGGAGAAGGCTAAGCAGCCTTGGTTGAGCCTGGATGTAGGCCCAACAAGGTATCTCCTTGTTTCTCAATTTCAGTTTTCATATTTTTAGATTTTGTGTGATTTTGCATGAAGTTGTGAAAAGTTGTTTGATTGCATGTTTATTGGTTTGATTTGAGTTATTAGGGTATAATATGCATGTTAGGACTGATTAAAATCAGTTTTGAGTTGATTTGAATTGATTTGCTTTGGAAAAATTTCATTTCCAGATTTTAAAAGGGTGTTTGGATCAAGGCTTAATATGGCTTAGATTGTTTAGATTTTGCATGTAATCATGTCTTACACACTCATTAGTTTGTCATTAGGTGACACCTGCATTTTGGTTTCATTTTGATAAGTTTTAAGATGGTTTGTATGTAAAAATTTGGCTAAAAATAGCTTTAATCAGAAAACTGCTCTTTGTGTCTGTTTTGTGATTTTTTGTGCCAACCAATCTTGCTAGTTGTTAGAGATAGGTTTATATAGGATTGTTAATTGGTTATATGCTATTTGATTGACTTGTGTGTGAGATTTTGGCCTTGGAATTTCAAATTTGTGCAACTAATTTGTTCATTTGTTCATCAGATAACATAAGCCTTTATCAGAAACTTGTCTTGCTCATTTGTGATTGATTTTGTGTGATTACTTGTGCTTGTTTTGTGTTTGTATTGACTCCCTACACTCCGACTGAGTGTAGGGATGCCATATTGTCCATCAACAATCAACAAAAATCAAAGATCAAGCCCTCTTGATCCAATCTGCACTAGTGAAGAATACCTTTCTTCTTTGTGTTCATCAAAATCTTATCTGGGCATGTTTTTTTTGGTTTTCTAGGTTTTAATTCTAGTTGTTGTTGATTAAATTTGTGTTTTGAGTAAGTAAGTAATACTGTTTTGGGTTTTTAAAGTTTTTTTTTAAAAAAAAAGTTTTTTTTCAGAAAGGACTGGCCAGGACTCGAACCTGCGCCATCCTCCTCACAACACATACTCACTACCATTGCGCCCTAGGGTCTTTGACTGCTAAGTGCTCATTTCAAATATTACTTAAGGAGTTTGTGTTTGGGCTTATCTAAAATAAGCCGTAGCTAAATAAGCTCTTGTGGGCTTATTGGCTTAGCTTATTTATTTTTCCTAGGTTAGTAATTTAGTTAGGGATTTTTCTGTGCTAAGTTTTAATTTTTCCCTTTCTTTATTTATTTTTTATCATTTTTTATTTATCCCTTTTTAATTAATTAGTAAAAAATAGCTAAAATAGTTTTTAATTTTTATAAAAAATGTTTTTAAGTATTATTAAAGTAGTTTGAGGTTTACAGCTATAAAAGTTTTCAAAAAATCTTATTTTTGATTTTATAGGATTTTAGGGTTTTTATCCAACTTTAAAATTTAATATAAAATTATTAAATAGGTTTCAAAAAATTTTAATTGCATTTTTATCTTAGTTACATTATTCTAGATTTTTGGTAATTTTTTAGAATTTTTTTTTGAACTTTGAATTTTTTTGAATATTTTAATATTATTTTATTATTAAAAATTGAAGTTTGATTTTTTTTAGTTTTTACATTTTTCCTAGGTTAAAGACACTTAATTAGGAGTTTTGTCACTTTCCAAATATTTTTAGGACTTCTCAATTATTTTCTAGAATTAATTTAAGTTTTAATTGATTTTAATAGTTTTTAGGTGTTTAAAAATAGTTTAATTTGGTTTTAAAATTTAAAAAAAATACTTTTTAGCTTAATTAGGATATTTTTGAGGTTTACAAACTATAAGATCTTGTCTAGGGCTTTTTACTAATTAATTGTGATTTTTAGGGCTTTAATTAGCATTAAAAAGTCATTATCTAATTAATTAAAAGGTTTTAACAAGTTTGGATTTTTTGTAAACTCTTAGAATATTATTGGGGATTTTTAGTAATTTTTAGGAATTTTTAGGTTAAAATTTTAATTTTTGCACTATTTACGGTTTTGCGTGATCGCCTTTTTCGTCTTAGTTTAATTCGTCTTCGTAACCGTCTTTCTCTTCTAATCTCATTTCTTTCTTTCTCAATCTTATAATCACAAATCAAAATCAATTCAATACACAACGCACTAGCCTCCTCGAGAACGAACTCACTGTTAGGGTCGTACACACACGGTTTTCCTAAATCGTCGTGCTCACTTGCCCTATTTATTGCTCTTTTCCTAAAGAGTAGTAAAAACTCCAACATCATTTTGGCGCCGCTGCCGGTGAGGCGTGTTGTGTTTTCTTTGAACAATTGTTGTTTTTAAATATAGCCATAATTAGTATTTGTATTAGTAGCACTCTACTAATACGTATTATCGGTTTTTAGTTTTTTGTGAATACTATTACTATATTGTATACGTAGAACAATAAATTTACAAGTACTCCAAATACGTGAGAAATCACAACCTTGAATTGGGAGGTCATTACCCAATCATTGTATTCGAATCTCAAACCAAAGAAAAAGGCAAAAATAGATAAATACTTTCGTGAAGCTCGATTTTGATTAATACAAACTATAAGGTGGGTATAAGGCGGTTGTATTTCACGACCTAAAGGAAAAAGGCTCTTAAGTGCTTCGCGCCGCCTCGTTTCCTCCGCTTGCTTGTGCGTATTTTGAGATTGAGAGCTAATCGAGGGTTTTGCCGCCCAAAGTATTACTTATGTATCATATATATTTTCTTGGTTTCTATTGATTAAACCCTCTTGAACGATTTGGTGTTCCACCATCGTTCTAAAGTCATCGAAGGCGTTCACTTCCCGTGATCGTTTTCATTCCTTGAGGCTGCTTTAATCGAGAGATTTGATTAAGGAGGAGATTTGTAGATTTGTGTCTACCTAATACATTCCAAAAATCCAAAAAGTAAAAACAATCAAAAACCACAAAAAAATTGAAAAAGTAAAAACACCAAAAAGAATCTTCTTTGCTCGCCTTCTCGTTGTACGTGACGTTTATGCAAACTCGCTCTAAAGCAAGACGTGCTCGTAAACGAAGAAACAAATCAATCACTCCTTCTAGTGAGGAGTCTCCTATTGACGAACCCATTATAGTGAAAGAAGCACCCATGGCTAATCGAACTATGATGGAGTTGCTTCAAGCACCCACCGAGGATTATGGAGAAGCGATTGTGATTCCCGCTATCCTTGCGGAGAATTTTGAGGTTAAGAGGGGTTTGTTGTCCATGATTCAAAACAACAAGTTTCGAGGTGACGAAAAGGACAACCCTCATAACCACATTCGCCAATTTAATCGTCTCACCGCCACTTGCAAGTTTAAGGACGTCTCTAACGACTCGATTAAGATGATGCTTTTTCCGTATTCCTTAGCGGGTCCCGCAAAAATTTGGTTAGAGAAAGAGCCACCCAATTCTATATTGACGTGGAAGGATCTCGTTTCAAAATTCGTGAACCAATTTTTTCCGCCCTCTAAGACTACGCATTTGAAAAACGAGATTTCAATGTTTTCGAAAGAGTATAATGAGAGTTTTTCAACGGCTTGGAATAGGTTTAAGGAAATGTTGCACGAATGTCCTCATCATGGTTTTTCCGACCTGCATCAAATTGACACGTTTTACAATGGCTTGAACGATCATGAGCGTGATTATCTTAATGACGCCGCGGGTGGTAATTTTTTGTGTAAGACGGTCGAGGAAGCATTGTTAATCATTGAGAATAGGTCTAAGGTCTATAGTCCTCGTAGCACGTCGAGTGTTCGTAAGACTTCGTCTTCGCCTTCGCCTTCATTGTCACACACCGTTGATGCTTGCCAAATCGAGGCTAATTTGGAGAACAAGATTTTTGATAAGCTTAAGGGATTGTTAATTGAGTTTAAAGTTGGTGAACAACCCACTCCCGCTACGGCTAAAGCGGTTGAGGTTTCTTGTATGTATTGTGGTGGAGCTCACGATTATTCCGAGTGCATTACCAATGGTGGTAACACTTCGAGTGCCTTCGCGGCCGCGGGAACTTATAACCAAAACGGTCAAGTTCCTCGCACTAATCAATTGACTCCACCGGGTTTTCCACCAAATCAAAATGCTAACAATTATCGAATCAATCAAGTTGGTTACCAAAGCAATCAAAGGAACAATTTTAAGGGTAATAACAACTATGGGAATCAAGGAACTAGTAGCCAATTGCAAAATCAAAACCAAAACCGTAATTTTCAAAACACAAGTCAAGGTCTTCAAAATGTTTACACTAAAGAACTTCCAATGGACTTTTTGAATTACGCCACGGCAAATGATAAGATTTTGGAAAACATTCAAGAGCAATTGGCTAGTCAAGCTAGGGACACGGCTAAAAACACCAAGGAGTTAGCAAATTTTGTGAAGGAAAATCTTAACATGAGAAATGAGTTGAAAAATGATTTTGCTAATCAAATTAGAGGTCAAAACAATAAGATTGAACAAAGTCATGCTAGGCTTGAACAAAGAATTGACCAAAAAGCCGCTAGTCAAGATTTGAAGTTTAATAGTCAAGATGCTAAGCTTAATGCAATTTTAGAAGCCGTCATGGGGAACAAAGCCTCTACTTCGGGAAGTTTGCCTAGCAACACCATTTCAAACCCGAAAGGAGAGATGAAAGTGATTACCACACGAAGTGGTAAGGCACTTAAAGAACCGACTCCTCAACAAATTACTCCAACGGTGGAGGACATTGAGGAAGAACTCGAGGTGGTGGTCGAAAAGGAGCATATCTCAAGCCCACAAAGTACCGCTCATGCCACACCTACGGTTGACCCATTACCAACATTGGAACCCGAGATTCCAAAGGCTATGCCTATGCCCCAACCCACACCACCCTTGCCTTACCCATTGAGACTTAGGAAGGAGAAACGACAAGAGCGCGACAACTATCAATTTGAGCTTTTTATGAAAATGTTTCGTGAGTTGCACCTTAATGTGAGTTTCGCCGATGCTTTGGTCATGATGCCTCGATTTGCCGCTAACTTTAAGAGTATGTTGAACAACAAGGAGAAATTGCATCAATTGTCTAGTTGTTCGTCGGTTTATCTTAATCGCATACCTCAAAAATTCGGTGATCCCGGTAAATTTTTGATCCCTTGTGCCATTAAAGATATGGAAGAATGTTATGCCTTGGCCGATCTTGGTGCTAGCATTAATTTGATGCCACTTGCAATCTTCAAGTCGCTCAATCTTCCTAATCTTACTCCTACACTAATGTCTATCGAGTTGGCCGACCATTCCACGATTCGTGCATGTGGTTTGGCGGAAGACGTTTTTGTGAAAGTGGGGAAGTTCTACTATCCCATAGACTTTATCATTGTTGATATCCCCACGGATCCTCAAGTTCCTCTTATTTTAGGTCGTTCGTTTTTAGATACGTCTATGGCTTTGATTGATGTTCATGCTAGAAAGATCACCTTACGTTTCAACGACGAAGAACTTGTTATAAACGCAACTCAAAATTCTCAACTTTCTCATGTTTATTCCGTTGCTACCATTAACCTCGTTGATATGATCGACGTGGTTTGCGAGGAATTTTCACAAGAAGTTTTAGGGTTTGGTGATGAAGAAACTAGTGGCAATCCCACTATGTTAGATCCAATTCTTGATAATTCGACACCAACCTTCACTCCTTTTAAAGGTGGTGGTTTTACGTTGGAAGAATGTAATGTTCCACGTACTTGTGACGAAGACCTCGGCAATGATGAGGACTTCTTGATTATCAAGGATTTTCTAAACGATTTCCCATTTCCTCCACCCGAGGAGGTTATGAGTATCGAGCCCAAATCTTCACTTGAGGAACCACCTATCCTCGAGTTGAAAGATTTACCTCCTCACCTCGAATATGTCTATTTGTAGGAGGACGACAAGTTGCCGGTTATTATTGCGAAGGATCTTTCGAATGATGAAAAAACCGCACTTGTCGATGTTCTAAAGGATCACAAAGGGGAGATTGCGTGGAAGTTATCCGACATTAAGGGAATCGATCCCAAGTTTTGTACCCACAAAATCTTAATGGAGGAGGATTTCAAGCCCACAATCCAAAGTCAAAGGAGGGTGAACCCCAAAATTCACGACGTCATCAAAAAGGAGGTCCTTAAACTCCTTGACGCGGGAATGATTTACCCTATTTCCGATAGCCCTTGGGTGAGTCCTATTCATTGTGTCCCTAAAAAGGGAGGGATGACCGTTGTGCCAAACGATGCCAACGAGTTGATTCCCACTAGACTCGTGACCGGATGGAGAGTGTGCATTGACTATCGAAAGTTGAATGAAGCCACTCGAAAAGACCATTTTCCCTTGCCCTTCATGGACCAAATGTTGGAGCGTCTTGCGGGAAACGATTTCTATTGCTTTTAGATGGTTTTTCCGGTTACTTCCAAATTCCCATCGATGCTCGTGATCAAGAAAAAACTACGTTTACGTGTCCATATGGAACGTTTGCCTATCGTAGAATGCCATTCGGACTATGTAATGCACCGGGAACCTTTCAAAGGTGCATGATGGCTATTTTTCATGATATGATCGAGAAGACGATGGAAGTCTTCATGGATGACTTTTCCGTGTTTGGTGATTCTTTCACTTCGTGTTTGTCGAACCTTGAGAGAATGTTAAAACGTTGTGAGGAAACCAACCTTGTGCTCAATTGGGAAAAGTGTCATTTTATGGTTAGGAGTGGAATCGTCTTAGGGCACAAGGTCTCGAAAGCGGGGATTGAGGTAGATCAAGCTAAGGTAGACGTCATCACCAAATTACCTCATCCCAAAACCGTTAAGGGAGTTAGGAGTTTCCTAGGCCACGCGGGCTTTTATCGTCGATTCATCAAGGATTTTTCAAAGATTTCTCGACCCATTACACATCTTCTTGAAAAAGAGGCACGTTTTGTCTTTGACGAAGATTGTGTACGAGCCTTTGAGATCCTCAAGAGGAAACTTACCGAAGCTCCCATTCTTGTTGCTCCCAATTGGAACCTCCCCTTTGAACTAATGTGTGATGCTAGTGATTACGCTATTGGGGCTGTTTTGGGGCAACGTCATGATAAGCACTTCTTGCCTATTCACTATGCTAGCAAGACGATGACCGAGGCTCAACTTAAATACACTACAACGGAAAAGGAGTTCCTTGCCGTGGTGTATGCATTTGAGAAGTTCCGACCTTACCTCGTCTTGACGAAATGCATAGTGTATACGGACCATTCGGCTATTAAGTATCTCATGGCAAAGTATGATGCTAAGCCTAGGTTACTTCGTTGGATTCTCCTCCTTCAAGAATTTGATCACACCATCGTTGACAAAAAAGGAGCCGAGAATCTAGCGGCCGATCATCTTTCTCGTTTGGAAGATCCTCACCAAAGTGTTTACGAGCCCAAGGAAATCACTGAAACATTTCCGCTCGAGACACTTGGTGTAGTGAATTCTAAGCTTGATTCTTCCACCCCATGGTTTTCAGATTTTGCAAATTACCATGCGGGTAACTTCATCATTAAGGGTATGACGACTCAAGAAAAACGAAAATTCTTTCGTGACGTCAAGTTCTACTTTTGGAACGACCCTTACTTGTTTCGAACTTGTGCGGATCAAATCATCTGACGTTGTGTATTTGGCACCAAAGCTTCTAACATCCTTAGAGCTTGCCATGAGGGACCCACGGGTGGTCACCACCGTGCTAATCTCACGGCTAAGAAGGTGTTTGATGCCGGCTTCTTTTGGCCTACTATTTACTGTGACAATCCGTCAATTTATGATTGATATTTTATTTTTAATACTTATTTGAAAATATTATTTTATGAACTCAATTATTTTTGGGAAGAAATTTGGATTTACGTCTTGAAGTAGCATCGACTACGTCTAAACCGGAGGATTCAACGTTACGTGCTTAAGTTTACATACACCGTCTTTGGTGACAGTCCGACATTTCATGAAATAAATTTATCCGTGAATATTATTTTCGAATTTTAAATTTGTGTTGGTTCATAATCTCACAAATTTACGAGAAGAGATTAGGACTTACGATTTTAATTTAACGTCCTTTACGACTAAACCGGAAACCTTAGGATTACGAATTTACGTTTTTGAACTCCGTTTTTGATGAGACAATTTTTATTAGATTCGTTTTGTGCCGTTGATTCATAATTTATAATAACGTTTTTCGTAAAACGACCCGAGAGCACGCAAATCGAGAAAACTATAATCGAGGATACCCGTAAATTAGCGGGATGGGACAAAACTATTTTATCCCACCCCACTAACTAGGGACACCACATCAAAGATGTGGCATCCTTACACTAAACTAAGTTACACTTGTAACTTAGCTTCATTTTGAAGCTTCTCTTCCCACTAAACTAACAAAACCACTAGACATTACCATTTCCTTCCATTTTCACATGCAAACCACCATAAACACTCTCCTCTCTCTCTAAATTCGTCCCATATTCATCAAGAACAACCCTCATTTGATCAAATTTAACCATGAAATCATATGTTATTTACATATATGATGATGCCCTTTTGAAAGCCCTATTGATTGGTGCAAGTTATAACATCCAAAGAGGAGTTTCTATGGAGTATTGGGGCTGATTTTCCACAAGGTGTTCATGAAGAATGGTGGTCTTGAAGATGGTCTTGGTTATCCACAAGTTTCTCCATCAAAATTGATGTTTTGATCACAACCTACATCAACTTGGTGGTATAAAGATTGTCCTCCTCATCCTCTTGTTATTTTTGATTATGTAATCTTGTATTTCTTTCACTTATGTATATGTATATGATGATGAATGATGATTAAAAATATTGTGTGGGGATTTGGTATTGATAAACATGCTTAAAAAGATGAAAAACTATAAGAAACAAGGTTAAAATCTTGCTTAATTTAGATGGCTGTATAAAACAGTAAAGAATCATATGGTAAACTGGTAAAATGACTTGAATAGATTGATATACAGTAAGCTATGGGTCTTGTACACATGTGACAGTTGGCCATGCAATGGAATCATTGTAATGAGTGAGATATGATCAAAACAAGTTTAAAGTACAAATCTGAGTTCACTGTTTTGGACGATTATTAGAAAATATTTAGAAGCTGATTAAACAGTAGCTATAAGAGACTTAAATGGAGCAAATATCATGTAGTTTATGTCATAAAAATTTGAGCTTCTATCTCCATATATAACTCTAGATATGGCAGTTTTGGTGAAAATGAAAATAAAAATCAGATTTTGGAAATTAAAGTATAATAATATTATATAAGCACTCAAGTAAAAATAGTATAAAATGTAAATTAAAACCCACTAACTTATATAATACATTTATATAAATATGTACAATGGTAAATAAGTGGACATTTTATAAAAATGGTAACTTGTCAAGTTTTATAAGTTATAAAACTATAAACATGATTTTTACGACTTTTTCGGCTATTACCGTAAAATTAACGTTTTTGTTAAATAAAACTTAGATGGTTGGACCCGTCTAATGTAAACTTTATAAAACTCATATACTGATATATAAACATATATAACAAGTAAAAACCGATAAACCCGAACTATAGGGCATACGGACATTAACGAGCAAAGTAAACATATTGGACTAATAATTGGACTAAATAAGTTAAACTCTTATAAAAAGAACTTATTGGGCTTAACCCATTCGGGCCCAACTTGTAAAGTTTAAATACTGATAATATAAGTATAAAATGTATTAAAACAAGTTAAAGAACTTATAATAAGTTTATTGGACCTAAGACACGTAAATAGGTAAAACTAGTAAACTAGTAAGAAGTTACCAATACATAAAAGAGTAAAAGAGAATATGTAAACCCACTTGATCATCATATATATAAAATCATCATATGTATACATAATTGTTATTTTTATAAAGTCATTGGACATGAGTCTAAGACGAGTATTATTTGTCTAGGTTTTCGTGATTGAAGCACGTATCGTACGTCCGAATTGCCGATAACCCGCCTTCCCACATCCATGTGAGTTCATAGCTTCGCACACTTTTAAATGTTTTATAAACATTTTATGAACCCACGAGGGAGATAACATGTTAGTTTTTATAAAATAGGACACCATTTGTCCCGATTGTTTGTTTATTGATTTGGACCCGAATGATTGTATGACCCGATTGTATGACCTGATTGTATGACCCGATAAATGATCAAATTACCCGATAGTTGAAATTAAATGGATTATTAAAGTTAGGTTATGTCACTAAAAGTCCCATTAGCATGAATTGTGAACTACCGGGATTTGGTAGACGCTTATGCATATAATAGTACTATTTGGGGACGATCACCCCAGTTCGCGCCTTGACGGTTGATCCCCGTTGTGCCATATTGATTAGTAAGCGAATTTATGTATGAGAAGATTTCCATAGCGTGACCTTTGTGACGACACGCTAATTTAGATGGGCAAATTGAGTATTGGGTTAGCTACCCGTTGTTTGTTGTAGTAAGGTAACAATGTCATGCGGCTTATAATAATCCAAACTAACGAAATACTACTATACGCACCGAATTACGATGTATTGCCCGACTAGCAATACAGGGTCATACTATTGATATTATGTTCGTGTTATGGTTTTAATAACCATATTCATATAACGGTTTTTATTTTCATACAACGTCATAAGACGTGTTGTATGATGTTTTTACGACATTGGCTCGTATAATGATTTTTAAGGCAAATGCCTATATTATGATTTTCGGAAAGGATTTGTATAAAATGACTTTGGCTATTTTATGGCCTATTACAAAGATTTGTACAAAATGATTTTCAGTAATAATTTTATACTGATATTATATTGATGGATTTTATTAAACTCTATGAATTCACTCGGCGTTATCGCTGACCTTTTCTTTTAACATGTTTTATCTCAGGTACTTGAAGGTAATTCTCTGGAAGACGACAAGAATTCATGGCCCGCACTTAAACAATATTTTCCATTCAAATACTTTGTAAAACTTTGTATGAAATAATATGACTTGGGACCTATGTAAACTTGATATTTATGAATGGAAATGCTTTATTATTAAAATGACGCGACTTTTAAGCGTTGTCTATGATGTGAGTAATGTGCTATCCCGTAACACCAACTAGTCTTCCGTTGTACTGAGTTGTATAAATTTGGGGGTGTTACAGTTTGGTACCAGAGCTCTCGTTATAGAGAACGAAAGATTTTTAAAACTAAGGTTTTGAATAAAACATTTCAAAATCTTTTAACTATAAACATTTTTCTAAAAATGTCTAAAAATCTTTTGACTATAACGGTGCTGAAGAATTCCCGAGTTACCGACAAGGCCAGACTAAGAAGTGTTATTTTAATATATATATATATATATATAACTTGGATTATATATATATATATATATATATATATGATGTAATTTTATTACATGATTGTTTGATGATTATTTTGATATTTATACGAGGTATTTATACGACGTAGATTGTCACAAGGAACCCTAAATCCCCTAGTAAAATTAATCGAAGCTATTCTCATAGGAATTCTAGCTATACTAGATCTAAACCAAGTTGTGGATATTTATGATCCCAATAAATGGTTGATATTCGTAAGAAATGTAGATATTAGCTGATTGTGATATTGAAGAAGAATTGGCGAGATTAAAACTGATATCGATGTCATGACGATCTTTCCTTATAGAATGGAGTTTGACAAAACATTACCACCTAGAAAGATGTCATATGATTCGTTGTCATCCAATTATTAAATTGAAATCGAAAGGGTGAATTTTGCACTTGAGGCTGTCATTGGAACCATTACCCAAAAGCCTCATGCCACTAATACCTTTCCGAGAAGTATAATTGAATGTATGAGTCATCTCATACTAGTGACTCATTTGATAATTGTTGTTGTAAGAGCTATAGGATTGGAAATTAAGTATTGATTCATATCGAGCTTTTATTGCCCTGTTAAGGTTTATAAATAAGGTTGAAAGTATGAGAGAATAAGGTAGGATATCGAATTGAGTATGATTTGGTTGAAACTTGAATAAAGTAAAAATTTAACTTGTATGGAATAAGAAATTGTTAAGAGGAAGTCGTTAAGTTCTGTGATTAAATTATAAGGTTTTAATTGATTGTTAGTTTGTGTTAAAGGTTGTTCCTAGGCCATTGTCCACTAATGAGGATGCCCAGTGTCCAACTAATAAATCGAAGAAATCTTCTTCAGAATTGGGACCGATGGATCTTTCGGGACATATAGAACACCTAATGACTCTTGTAGATTAGTATTCGTTGTGGTATCTTTTAAAAATCTCTAACTTAACTGAGACATCAGTTGGTAGGATGAGTTCTGAGAATTGTATGACATAGTGACATGTAATGTGTTACGGTACAATTTGACTTGTTTGTGATTAATGAAAAGACTACCTTTGATTGCTAAATTCTACATGTATCGATGATATCTATCTTTTCTTGCTTCTTCCTAATGCTCGCATTAGTGATGCAACCATTGAACAAGTACTCATCTCGATTTGAGTTACGTTGTGAATTATTCTCTTTTGAGTGCCATCGAGGTCATGAACCTCATGATTAATTGGCTAAGCTCATTTCCTATCATATCGTAGTTAATTCTTGGTGGACAAGCTTTCATCACTCTTCCGCAGATCACTCGTTGTTTTTATAAGTCAAAACAGTATCCCTTGAAAAAAAAATAAAAAAAAATTGGGTTTTCATCACCATATGGATTATTTAAAGTGAGACTTATAAATAATCGTTATCGAAATAAAGTTGCTTATAAAACACCTTGGAAAACTTAATTGTTTTCATAACAAAGAAAATCTTTGTAAATTTATTTTTGATTCTTATTTAAGAATTAAGCATGAAAATGTTTTTATTATAAACATGATGATAAAATTTTGACGAACTGAGTATTGCATCGTTAATCTTGAAATTGTATATAGTTGCGCGCCTACATAAAACTTAGAATGGACCATGCAAGGCTGATTAGTAGTCACCATAAAACTGATTAATGAACACTACATTTTCTTTAAAGATTGTGAAAGATTAAATTTTATGAGATCTGCAAGAAGTGAAAAATAGGGACATATTGATAGGGACACCTACATATGTGCCCGTACTATTTATTCTTCTGAGTCGAATGTACTCATCTGTGGAACTTGTCTTATTTGACAATTGATATTCCCTTCTTGTCTATTTCTCCCGTGGCGAGATTCTTTGAAAAAGTATCTGATTACCGAGTGTTGATACCGGACTGGATGTATCGACGTTCCTATCATTTCTTTTGATTTGATTTCATTTGAATGACCTGGGTAACGATCCGAGGAGCTTTCGAATGCGTACTCAAATTATGAAAACATGGGATATATTCATATTCATTAAATGTTTTCGGTTGTATCTGATTTGAAAATCTCTCGCGTAGATTATGTGTTGACCTTACTCTTTTAATGGTAGTTGTATCTCCATATATCCTTGAATTTGTGAAGGATTATGAGTTATTATTAGTCTTTTGAGAAGTTCACATATTATCGACGACAATAAAACTGGAAAGTTGATAGTGCCAGTAGAATGGATTGATTGATTATGACATGACGACATTGTCTTAATTGATGGGAACTCGAGTAGAATTCCCCTAAATGATAAGATGTTGATTATCAAAAGTGATCTAAATAATTCTTGATGGATGACCATATCCTGCATTTAGACTTGAAATTATACCATGAATGGTTGTGAATTAGTTATAAATATTATAACCTAGAAAGAACTTAAAATAAATGTATTAAAAGATGTTTATGTTATCTGAAACTTTAGGAGGTATTTGCTGGTGAATTACCTAGACTTTTGCCATTAAGGCAAGTTGAAATTGGTATTGATTATATTTCCGATGCTGCACCTGTGGCTTGTGCACTGTACGTCAGCACCATCTGAAATAAAGGAATTACCGTACAACTGAGAGAGTTTTCGGAGAAAGATTTTATTCTACCGAGCTCGTCATCATGAAGAGCTATGGTGTTATCATTCCTTATATTTATAGATTACTGTGAACTGAGTAAATTGACAATCGAAAACGATATCCATAACTCGAAATGGAAGATTTGTTCGATCATTTACAAGGTTCTAGCGTATGTTTTAAAGATTTGATCCACGGCATGGTTATTTTCAACTTCGCGTCCGCGAAGGAGATTATCTATTCCAATCACTACATCCAGTACTTATAATGAACATTATGAGTTTCACGTGATGTCGTTTGGATTGACCAATGCACATGTAGCATTCACAAATTTGGTGAATCACGTGTGTAGGCTGTAATTTGATAAATTCATGCTTGTGATAATCAAGGACCATTTGTTTGTTTATAAGAATAAGAATGAGTTAATAATCTTTTATGAACTGCCCTGAATTGGCCGAACAATGAAAACCTGTACTTTGAATATTTAACATATGACTTAAGACTTTATCCTTTACATGATGTAACCGTGTGATTAATAGATAATGGAATATAAATTGACTCTTCAAAAATTAGAAGTCATTTAAGACTTTGAGTTATACTAAAAGGAAGGTGCAAATATATTTTGACAAATGTTTTAACAAAGGATTTTTAAGGGATCATTCCCTTATAACCAAAACATTTAACTAAACTCCTGTTTAGGGGTAAATGTTTTTGTATACTTCTAGACATCTTAAAAAGAATTGAGGAAACCATTTAAACCATGACTTGAAATTTGAAACGACACTTTTTGCTTTTCAACTAAGAAATTTTTTGACCAAAATATAAGCAAAGATTTTTCGAACATTTACGAATCCTACAAATTATTTTTGATAAATCAACAAAAATCGTGCTAATTAAATTAAAAAAATTATTTTGAACATTTTATATAATTGGTCAAACTAAGAAATTTAAAACTTTTTACGTTTACATTTCATAAAAATTCTATGTTTATTATTTAATTACTTGCAAAAAAATTATCGACGCTTTAGTCGTCGGATTGAGTAAAACGGATAAAAAAATGATAGTAGAGACGAAACTAAAACATAGAAAATATGAAGAAAGAAACTTTTAATGAATACGGACATTATATTTATATCATCAGGAAGGTGAATATAATTACTGACACATTATGTAGAAAAGATAAAGAACCAATTAGGACATGTTCCTTAATAATGAAGGTGCAAAATAAAATTGCCGAACAATTTAAAAATAGTCGATGATTGTAAAAAGGATAATATAGATAATAAAAAGGGGTTCGCGGCTAATATGAACCATTAGAATTGAGAAGCCAATGGCGTTAAATGTTTTAAAAGGCTACTTGTGATTGTCTAAATATGGAGGATTGTGAGAGGTAGTTATATTGGAATCTTGTAAGTATAAGTATTCTATTCTTATTATTTCTGATTTAATGTATCATTATCAGAAGAAGTTGTACTGATGGCAAACTATGAAGGCATACATCGCCTCATACATTAGTAAACGTCTAGCTATTGCAAAGGTCATCATCTGAATTTGATTCGATTTGGGTCATCGTCGACAGACTGACCAAATCTACTAATATCATTCCTGTTAATGATAGATTCTTGATGAAGAACTTGACTCTTTTGTATTTAAAGGAGTTATGTAAACGTGGTGTGCCTGTATCGATTATCTCTATCAAGGTCCTCGCTTCACATCGAATTTCTAGAGATTTGCTCAGAAGTTATTGGGTACGAACCTTGATGAGAGTACTGTTTACCACCCCAAATCGAAGGGACGAGGTAAAGTAACGATACAAAATACTATAAGTGTTGTTCTATGTTTGAATGATTAACCTTTGGTAATAAACTGTAAAATCGTTTTCCTTTGGAGAGATTATCATTGATAATCATCGTATTAGGATCGAGATCGAATCTTGTTAGGTTCTATATTAGAGCATCTGTAAGCAGGAGTTGGGATGAAGACACCCGACATACACCACTGTGAGTTGGACATGTCTTTTAGGTTTAAGGTTTCCTATGATGGCGAACCTAACCTTACAAAATACTCGACCCGCGAGACCTGAAATGATTGTTATTAGGATCTGATTAGTGACTTCCGGTAGTAGGCAAGAGGTTATGTGAATATGAAATGTAGATCTTGAAGTGCTAGATGGGTAGCAAAGTTATGCCAAAAATTTCTAACCTTGGAAAAATGAGTTAATGATCTGACAAATCATGGGATATAAGTCCCCGTTGTATGGGACTATAGAGATGATGTAAAAAGATTGGTTTGAAAGGCATACAAGCTGGATCTACCCTAGCACTTCAAGAGCTGCGTGAATTATGATTCGTATATAGAACTTGATAAAATGCCTACCAAGTGAAAATCTGACTATTCCTTAATGAAGCTTAGATCGGCGAAAAGTTGCATTCATCAAAAACCCGCGAACATCATGGATATAGAAAGTAAGTCAACATTAAGCTTGATCTTATTCCCTTAGTTATGTTTGATGAAACTCGCGTATTGTAATGAATTACACTTGTGAGAAAAGACCGAATGTGGAGGAAATACCCACATGGCTTTAACTCTATAAGAAGCGAGTAGTAAGATAAGATGATCTTTGAGGACAAAGATCCTGTTTAGGGGTAAATGTTGTGACAATCCGTCAATTTATGATTGATATTTTATTTTTAATACTTATTTGAAAATATTATTTTATGAACTTACTTATTTTTGGGAAGAAATTTGGATTTACGTCTTGAAGTAGCATCGACTACGTCTAAACCGAAGGATTCTACGTTACGTGCTTACGTTTACATACACCGTCTTTGGTGACAGTCCGACATTTCATGAAATAAATTTATCCGTGAATATTATTTTCGAATTTTAAATTTGTGTTGGTTCATAATCTCACAAATTTACGAGAAGAGATTAGGACTTACGATTTTAATTTAACGTCCTTTACGACTAAACCGGAAACCTTAGGATTACGAATTTACGTTTTTGAACTCCGTTTTTGATGAGACAATTTTCATTAGATTCGTTTTGTGCCATTGATTCATAATTTATAATAACGTTTTTCGTAAAACGACCCGAGAGCACGCAAATCGAGGAAACTATAATCGAGGATACCCGTAAATTAGCGGGATGGGACAAAACTATTTTATCCCACCCCACTAACTAGGGACACCACATCAAAGATGTGGCATCCTTACACTAAACTAAGTTACACTTGTAACTTAGCTTCATTTTGAAGCTTCTCTTCCCACTAAACTAACAAAACCACTAGACATTACCATTTCCTTCCATTTTCACATGCAAACCACCATAAACACTCTCCTCTATCTCTAAATTCGTCCCATATTCATCAAGAACAACCCTCATTTGATCAAATTTAACAATGAAATCATATGTTATTTACATATATGATGATGCCCTTTTGAAAGCCCTATTGATTGGTGCAAGTTATAACATCCAAAGAGGAGTTTCTATGGAGTATTGGGGCTGATTTTCCACAAGGTGTTCATGAAGAATGGTGGTCTTGAAGATGGTCTTGGTTATCCACAAGTTTCTCCATCAAAATCGATGTTTTGATCACAACCTACATCAACTTGGTGGTATAAAGATTGTCCTCCTCATCCTCTTGTTATTTTTGATTATGTAATCTTGTATTTCTTTCACTTATTTATATGTATATGATGATGAATGATGATTAAAAATATTGTGTGGGGATTTGGTATTGATAAACATGCTTAAAAAGATGAAAAACTATAAGAAACAAGGTTAAAATCTTGCTTAATTTAGATGGCTGTATAAAACAGTAAAGAATCATATGGTAAACTGGTAAAATGACTTTAATAGATTGATATACAGTAAGCTATGGGTCTTGTACACATGTGAGAGTTGTCCATACAATGGAATCATTGTAATGAGTGAGATATGATCAAAACAAGTTTAAAGTACAAATCTAAGTTCACTGATTTGGACGATTTTTAGAAAATATTTAGAGGCTGATTAAACAGTAGCTATTAGAGAGTTAAATGGAGCACATATCATGTAGTTTATGTTATAAAAATTTGAGCTTCTATCTCCATATAGAACTCTAGATATGGCAGTTTTGGTGAAAATGAAAATAAAAATCAGATTTGGGAAATTAAAGTATAATAATATTATATAAGCACTCAAGTAAAAATAGTATAAAATGTAAATTAAAACCCACTAACTTATATAATACACTTATATAAATAAGTACAATGGTAAATAAGTGGACATTTTATAAAAATGGTAACTTGTTAAGTTTTATAAGTTATAAAACTATAAACATGATTTTTACGACTTTTTCGGCTATTACCGTAAAATTAACGTTTTTGTTAAATAAAACTTAGATGGTTGGACCCGTCTAATGTAAACTTTATAAAACTCATATACTGATATATAAACATATATAACAAGTAAGAACCGATAAAACCCGAACTATAGGGCATACGAACATTAACGAGCTAAGTAAACATATTGGACTAATAATTGGACTAAATAAGTTAAACTCTTATAAAAAGAACTTATTGGGCTTAACCCATTTGGGCCCAACTTGTAAAGTTTTAATACTGATAATATAAGTATAAAATGTATTAAAACAAGTTAAAGAACTTATAATAAGTTTATTTGACCTAAGACACGTAAATAGGTAAAACTAGTAAACTAGTAAGAAGTTACCAATACATAAAAGAGTAAAAGAGAATATGTAAACCCACTTGATCATCATATATATAAAATCATCATATGTATACATAATTGTTATTTTTATAAAGTCATTGGACATGAGTCTAAGACGAGTATTATTTGTCTAGGTTTTCGTGATTGAAGCACGTATCGTACGTCCGAATTGCCGATAACCCGCCTTCCCACATCCATGTGAGTTCATAGCTCTGCACTCTTTTAAATGTTTTATAAACGTTTTATAAACCCACGAGGGAGATAACATGTTAGTTTTTATAAAATAGGACACCATTTGTCCCGATTGTTTGTTTATTGATTTGGACCCGAATGATTGTATGACCCGATTGTATGACCTGATTGTATGACCCGATAAATGATCAAATGACCCGATAGATGAAATTAAATGGATTATTAAAGTTAGGTTATGTCACTAAAAGTCCCATTAGCATGAATTGTGAACTACCGGGATTTGGTAGACGCTTATGCATATAATAGTACTATTTGGGGACGATCACCCCAGTTCGCGCCTTGATGGTTGATCCCCGTCGTGCCACATTGATTGGTAAGCGAATTTATGTATGAGAAGATTTCCATAGCGTGACCTTTGTGACGACACGCTAATTTAGATGGGAAAATTGAGTATCGGGTTAGCTACCCGTTGTTTGTTGTAGTAAGGTAACAATGTCATGCGGCTTATAATAATCCAAACTAACGAAATACTACTATACGCACCGAATTACGATGTATTGCCTGACTAGCAATACAGGGTCATACTATTGATATTATGTTCGTGTTTTGGTTTTAATAACCATATTCATATAACGGTTTTTATTTTCATACAACGTCATAAGACGTGTTGTATGATGTTTTTACGACATTGGCTCGTATAATGATTTTTAAGGCAAATGCCTATATTATGATTTTCGGCAAGGATTTGTATAAAATGACTTTGGCTATTTTATGGCCTATTACAAATATTTGTACAAAATGATTTTCAGTAATAATTTTATACTGATATTATATTGATGGATTTTATTTAACTCTATGAATTCACTCGGCGTTATCGCTGACCTTTTCTTTTAACATGTTTTATCTCAGGTACTTGAAGGTAATTCTCGGGAAGACGACAAGAATTCATGCCCCGCACTTAAACAATATTTTCCATTCAAATACTTTGTAAAACTTTGTATGAAATAATATGACTTGGGACCTATGTAAACTTGATATTTATGAATGGAAATGCTTTATTATTAAAATGACGCGACTTTTAAGCGTTGTCTATGATGTGAGTAATGTGCTATCCCGTAACACCAACTAGTCTTCCGCTGTACTGAGTTGTATAAATTTGGGGGTGTTACATTTACCGAGATGCACAAGATCTTGTGAAGTCGTGTGATGCATGCCAACGACAAGGAAAAGCCTCACAAAAAGATGAAATGCCACAAAATATCATTCAAGTATGTGAGATCTTTGACGTTTGGGTTATAGACTTTATGTGGCCGTTCCCATCATCTCGTGGTAATAAGTACATTCTCGTTGCGGTTGACTACCTTTCTAAGTGGGTGGAGGCCAAGGCCTTGCCCACCAATGATGCTCGTGTGGTAGTCAAGTTTTTGAAGCAATTGTTTTCTCGGTTTGGAACCCCTCGTGCTATCATAAGCGATCGTGGAACCCATTTTTGTAACGACCAATTTGAAAGGGTTCTAAGGAAATATGGGGTTACACATCGTCTTTCTACGGCTTATCACCCAAAAACGAGTGGGCAAGTCGAGGTTTCAAACCGAGCGTTGAAGAGGATTTTGGAGAGATCCGTTGGAGAAAACCGACAAACATGGTCGGATAAGTTGGACGATGCTTTATGGGCCTTTAGGACCGCTCATAAGACGCCCATTGGGTGCACTCCCTATAAGCTTGTGTATGGAAAGAATTGTCATTTGCCTATCGAGTTAGAACACAAGGCTTATTGGGCCCTAAGCATCGTAATGATGATATGGAGACCGCAGGAAAACACCGGAAAATGCAATTAAATGAATTGGATGAATTAAGGGATATTGCTTATGAAAATTCATTGATTTATAAAGAGAAAACTAAAAAGTTGCATGATTCTAAAATTAAAAACCGGGTTTTTAACATTGGGGATGAAGTTTTGCTTTTTAATTCAAGATTAAAAATCTTTTCCGGTAAGTTGAAATCCCGTTGGTCCGGTCCATTCACCGTGACTCAAGTGTTTCCGTATGGGACCATCAAGCTAGCTCAAGATGATGGTCCTAACTTCAAGGTGAATGGACATAGGTTGAAGCACTACTTTGGCGGGGAAGTTCCATCCTTGAACTACCTCGACCAAGTCACTTTCCCCAATGATAATTAGTATTGAGGGGATCGAGTCGAGCTCATGACTCGGTAATCAAAAACGAGGTGCCTCGTGGGGGAGTCCCATGCTTATCCTATGTACATATTATCGCTTTCTAATATAGCTTACGTGTGGGGATTTGTGCCCTTCCAACCTTTGTTTCGTGGTTGTTTGTGAATTGTGGTTTTTAGATCATGATCTTCACGATTGGAGCCTCTCGTGTTCGTTTTATGGGAGCACTCGATCGTTTGCTTTAGAGACATTTCTCAATATCCATGATATATCCTTTTGATGTTCTAACCTTAGGTTTTTAGCACACTTCATAAACGGCTATTAACTTATTGGTTACACCCTTTCCATGCTAGATTAGGCATTCGACTACGTCTCTAGTATGGGGGTGTTTGCACCCCTAGACTCGAAACATTGAGGACAATGTTTAAATTTAGTATGGGGGGGGTGAATAGATACTTGCCTTGCCAAACCTTCACGCTTTCCAAAGTTTATCTTTTTCTTTATCGTTTTGTTGCAAAATAAGGCTAAAAATGGCCAAATTTTAAAATTTTCTCAAGTTTTATAAGTGTTTGAAGACACGAATGTAGGTTTTCCGATGGCGAGAATAAGAGTAATTTTTGACTCGACCGTGCGTGTTGAGCACTTAGCTTTGATTCCTTAACTTCACATTAGACTAAGTCTCTTAAATGAGGACGAGGAATGATAGAGTTAATTATAAGTTACTATGCTAAACGTAGAGTACTCATATTCTTTCAAAAACTCATGTGTTCTCGTTGGTTGCTTATTCTCCTTTGCATGTAAATATTTTTTGCTTAATAAATATTGACTTAGCGGTTTAGTTAGGATTGTTGGGTTTCTAGTCTTTTCTAGTAGCTTCCGTGTAATTAAATTGGGAAGACATTAAGGTATCGCCAGCGTCATGGTTTTGAAGTATTGGCACCCGAATAATCGAAAGCTTCACCCAATAATAAGATTTCAAGTGCTCACCTAAATCAAGCAAACAATTTGAAGCCCCACAAGGCCAAAAAATCTATGCAAAATTGAAAGTGAATCAAGCCTTAATCTTCGAAGCTTTAAAGATCCAAAATTCGCCTTAGCGTGAGGATATACGTCTTTGGCTAATAAAACCACCGATGAGGCGGATAATAAAAGGCAAGGCAAGACCGAAGTCATAATAAAAGCTTCATGGCGAAGTTGAATAAAAGATGGAGGTAAACCAAAGATAATAAGGCCCTTCTGTTAGGGGGCATATAAAAGTCTTGGTAATAAGTCTCATGTTCAAAACCGTTATAAAACCGTGTTTGTCGATTCTTCTTGTCAACTTAATTTTTTAACATCGTTGTCTATTAGGAGGGGTTATTGATTTGATGGTCTTAGTTACACCGTTAGGACTCTATTTTTAGACCTAAATCTCTATTATCGCATAAGTCAAACAATGTATCTTCGTGAAACATTCAAGACAAAATAAAATATAAGAGATACAACTTAGGAATAATGGGAGGATAAGTACGTGATTAGGGCATATGAGTAGTGTTAGCATTACTAACTTATAATGACAATGATCTCGTTGCACGCTTGGCATGGAATTAAAAGTGAAAATCGAGGACGATGAAATTATTTCTAATGAAGCATTCACGTGTTCTTATTCTATGAACCTAAACGTCCCATTTTGCGATGAAAATCATACATTATGTCTAAAACACAAGTAGTAGTAATAGTAGTAATACAGCTAATTTATCATTTCAATAAAGTGAATAAAAATGAATTTTGGAGATGCTACGATACTTAATTCTAGCATTGCGTGAGGGCACGGCAATGGTTTAGTATGGGGGAGTGATGAGACTGCTTTTATACATAGTCTCATCGTCCAAATAGGGCTTAAAATGCATAAAATATCATTAAAACTACCAAATATATGCTCGTGTTTGTTGCTTGTGTATTTTAGGTACGGATATTGAGAAAATGGCAAAAGATCACAAGAATCATTCAAAAACGAACACGGGAAACGAAGCCGCAAAATGAACCGGACCCAAATCTGGAATTTCGAAAATGGACCTTGAAGAATTGAAAATTGGCAACTTTAGTCCCTCAATTTTGAAGACTTGGCAAGATTAGACCTTGAAGAAATCAAGTTATGCAAGAATGGTCCTCCATGTTTGAAGATTATACAAGTTTTACCCTTGAAGAATCCAAAAATATGCATTAAAGGTCCTTATTACAAGCTTGAAAACATTATGTGCTAAAAATGCCAAAAGCTGAAAGTTGTTATCAAAGGGAAATGAAGTATTTGCTATTTATTACAACTTGAAGGAAAGAAGAAAGCTTGGGGGCCATTATTGCCAGACAGCTAAACCCTACCCACCACTCAGTGCTTGACACCTCATCACAAACCCGACCCTACCCATTAGACAAACCCAATACCCATCCAAACCCGTAACCCAAGCCCACACCCAACCAGGTTTATTTATTAAACATGGTCAAACAGTCAAAACTCCCTTCCCTCCTTAACACCTTTTTAAAATAATTAACCCCTAATCCTGATTAAACACACACACAACACACACTTATGAACTTATAAACCCTAATCTATTAAACCCTCAAAACAAAGGGTTTTACCCTCTAAATTTCCAGATTAACAATTTACCCAACACCAAACCCTTCCCAACTCCCAAAAACCCGTCACCCTCAACATGGAACCCACCCCAATGGTCCCCTGCCACTCCAAGACAAACATGGACAGCCTATCAACGCTCCAAAACGATTTCTTCTTCCCAAAGACTTCAACCAACGTCCAAGATCATTTTTTGACAACTGGCTACATCAACATCATCACATGGACGATTTTGACCAAGAACTCCAAGGGGCATTTAGGACTTTTCAGCCATTAGGGTTTACACATTTCTGTAATATTTTATTAGTCTTCTAGTTTGTTCTATAGCCTAGTATAAATACACCCGTATGTGGGTTGTATTTCTTGTTCTTTTTTTTCTCCTTGGTCACAACTTTGTAAGTCCTGTTTTTTTTATGAATGAAAAAAGGTTAAAGTTTGTTGTTGAGAAGAAAAGAGCCAGCTTTATTTACACTGTTTGATTGTGGTCTAAGTTCCAAGTTTGTTTATTTTTCAAGTTTTTAAAATTTAGTCTTATTTTCAAAAGTTTCTGAAATTTTGATTTCCTTTGGTGAAATCTTATTTGTAAGTTGGATGATTTAAGTGTTTTTAAAGGAACATATTTGAGAAGTATTGAAAAGGTTTTCAAAAGGTTTAAAAAGGTTTCAGAAAAATCAGAAAGTATTGTTATTGTGCTTGTTTATCTTCACTTTTTCTTAGCAGGTTGTTGAAAACTTGTTGTTCAAGGCTCAGCATAGGCCCGGGCCTATTTGGAGAAGGCTAAGCAGCCTTGGTTGGGCCTGGATGTAGGCCCAACAAGGTATCTCCTTATTTCTCAATTTCAGTTTTCATATTTTCAGATTTTGTGTGATTTTGCATGAAGTTGTGAAAAGTTGTTTGATTGCATGTTTATTGGTTTGATTTGAGTTATTAGGGTATAATATGCATGTTAGGACTGATTAAAATCAGTTTAGAGTTGATTTGAATTGATTTGCTTTGGAAAAATTTCATTTCCAGATTTTAAAAGGGTGTTTGGATCAAGGCTTAATATGGCTTAGATTGTTTAGATTTTGCATGTAATCCTGTCTTACACACTCATTAGTTTGTCATTAGGTGACACCTGCATTTTGGTCTCATTTTGATAAGTTTTAAGATGGTTTGTATGTAAAAATTTGGCTAAAAATAGCTTTAATCAGAAAACTGCTCTTTGTGTCTGTTTTGTGATATTTTTGCCAACCAATCTTGCTAGTTGTTAGAGATAGGTTTATATAGGATTTTTAATTGGTTATATGCTATTTGATTGACTTGTGTGTGAGATTTTGGCCTTGGAATTTCAAATTTGTGCAAGTAATTTGTTCATTTGTTCATCAGATAACATAAGCCTTTATCAGAAACTTGTCTTGCTCATTTGTGATAGATTTTGTGTGATTACTTGTGCTTGTTTTGTGTTTGTATTGACTCCCTACACTCCAACTGAGTGTAGGGGTGCCATATTGTCCATCAACAATCAACAAAAATCAAAGATCAAGCCCTCTTGATCCAATCTACACCAGTGAAGAATACCTTTCTTCTTTGTGTTCATCAAAATCTTATCTGGGCACGTTTTTTTTGGTTTTCTAGGTTTTAATTCTAGTTGTTGATTAAATTTGTGTTTTGAGTAAGTAAGTAATACTGTTTTGGGTTTTTAAAGTTTTTTTAAAAAAAAGTTTTTTTTCAAAAAGGACTGGCCAGGACTCGAACCTGCGCCATCCTCCTCACAACACATACTCACTACCATTGCGCCTTAGGGTCTTTGACTGCTAAGTGTTCATTTCAAATATTACTTAAGGAGTTTGTGTTTGGGCTTATCTAAAATAAGCCGTAGCTAAATAAGCTCTTGTGGGCTTATTGGCTTAGCTTATTTCCAAGTTTGTATTTTTCGTAGGTTAGTAATTTAGTTAGGGATTTTTCTGTGCTAAGTTTTAATTTTTCCCTTTCTTTATTTATTTTTTATCATTTTTTATTTATCCGTTTTTAATTAATTAGTAAAAAAATAGTTAAAATAGTTTTTAGTTTTTATAAAAAATGTTTTTAAGTTTTATTAAAGTAGTTTGAGGTTTACAGCTATAAAAGTTTTCAAAAAATCTTATTTTTGATTTTATAGGATTTTAGGGTTTTTATCCAACTTTAAAATTTAATATAAAATTATTAAATAGGTTTCAAAAAGTTTAATTGCATTTTTATCTTAGTTACATTATTCTAGATTTTTGGTAATTTTTTATAATTTTTTTATGAACTTTGAATTTTTTTGAATATTTTACTATTATTTTATTATTAAAAATTGAAGTTTGATTTTTTTTTTGTTTTTACATTTTTCCTAGGTTAAGGACACTTAATTAGGAGTTTTGTCACTTTCCAAATATTTTTAGGACTTCTCAATTATTTTCTAGAATTAATTTAAGTTTTAATTGATTTTAATAGTTTTTAGGTGTTTAAAAATAGTTTAATTTGGTTTTAAAATTTAAAAAATATACTTTTTAGCTTAATTAGGATATTTTTGAGGTTTACAAACTATAAGATCTTGTCTAGGGCTTTTTAATAATTAATTGTGATTTTTAGGGCTTTAATTAGCATTAAAAAGTCATTATCTAATTAATTAAAAGGTTTTAACAAGTTTGGATTTTTTGTAAACTCTTAGAATATTATTGGGGATTTTTAGTAATTTTTAGGAATTTTTAGGTTAAAATTTTAATTTTTGCACTATTTACGGTTTTGCGTGATCGCCTTTTTCGTCTTAGTTTAATTCGTCTTCGTAACCGTCTTTCTCTTCTAATCTCATTTCTTTCTTTCTCAATCTTATAATCACAAATTAAAATCAATTCAATACACAACGCACTAGCCTCCTCGAGAACGAACTCACTGTTAGGGTCGTACACACACGGTTTTCCTAAATCGTCGTGCTCACTTGCCCTATTTATTGCTCTTTTCCTAAAGAGTAGTAAAAACTCCAACATCAACAACCAAACAAATTAACATTTAATTAGGCAATCTCCTAAAGTCACATAAACTAGCAACAAAAGGGCTCAACTAAAACTCACATAGAGGGTTCAAGCCCCTTGGCTGATGCCTTCTCTAGATGAGTACTAGATGATCTTTGATGTGGAGCTTATGATGAAAAGTAAAGAAACCCTGCTGTTGGAATCCACAAGGGACCCAAGGGTGGTATATGTCTTCAAGTAAAAAAAATTGCAAAGAAAAGGAAATAGTGATGCCTTCTTCGTGTTCCTACACAAGCACGAACAAACAGAAAAAAAGAACTTCAAGTACCAAAAGACTACAAGTTGTTGGCTTGTAGCTTTTGCTACAGTAAGGAGTAACAAATAAAAAAAAGGAAGATTTTTTAAAAAATCTTTGAAACAAGAACTTTGAAACTATAAAAAACTTGACAAAAACTTAACTCAAAACTCAAAACAATATCATGAATCCACTTTCACTTCATTATGATACTGAGTTCAAACTTTTGAAAAACCTTTTTTAAGAACTTTTAAAACACGAATTTTCTGAAAATATTTTAAAAATGGAGAAAACTTGGTAAACCTTCAAACTAATTCTTGCAAATGAAAGTAAATCATTAAACTACAAAAACATTAAATTGGAACACAACTTTTTGCATAATTTCAATGTTTCATTTTCATTAATAAATCATAAGGTTACAAAAAAACAGGAACAAGAGAAAATACATTCACAGCCGAATGTATTTATACATGTATACATAAGACTCTAGACTACAAATGTAAAAAGAAAACCCTAACAATGAATTCTCTATAATGGCCATTAGTTTTAATCCTTGAAGACTTGTTCTTTGGTCCATGTTGTGATTTCTGAAACATGATGTGATTTGCCAGCTGTAGGAGTAATCTTGGACGTTTAACAAGCTTTTGAGGTCAAGGAAATGATCTCAAACGTTCATCTTGTCCCCTTGTTGGGTTTGAGAAGAAAGTGACGTGCAGGGGAGGGGACAATAGGACACATGGGTGTGTTGCGTTCATGTTTATGAGTGGGTTTGGGTTGAGATTAAGGTTAATCAGAGATCTGGAAACTTAAGATTAAAACCCCTTTGATTTAGGGTAAATTGGGATTAAGGTTTATGATTGAAATGGGGTGTTAACAGGGGTGAGTTCAATTGGGTTTTGGGGTTAATTAGTTTTAAAAAGGTGTTTAGGAGGGAAATAATAAACTGATTTATTAACAAGTTTATTAATACTGGGTGGAGGGTGACGTGGAAGGTAGGAGTGTGGTGATTGGCTGAGGTTTGTGAGTGGGTGACGTGTCAAAGAGGTATTGGGTGTGGGAGGTTGTGTTGTCTGTCCAAATAAGTCCCCAAGTATCCCTTTACTTGTCAAACCAAGTTCTAACAGCCTAAAACAAAACTCCTTTGTAAATGAAGTTTGTATTCTTCTATTTTGGCCACAAAAAACTTTCATAACTTGATTCAAGGACCAATGATGTAATAAATGCATACTTCAAGGGCTCATAATGTAATATCTCAACATTTTAGTGACCCAAATGAAATATTTTAGTTTTGCAAGGGTATAAAATGTCAAGTCTTCAAAAGATGAGGGACCAATCTTGTCAATCTTCAAAACATCAAGGACTTCAATGGAAAATCATGATTCGGGTCCGGTTCTTTGTGCGGCTTCGTTTCCCGTGTTCGTTTTTGCTTGATTCTTGTGATGTTTTGTTGATTTCACGATATCTGTACCTAAAATACACAATGAACAAACACAAGCATATTTTGGGGTATTTTAAGCATTTTAAGCTTGATATTTTAAGCGTTCACTAGTACAAAAATGGTATCCGTCACACTCAAAAAGAGCGACCGTAGGCATACAGTCACACGCGGTTTTTTTTGTCTTTGTGACCAAAGGTCCCGCGACCGTAGGTACTCTATAGTCACGATCTGATCTTTGTGACGATAACCAGCAAAAAAATGTAACCAATAATCGAAAATGTGTGATGAACTAGTTACAATAATTGGTATTTTAGTGAATATGTGTGACGGTAAACACTCTAAGGTTACACGAGTTTTGTTTAAGAGTGATTATTGTTTATAAATTTGTCACATGAATATACAATATGTGTGACATTTACTATGTGATTCGTGTATTTTGTGTGACTATATGCATCAAATAATCACATGAAGGTATGTTTGTGTGACCTTTTATGACATGTAGTCATACAAATTATGCTAATGGCTCTGAGTTTGTCACATACAATTAATCAAAGAGTTACCAATAGTACTAATAAGTGTGACTGTATGCTTTGTCAAGTCAAGCCAATTGTATTTTGTGTGACTATATGCATCTAATAGTCACATGAATTGTATGTTTGTGTTACCTTTTATGACATGTAGTCACACAAATCATGCTAATGGTACTTGATAGGTGTGTAAACAACCATCCTTTTTACAACTTAACTACAACAATAACCGAGCCAAAACGTGTATTTTATGTCTTAAATGTCGGAATTATGCGTGGTTTGTGTTTTTGTTGTGATTTAGGACGAAATTGTGAAAAGGGGAGAAAACACGGGCATTTACGGGATTTTATCGAAGAAAAAGACGAAAGACAAAGTTAAGAAATCAAGAGTGCAAAAATAACGGAAGTCCAAGACCAATTCTAAAGATTTATCGAAGAAAAAGTCAAAAGACGGAAGTTTACTAAAAGCCGAAGAACTCAAGTCTAATTTATTGAAGAATTAAAAGACGAGTTTAAAGAAATCACGAGACAAAGTCGTTAAAGTCAAAAGATTAAGAAGACAAGGACTTAATCATGCAATTAATAAAAGAAGAAAGAGGGGAGGAAACTTCCTAAGCACCTCCTAATCCTCCCCTATAAATAGAACATTAGGATTTACATTTCATTTTGTTGGCTAATAGTGACAATTAGTTCTTCCATTTTAATTACCTTGTCATTTAAATTCATGTCCATTTTAATACTTGTCTTGCACCTTAAATACATTTAATTTCAAGTAAGTTTTCTTTTTAATTATTGTCAATCTTTACTTTTCTTGTCAATCTCCTATCTACCTTTCTTTAATCTTTGATCTTTATGTTTATGTTAATGTTTATATTTTTGAGTTTTTATTAAATTGATTAAAGTGGGTTTTGATTGTTTTGATTATTATTGTTAGTTTTATTGTTTTGGTTTGATTGTTTATGATTAGTTGATAATTTGTTATTAGTTTGATTTAATCTTGTGGTTGATTTTGATTAGATTAGATTGGATTAGTGTTATATTGTTCTTGCGTGTTCTTCGCTGCCTGTTACTGTTTCCAGGTTTGTTCCGAATCAAGAAGGTGTTTTGTTGATTGTTCCGGATCAAGCCTATTGTTCCGAATCAAGCCACTTCTTCCAAATCATTGGAGTTCATTCGGAACATCCAAGATATTCTGGATCAGTGGTTCATTCCAAATATTCGGAACGAAGGGTGTTCATCCGGAATAATTTGTTATTCCGGATCAAAGTGCTTTATTCGGAACATTCCGAACCAAAGGTCTTCATTCAGAACATTCTAAACGAAGGCTTCATTCGGAACATTCCGAGTCAGTGGAAGTTCCGAACCAAGAAGAATTCCGAATCAAGCTTGTTCAGTCGGAATATATTCCGAATCAGAGGATATTCCGGATCAGTGGTGTTTATTCGGAATAATTTATTATTCCGAGTGAAGGTGCTCATTCGGAACATTCCGAGTGAAGGAGAACATTCCGAACGAAAGGAGTTCATTCGGAACATCAAGTATTCCAACCCAAGGCAATATTCCGAATCAAGACTTTATTCCGGAGGAGTGACATATTCCAAGTAAAGGATTTATTCCGGATCAAGGGTTTGGTAAATATTCCAAGTGAAGAAGAATCATTCCGAACGAAGGTGACATTTCGGATGAGTGATTATTCCGAATGAAGGATTATTCTGAGTGAGCCGTTTTCAGGTTCTTTTAACTTTCTGTTTTTAATTTTCAAGCTTTTCTTTTCCCGCCTTTTTCCTTAGTGCACTTTAAGATTACCTGCCTTAGATTTATTTTAGCCTTGCCTTAGTTTAAGTTTTAGTTGCATTTTAAGTTTGCCTTAGATAGATTTAAGTTTGCGTTATTTACTTTTAGTGCCTTTTAATTCTCCTCTCGCTTTTAAATTCTTGTCATTTATTTTAAATTAGACTTAGATTTAAATTAACGTCATTTAGTTTTAAGTTTTGCACATTTATTTTACTACAACGACACAACTATTTGTTTCACCAAAGACAGCTGAGTCACATAGTTAACCAGTATCAATTCGATTAGACATACGACAAAGAACTTTTTAACTGAGTAAAAACTAGTTATCAAATGGCGCCGCTGCCGGCTCTTTTCGTAAAGATTAACGGTTTTCTGTGAGAGACGCGTTGCTTTTTGGGATCCGTTCATTCGTGAGCGTTATTTTCTTGCTTAAAAATTTCAAAAAATCCAAAACTTAAAAATTGTTAAAAATCCATAAAAATTAAAAATTTTCAAAAATCCAAAAAGATTTTATCTTTATTGTGTATATATATTCTCTTTGTGTTTGGTACTGTTTTCTTTTGCCTTTGTAGGTGTATGCGTACTAGATCTTCTAATTATCAAGAGCCCGAGACTCGTGAAGATTTAGTTATGGCAGGTGTGAACAACAATAATAATCCACCGCACCTCAACAATAACAACAACAATGTTCTTCCACAGCCCGATCTTCGGACAATTGAGGAGCTTTGTCAACCAACCATGTTTGGACGAGGAGGACCGATTGCGCCGATGCAAATCACGGCTCCGGAGTTTTCTTTGAAGCATCATATGATCCAGCAAGTGCAAACAAATCCTTTTAGAGGAATGCCTGATGATGATGCCAACAAACACCTCGACAAATACATTACAATCACTCAAAGCATGAAGTTGCTCAGTGCCACAATGGATGTTCTTCGCCTTCAACTATTCCCACATACTTTATGTCGCGCTACTTTCCACCATCCATGGTCACGACTCAACGCTTTTTGTCGCGCTACTTTCCACCATCCATGGTCACGAGCCTTCGCAATCAAATCAGCGGTTTCATGCAAGAACCCGATGAATCTCTCTTTGATGCTTGGGAAAGATATAATGTTTTGATTGATCGTTTTCCAAACCACAACATGCTCCCTGTGACCTTAATTGATACTTTCTACAACGGTTTGACTTTTCGTGATCGTAATACGATTAATGCAGCCGCCGGTGGCACATTTATGAAAAGGAGACCCGAGGATTGTAGAGAGCTTATTGAGAACATGACTACTCATCACAAAAAAACTGGGATTCCTCCGCTTCTTCAAGGAACAACAAGAGAGTCAATGTTTCTTCTACTTCAGCAAACCCCGATATGACCGAATTCACCCGCATGATGGCAGAGATGAACAAAAATATCTTGCTTCTCGCTACAAACCAACAACAAGTTAAAGCGGTAGCCAATCCTTGTGAGACATGTGGCGGTCCTCACTCATACACTGATTGTCCTTTTACTCAAGGAAATTCGGAAAACGTGTATGCAGCTTATGGTAATTATTCACCATAAAATTATCAAGCTCGACCTCAAGGGGATAGAAATTTGCTGAGTTACCGGTCAAACAACTACCTTTCCCCCGGTTTTTCTCCTCAAAACCAAAACCCCAACAACAACTATACTAGAAGCAACCAAATCCCACCTAGAGCTTCTAATCCTTATCACCCACCCGCTCAACAAGCCCCACCCATGAATCAAGATGTTGAAGCTTTGATGAGAACCGAAGGAGAGCAAATCAAGAATCTGTAAAGCCAAATTATCAATTTGAAAGGGGATATCACCAAGCAAGGGAATGACATTAGATCCGAGCTTCGAGATAATATTCAATCCTCCTTCAGCAATCAAACGAATGATTTAAAGAATATGCTGGCTAGTTTCTTGCCCACCACTCAACCTTCAAACACCGTCACCAATCCGCGAGCGAATGTGAGTGCTATTACTACCCGTAGTGGAGTTACCATAGTAGGACCACCTACCCCACCCCCATCATCTACACCTCCTCCACCACCATTAATCCCTACTCCTCCCACACCTAGTATTAGTACACCATTACCTTCAACATCTCAATCTTCACCTTCTACACCCCACAACCCAACCCCAGAATTCCTTATCCATCTCGCTTAGGCAAGGCCAAAATGTACACCAAGGATGATATTCAAGTGTCAAACTATTTGAAGAAAGTTTCGGAAATGACCGTCACTTTTCCCCTTTTCGAAGCTCTTGCACAAATGCCGAAATTTGTGAAGATGTTTAAGGAATTGCTTAGTAAGAAGGAGAAGATGGCCGTGTTTGTTAATACTCGATTAAATGAAAGTTGTTCTGCCGTCCTTCTTAAAGAACATCCCGAAAAACTTGGAGATCTCGGTCGTTTTGTGCTACCTTGTACTTTTAACCAAATCGACAAATTTACTGCCTTAGCCGATCTCGGTGCAAGTATTAATTTGATGCCGTTAAGTGTAATATTTGGTTTTTACCCCAAGTATCAAATCCGTAGTTCCAAATCTTTTCGAATTGATTTCCAGTCTAAAGTGCGACTCAATCATCTTTGGTGAACAAGAAAATGGTTTGGTTTTGTTTATCTAATTTTAACTAAAAGCAAGTATGAAAATGTTGTTGAGTAAAATTAAAGCGTTTAAGAATTAAACTAAAAACTATTTAGAAAAAGACTTTATGTAAAACTTTAAAAATTAAAACATGTTCTATCGGAATATTGCAATTCATTTCTATCGGAATATTGCACCAAAGCTAAAATCGTCGGAATATAGTTAAAATAAGCCATCGGAATAATCCATGCACATGTCCATCGGAATACCAATCTGAATACCCATCGAAATGTAAAATGCAATTCTATCGCAATGATGTTTGTGAGAATGTTTTTAGATCGCAATGTTTCAGATCGGGAAGTTGTAAACACTTCTGTCGCAATGCTGTTCTATCGAAATGTTGCTGTCGAAAAATGGGCAGGGTTTCGTCTTAACAAAGACCTTAGTCCCGTCGGAATATGCGATCGCAATGAGCGATCGCAATCCCAGATCGGAATAAGGGGGAAATGACCAACCGATCGCAAAGTAGAACCCTAATGGGTTATTGCGATCAAAACAATGAAATCCGTCGGAATATGTAGAATCCCTTGTATTGCGATGGAATGTAATACTTAATCCGAAATTGGTGGAGAACCTAAAACTCAATAAGCAAGTGTAATAAGCTATCTAATCCGAATGTTAAACAACTCAAAAAGCTTAGATTCGACCACTTCTAAAACATGAACGATTATAAACTTTATGAAATGAACTTTAAAATTACTAAAACCTTTGAGAAATCTGAAAACCAATAAGCTAAAACTTGTAATAAGCCAATAAGCATTAAGATCTTACAACTTATACGTGTAGAAGCTTATGTAGGACCAAAGGGAACGAACCTTCTAACCATACAACCTCAAATTTAATCACGGATCATAAAGGATTCGGATCAAAAGTAAGGTTTCGGATTAAGTAATAAGCAACTTCAAGAAATGTAGAAGGAGATTAAAGAACACAAAGCTTAAACTTAAACTTTTGATTAAAGAAACTCAAATACAAAGATTAATGAAAGCTTAAAGGAAAGATGAAAAACTTAGTGAGAGAAAGTTTAGAACTTTCTCTCTCTAAAAACTAGAAAGAAAACTTGAAAACAAAACTAGCTACTAAAAACTAACCAACCAACCCTCCTAATGTGTGTTACGAGGGTATTTATAGGGAAAAATGGGAAGGAGTGCATGTGTTGCATCTTCTTTCTTTCTTTCTTCACGTCTTCTCGATTCGATTTAATTCTTTGTCTTTTCTCGACGTCGTCTCGGGATTTGAACCTGTCTTGATAATTTTCTTCTTTTATTTAGACTTGAGTTCTTCGACTTCATTAAACTTCCATCTTTAGACTTTTTCTTCGATAAATCTTCAGAATAGGCCTTGGACTTCCGTTCTTTTTGCACTCTTGATCTTTTTACTTCGTCTTTTCCCGTTTTCTTCGATAAAAGCCCGTGAAAGCCCGTGTTTTCTTCCTTTTTAATCTTTTGGTCCTAAAACACAATAAAAACACAAATCACGCATAATTCCGACTTTTATGACATAAAATACCGTTTTGGTCTTGTTATTATTGGAAATAAGTGGTAAAAGGATAAGTGTTTACACACTTATTAAATCCCCTGCACTTGACCATTGCAATGCCCTCATGCAATGCATTAATTTTAAAGCACGGTTTACATTTTCCATCATAAATAACCCACCTTGGCCTTTATTAAATACTAAACATAAAAAGATCAAGAAATTAAAGACTTACATTGGGTTTTGGTTGCCATGAACGTTTATCATCCTCAAGTTTCACGTTCCCCATACCAAGCTTAAAAACGAGATCATTGTTATTATAAGTTAGCAAACCAACACGAATTCATGTGGGCCAATTATTCACTTAGACTCCCTTATTCCTAGGTGTATCTCTTATATTTTATTTTTGTCTTGAATGATCACGAGGATGCATTGTTTTGACTTATTTCGATAGTTATTTAGGCCGAAAATAAAGTGAACGATTTAATCAATAGTTAGCTAAAGGACAAAATCTTTTAAAACTGCTTCTCTGGACCTCATAAAGTTCATATCTTGGCATAACTCGGTTCGCGGTTTGAGACCTTTCTCGGACCGATATTTGGCAGCGACTTCATACTTCAAATCTTTGAGAGACGTTCTTGAAATAATGGTCTTCTCTTCATAATAGGAATTTATTCGCTTGAACTTTTTGAGAGATTCTTCATATTTGGACCACAACTTCTTCATTTATCTCCAATCTTTATTTTGGACTTTGATATACAACGATCCGCCTCCTTTTAGGACTTGGATCTATTTATCCTCATACCTTGTTAGGGCCTTTTTGGATAGACTTCTCCATGATCTTTAGGGGAGTATTTGCTTTTCGTCGTGTTTCTCGATCCTTCATATTGATTTTCGATAAATGATTCTTCACATCACTTTTGGATCTTTAGCAACAAAATGTAGCCCTCATGCCTTGTTAGGGCCTTTTCGGACTCGCCAATCTTCGCATCCCGCTTCAATGAGTTATGCCTTGGCTATGAACTCTAATCCGTACCGAGCAACTTTTAAACGATCTTGGGCTAGAAGCTAAGTAACCTTTTAAATCGTACAACCTTATTTATTGCAGATAAATTTATTAACAAGCGATGGGAGAATAGGCTTATAATTAACTCACATAAATTCACGAAAGAATACCGAACTTATAATTGAATCTATCATCTCTCGTTCTACACAGTTTAAAATCTCAAGGAATGAGACTCGTGGATGCTTAGCCTATTAAATCAAAGTTTTGGGTTTTCGAGTCACCTATACGATCTTGCAAATTCTTAGACTTTTTCAAGTTTTAGAAATCGCATTTTAGAGTTCCCTTGATAAACAACTCTCTAGGATCAATTATAGGAACTTGCGAAAAGTTCTTGTTCTTAACCCGTGAGAGTTAAGACTTTCGCGTTTTACAGCTCCCTATATAAAAGCCTAGCAAAACTTGACTTAAACACGTTAAGGATACTAGCTAGAGTAAACTTAGATAAGTAAACTCGGGTTGATTCAAAATGTTCACGACTAAGAAAAATTTAAAACCACCTTATTGAAAATTTATTCTAGCAATGGAAAGGAAATAAACATAATAAAGGGAAATACAACTATACAACTAGGCCAAATTAGATTAAAAATTTTGAAAAATGTCGAAAAATCAAATTTTCCGGTTAAAATGAGGGCAAATTCATGGAAAAGACCACTTACTTCGATAGAAGTCAACCTACACTTGATATAAACATTGTCCTCAATGTTTAAGCATGTGGGAGTAAACTCCCCCACACTTAGGACATTGTGCACTTTGTTTAAATCTTGCTAAGGAAAGGACAACTAAAGTGATTTCAATGTGAACATATGAAATATGAAATATTGAATCACAAGAGTTTAGGGTAGGACCGGGAAGATGGGAACATGATATCACGGTTTGGAAAAGTCATCAAGATGCTCTTTGAAGCTTTAATCCCTGCACAGCATAATAAACAAGACAACAAACACATACGGGGCTCCCCCTACACTTATTATGAAAGCAGTAAAGGATAGATCACGGGTTGCCTCCTGATAAGCGCTTGTTTTTGTTCACCGAGTCACGAGCCTGACTCGACCCAAATTTAGTTCATGGGAAACGTGGTGAGGGATGGAATCATCTCATGAAAGATGTCCTCACCAAAGTACAGCTTCAAACGCTGGCCATTCACCTTGAAATTGGGCCCATTTGGCTGAGAAAGCTCAATGGTCCCATATGGAAAGACTTTGGCGACGGTGAATGGACCAGACCAGCGGCTGTTTAACTTGCCAGAGAAGATCTTCAACCGAGAGTTAAAAAGTAAGACTTGATCACCAACGTGGAACACTCGGTTCTTAATCCTTGCGTCATGAATGATCTTGGTCTTCTCCTTGTAGATCAGTGAGTTCTCGTAAGCTTCATTCCTCAGTTCGTGGAGCTCGTTGAGTTGAATCTTGCGAAGATCACCGGCTTTGTTGATGTCAAAGTTAGCCCACTTCAAGGCCCAGTATGCCTTATGTTCCAGCTCGATGGGGAGGTGGCATGCTTTCCCGTACACAAGACGATACGGAGTACAACCGATCGGGGTTTTATAAGCTGTACGGAAAGCCTACAGAGCATCATCTAACTTATCGGCCCATGCGGCACGATGCTCTCCCACAGTACGCTCCAGAATTCGCTTCAATCCACGGTTGGAAATCTCGGCTTGCCCATTGGTTTGGGGATGATAGGCGGTGGAAAGACGGTGATTAAAACCATACTTAGCCATGACTCTTGCAAATTGATCATTGCAAAAATGAGTCCCGCGGTCACTGATAATAGCACGAGGAACGCCGAATCGAGCAAACAGCTGCTTCAAAAAGTTCACAACCACCCTCGCATCGTTCGTTGGGAGAGCCTTAGCTTCAACCCCATTTAGAAACGTAGTCAACGGCTACGAGGATGTACTTGTTCCCTTTGGATGATGGAAATGGCCCCATAAAGTCGATGCCCCATACGTCAAAGATTTCACATTCTTGTATGAAATTTTGAGGCATCTCATCCTTATGTGTGATCTTGCCTTGGCGTTGGCAAGCATCACAATGCTTAACCATTTCGTGAGCGTCACGATAAATGGTGGGCCAATAGAATCCAGAGTCAAACACTTTCTTAGCGGTGTAGTTGGGACCAAAGTGACCACCGGTGGGTCCTTTATGGCAAGCATCAAGGATTTGCAAAGCTGCCGGTCCATCAACACATCGACGAATGATCAGATCAGCACATTGTTTGAATAGATAAGGGTCATCCCAGAAGTAAGTCTTAACATCTTTAAAGAACTTCTTCTTTTCTTGGGATGTTAACCCTTTGATGAGAATACCACCCGCTAAATAGTTTGCAATGTCCGCAAACCACGGGGTGTCATCAAGATTGGACTGAATAGACATTAAGATCTCAAGGGGAAAAGATTCATTGATCTCTTGGTTCAGATGATCCCCTTGATATGGATCCTCAAGTCTACTCAGATGATCCGCTGCTAGGTTTTCGGCTCCCTTTTTGTCATGAATTTCAATGTTGAATTCTTGAAGGAGCAAAACCCAACGAAGAAGTCTTGGCTTAGAATCTTGCTTAGTTAACAAGTACTTCAACGCGGAATGGTCGGTATACACGATGGTGGTGGAAAGGACAAGATAGGGGAGAAATTTTTCAAAAGCATAGACAACAGCTAAAAGCTCTTTTTCGGTTGTCGTATAATGCAATTGAGCCCCCGTCATTGTCTTGCTAGCGTAATGGATTGGTTGGAAGTGTTTATTCACTCTTTGGCCCAAAACCGCACCAATAGCAAAGTCGCTAGCATCGCACATCAACTCAAAAGGCAGCTCCCAATTAGGGGTAACCAAGACCGGTGCCTTAGTTAGCTTATCCTTAAGAAGATTGAAGGCTTCGATACACTCTTTAGAAAAGATAAAAGGAGTATCTTTTTCCAAGAGGTGGGTCATCGGGCGAGCGATTTTAGAGAAATCCTGAATGAATCGACGAAAGAAGCTCGCATGACCCAGAAAACTTCTCACACCCTTCACGGTTGAAGGTGGCGGTAATTTGGATATGACATCTACTTTAGCACGGTAGACTTCAAGACCAGCTTTAGAGATTTTGTGTCCTAGCACAATGCCTTCTTTTACCATAAAATGGCATTTTTCCGAATTCAGAACAAGGCGAGTATCTTCGCACCGCTTAAGCATACGTTCCAAATTGGCAAGGCAAGAAGAGAAGGAATCCCCGAACCGAGAAATCATCCATGAAGACTTCCATGGTTTGCTCAACCACGTCATGGAAGATAGCTAACATGCACCTTTGGAAAGTCCCGGGGGCATTGCATAAGCCAAAAGGCATTCTTTTGTAAGCAAATGTGCCATAGGGACAAGTGAATGTTGTCTTCTCCTGATCTTGAGGATCGATGGGTATTTGGAAATAACCCGAGAAACCATCAAGAAAGCAGTAATATTCATTACCCGCTAAACGTTCAAGCATTTGGTCCATAAAAGGAAGAGGGAAATGATCCTTTCTCGTGGCATCATTGAGTTTGCGGTAGTCTATACAAACTCTCCACCCAGTAACGAGACGTGTAGGAATCAACTCGTTGTTGGCATTGGGCACAACGGTGATTCCACCTTTCTTAGGCACACAATGGACTGGATTAACCCATGGTGAATCCAAAATAGGGTAAATCATACCCGCATAGAGAAGTTTGATAACCTCTTTTTTGATGACTTCATGGATTTTAGGATTCACCCTTCGTTGGTTTTGAATTGTGGGCTTAAAGTCGTCCTCCATGAGAATTTTATGTGTGCAAAAGTGAGGATCAATTCTGCGAATGTCGGAGATTTTCCAAGCGATAGCTCGTTTATGTTGCTTCAACACGACGATAAGTCGGGATTTTTCTTCCTCTTTCAGGTCCTTTGTGATGATGACCGGTAACTTCTTGTTGTCTTCAAGGAAAACGTACTCAAGATGAGGAGGTAGGTCCTTAAGTTCAAGAGTAGGAGGATCCTCAATAGATGGTGTAACTAACGATGGATCATCATTAGTCACCTCTTTAGGAGAAGGAGGAGAAAACGGTTCTTCATTGAGAAGTTTCTCAATAGTACGAATGTCTTCATCCCAATCGGTGGACGAATCATCATATTTAATATCGAGAGGACCAAAGCTAGCTTCGAAATCATCCAAGTCACTTTCTCCAAAAGGAGTCAATGCCGGAGCAATTGAGAAAACGGTCTCAACATTGGGTAGAGAAGAGAGAGTACTTTTGCAAGCATCATGAAAGTGTTCTTCACAAGCTTCATCGAGAACATCAATAGCGTTAACACTTTCATATGAATAAGGTTGCTTAGAAATCTTACCCATGTTGAAGAGAATTTTATCGTCACCAACTCTCATGATTATTTCGCCCGCGGCTACATCAATGAGAGTGCGACCGGTCCTCAGGAATGGACGTCCAACGATTAATGGAACACGAGGATCCATCTCGTAGTCAACGACAACAAAATCCGCCAGGAAGGTGAATTTGTCAACGCCAACAAAGACATCTTCGGCTATCCCCACTGGATAAGCAACCGTACGGTTAGCTAATTCCAAGGTCATTTTGGTGGGGACTAGCTCGGGGAGAGATAATTGCTTCCAAACACTTAAAAGGCATTAAGTTTATACTTGCACCTAGATCGGCTAGGGCCATGCAATTCTCTACTCCCAGGAAGTTGCAAGGAATCAAGAAACGACCCGTATCACCAAGTTTGGTGGGCAATTTCCTTAAGATAACAGCATAGCAATTCTCATTAAGTTGGCTCTGAGCAATGTCAAGAAGGTTCTCCTTGTCACTTAGAATATCTTTAAACATCTTAGCGTACTTAGGCATGTGAGCGAGAGCCTCAGCAAAGGAGATGTTAAAATTCAATTGTTTAAACATTTTGAGAAAGTTTGAAACCTGAATATCATCCTTGCTTTTTTGCTTTTCTTTCCTCAACCTTGAAGGATAAGGTATATTGGATGAAGAAGAAGGCTTAAGGGGAGTAGGATCACTCACAACCGGGGGTGGTGAGGGAATGGGCGTAGAAGGCAAAGGAGGTGAGGAAAGTTTCTCTTTTTCCTTGTTCACAGTCACGGGTGGAGGTGTAGGAAGCTCAGGTTCCGTATAACCTTTTCCACTACGAGTGGTGATTGCTTTCATCTCCCCTCTTGGATTCACAACGGTGTTACTCGGAAGAGTACCCGAAGAAGAGGGTTGATTTCCTTGGAAGAGCGAACCGATCATATCACGTATGTTAAGCGCTTGAGTGCTGAAAGAGTCTCTCATGTCTGCAAGAATCTCATTGCTTTTTTTTGCCATGTCATTCCTTAGCTCGGCTCGAATATCGTTCCCATGTTTCGCCATTTCTCCCTTCGAGTTGACGAATTGACTCTGAAGATTCGTCACCATCTCTCGATTAGTCTTCATGAACGTCTCGACGTCTTGATTCAATGCCATCAGTTGATTGAGAGGTGGAGCTTGGTAAGCTTGAGAATTTCCTTGAGGTGGGTATGGGTTTCTTTGGGATTGATATTGATTGGTAGCACGAGGTTGGGATTGGTTGTTTCGGTTATAGCTTTTTTGTTGGTTTTGGTTTGGAGGAGGGAAACCGGGTGGAGCAAGATAGTTGTTTGAACGTAAACTTAGCAAGATACGGTCTCCTTGAGGACGAGCTTGATATCCTCCCATGGGATAAGTACCGCATGCTGCGTTAACGTTTTCAGAAAAATTGCCTTGTGTAGAAGGACAATCATTGTAAGAATGTGGACCACCACATGTGTCACAAGAAATAGCAACGGCTTTAGCTTGTTGAAAGTGGTTAGTGGCCATGGTCATGAAATCCTTGTGCATATCCGTGATTTGTTGGGTAAGTTCAGTTATCTCGGGATTGGAGGTAGTAGAAGAATCATTGACTCTCGAGTTAGATCTTGAGGATGCGAATGAATCCCAATTCTTGAGGTGAGTAGTCATGTTTTCAATCAACTCTCTACACTCCTCCGGTCTCCTTTTCATAAAAGTACCACCGGCGGCAGCGTTGATCGTGTCACGATCACGAAAAGTGAGACCATTGTAGAAAGTATCAATGAGAGTAACGGGGAGCATGTTATGGTTCGGACAACGGTCGATCAAGTTATTGTATCGTTCCCAAGCATCAAAGAGCGATTCGTCATTGTCTTGCATTAATCCATTAATTTGGTTACGAACGCTTGTTACCATGGATGGTGGGAAGTAGCGCGACAAAAAGCGTTGAGTCATGTCATTCCATGTATGAATAGAATTCTTTGGGAGACGGTCAAACCATTTTTCGGCATGGTGAGAAAGCGAGTGGGGAAATAGTTGGAGGCGAAGTTCATCCATAGAAACACCGGGGGACTTCATGCTTTGGGTGATGGTAATGAATTTGACGAGGTGTTTGTTGGCATCATCATCCGGAATTCCGCGAAATGGGTTAGTTTGCACTTGTTGGATCATGTGATGCTTCAACGAAAACTCCTGAGCCGTGACGTGCATCGGCGCAATCGGGCCTCCACGTCCGTTCATGGTGGGTTGACACAATTCCTCCATTGTTCGTAAATCAGGTAGGGGGACATTGTTGTTGTTGTTGTTATTGTTATTCAAATTGGGTAGAGGTGGGTTATTATTGTTGTTATGAACACCAGCCATATCTAAATCTTCACGAGTCTCGGGCTCAGAATAGTTCGAAGATCTAGTACACATACACCTGCAGAAGAAAAATACACACAGAGAGAATATCTATATAATCTTTTTGGTGCAAACCTTTGGAAAAGAATTGCTTTTTATGATTGTTCAATGTTTTTGTATTTTTGAAGAGTTTTATATTTTTTAGGGTTTTTGAAAATTTTTGAAGCAAGGAAAATAACGTTCAAAGAACGGATCCCAAAATTCAATGCGTCTCTCACTAGAAACCGTTAATCTTAACGAAAAGAGCCGGCAACGGCGCCATTTAATATTTGGTTTTTACCCCAAGTATCAAAATTCGTAGTTCCAAATATTTTCGAATTGATTTCCAGTCTAAAGTGCGACTCAATCGTCTTTTGGTGAACAAGAGAATGGTTTGGTTTTGTTTATCTAATTTTAACTAAAAGCAAGTATGAAAATGTCGTTGAGTAAAATTAAAGCGTTTAAGAATTAAACTAAAAACTATTTAGAAAAAGACTTTATGTAAAACTTTAAAAATTAAAACATGTTCTATCGGAATATTGCAATTCATTTCTATCGGAATATTGCACCAAAGCTAAAATCGTCGGAATATAGTTAAAATAAGCCATCGGAATAATCCATGCACATGTCCATCGGAATACCAATCTGAATACCCATCGGAATGTAAAATGCAATTCTATCGCAATGATGTTTGTCAGAATGTTTTTAGATCGCAATGTTTCAGATCGGGAAGTTGTAATGAGCGATCGCAATCCCAGACCGGAACAAGGAGGAAATGACCAACCGATCGCAAAGTAGAACCTGAATGGGTTATTGCGATCTAAACAATGAAATCCGTCGGAATGTGTAGAATCCCTTGTATTGCGATGGAATGCAATACTTAATCTGAAATTGGTGGAGAACCTAAAACTCAATAAGCAAGTGTAATAAGCTATCTAATCAGAATGTTAAACAACTCAAAAAGCTTAGATTCGACCACTTCTAAAACATGAACGATTATAAACTTTATGAAATGAACTTTAAAATTACTAAAACCTTTGAGAAATCCAAAAACCAATAAGCTAAAACTTGTAATAAGCCAATAAGCATTAAGATCTTACAACTTATACGTCTAGGAGCTTATGTAGGAAAAAAGGGAATGAACCTTCTAACCATACAACCTCAAATTTAATCACGGATCATAAAGGATTCGGATCAAAAGTAAGGTTTCGGATTAAGTAATAAGCAACTTCAAGAAATGTAGAAGGAGATTAAAGAACACAAAGCTTAAACTTAAACTTTTGATTAAAGAAACTCAAATACAAAGATTAATGAAAGCTTAAAGGAAAGATGAAAAACTTAGTGAGAGAAAGTTTAGAACTTTCTCTCTCTAAAAACTAGAAAGAAAACTTGAAAATAAAACTAGCTACTAAAAACAAACCAACCAACCCTCCTAATGTGTGTTAGGAGGGTATTTATAGGGAAAAATGGGAAGGAGTGCATGTGTTGCATCTTCTTTCTTTCTTTCTTCACGTCTTCTCGACTCGATTTAATTCTTTGTATTTTCTCGACGTCGTCTCGGGATTTGAACCTGTCTTGATAATTTTCTTCTTTAATTTAGACTTGAGTTCTTCGACTTCATTAAACTTCCATCTTTAGACTTTTTCTTCGATAAATCTTCAGAATAGGCCTTGGACTTCCGTTCTTTTTGCACTCTTGATCTTTTGACTTCGTCTTTTCCTGTTTTCTTCGATAAAAGCTCGTGAAAGCCCGTGTTTTCTTCCTTTTTAATCTTTTGGTCCTAAAACACAATAAAAACACAAACCACGCATAATTCCGACTTTTACGACATAAAATACGCGTTTTGGTCTTCTTATTATTGGAAATAAGTGGTAAAAGGATAAGTGTTTACACACTTATTAAAGTGTTTGGAAAAAGTTATCATTGCCCGACCTTACACCCACCAAAATGACTCTTGAGCTAGCCAATCGCACTCTCGCTTACCCCGTTGGTATTGCCGAAGACGTGTTCATCAAAGTTGGCACATTCACTTTTCCGGTCGACTTCGTCGTTGTTGATTATGAAATGGATCCTCGTATTCCGTTAATACTTGGTCGCCCATTTTTAAGAACCGGTAGAGCTTTAATTGATGTGGATAAATGTGAGCTCATCTTAAGAGTCGGGGATGATGCACAAGTGTTTGAAATGGGGAAGCTTACAAGCAAATCCTTTGGAGGCCGAGAATCAGCAAATATGATTAATGTGCTTGATGATTTTGTCGTCTACAACAATCCGCTATTCGATTCTTGCATTGATAATCCACTGTTTCAAGATGATGTGGATGATTCTCTCTCCAATTTGGAACCTTCTCCCATATATGATTTTCCACCGATCTTTGATGCTTATGATGATGATTCTAGCTTCGATGGAGATGATTATGATGATTTTACTTCCGAGTATCCCGACATGCCCACTTATAATGATTTTGATGAGGCCGATACTCTTTCGAGTGATTCTTCACATGATGAAGATCCTCCGCCATCACTTGATCCTACTTTGGATGATTACTCATTTGAGGAAGACTTCTCTACTCTTCTCAATACATACTTCCCTCATGAGAGTGATGCTCCTCCTTTAGATTTTGAAGATTATCATCTTGATCCTACTTGGGTTTGAAGAAAATTCTTTCAAAGGAGAAGCAACCGGACGACACCAACATCCGCAGCACGTATGATTTGACACCTCTTTGTCCACCTTCTGAGGACGAGGTTGTGCATTTCCTTCGCGGATCATCTTCAAATTCTGCTGAGCCTGAGTGCTATTTTCCCCTAAAGGAAAAGGTGTTCGACCCCGGTATCGATATTCTTCAGCCATCTCAGTATCCGTCTGATGAAATAAAAGGAAAAATCTTTGGAACTATTGGAGATATGCTTGCACCACTTCACCCTTGCTGCCACCGTGCTCCATCTTTGCATAAGGGAACCTTCCCTATTCTTCTTTGGCTGGCCTTGTTCGCCTTAAGCTTGTGCTATTTGATGGACGAAAACTATGTATTGGATCCCGGTGGATGTGTTTCATGCTTCTTCCTATGCTAATCAAGGTCGAGTCAGGCTCACGACTCGGTGAACAAAAATCAAGAGCTTCTTGGGAGGCAACCCATGTATCTTTTAGCTTTCTTTATCCTAAGTGTAGGGGAGACCCGTTGGTGTTTGCTATTTCCTCTCCTCTGATATTCAGGGATTCGAGCGCTCAATGATCCACTCTTGATGATTCATGACGACCCGTGATTCCGTGTTCCCGTCTTCCTGGTTCTATCCTAAACTCTTTTCGATTCACTATTTTATCTTTTACAATATTAAAATAGGAATCTCTTTAGTTGTCCTTTCCTTAGCGAGATATAAACAAAGTGCACAATGTCCTAAGTGTAGGGGAGTTTACTCCCACATGCTTAAACATTGAGGACAATGTTTATATTAAGTGTAGGGGGGACTTCTATCGAAGTTAAGTGGTCTTTTCCTTGTATTTGTCCTCATTTTAACCAGAAAATTAATTTTTCGACGTTTTTCAAAATTTTTGATCTATTTTGGCCAATTAGTTTTTCCCTTTGTATAGTTATTTTCTTTCTTTGCTAGAATAAATTTTTAATAAAGTGGTTTTAATTTTCAAACGTTGTGAATCTTTTGACTCAACCCGAGTTTACTTAACTAAGTTTACTCTAGCTAGTATCCTTAACGTGTTTAAGTCAAGTTTTGCTAGGCTTTTATATAGGGAGCTATAAAACACGAAAGTCTTAACTCTCACGGGTTAAGAACAAGAACTTTTCGCAAGTTCCTATAATTGATCCTTGATGAGAGTGCTTTTATACATGGTCTCATCGTCCAAAACGGGCTTAAAATGCATAAAATATCATTAAATATACCAAATATATGCTCGTGTTTATTACTTGTGTATTTTTAGGTACGGAAATTGAGGAAATGGCAAAAGATCACAAGAATCATTCAAAAACGAACACGGGAAACGAAGCCGCACAATTAACCGGGCCCAAGTTTGGAATTTTGCAAAAAGACCCTTGAAGAATTGAAGATTGGCAACTTTAGTCCCTCATCTATGAAGAACTTGTCACAAATGACCCTCCAAATGTCAATTGTACAAGAATGGTCCTTAAAGTTTGAAGACTATACAAGATCAGCCCTTGGAAAATGAAGAATATGCATTTGAAACCCTTGTTAAAAGTTTTTAAAGGTTTTGTGCCAAAAGTGACAACTTGCCAAAAGTTGTCAAGAGTAAAATGGGCGCTGATGGAGTTATTTACTAAGTGGAAAGAAGAGGAAAACTTGGGGGCCAAGTCTGCCAAACCAACAAACATACACACCTAGTCACCTCTTGACACATCACCACAACCCACCCACTTACCCAAACCCTTACTTGTTTACCCGACCCAACAACCCATTACCCAAACCAGTTTAATTAATTAAACTAGTCAAAAAGTCAAACTAAATTTCCCACTAAAACACAAAGTTTAAAAATGTTTATCCCCAAATCAGATTAAAACTTTCCCTAATCCCAGATAAACCCTAAATTTTACCCAGCTCCAATTCACCTCAAACCAAAGGGGTTTTACCCCAAATGCTCCAGATGGGTAATTCACAACACCCTCACCCAATCCCACACCAAAGACGTGACCCTAGACAACCCCATGTGAGAGTAGGACCCTCCCCTGCCCATCACTTTCACCTCAAAACCCTAAACCAAACCAAACCAACATCCCATATTCTCCCCTTGGTCCCCAAGTTGAAATGGACAGCTACGATCATCACAAACATCACTCTCCACAGCTGGCTCATCACATGGCACAATTTGACCAATTTGAAGATTGAAGACCAAGGGCATTTTAGAGATTTCAGTAACTAGGGTTTTACCTTCTATTATTTTCCATTTGCTTGTATAAATAGAGACGTATGTGTCTCTATTATCTTTGTTCCAGAATTTTTAGCAAAATTTTGTAATTCCTTTTTATGCAATATAAAGTGGTTTTTCTTTGAGAAACAGTTTTCCTTTTATGATTGGTAAAAGTTTGGTATGGTTTTAGCTAAAAATTCTGAGTTCCATAAAATATCTTGTTAACACTTGTGTGTTTGAAGTTTCAGTTTTTCAAAAAGGTTTCAAGTTGGTTCATATTTCAGAAACCCAAGACTCCTTAGAAGTGAAAGTGGATTTGGAGTTGTGGATTTGTGAATTTGAATCTGTTTTGAAACGTGTTAATAGGTCTAAGTTTAAAGGTTTTAAAAGAGAGTTTTTTAGAAAATCAGAAAGTATTGTTTTGTTTTTGTTTCATTTTCTCTTAGCAGGATTGAGCTTGTTGCTGTTCAAGGTTCAGCATAGGCCCCAGCCTATAGGAGGTGACTTGGCTGTCACTAAGGGACTTGGATGTAAGTCCCTCAAGGTAAAAATCTTTTACCATTTTCATATTTCAAATTTATGTGATTTTTGTGGAAATTGCATGAAATTTGTGTATGTGCTTGTTTAAGTGTTTGAAATTGCTCCTTAGTTGTTGGCATGCATGTTTTGAGTGGTTATAAGCAGTTTGATTAGGTTTAGATGTGATTTGGTTTGCAAAATTTCATTCTCAGATTTTTAAGGGGTGTTTGGATTATGGCTTAAGTGTAGTGTATTGACATCATACTTGCTTAAAACCTGATTAGAAACACTTCTTGGGTGGTCATGTATTGATATGTATCTTTGGGTTCATTATTGGTAGGATTGAAGTCAATTTGTATGCTTAAAATTGGATAAAATAGCTAAAAATCAGTAACTGTCCATTGTGTCTGATTTTTGTGGAATTTTACCACCAAATCTTGTAAGCTGCTAGCTAATAGGTCATAGAAGGATTGTGAATCACTTGTATGCTATTTGGTGAGTTTATTTGCAAGATTTGAGGCCTTGAATTTCACTTTTATGCATGTAAAATTGGTCAATATTCATCAGTCAACTTGAATGCTTAATCAGTAACTTGTGGTGCATTTTGGTGTGATTTTTGTGAAGTAACTTTGTGTTTTTTGTGTTTACTCAGACTCCCCACAACCCAATTGGTGTGGGGTACCTTTTGTCCAAAAGATCAAGCTCACAATAAGCTTTCCTAAGCTTATTGCATTTCTGACCAAGAAATTGCACTAGCAGTGGGAAGAAAGTTTCCCCTGCTAACACACAAGTTCCCACTGCTAAGCAAGAAGACAAATCCAGTCAACATGTCACTTTCAGAATTCAAACTTTTTTTTGTCTTTAGTGCACAAATTTTGGAGTTAGGACTTGATTTTAGTTTTGTTATTTTTCTTATTTTATTTGTGATTTTTCTGTTTAATTAGATTTTTATTTACTGTTCATTTTATATTTTTTTTTAGATTAATTAGCCTTTTTAATTAACTTTTATTATTTCTGTATTTGGCATTTAGTGCCAAAAATACTTGTTTTTCAGTTTAAACATTTTTCTTATATTTAGAAAAACATTTTAAGGTTTTTAGTTAAAAAAGTTTTTTACTGTTCACCTTTTATTAAATTTTTAGAATTAGTTTAAGTTAATTAGGGTTTAAATTGTATACTGTTTTGTCTTTTAGTGAAAAATATTTGATTTTTCAAGCTTTTTAATTTTTCTACTATTCATTAGAGTAAATTAGGATTTTTAAAATTGTTCAATTAATTTTGGCATTATTTTATTATTTTTTATGATTATTTTAGTTTAAAAATAGTTTTAAGTCATTTAAAAATAAGAAAATAGTAATTAAAAGTTAGGAAAAATACTTTTTAGTTTAAAATAATATAAGTGAGTTATTTATTTAGTAAAATAATATTTTGGGCTTTTTCTTAATTATATTTAATTTTTGGGCTTTAATTAGCATTAAAAATTGAATATTTAATTAATAAAAGGTTTAAAAATATATTTATTGGATTTTTATCCTTATTTATATTATTTTGAACTACTTTTTCATTTTTAATTTCTTTTTAGCTTAGAAATTTTAAATTTTCACGTTTTACGTACTTACGTTCGCGTTTTACGTCATTCGTCGTAGTTAATTGTAATCGTAGTTCGTCTCTAGTTTTCTTTCTTTTCTTATCCAAAAACGACACTACCCTAAACTTATGATTATACTCATTGGCACATTAATCCACACACCTCCTCGAGAACGAACCCGCATTTGTTCGGTTTCGCGTTTTTCCTAAAACGTGCAACTTAATACTTGCCCCCATTATACCTTTTTTTCCTAAAACAAAGGTGTACTAAAATTACAACTATCAAAATGGCGCCGCTGCCGGGGAGGCGTGTTGTGTTTTGATTGAACCATTGTTTTTTTTATATTAGCCATAATAGTATTTGTATTAGTAGCACTCTACTAATACGTATTATCGTTTTTCGGTTTTTGTGTGAATATTATTAATATATTGTATACGTAGAACAATAAATACACAAGTACTCCAAATACGTGAGCAATCACAACCTTGATTCGGGATTTCATCACTCGATCATTGTATTCGAATCTCAAACCAAAGAAAAAGGCAAAAATAGATAAATACTTTCGTGAAGCTTAATTTTGATAATACAAACTATAAGGTGGGTATAAGGCGGTTGTATTTCACAACCTAAAGGAAAAAGGCTCTTAAGTGCTTCGCGCCGCCTCGTTTCCTCCGCTTGCTTGTGCGTATTTGATTTTGAGAGTGAATCGAGGGTTTTGCCGCCCAAAGTATTATTACATATCATATATATATTTTCTTGGTTTCATTTGATTAAACCCTCTTGAACGATTTGGTGTTCCACCATCATTCTAAAGTCATCGAAGGCGTTCACTCCACGTAATCGTTTTCATTCCTTGAGGCCTTTTTAATCAAGAGATTTGATTAAGGAGGAGATTTGTGGACTCTATTGTCTACTTAATACATTCACCAATTTCTAAAAAAGTTAATACAATCAAAAACCACAAAAAATTGAAAAACACAAAATACCAAAAAGAATCTTCTTTGCTCGTCTCCACGTTGTACGTGACGTTTATGCTCACTCGTAATCAAGCAAAACGTGCACGTAAACGAAAGAAGAAAACTCCCACTCCAACTCATTCTAGTAAGGAGTCTCCTATTGACGAACCCATTGTACAAGAAGAACCAACCATGGCGAATCGAACTATGATGGAGTTACTTCAAGCACCCACCGAGGGTTATGGAGAAGCTATTGTGATTCCCGCAATCCTTGCGGAGAATTTTGAGGTGAAAACGGGTTTGTTGTCGATGATCCAAAACAACAAATTCCGTGGTGATGAAAAGGACAATCCCCACAACCATATCCGCCAATTTAATCGTCTTACCGCCACGTGTGTAACACCCCCAAATTTATACAACACAGTACAACGGAAGACTCGTTGGTGTTACGGGATAGCACATTACTCACATCATAGACAACGCATAAAAATAGCGTCGTTTAATAATAAATCATTTCCATTCATAAACATCAAAGTTACATCGGTCCCAAGTCATATTATTTCATACAAAGTTTTACAAAGTATTTGAATGGAAAATACTGTTTAAGTGCGGGCCATGAATTCTTGTTGTCTTCCCGAGAATTACCTTCAAGTACCTGAGATAAGACATGTTAAAAGAAAAGGTCAGCGATAACGCCGAGTGAATTCATAGAGTTTAATAAAATCCATCAATATAATATCAGTATAAAATTATTACTGAAAATCATTTTGTACAAATCGTTTTGATAGGCCAAGAAATGGCCAAAATCATTTTATACAAATCCTCATCGAAAATCATAATATAGGCATTTGCCTTAAAAATCATTATACGAGCCAATGTCGTAAAAACATCGTACAATACGTTTTGCAACGTTGTATAGATTAAATAAAAACCGTTATATGAATATGGTTATAAAAACCAAAACACAAACATAATATCAATAGTATGACCCTGTATTGCTAGTCAGGCAATACGTCGTAATTCTGAGCGTCTAGTAGTATTTCGTTAATTTGGATTATTATAAGCCGCATGACATTGTTACCTTACTAAACCAACAACGGGTAGCTAACCCGATACCAATTTTGCCCATCTAAAGTAGCGTGTCGTCACAAAGGTCACGCTATGGAAATCTTCTCATACATAAATTCGCTTACCAATCAATGTGGCACGACGGGGATCAACCGTCAAGGCGCGAACTAGGGTGATCGTCCCCAAATAGTACTATTAAATGTATAAGCGTCTACCAAATCCCTGTAGTTCACAATTCATGCTAATGGGACTTTTAGTGACATAACCTAACTTTAATAATCCATGTAATTTCATCTATCGGGTCCTTTAATCATTTATAGGGTCATACAATCGGGTCATTCAATCATTCGGGTCCAAAATCAATAAACAAACAATCGGGACAAATGGTGTCCTATTTTATAAAAACTAACATGTAATCTCCCTCGTGGGTTTATAAAACATTTATAGAAACATTTAAAAGAGTGCGAGGCTATGAACTCACGTTGATGTGGGAAGGCGGGTTATCGGCAATTCGGACGTACGGTACGTGCTTCAATCACGGAAACCTAGACAAATAATACTCGTCTTAGACTCATGTCCAATGAATTTATAAAAATAACAATTATGTATACATATGATGATTATATATGTATGATGATCAAGTGGGTTTACATATTCTCGTCTACTCATTTTTGTGTTATATGTCGATAACTTTTATACTAGTTTACTAGTTTTACTTATTTACACGTTTTAAGTCCTATAAGCTTATTATAAGTTCTTTAGCTTGTTTTAATCCTTGTTATACTTATTTTATCAGTATGTATACTTTCCATGTTGGGCCCAAATGGGTTAAGCCCAATAAGTTCTTTTTTACAAGTTTTTATCTTATTTAGTCCAATTATTAGTCCAATATGCTTAATTAGCTCGTAAATGTCCGTATTTCTTATAGTTCAGGTTTTATCGGTTTTTACTTGTTATACATGTCTATATATCAGTATATAAGTTTTATAAAGTTTTCATTAGACGGGTCCAACCATCTAAGTTTTATTTAACAAAAACGTTAATTTTTACGGTATTAGCCGAAAAAGTCGTAAAAACAATGTTTATAGTTTTATAACTTATAAGTATTATTTCACTACCATTTATATAAGTTATTCATTCATTTACCCTTTTATATATTTATATAAATAAGTTTTGTAAGTTAGTGGGTTTTCATTTATATTTTATACTATTAAATTTTGAGTGCTTATATAATAGTATTATTCTTTAATTTCCAAAAATCTGATTTTTATCTTCACTTTCACCAAAACTGCCATATCTTGAGTTCTATGGAGATAGAAGCTCAAATTTTTATCACATAAACTACATGATATTTGCTACATTTAACTCTTCTATAGCTACTGTTGAATCATCTTCTAAATATTTTCTAAAAATCGTCCAAAACAGTAACCTCAGATTTATACCCTAAACTTGTTTTGATCATATCTCACTCATTACAATGATTCCATTGCATGGCAAACTCTCACATGTGTAAAAGACTCATAGCTTACTGTATATCAATTCTACTTCATCATTTTATCAGTTCATAACATGTTTCTTTACTGTTTTATCCAGCCATGTAAATTAATCAAGATTTTAACCTTGTTTCTTATAGTTTTTAACCTTTTTAATCATATTTATCAACACCAAATCCCCACATAACATTTTTATCATCATATAATCATCATATACATATACAATAGGAAATAAAATACATGTTTACATAATCAAATTAACAAGAAGATGAGGAGGACAATCTTTATACCACCATGATGATGTAGCTTGATCAAAACATAGATTTTGATGGAGAAACTTGTGATGCACCAAGACCATCTTCAACACCACCATTTTTCATAAACACCTTGTGGAAAATCAGCCTCAAGACACCAAGGAAACTCCTCCATGGATGTTATAATCACCACCATTCAAGAGAGCTTCAAAAGGGCTTCAACATGTATGTAAATAACAAGAGATTTCATGGTAAATTTTGATCAATGATGGTGTTTTTGTGGAGAAAATGGGACGGCTAAAATGAGTGAGAGAGAGAGAGTTGTGAGTTTTTGGTGGTTTGCATGTTGTGAAAATGATCAAATGGTTTTGAGTTCTTGTTTTTGTGGTAAGCTTAGCTTACATAGTAAGCTTAGGACAAGTGGTATTGTAGTGTATTGTAAATTGACACATCATGGACGTTGGTTGCTTATACTTGGCCGGTTTTGGGGGTGGGACAAGTGTCCCACTTGTCTCATCCCCACTTATTTACGGGTACTCCTCGATTCTAGTTTCCTCGATTTGCGTGCCCTCGGGTCGTTTTACGAAAAACGTTTTTATAAATTATGAATCAACGTCACAAAACGAATCCAATAAAAATTGTCTCATCAAAACGGAGTTCGAAAACGTAAATACGTAATCCTAAGGTTTCCGGTTTAGTCGTAAAGGACGTTAAAATAAAATCGTAAGTCCTAATCTCTTCTCGTATATTTGTGAGTTTATGAAGTAACACAAATTTAAAACTCCAAAATAATATTCACGGATAAATTTATTTTTTGAAATGTCGGACTGTCACCAAAGACGGTGTATGTAAACGTAAGCACGTAACGTTGAATCCCCCGGTTTAGACTTAGTCGATGCTACTCCAAGACGTAAGTCCAAATTTCTTCCCAAAAATATGTGAGTTCATATTGTAACATTAAAATAATATTTTCAAATAAATATTGAGAATAAAATATCAATCATAAATTGACGGATTGTCACAGCATTTACCCCTAAACAGGATCTTTGTCCTCAAAGATCATCTTACCTTACTACTCACTTCTTATAGAGTTAAAGCCATGTGGGTATTTCCTCCACATTCGGTCTTTTCTCACAAGTGCACTTCGTTACAATACGTGAGTTTCATCAAACATAACTACGGGAATAAGATCAGGCTAAATGTTGACTTACTTTCTCTATCCATGATGTTCACGGGTTTCTGATGAATGCAACTTTTCGCCGATCTAAACTCTACTAAGAATAATCAGATTCTCACTTGATAGATATTCCATCAAGTTCGATATACGAAACATAATTCACGCAGTCTTTGAAGTCCTAGGGTAGATCCAGCTTATATGCCTTTCAAACTAATCTTTTATACCATCTCAATGGTCCCATACAACGGGGACTTATATCCCATGATTTCTCAGATCATGAATCCATTTTTCCAAGTTTAAAAATTGTGGCATAACTTTGCTACCCATTTGGCACTTCAAGATCTACATTTCACATTCGCATAACCTCTTGCCCACTATCGGCAGTCAATAATCAATTCCTAATTTCAGCAATCATTTCAGATCTTGCGGGTCGGGTATTTTGCAAGGTTAGGTTCGCCATCATAGGAAACCTTAAACCTAAAAGACATGTCCAACTCACAGTAGGTGTATGTCGGATGTCTTCATCTCAACTCTTGCTTATAGATGCTCTAAGATTTAGATCCTAACAAGATTCGATCTCGATCCTAATATGATGATTATCAATGAAAATCTTTCCAAAGGAAAACGATTATACGGTCTATTACCAAAGGTCAATCATTCAAACATAAAACAACACTTATATTACCTTGTATCGTTACTTTACCTCGTCCCTTCGATTTGGGGTGGTACATAGTATTCTCATCAAGATTCGTTCTCAATGACTCTGAGCAAATCTCTAGAAATTCGATGCGAAGCGAGGATCTTGATAAAGATGTTCGATACAGGCACGCTATGTTTACATAACTCTTTTGCATTTATCATTAACGGGAATGATATTAGCAGATTTGGTCAGTCTGTCGACGATGACCTAAATCGAATCAAATTCAGATGATGACCTTTGCAATAGCTAGACGTTTACTAATGTATGAGGCGATGTCTGCCTTCATAATTGCCATCAGTACAACTTCTTTAGATAAGGATACTTTTAGTCATAAATGACATAAATATAATACTTATACTTACAAATTCCAACATAACTATATCTCACAATCCTCTATATTTATACAACCACAAGTGGCATTTAAAATATTTAACGCTATCGGCTTCTCAATTCTAATGGTTCACATTAGCCGCGAATCACTTTTTATTATCTATACTATCCTTTTTACAATCATCGGCTATTTTATATTGTTCGGCACTTTATTTTGCACCTTCATTATTAAGGAACATGTCCTAATTGTTTCTTTATCCTTTTTATATAATATGTCAGTATCTATATTATTCTCATGATGATGTAATTATTATGTCCACAATTCACTTAGATATTCTTTCTATATTATGCGTCAGTAATTACGTTCACCTTCCTGATGAAATAAATATCACAACCGTATTTATTCAAAATTATTTCTTCATATCTTCTATGTTTTTGTTTCGTCTTTACTATCATTTTTATCCGTTTTACTCAATCTGACGTTTAAAGCGTCGATAATTATTACAACTAATTAAATAATAAATTTTCAATTTTTATGAAATGTAAACATAAAGATTTTAAATTTCTTAGTTCGACCAACTATATAAAATGTTCAAAATAAATTTGAATTTAATTAACAAGATTTTTGTTGATTTATCGAAAATAATTAAAATAATTAATAAGATCCGAAAATGTTCGAGAAATCTTTATTTATATTTTGGTCAAAATTTTCTTAGTTGAAAAGCAAAATTTGTTGTTTCAAATTTCAAGTTATGGTTTAGATGGTTTTCCTCAATCCTTTTTAAGTTATCTGGAGGTATACACAAACATTTACCTCTAAACAGAAGTTTAGTTAAATGGTTTGTGTATAAGGGAATAATCCCTTAACATCCTTTGTTAAAACATTTGTCAAAACATATTTCCATTTGTTTTTGGTAAAATCCAAAGTCTTAAAAGGGCTCTTAATTTTTGAAGAGTCTGTATGCATACATCTTACCATTATTAATCCAACGGTCATATTGTAAAGGATTAAGTTTTTAAATCCCTAAGCGTTAATGGTTCTAATCTTGAAAAGTCAATATAGCTTCCATTATCTATTAATTACACGGTTAAATCATATAAAGGATTAAGTCCTTAATCACATGTTAAATATTTAAGGTATAGGTTTTCATTGTTTAGCCAATTCAGGGCAATTTATAACTTAATTATTAACTCATTATTATTCGTATAAACAAACATATAGTTCTTAATGATCACGAGCATGAATTTATCAAATTTCAACCTACACACGTGATTCATCATAATTATGAATACTACATGTGCATTGTCAATCCAAACGACATCACGTGAAACTCATAACATTCATTACAAGTACCAGATGTAGTGATTGGAATAGATAATCTCTTTCGCAGATGCGAAATTGATGATAACCATGCTATGGATCAAATTCCTGAATATATGCTAGAACCTTGTAAATGATCGAACAAATCTTCCATTTCGAGTTATGGATATCGTTTTCGATTGTCAATTTACTCAGTTCACAGTAATCTATAAATATAAGGAATAATAACACCATATCTCTTCATAATGACGAGCTCGGTAGAATAAAATCCTTCTCCGACAACTCTCTCAGTTGTACGGTAATTCTTTTAATTTAGATGGTGCTGACGTACAGTGCACAAGCCACAGGTGCAGCACCGGGAATATAATCAATACCAATTTCAACTTGCCTTATAGGCAAAAGTCTAGTTAATTCACCAACAAATACCTCCTAAAGTTTTAGATAACATAAACATCTTTTAATAAATTCATATTAGGTTCTTTCTAGATTATAATATCTATGACTAATTCACAACCATTCATGGTATAATTTCAAGTCATCCATCAAGAATTATTTAGATCACTTTTGATAATCAACATCTTATCATTTAGGGGAATTCAATTCGAGCTCCCATCAATTAAAACAATGTCGTCATGTCATAATCAATCAATCCATTCTACTGGCACTATCAACTTTCCAGTTTCATTGCCGTCGATAAGATGTGAACTTCTCAAAAGACTAATAATAACTCATAATCCTTCACAAATTCAAGGATATATGGAGACACAACTATCATTAAAAGAGTAAGGTCAACGCATGATCTACGCGAAAGAATTTCAAATCAGACAAAGACGAAAACATTTAACGAATATGAATATATCCCATGTTTTCATAATTTGAGTACGCATTCGAAAGCTCCTCGGATCGTTACTCAGGTCATTCAAATGTAATCAATTCAAAAGAAATGATGGGAACGTCGATACATCCAGTCGGGTATCAACACTCGGTAATCATATATTTTTCCTAAGAGTCTCACTACGGGAGAGATGAACAAGAAGGGAATATCAATTGTCAAATAAGACAATTTCCACAGATGAGTAAATTCAACTCAGAAGAATAAATGGTACGGGCACATATGTAGGTGTCCCTATCAATACGTCCCTATTTTTCACTTCTTGCAGATCTCATAAAATTTAATCTTTCACAATATTCAAAGAGAATGTAGTGTTTATTCATTAGTTTTATGGTGACTACTAGTCAGTCTTGCATGGTTCATTCCAAATTGTATGTAGGCGCGCAACTATATACAATTTCAAGATTAACGATGCAATACTCAGTTCGTCAAAATTTTATCATCCATGTTTGTAGTAAAAACATTTTCATGCTTAATTCTTAGATAAGAATCAAAAATAAATTTACACTGATTTTCTTTGTTATGAAAACAATTTAAGTTTTCCAAGGTGTTTTATAAACAACTTCATTTCGATAACGATCACTTATAAATCTCATTTTGAATAATCCTTATAGTGATGAAAATTCAATTTTTCTCAAGGGATACTGTTTTATCTTATAAAAACAATGAGTGATCTGCAAAATAGTGATGAGGAGTTGTTCACCAAGAACTAACTATAATATAATAGGAAATGAGCTTAGCCAAACAATCATGAGGTTCATGACTTCGATGGCACTCAAGAATACAAAAAGAATAATCCATAACGTAACTCAAATCGAGATGAGTACTTGTTCAATGGTTGCATCACTAATGCGAACATTAGAGACAAGCAAGAAAAGATAGATAACATCGATACATGTAGAATTTAGCAATCAAAGGTAGTCTTTTCATTAATCACAAACAAGTCAAAATTGTACCGTAACACATTACATGTCACTATGTCATACAATTCTCAGAACTCATCCTACCAACTGATATGTCAGTTAAGTTAGGGATTATTTTTAAAAGATACCAAAATGAATATTAATCTACAAGAGTCATTAGGTGTTCCACATGTCCCGGAAGATCCATCGGTCCCAATTCAGAAGAAGATTTCTTCAATTTATTTCTTGGACACTGGGCATCCTCATTAGTGGACAATGGCCTAGGAACAACACTTAACACGAATCAATAATCAATTAAAACCTAATAATTCCATCACAGAACTTAACGACTTATATTAACAATCTCTTATTCCATACGGGTTAAGATTTTACTTTATTCAAGTTTCAATCAACTTATACTCAATTCGATATCCTACCTCGTTTTCCAATACTTTCATCCTTATCCTTATACCTTAAAAAGGGCAATCAAAGCTCGATATGATTAATACTTAATTCCAATCCTATAACTCCTTTATCAATAATTATCAAATGAGTCACTAGCATGAAATGACTTGATCATTCAACTAGACTTCTCGGAAAGGTATTAGTGGCATGAGGCTTTTGGGTAATGGTTCCAATAACAGCCTCAAGTGCAACATTCACCCTTTTGATTCTCAAATTTAAGAATTGGATGACAACGAATCAGATGACATCTTTCTAGGTGGTAACACTTTGTCAAACTCCACTTTATAAGGAAAGATCGTCATGACATCGATATCAGATTTAATCTCGCCAATTCTTCTTCAATATCACAATCAACTATTATCTACATTTCTACGAATATCAATCATTTGTTGGGATCATAAATATCCACAACTTGGTTTAGATCTAGGATAGCTAGAATTCCTACGAGAATAGCTTCGATTGATTTACTAGGGGAGTTAGGGTTACTTGTGACAATCTACGTCGTATAAATACCTCGTATAAATATTAGAATAATCATCAAACAATCATGTAATAAAATTACATCATATATATATATATATATATATATATATATATATATATATATATATCCAAGTTATATATATTAAAATAACACTTCTCAGTCTTGGCCTTGTTGGTAACTCGGGAATTCTTCGGCACCGTTATAGTCAAAAGATTTTTAGACATTTTAAGAAAAATGTTTATAATTAAAGATTTTGAAATGTTTTATTGAAAACCTTAGTTTTAAAAATCTTTCGTTCTCTATAACGAGAGCTCTGGTACCAAACTGTAACACCCCCAAATTTATACAACACAGTACAGCGGAAGACTCGTTGGTGTTACGGGATAGCACATTACTCACATCATAGACAACGCATAAAAATAGCGTCGTTTAATAATAAATCATTTCCATTCATAAACATCAAAGTTACATCGGTCCCAAGTCATATTATTTCATACAAAGTTTTACAAAGTATTTGAATGGAAAATATTATTTAAGTGCGGGCCATGAATTCTTGTTGTCTTCCCGAGAATTACCTTCAAGTACCTGAGATAAGACATGTTAAAAGAAAAGGTCAGCGATAACGCCGAGTGAATTCATAAAGTTTAATAAAATCCATCAATATAATATCAGTATAAAATTATTACTGAAAATCATTTTGTACAAATCGTTTTGATAGGCCAAGAAATGGCCAAAATCATTTTATATAAATCCTCATCGAAAATCATAATATAGGCATTTGCCTTAAAAATCATTATACGAGCCAATGTTGTAAAAACATCGTACAATACGTTTTGCAACGTTGTATAGATTAAATAAAAACCGTTATATGAATATGGTTATAAAAACCAAAACACAAACATAATATCAATAGTATGACCCTGTATTGCTAGTCAGGCAATACGTCGTAATTCTGAGCGTCTAGTAGTATTTCGTTAATTTGGATTATTATAAGCCGCATGACATTGTTACCTTACTAAACCAACAACGGGTAGCTAACCCGATACCAATTTTGCCCATCTAAAGTAGCGTGTCGTCACAAAGGTCACGCTATGGAAATCTTCTCATACATAAATTCGCTTACCAATCAATGTGGCACGACGGGGATCAAGCGTCAAGGCGCGAACTGGGGTGATCGTCCCCAAATAGTACTATTAAATGCATAAGCGTCTACCAAATCCCGGTAGTTCACAATTCATGCTAATGGGACTTTTATTGACATAACCTAACTTTAATAATCCATGTAATTTCATCTATCGGGTCCTTTAATCATTTATAGGGTCATACAATCGGGTCATTCAATCATTCGGGTCCAAAATCAATAAACAAACAATCGGGACAAATGGTGTCCTATTTTATAAAAACTAACATGTAATCTCCCTCGCGGGTTTATAAAACATTTATAGAAACATTTAAAAGAGTGCGAGGCTATGAACTCACGTTGATGTGGGAAGGCGGGTTATCGGCAATTCGGACGTACGGTACGTGCTTCAATCACGGAAACCTAGACAAATAATACTCGTTTTAGACTCATGTCCAATGAATTTATAAAAATAACAATTATGTATACATATGATGATTATATATGTATGATGATCAAGTGGGTTTACATATTCTCGTCTACTCATTTTTGTGTTATATGTCGATAACTTTTATACTAGTTTACTAGTTTTACTTATTTACACGTTTTAAGTCCTATAAGCTTATTATAAGTTCTTTAGCTTGTTTTAATCCTTGTTATACTTATTTTATCAGTATGTATACTTTCCATGTTGGGCCCAAATGGGTTAAGCCCAATAAGTTCTTTTTTACAAGTTTTTATCTTATTTAGTCCAATTATTAGTCTAATATGCTTAATTAGCTCGTAAATGTCCGTATTTCTTATAGTTCGGGTTTTATCGGTTTTTACTTGTTATACATGTCTATATATCAGTATATAAGTTTTATAAAGTTTTCATTAGACGGGTCCAACCATCTAAGTTTTATTTAACAAAAACGTTAATTTTTACGGTATTAGCCGAAAAAGTCGTAAAAACAATGTTTATAGTTTTATAACTTATAAGTATTATTTCACTACCATTTATATAAGTTATTCATTCATTTACCCTTTTATATATTTATATAAATAAGTTTTGTAAGTTAGTGGGTTTTCATTTATATTTTATACTATTAAATTTTGAGTGCTTATATAATAGTATTATTCTTTAATTTCCAAAAATCTGATTTTTATCTTCACTTTCACCAAAACTGCCATATCTTGAGTTCTATGGAGATAGAAGCTCAAATTTTTATCACATAAACTACATGATATTTGCTACATTTAACTCTTCTATAGCTACTGTTGAATCATCTTCTAAATATTTTCTAAAAATCGTCCAAAATAGTAACCTCAGATTTATACCCTAAACTTGTTTTGATCATATCTAACTCATTACAATGATTCCATTGCATGGCAAACTCTCACATGTGTAAAAGACTCATAGCTTACTGTATATCAATTCTACTTCATCATTTTATCAGTTCATAACATGTTTCTTTACTGTTTTATCCAGCCATGTAAATTAATCAAGATTTTAACCTTGTTTCTTATAGTTTTTAACCTTTTTAATCATATTTATCAACACCAAATCCCCACATAACATTTTTATCATCATATAATCATCATATACATATACAATAGGAAATAAAATACATGTTTACATAATCAAATTAACAAGAAGATGAGGAGGACAATCTTTATACCACCATGATGATGTAGCTTGATCAAAACATGGATTTTGATGGAGAAACTTGTGATGCACCAAGACCATCTTCAACACCACCATTTTTCATAAACACCTTGTGGAAAATCAGCCTCAAGACACCAAGGAAACTCCTCCATGGATGTTATAATCACCACCATTCAAGAGAGCTTCAAAAGGGCTTCAACATGTATGTAAATAACAAGAGATTTCATGGTAAATTTTGATCAATGATGGTGTTTTTGTGGAGAAAATGGGACGGCCAAAATGAGTGAGAGAGAGAGAGTTGTGAGTTTTTGGTGGTTTGCATGTTGTGAAAATGATCAAATGGTTTTGAGTTCTTGTTTTTGTGGTAAGCTTAGCTTACATAGTAAGCTTAGGACAAGTGGTATTGTAGTGTATTGTAAATTGACACATCATGGATGTTGGTTGCTTATACTTGGCCGGTTTTGGGGGTGGGACAAGTGTCCCACTTGTCTCATCCCCACTTATTTACGGGTACTCCTCGATTCTAGTTTCCTCGATTTGCGTGCCCTCGGGTCGTTTTACGAAAAACGTTTTATAAATTATGAATCAACGTCACAAAACGAATCCAATAAAAATTGTCTCATCAAAAACGGAGTTCGAAAACGTAAATACGTAATCCTAAGGTTTCCGGTTTAGTCGTAAAGGACGTTAAAATAAAATCGTAAGTCCTAATCTCTTCTCGTATATTTGTGAGTTTATGAAGTAACACAAATTTAAAACTCCAAAATAATATTCACGGATAAATTTATATTCTGAAATGTCGGACTGTCACCAAAGACGGTGTATGTAAACGTAAGCACGTAACGTTGAATCCTTCGGTTTAGACGTAGTCGATGCTACTCCAAGACGTAAGTCCAAATTTCTTCCCAAAAATATGTGAGTTCATATTGTAACATTAAAATAATATTTTCAAATAAATATTGAGAATAAAATATCAATCATAAATTGACGGATTGTCACAACGTGCAAATTTAAGGATGTCTCGAATGACTCGATTAAGATGATGCTTTTTCCGTATTCCTTAGCGGGGCCCGCTAAAATTTGGTTAGAGAAAGAGCCACCCAATTCTATATTGACGTGGAAGGATCTCGTTTCAAAGTTTGTGAACCAATTTTTTCCGCCCTCTAAGACTACGCATTTGAAAAATTAGATTTCTAAATTTTCACAAGAATCAAATGAAAGTTTTTCTATGGCTTGGAATAGGTTTAAGAAGATGTTACATGAATGTCCTCATCACGGTTTTTCCGACTTACACCAAATTGACACGTTTTACAATGGACTCAACGATCATGAAAGAGATTATTTGAATGCCGCCGCGGGTGGTAATTTTTTGTGTAAAACGGTTGAAGAAGCTTTGGTCATAATTGAGAATAGGTCTAAGGTTTATAGCCCTCGTCACACACCGAGTGTTGCCAAAATGGGCTCATCATCGTCTCGTTCTATCAATGCCTTACAAGATGAGGCTAATGAGGAAAATCGGTTTTTCGATAGGTTTTCTACTCTTATGTCCCATTGGAAAGCTCAAGAAGCTTCCAATTCCGCTTCGGTCAAAGCGGTTTCTAAGAGTTGTTTGTCGTGTGGGGGAGCTCATGATCTTTCCGAGTGCATTACCGCGGATGGTAACACTTCGAATGCTTTTGTAGCCACGGGAACTTATAACCAAATCGGTCAAGGTTCTCGTTCAAATCAAGCTCCACCAAATCAAAATGCTAATAACTATCGCAACAACAACCAAGGTGGAAATTACCAAGGAAATCAAAGGAATTATAACAAAGGTAATTACCAAAGTGGAAATGGGCAAATTTCTAATCAAAACCAAAACCGTGATTTTCAAAACAATGCCCAAGGTTTTCAAAACGATCACACCCAAAATCTTCAAGGAGAATTTTTGAATTATGCTAAGTCTAATGATGCTAAGTTTGACAATATGCAACGTGAGATGGTTAGCTTAAGGTCCGAGTTTAAAAACGAGCTTAAAAACGAACTTGCTAATGAACTTAAAACTCATGCTAATAAAATGGAAGGAAATGTCACACGACTCCAACAAAATCAACAAAAAATGGAGCAAGGGCAACATGAGATTAAGCAAGAGTTGTTAAAAGCGGATGCTAGGCAATCTAAGTTTGAAGACCGTATGGCTAAAATGTTTGAAGCTATCATGTGTAATCCCTCTTCTTCGGGTGGTCTTCCTAGTGATACCATCGTAAACCCGAAAGGAGAATTGAAGGTTGTTGCCACTCGTAGTGGTAAAACTTTCAAAGAACCCACTTCTCGTCCAAGTACTTCTATGGAGAAGGAAAAAGAGAAAGAACCCGAGGTTGTGGTAGAAAAGGAGCACATTACAAGCCCACGAAGTACCGCTCAAACCACACCTACGGTTGAACCCACACCAATCATGGAACCCGAGATTCCAAGGCCGATGCCTATGCCTACTTTGCCCCAACCCACACCACCTTTAACCTACCCTTCAAGACGAGACAAGGAAAAGGCACAAGAACGAAATAATTATCAATTTGAACTCTTTATGAAAATGTTTCGTGACTTGCATTTTAATATAAGTTTTGCTGACGCCTTAGTCATGATGCCTCAATTTGCCGCGAACTTCAAAAGTATGTTGAATAACAAATAGAAATTGCAAAAAATCGTCTAGTTGTTCTTCGGTTTTTCCAAGCCGCATACCTCAGAAAGTCGGTGATCCTGGAAAGTTTTTAATCCCATGTGCTATACAAGACATGGAAGAATGCTACGCCTTGGCCGATCTTGGTGCTAGTATTAATTTGATGCCTCTTGAGATTTTTAAATCGCTCAATCTTCCCAATCTCACTCCTTCAAGAATGTCAATCGAAATGGCCGATCATTCTACGATTCTAGCTTGTGGAGTTGCCGAGGACGTCTTCGTGAAAGTTGGAAAGTTCTACTATCCTGTAGACTTTATTGTTGTTGATATTCCCATCGATCCTAAAGTTCCGTTAATTTTAGGTCGATCATTTTTGGATACCTCGAGAGCACTTATCGATGTGCATGCAAGAAAAATCACTCTTCGTTTCAATGAGGAAGAACTCGTCATTAATGCAACCCAAAACTCCGCTCTTTCTCATGTGTATTCGATTACATCTTTGTACAATGTCAATCCCATCAAAAGCATTTGCAAAAAGATTTCCAATAGAGTTTTTGGAGTTGTTGAGAAAAATCAAGTTCCGTCCCCTCCGCCGGTGGAGGTTAAGAGTGTTAAGCCTACGTTTCCAATCTCGAGTGATTCTTCGGATGATGAATACGTTGATCCCGATCGGGAGGTTTTCTTTGTTGACAAAAGATTTGAAAACTTGCCACCACCACCAAAAAGATTTCAAAATGTGAGAATTTTTAGTGTGACTAACATTGCTTTAGATACACCAAATATTTTTGACATAATTAGATCGGGTTTTCACAAGGAGAGTGTAAAAGATGAAAAAGGAAAAGACTTTAAATTAAATTTAAAAGATTTTTCTACAATTCTAACTCCGTCATCACCGCGTGTATTGAGTACTACAAGCTCGTCTTCTCCTTTTGACGATGCTTTGTGTGGACTTAGTGTGGGGGAATCCCCTTATGTTCCCTCCCCTTTCTCCACCGAGGACGAGATATTTGATCCTGGAATTGCTTATATAGGGAAATCTCGGTCTTCCACCGATGCAATAAATGGAAAATCTTTTCATTTGATTGGTGCGAGTCTACCTCGAGTAGCTCAATGTTATGACTTACCCATTGTCCCACCCTTCTATTTCTTCTCTCCTATTTTCTTCTACCCCATTGGGGTTTGTGTTGGAGTGGCGTTGTTTCGTCTTTCATCCGAAAACGATGACGCTATCTTTGACCCCGGTATACGTTTATCGGAATTTTAAAGTACTCCACGTGCTTTTGGGCCTTGCTTATCATGTAAGCCCCACCAAAAATTGACCATACCATGATTATCCCTAAATGATCACATTTATGGGGATTCGAGTCGAGCTTTTGACTCGATTATCAAAAACAAGGTGCCTCGTGGGGGATTCTCATGCTTATCCTTGTAAATATTATTGCTTTCTAATGTAGTTTAATATGAGGGGATTTGTGCCCTTCCAACCTTTGTTTCGTGGTTGTTTGTGCATTGTGGTTTTTAGATGATCATGATCTTCACGATTGGAGCCTCTCGTGTTTCGTTTTATGGGAGCACTCGATCGTTTGCTTTGGAGGCCTTTCCCAATATCCATATGATATATCCTTTTATGTTCTAACCTTAGGTTTTTAGCACACTTCATAAACGGCTATTACTTATTGGTTACACCCTTTCCATGTTAGATTAGGCATTCGACTACGTCTCTAGTATGGGGGTGTTTACACCCCTAGACTCGAAACATTGAGGACAATGTTTAACTTTAGTATGGGGGGGTGAATAGATGCTTGCCTTGCCAAACCTTCACGCTTTCCAAAATTTATCGTTTTGTTTATCATTTTTGTTGCTAAATAAGGCTAAAAATGGCCAAATTTTAAAAATTTTCTATGTTTTATAAGTTTTTAAGACACGAATGAAGATTTTCCGATGGCGAGAATAAGAGTAATTTTTGACTCGACCGTGCGTGTTGAGCACTTAGCTTTGATTCCTTAACTACACATTAGGCTAAGTCTCTTAAATGAGGACGAGAAATGATAGAGTTAATTATAAGTTACTATGCTAAACGTAGAGTACTCGTATTCTTTCAAAAACTCATGTGTTCTCGTTGTTTGCTTATTCTCCCTTCGCTTGTAAATATTTTTTGCTTAATAAATATTGACTTAGCGGTTTAGTTAGGATTGTTGGGTTTCTAGTCTTTTCTAGTAGCTTCCGTGTAATTAAATTGGGAAGACATTAAGGTATCGCCAGCGTCACGGTTTTGAAGTATTGGCAACCCGAATAATCGAAAGCTTCACCCTATAATAAGATTTCAAGTGCTCACCTAAATCAAGCAACAATTTGAAGCCCCACAAGGCCTAAAATCTATGCAAAATTGAAAGTGAATCAAGCCTTAATCTTCGAAGCTTTAAAGATCCAAAATTCTCTTTAGCGTGAGGATATACGTCTTTGGCTAATAAAACCACCGATGAGGCGGATAATAAAAGGCAAGGCAAGACCGAAGTCATAATAAAAGCTTCATAGCGAAGTTGAATAAAAGATGGAGGTAAACCAAAGATAATAAGGCCCTTCCGTTAGGGGGCGTATAAAAGTCTTGGTAATAAGTCTCATGTTCAAAACCGTTATAAAACCGTGTTTATCGATTCTTCTTGTCAACTTAATTTTTTAACATCGTTGTCTATTAGGAGGGGTTATTGATTTGATGGTCTTAGTTACACCGTTAGGACTCTATTTTTAGACCTAAATCTCTATTATCGCATAAGTCAATGATGTATCCTCGTGATCATTAAGACATAATAAAATATAAGAGATACAACTTAGGAATAATGGGAGGATAAGTACGTGATTAGGGCATATGAGTAGTGTTAGCATTACTAACTTATAATGACAATGATCTCGTTGCACGCTTGGCATGGAATTGGGTGAAAATAGAGGACGATGAAATTATTTCTAACGAAGCATTCACGTGTTCTTATTCTATGAACCTAAACGTCCCATTTTGCGATGAGAATCATACATTATGTCTAAAACACAAGTAGTAGTAATAGTCATAGTGTAGCTAGTTTATCATTCCAATAAAGTGAATAAAATGAATTTTGGAGTTTCTACGATACTTTATTCTAGCATTGCGTGAGGGCACGGCAATGGTTTAGTATGGGGGAGTGATGAGACTGCTTTTATACATGGTCTCATCGTCTAAAACGGGCTTAAAATGCATAAAATATCATTAAATATACCAAATATATGCTCGTGTTTGTTACTTGTGTATTTTTAGGTACGGATATTGAGGAAATGGCAAAAGATCACAAGAATCATTCAAAAACGAACACGGGAAACGAAGCCGCATAATGAACCGGGCCCAAGTTTGGAATTTTGCAAAAAGACCCTTGAAGAATTGAATATTGGCAACTTTAGTCCCTCATCTTTGAAGAACTTGTCACAAATGACCCTCCAAATGTCAATTGTACAAGAATGGTTCTTAAAGTTTGAAGACTATACAAGATCAGCCCTTGGAAAATGAAGAATATGCATTTGAAACCCTTGTTAAAAGTTTTTAAAGGTTTTGTGCCAAAAGTGACAACTTGCCAAAAGTTGTCAAGAGTAAAATGGGCGCTGATGGAGTTATTTACAAAGTGGAAAGAAGAGGAAAACTTGGGGGCCAAGTCTGCCAAACCAACAAACATACACACCCAGTCACCTCTTGACACATCACCACAACCCACCCAATTACCCAAACCCTTACTTGTTTACCCGACCCAACAACCCATTACCCAAACCAGTTTAATTAATTAAACTAGTCAAAAAGTCAAACTGAATTTCCCACTAAAACACAAAGTTTAAAAATGTTTATCCCCAAATCAGATTAAAACTTTCCCTAATCCCAAATAAACCCTAAATTTTACCCAGCTCCAATTCACCTCAAACCAAAGGGGTTTTACCCCAAATGCTCCCGATGGGTAATTCACAACACCCTCACCCAATCCCACACCAAAGACGTGACCCTAGACAACCCCATGTGAGGGTAGGACCCTCCCCTGCCCATCACTTTCACGTCAAAACCCTAAACCCGACCAAACCAACATCCCAAATTCTCCCCTTGGTCCCCAAGTTCAAATGGACAGCTAAGATCATCACAAACATCACTCTCCACAGCTGGCTCATCACATGGCACAATTTGACCAATTTGAAGACTGAAGACCAAGGGCATTTTAGAGATTTCAGTAACTAGGGTTTTACCTTCTAGTATTTTCCATTTGCTTGTATAAATAGAGACGTATGTGTCTCTATTATCTTTGTTCCAGAATTTTTAGCAAAGTTTTGTAATTCCTTTTTATGTAATATAAAGTGGTTTTTGTTTGAGAAACAGTTTTCCTTTTATGATTGGTAAAAGTTTGGTATGGTTTTAGCTAAAAATTCTGAGTTCCATAAAATATCTTGTTAACACTTGTGTGTTTGAAGTTTCAGTTTTTCAAAAAGGTTTCAAGTTGGTTCATATTTCAGAAACCCAAGACTCCTTAGAAGTGAAAGTGGATTTGGAGTTGTGGATTTGTGAATTTGAATCTGTTTTGAAACGTGTTCATAGGTCTAAGTTTAAAGGTTTTAAAAGAGAGTTTTTCAGAAAATCAGAAAGTATTGTTTTGTTTTTGTTTCATTTTCTCTTAGCAGGATTGAGCTTGTTGCTGTTCAAGGTTCAGCATAGGCCCCAGCCTATAGGAGGTGACTTGGCTGTCACTGAGGGACTTGGATGTAAGTCCCTCAAGGTAAAAATCTTTTACCATTTTCATATTTCAAATTTATGTGATTTTTGTGGAAATTGCATGAAATTTGTGTATGTGCTTGTTTAAGTGTTTGAAATTGCTCCTTAGTTGTTGGCATGCATGTTTTGAGTGGTTATAAGCAGTTTGATTAGGTTTAGATGTGATTTGGTTTGCAAAATTTCATTCTCAGATTTTTAAAGGGTGTTTGGATTAAGGCTTAAGTGTAGTGTATTGACATCATACTTGCTTAAAACCTGGTTAGAAACACTTCTTGGGTGGTCATGTATTGATATGTATCTTTGGGTTCATTATTGGTAGGATTGAAGTCAATTTATATGCTTAAAATTGGATAAAATAGCTAAAAATCAGTAACTGTCCATTGTGTCTGATTTTTGTGGAATTTTACCACCAAATCTTGTAAGCTGCTAGCTAATAGGTCATAGAAGGATTGTGAATCACTTGTATGCTATTTGGTGAGTTTATTTGCAAGATTTGAGGCCTTGAATTTCACTTTTATGCATGTAAAATTGGTCAATATTCATCAGTCAACTTGAATGCTTAATCAGTAACTTGTGGTGCATTTTGGTGTGATTTTTGTGAAGTAGCTTTGTGTTTTTTGTGTTTACTCAAACTACCCACAACCCAATTGGTGTGGGGGTGCCTTTTGTCCAAAAGATCAAGCTCACAATAAGCTTTCCTAAGCTTATTGCATTTCTGACCAAGAAATTGCACTAGCAGTGGGAAGAAAGTTTCCCCTGCTAACACACAAGTTCCCACTGCTAAGCAAGAAGACAAATCCAGTCAACATGTCACTTTCAGAATTCAAACTTTTTTTTTTGTCTTTAGTGCACAAATTTTGGAGTTAGGACTTGATTTTAGTTTTGTTATTTTTCTTATTTTATTTGTGATTTTTCTGTTTAATTAGATTTTTATTTACTGTTCATTTTATATTTTTTTAGATTAGTTTGCCTTTTAAATTAACTTTTATTATTTCTGTTTTTGGCATTTAGTGCCAAAAATACTTGTTTTTCAGTTTAAACATTTTTCTTATATTTAGAAAAACATTTTAAGGTTTTTAGTTAAAAAAGTTTTTTACTGTTCACCTTTTATTAAATTTTTAGAATTAATTTAAGTTAATTAGGGTTTAAATTGTATACTGTTTTGTCTTTTAGTGAAAAATATTTGATTTTTCAAGCTTTTTCATTTTTCTACTATTCATTAGAGTAAATTAGGATTTTTAAAATTGTTCAATTAATTTTGGCATTATTTTATTATTTTTTATGATTATTTTAGTTTAAAAATAGTTTTAAGTCATTTAAAAATAAGAAAATAGTAATTAAAATTTAGGAAAAATACTTTTTAGTTTATAAATAATATAAGTGAGTTATTTATCCAGTAAAATAATATTTTGAGCTTTTTCTTAATTATATTTAATTTTTGGGCTTAAATTAGCATTAAAAATTGAATATTTAATTAATAAAAGGTTTAAAAATATATTTATTGGATTTTTATCCTTATTTATATTATTTTGAACTACTTTTTCATTTTTAATTTGTTTTTAGCTTAGAAATTTTAAATTTTCACGTTTTACGTACTTACGTTCGCGTTTTACGTCATTCGTCGTAGTTAATTGTAATCGTAGTTCGTCTCTAGTTTTCTTTCTTTTCTTATCCAAAAACGACACTACCCTAAACTTATGATTATACTCATTGGCACATTAATCCACACACCTCCTCGAGAACGAACCCGCATTTGTTCGGTTTCGCGTTTTTCCTAAAACGTGCAACTTAATACTTGCCCCCATTATACCTTGTTTTTCCTAAAACAAAGGTGTACTAAAATTACAACTATCAAAATGATTTCTAAACTTGAAAAAGTCTAAGAGTTTGCAAGATCCTATAGGTGAATCGAAAACCCAAAGCTTTGATTTAATAGGCTAAGCATCCACGAGTCTCATTCCTTGAGATTTTAAACTGTGGAGAACGAGAGATGATAGAGTCAATTATAAGTTTGGTATTCTTTCGTGAATTTATGTGAGTTAATTATAAGCCTATTCTCCCATCGCTTGCTAATAAATTTATCTTCAATAAATAAGGTTGTACGATTGAAAAGTTACTTAGCTTCTAGCCCAAGATCGTTTAAAAGTTGCTCGGTATAGATTAGACGTCATAGCCAAGGCATAACTTATTGAAGCGGGATGCGAAGATTGGCGAGTACGAAAAGGCCCTAACAGGGCATGAGGGCTACATTTTGTTGCTAAAGATCCAAAGTGATGTAAAGAATCATTTATCAAAGATCAATATGAAGGATAGAGACACACGACGAAAAGCAAATACTCCCAAAAGATCATGGAGAAGTCTATCCGAAAAGGCCCTAACAAGGTATGAGGATAAATAGATCCAAGTCCAAAAAGGAGGCAGATCGTTGTATATCAAAGTCCAAAATAAAGATTGGAGAAAAATGAAGAAGTCGTGGTCCATATATGAAGAATCTCTCAAAAGTTCAAGTGAAGAAATTCCTATTATAAAGAGAAGGCCATTATTTCATGAACGTCTCTCAAAGATTTGAAGTATGAAGTCGCTGCCAAATATCGGTCCGAGAAAGGTCTCAAATCGCGAAGCGAGTTATGCCAAGATATGAACTTTATGATGTCCCGAGAAGCAGTTTTAAAAGATTTTGTCCTTTAGCTAACTATTGATTAAATCGTCCCACTTTGTTATCAGCCTAAATAACTATCGAAATAAGTCAACAATGCATCCTCGTGATGATTCAAGACAACAATAAAATATAAGAGATACACCTAAGAATAAGGGAGTCTAAATGAATAATTGGCCCACATGAGTTCGTGTTGGTTTGCTAACTTATAATGACAATGATCTCGTTTTTAAGCTTGGTTTGGAGAAAGTGAAAACTTGAGAATGATGATTATTCATGACATTTCCAAAACCCGAAGGTATGTTGTTAATTTCTTTACTTTGAATGTTTATAATTTTCTATCTCTTTAATAAAGGCCAATATGGATTGATTATGATGAAAAGTGTAATCGTGCTTTGGAACTAATACATTGCATGAGGACATTGCAATGGTCAAGTGTAGGGGATTTGATAGGTGTGTAAACACCAATCCTTTTTACCACTTAACTACAACAATAACCGAGCCAAAACGTGTATTTTATGTCTTAAATGTAGGAATTATGCGTGGTTTGTGTTTTTGTTGTGATTTAGGACGAAATTGTGAAAAGGGGAGAAAACACGGCCATTTACGGGCTTTTATCGAAGAAACAGACGAAAGACAAAGTCAAGAAATCAAGAGTGCAAAAAGAACGGAAGTCCAAGACAAATTCTGAAGATTTATCGAAGAAAAAGTCAAAAGACGGAAGTTTACTAAAAGCCGAAGAAGTCAAGTCTAATTTATTGAAGAATTAAAAGACCAGTTTGAAGAAATCCCGAGACAAAGTCGTTAAAGTCAAAAGATTAAGAAGACAAGGACTTAATCATGCATTTAAGAAACGAAAAAGAGGGGAGGAAGCTTCCTAAGCACCTCCTAATCCTCCCCTTTAAATAGAACATAAGGATTTACATTTCATTTTGTTGGCTAATAGTGACAATTAGTTCTTCCATTTTAATTACCTTGTCATTTAAATTCATGTCCATTTTAATACTTGTCTTGCACCTTAAATACATTTAATTTCAAGTAAGTTTTCTTTTTAATTCTTGTCAATCTTTACTTTTCTTGTCAATTTCCTATCTGCCTTTCTTTAATCTTTGATATTTATGTTTATGTTCATGTTTATGTTTTTGAGTTTTTATTAAGTTGATTAAAGTGGGTTTTGATTGTTTTGATTATTATTGTTAGTTTTATTGTTTTGGTTTGATTGTTTATGATTATTTGATTATTTGTTATTAGTTTGATTTAATCTTGTGGTTGATTTTGATTAGATTAGATTGGATTAGTGTTATATTGTTCTTGCGTGTTCTTCGCTGCGTGTTACTGTTTCCAGGTTTGTTCCGAATCAAGAAGGTGCTTTGTTGATTGTTCCGGATCAAGCCTATTTTTCCGAATAAAGCCACTTCTTCCGAATCATTGGAGTTCATTCGGAATATCCAAGATATTCCGGATCAGTGGTTCATTCCAAATATTCCGAACGAAGGGTGTTCATCCGGAATAATTTATTATTCCGGATCAAAGTGCTTTATTCGGAACATTCCGAACCAAAGGTCTTCATTCGGAACATTCCGAACGAAGGCTTCATTCGGAACATTCCGAGTTAGTGGAAGTTCCTAACCAAGAAGAATTCCGAATCAAGCTTGTTCATTCGGAATATATTTCGAGTCAGAGGATATTCCGGATCGGTGGTGTTTATTCGGAATAATTTATTATTCCGAGTGAAGGTGCTCATTCGGAACATTCCGAGTGAAGGAGAACATTCCGAACGAAAGGAGTTCATTCGGAACATCAAGTATTCCGAACAAAGGCAATATTCCGAATCAAGACTTTATTCCGGATAAGTGACATATTCCGAGTAAAGGATTTATTCCGGATCAAGGGTTTGGTAAATATTCCGAGTGAAGAAGAATCATTCCGAACGAAGGTGACATTCCGGATGAGTGATTATTCCGAATGAAGGATTATTCCGAGTGAGCTGTTTTCAGGTTCTTTTAACTTTCTGTTTTTATTTTTCAAGCTTTACTTTTCCCGCCTTTTTCCTTAGTGCACTTTAAGATTACCTGCCTTAGATTTATTTTAGCCTTGCCTTAGTTTAAGTTTTAGTTGCGTTTTAAGTTTGCCTTAGATAGATTTAAGTTTGCGTTATTTACTTTTAGTGCCTTTTAATTCTCGTCTCGCTTTTAAATTCTTGTCATTTATTTTAAATTAGACTTAGATTTAAATTAACCTCATTTAGTTTTATGTTTCGCACATTTATTATACTACAACGACACAACTATTTGTTTCACCAAAGACAGCTGAGTCACATAGTTAACCAGTATCAATTCGATTAGACATACGACAAAGAACTTTTTAACTGAGTAAAAACTAGTTATCAAATGGCGCCGATGCCGGCTCTTTTCGTAAAAATTAACGGTTTTCTGTGAGAGACGCGTTGCTTTTTGGGATCCGTTCATTCGTGAGCGTTATTTTCTTGCTTAAAAATTTCAAAAAATCAAAAAAATTAAAAATTGTTAAAAATCCATAAAAATAAAAAAAATTCAAAAATCCAAAAAGATTTTATCTTTATTGTGTATATATATTCTCTTTGTGTTTGGTACTGTTTTCTTTTTCCTTTGTAGGTGTATGCGTACTAGATCTTCTAATTATCAAGAGCCCGAGACTCGTGAAGATTTAGTTATGGCAGGTGTGAACAACAACAATAATCCACCGCACCTCAAAAATAACAACAACATCCATGGTCACGAGCCTTCGCAATAAAATCAGAGGTTTCATGCAAGAACCTGATGAATCTCTCTTTGATGCTTGGGAAAGATATAATGTTTTGATTGATCGTTGCCCAAACCACAACATGCTCCCTGTGACCTTAATTGATACTTTCTACAACGGTTTGACTTTTCGTGATCGTGATACGATTAATGCAGCCACCGGTGGCACATTTATGAAAAGGAGACCCGAGGAGTGTAGAGAGCTTATTGAGAACATGACTACTCATCACAAAACTGGGATTCCTCCGCTTCTTCAAGGAACAACCCGAGAGTCAATGTTTCTTCTACTTCAGCAAACCCCGATATGACCGAATTCACCCGCATGATGGCAGACATGAACAAAAATATCTTGCTTCTCGCTACAAACCAACAACAAGTTAAAGCGGTAGCCAATCCTTGTGAGACATGCGGCGGTCCTTACTCATACACTGATTGTCCTTCTACTTATGGAAATCCGGAAAACGTGTATGCAGCTTATGGTAATTATTCACCGGAAAATTACCAAGCTCGACCTCAAGGGGATAGAAATTTGCTGAGTTACCAGTCAAACAACTACCTTTCCACCGGAAAATTATCATGCTAATGGTACTAAGTTTGTCACATACAATTAACCAAAGAGTTACCAATAGTAGTAATAAGTGTGACTGTATGCTTTGTTAAGTCAAGCAAAATGTATTTTGTGTGACTATATTCATCCAATAGTCACATGAATTGTATGTTTGTGTGACCTTTTATGACATGTAGTCACACAAATCATGCTAATGGCACTAAGTTTGTCACATTTATTTAACCTAAGATTTACCAATAGTATTAATAAGTGTGACTGTATGCTTTGTCAAGTCAAGCAAATTGTATTTTGTGTGACTATAAGCATCCAATAGTCACATAGAATTGTATGTTTGTGTGACTTTTTATGATATGTAGTCACACATTGGAATGTGAATAAGTGTGACTATGTTTCATCTTCTAGTAACCTTTCAGAATTCAATAAAAATAAATAACAAAATTAATAAGTGTGAAAACATTTATCCTTTTACCACTTATTTCCAATAATAACAAGACCAAAACGTGTGATTTATGTCGTAAAAGTCGGAATTATGCGTGGTTTGTATTTTTATTGTGTTTTAGGACCAAAATATGAAAAAGGAAGAAAACACGGGCTTTCACGAGCTTTTATCAAAGAAAACGGGAAAAGACGAAGTCAAAAGATCAAGAGTACAAAAAGAACGGAAGTCCAAGACCTATTCTGAAGATTTATCGAAGAAAAAGTCTAAAGACAAAAGTTTAATGAAGTCGAAGAACTTAAGTCTAATAGAAGAAGAAAATTAAAAGACAAGTTCAAATCCCGAGACGACATCGAGAAAAGACAAAGAATTAAAGTCGAGTCGAGAAGAAAAAGAAAGAAGAAAGCACCACACATGCCTCCCACTTCCCTATAAATACCCTCCTAATCACATTAGGAGGGTAGTTAGTTAGTCTTTAATTTTTAGTTTTTCATTTTTCACTTTTCTTTCTAGTTTTAGAGAGAGAAAGTCTTAAACTTTCTCTCACTAAGTTTCATCTTTTCTCTTAATCTTTCAAGATTAAACATTTTATTGCTTATTTTTCATTAATCAAGTTCAATTTAAGCTTTTAATCCTAAATCTCATTCTACACTTCTTGATTTACTTTACCTTTGATCCGATTTGCATACTTCATGCGTATGATTTAATGATTTCGTGATTGAAGGATTAATCTTCTTTGTTTCTACATAAGCTCCTACGTATAAGCTATAAGCTCGTAATGCTTATTGGCTTATTACAAGTTTTAGCTTATTGATTTTCGGATTTCATAAAGGTTTTAGGCATCTTAAAGTTCATTTCATTAAGTTGATAATCTTTTATGTTTTACAAGTTGTCAAATTCAAGCTTTTCGAGTTGTTTAAGTTTTGGATAAAATAGCTTATTGTAGCAGCTTATTGAGTTATACACTTGCCACCAATTTCAGATTCAGTTGCTGTCCATCGCAATACAAGGGATTTTGTACACATTCCGACGGGCCTTAGTGTTTTGATCGCAATAACCCATTAGGGTTTTACTTTGCGATCAGGTTGTCATTTCCCCTTTATTCCGATCAGGATTGCGATCGCACATTGTGATCGCACATTCCGACGGGATGAAGGTCTTTGCTAAGACGAAGTGCTGCCCATTTCTCGACAGCAACATTGCGATAGATGCACATTGCGATAGAAGTTTTTACAACATTTCGATCTGAATCATTGCGATCTAAAAACATTCCGATGGGTATTTTGTTGTTGCATTCCGATGGATATTAAGATTGATTATTCCGATGGCTAATTTTAGTGATATTCCGATGGTTGTAATTTTGGTGTTTTCCGATGGACATGAATTGCTTTATTCCGATTGACTAAGTTTCTAAGTTTTAAAGTTTTACAAAGTTTTAAGTTTTAAGTACTTTCCTAATTAATTTTTAGTTTAATTTTGTCAAAGCTTCTACTTTACTCATCGACATTTTCATACTTGCTCTTAAAATTAGATAACCAAACCAAACCATTCTCTTGATTCACCAAAAGACAATTGAGTCGCACTCTTAACCATTAGTCAATTCGGAAAGATCGGTTCAACGAACTTTCATACTAGGTGTTAAAAACCAAGTATTAAATGGCACCGCTGCCGGCTCTTTTTGTTACGATTAAAGGTTTTTAGTGAGAGACGCATTGAATTTTGGAATCCGTTCTTTGAACGTTATTTTCATTGCTTTAAAAAATTTCAAAAATCCTAAAAAATATAAAACTCTTCAAAAATTCAAAAACATTAAAAAATCATACAAAGCAATTCTTTTCTAAAGGTTTGCACCAAAAAGATTATATAGATATTCTCTGTGTATATTTTTCTTCTGCAGGTGTATGTGTACTAGATCTTCGAACTATTCTGAGCCCGAAACTCGTGAAGCTCTAGATATGGCTGGTGTTAATAACAACAATAACAACCCACCTCAACCCAATTTGAATAACAACAATAACAACAACAACCACAATGTTCTCCTACCTGATTTACGAACAATGGAGGAATTATGTCAACCCACCATGAACGGACGCGGAGGCCCGATTGCGCCAATGCACGTCACGGCTCAGGAGTTTTCGTTGAAACATCACATGATCCAACAAGTGCAAACTAACCCATTTCGTGGAATTCCGGATGATGATGCCAACAAACACCTCGACAAATTCATTACCATCACCCAAAGTATGAAGTGCCCCGGTGTTTCTATGGATGACCTTCGCCTCCAACTTTTTCCCCACTCGCTTTCTCACCATGCCGAAAAATTGTTTGACCGTCTTCCTAAGAGTTCTATTCATACGTGGAATGACATGACTCAACGCTTTTTGTCACGCTACTTTCCCCCATCCATGGTCACAAGCCTTCGTAACCAAATCAGTGGATTCATGCAAGACAATGATGAATCGCTCTTCGATGCTTGGGAACGATACAATGATTTGATCGACCGCTGTCCTAATCACAATATGCTCCCCGTCACTCTCATTGATACCTTCAACAATGTTCTCACTTTTCGTGATCGTGACACGATCAATGCCACCACCGGTGGTACTTTTGTGAGAAGGAGACCGGAGGAGTGTAGAGAGTTGATTGAAAACATGGCTACTCACCACAAGAATTGGGATTCATCCGCATCATCAAGATCTAACTCGAGAGTCAATGTTTCTTCTACTACTTCCAATTATGAGATGACTGAAATCTCTCGACAACTCGCTGAAATGAACAAGAATTTCATGGCCATGGCCACAAACCACTTTCAACAAGCTAAAGCCGTTGCTATTTCTTGTGACACATGTGGTGGTCCTCATTCTTACAATGATTGTCCTTCTACCCAAGGCAATTTTTCTGAAAACGTTAACGCAGCTTACGGTACTTATCCCACAGGAGGCTATCAAGCTCGACCTCAAGGAGACCGTAGCTTGCTAAGTTATCGTTCAAACAATTATCTTGCTCCACCAGGTTTCCCTCCTGCAAACCAAAACCAACAACAAAGCTATAACCGAAACAACCAATCCCAACCTCGTGCTAACAATCAATATCAATCCCAAAGAAACCCATACCCAACTCAAGGAAATTCTCAAGCTTACCAAGCTCCACCTCTCAATCAACCGATGGCAGTGAGTCCAGACGTCGAGACGTTCATGAAGACTAATCGGGAGCTGGTGACGAATCTTCAGAGTCAAGTCATCAACTTGAAGGGAGAAATGACGAAACAAGGGAACGATATTCTAGCCGAGCTAAGGAATGATATTGCCAAACAGAGCAATGAGATCCGTGCCGACCTCAGAGATTCTTTCAGCACTCAAGCTCTTAACATTCGTGATATGATTGGTTCGCTCATCCAAGGTAATCAACCCTCTTCTTCGGTTACTCTTCCGAGTAATACCGTTGTGAAACCAAGAGGGGAGATGAAAGCAATCGCCACTCGTAGTGGAAAAGGTTATATGGAACCCGAGCTTCCTACACCTCCAACCGTGATTGTGAACAAGGAAAACGAGCAACTTTCCTCACCTCCTTCACCTTCTATCCCCATTTCCCCACCACCCGTGGTTGTGAGTGATCCTATTTCCCTAAAGCCTTCTTTTTTGTCCAATATACCTTATCCTTCAAGGTTGAGGAAAGAGAAGCAAAAGAGCAAGGATGATATTCAGGTTTCAAACTTTCTAAAAATGTTTAAACAATTGAATTTTAACATCTCCTTTGCCGAGGCTCTCGCTCACATGCCCAAATACGCTAAGATGTTTAAAGATCTTTTAAGTGATAAGGAAAAGCTTCCTGACACTACTCAGACCCAACTTAATGAGAACTGCTCCGCAGTGCTCTTAAGGAAATTTCCCACCAAACTTGGTGATCCGGGTCGCTTCTTGATTCCTTGCAACTTCCCGGGAGTAGAGAATTGCATGGCCCTAGCCGATCTAGGTGCCAGTATAAACTTAATGCCTTTAAGTGTTTGGAAGCAATTGTCTCTCCCCGAGCTAGTCCCCACCAAAATGACTTTGGAATTAGCTAACCGTACGGTTGCTTATCCAGTGGGGATAGCCGAAGATGTCTTTGTTGGCGTCGAAAAATTCACCTTCCCGGCGGATTTTGTTGTCGTTGACTACGAGATGGACCCCCGTGTTCCATTAATCGTTGGACGTCCATTCCTGAGGACCGGTCGCACTCTCATTGATGTAGCCGCTGGCGAAATAATCATAAGAGTTGGTGACGATAAAATTGTCTTCAACATGGGTAAGATTTCTAAGCAACCTTATTCGTATGAGAGTGTTAATGCTATTGATGTTCTCGATGAGGCTTGTGCAGAACATTTTCATGATGCTTGCAAAAGTACTCTCTCTTCTCTACCCAATGTTGAGACCGTTGCCTCAATTGCTCCGGCATTGACTCCTTTTGGAGAAAGTGACTTGGATGATTTAGAAGCTAGTTTGGGTCCTCTCGATATTAAGTATGATAATTCGTCCACCGATTGGGATGAAGATATTCGTACTATTGAAAGACTTCTCAATGAGGACCCGTTTTCTCCTCCTTCTCCTAAAGAGGTGACTAATGATGATCCATCGTTAGTTTCACCATCTATTGAGGATCCTCCCACTCTTGAGCTTAAGGACCTACCTCCTAATCTTGAGTACGTTTTCCTAGAAGACGACGCGAAGTTATCGGTCATCATCGCGAAGGACCTGCAAGAAGAAGAAAAAGCCCGACTCATCGCCGTGTTGAAGAAGCATAAAAGAGCTATCGCTCGGAAAATCTCCGACATCCGTGGAATTGATCCTCACTTTTGCACACATAAAATTCTCATGGAGGACGACTTTAAGCCCACAATTCAAAGCCAACGAAGGGTGAATCCTAAAATCCATGAAGTCATCAAAAAAGAGGTTATCAAACTTCTTGATGCGGGTATGATTTACCCTATTTCGGATTCACCATGGGTTAGTCCAGTCCATTGTGTGCCTAAGAAAGGCGGCATCACCGTTGTGCCCAATGCAAACAACGAGTTGATTCCTACCCGTCTCGTTACTGGGTGGAGAGTTTGTATAGACTACCGCAAACTCAATGATGCCACGAGAAAGGATCATTTCCCTCTACCTTTTATGGACCAAATGCTTGAACGTTTAGCGAGTAATGAATATTACTGCTTTCTTGATGGTTTCTCGGGTTATTTCCAAATACCCATCGATCCCCAAGATCAAGAGAAGACAACATTCACTTGTCCCTATGGCACATTTGCTTATAAAAGAATGCCTTTTGGCTTATGCAATGCCCCCGGGACTTTCCAAAGGTGCATGTTAGCTATCTTCCATGACATGGTTGAGCAAGCCATGGAAGTCTTCATGGATGATTTCTCGGTCTTCGGGGATTCCTTCTCTTCTTGCCTTGCCAATTTGGAACGTATGCTTAAGCGGTGCGAAGACACTCGCCTTGTTCTGAATTGGGAAAAATGCCATTTTATGGTAAAAGAAGGCATTGTGCTAGGACACAAAATCTCTAAAGCCGGTCTTGAAGTCGACCGTGCTAAAGTAGATGTCATAGCCAAATTACCTCCACCTTCAACCGTGAAGGGTGTGAGAAGTTTTCTTGGTCATGCAGGCTTCTATCGTCGATTCATTCAGGATTTCTCTAAAATCGATCGCCCGATGACCCACCTCTTGGAAAAAGATACTCCTTTTATCTTTTCTAAAGAGTGTCTCGATGCCTTCAATCTTCTTAAGGATAAGCTAACTAAGGCACCGGTCTTGGTTACCCCTAATTGGGAGCTGCCTTTTGAATTGATGTGCGCTGCTAGCGACTTTGCTATTGGTGCGGTTTTGGGCCAACGAGTGAATAAACACTTCCAACCCATCCACTATGCTAGCAAAACTATGAAGGGGGCTCAATTGCATTATACGACAACCGAAAAAGAGCTTTTAGCTGTTGTCTATGCTTTTGAGAAATTTCGCCCCTATCTTGTTTTATCCCCCACCATCGTATACGCGGACCATTCCGCGTTGAAGTACTTGATGACTAAGCATGATTCTAAGCCAAGACTTCTTCGCTGGGTTTTACTCCTTCAAGAATTCAACATTGAAATTCGTGACAAGAAGGGTGCTGAGAACCTAGCCGCGGATCATCTGAGTCGACTTGAGGATCCATATCAAGGGGATCATCCGAACAAAGAGATCAATGACTCTTTCCCCCTTGAGACCTTAATGTCTATAAATCTCAACGAGCTCAACGAACTAAGGAATGAAGCTTATGAGAACTCGCTGATCTACAAGGAGAAGACGAAAATCATTCATGACGCAAAAATCAAGAACCGAGAGTTCCATGTTGGTGATCAAGTCTTACTTTTTAACTCTCGGTTGAAGATCTTCTCTGGCAAGTTGAAGAGCCGCTGGTCTGGTCCATTCACCATCGCCAAAGTCTTTCCTTATGGGACCATTGAGCTTTCACAGCCGAATGGTCCCAATTTCAAGGTGAATGGCCAGCGTTTGAAGCTGTACTTTGGTGAGGACATCTCTCACGAGATGATTCCATCCCTCACCATGTTCCCCATGAACTAAATTTGGGTCGAGTCAGGCTCGTGACTCGGTGAACAAAAACAAGCGCTTCTCGGGAGGCAACCCGTGATCTATCCTTTACTGCTTTCATAATAAGTGTAGGGGGGAGCCCCGTATGTGTTTGTTGTCTTGTTTCTTGTGTTGTGCAGGGATTAAAGCTTCAAAGATCCACCTTGATGACTTTTGACGAACCGTGATACCGTGTTCACATTGACATCACCATAGTTGTCCTTTCCTTAGCAAGATTTAAACAAAGTGCACAATGTCATAAGTGTAGGGGAGTTTACTCCCACATGCTTAAACATTGAGGACAATGTTTATCTCAAGTGTAGGGGGACTTCTATCGAAGTAAGTGGTCTTTTCCATGAATTTGCCCTCATTTTAACCGAAAAATTTGATTTTTCGACATTTTTCAAAATTTTTAATCTATTTTGGCCTAGTTGTATAGTTGCATTTTCCTTTATTATGTTTATTTTCTTTCCTTGCTAGAATAGATTTTCAATAAAGTGGTTTTAAATTTTTCTTAGTCGTGAACATTTTGACTCAACCCGATTTTACTTATCTAAGTTTACTCTAGCTAGTATCCTTAACGTGTTTAAGTCAAGTTTTGCTAGGCTTTTATATAGGGAGCTATAAAACGCGAAAGTCTTAACTCTCACGAGTTAAGAACAAGAACTTTTTGCAAGTTCCTATAATTGATCCTAGAGAGTCGTTTATCAAGGGAACTTTAAAATGCGATTTCTAAAACTTGAAAAAGTCTAAGAATTTGCAAGATCCTATAGGCGACTCGAAAACCCAAAACTTTGATTTAATAGGCTAAGCATCCACGAGTCTCATTCCTTGAGATTTTGAACTGTGGAGGACGAGAGATGGTAGAGTTAATTATAAGTTCGGTATTCTTTCGTGAATTTATGTGAGTTAATTATAAGCCTATTCTCCCTTCGCTTGTTAATAAATTTATCTGCAATAAATAAGGTTGTACGATTTAAAAGGTTACTTAGCTTCTAGCCCCAGATCGTTTAAAAGTTGCTCGGTACGGATTAGAGTTCATAGCCAAGGCATAACTTATTTATGCGGGATGTGAAGATTGGCGAGTCTGAAAAGGCCCTAACAAGGCATGAGGGCTATATTTTGTTGCTAAAGATCCAAAAGTGATGTGAAGAATCATTTATCGAAAATCTATATGAAGGATCGAGACACACGACGAAAAGCAAGTACTCCCAAAAGATCATGGAGAAGTCTATCCAAAAAGACCCTAACAAGGTATGAGGATAAATAGATCCAAGTCCTAAAAGGAGGCGTATCGTTGTATATCAAAGTCCAAAATAAAGATTGGAGAAAAATGAATAAGTCGTGCTCCAAAGATGAAGAATCTCTCAAAACTTTAAGTGAAGAAATTCCTAGTATGAAGAGAAGACCATAATTTCAAGAACGTCTCTCAAAGATTTGAAGTATGAAGTCGCTGCCAAAAATCGGTCCGAGAAAGGTCAAAAATCGTGAAGCAAGTTATGCCAGGATATGAACTTTATGAGGTCCCGAGAAGCAGTTTTAAAAGATTTGGTCCTTTAGCTAACTATTGATTAAATCGTGCACTTTATTTTCGGCCTAAATAAATATCGAAATAAGTCAAACAATGCATCCTCGTGATCATTCAAGACAAGAATAAAATATAAGAGATACACCTAGGAATAAGGGAGTCTAAGTGAATAATTGGCCCACATGAGTTCGTGTTAGTTTGCTAACTTATAATAACAGTGATCTCGTTTTTAAGCTTGGTATGGGGAACGTGAAACTTGAGGATGAAAAATGTTCATGGCTGCCAAAACCAATGTAAGTGTTTGATTTCTTTACTTGTTCTATCTTTTTATGTTTAGTATTTAATAACGGCCAAGGTGGGTTATTTATGATGGAAAATGTAAACCGTGCTTTAAAATTAATGCATTGCATGAGGGCATTGCAATGGTCAAGTGTAGGGGATTTAATAAGTGTGAAAACACTTATCCTTTTACCACTTATTTCCAATAATAACAAGACCAAAACGTGTGATTTATGTCGTAAAAGTCGGAATTATGCGTGGTTTGTGTTTTTATTGTGTTTTAGGACCAAAATATGAAAAAGGAAGACAACACGGGCTTTCACGGGCTTTTATCGAAGAAAACGGGAAAAGACGAAGTCAAAAGATCAAGAGTACAAAAAGAACGGAAGTCCAAGACCTATTCTGAAGATTTATCGAAGAAAAAGTCTAAAGACGAAAGTTTAATGAAGTCGAAGAACTTAAGTCTAGTAGAAGAAGAAAATTAAAAAACAAGTTCAAATCCCGAGACGACATTGAGAAAAGACAAAGAATTAAAGTCGAGACGAGAAGAAAAAGAAAGAAGAAAGCACCACACATGCCTCCCACTTCCCTATAAATACCCTCCTAATCATATTAGGAGGGTAGTTAGTTAGTCTTTAATTTTTAGTTTTTCATTTTTCACTTTTCTTTCTAGTTTTAGAGAGAGAAAGTCTTAAACTTTCTCTCACTAAGTTTCATCTTTTCTCTTAATCTTTCAAGATTAAACATTTGTATTGCTTATTTTTCATTAATCAAGTTCATTTTAAGCTTTTAATCCTAAATCTCATTCTACACTTCTTGACTTACTTTACCTTTGATCCGATTTGCATACTTCATGCGTATGATTTAATGATTTCGTGATTGAAGGATTAATCTTCTTTGTTCCTACATAAGCTCCTACGTATAAGCTATAAGCTCGTAATGCTTATTGGCTTATTACAAGTTTTAGCTTATTGATTTTCGGATTTCATAAAGGTTTTAGGCATCTTAAAGTTCATTTCATTAAGTTGATAATCTTTTATGTTTTACAAGTTGTCAAATTCAAGCTTTTCGAGTTGTTTAAGTTTTGGATAAAATAGCTTATTGTAGCAGCTTATTGAGTTATACACTTGCCACCAATTTCGGATTCAGTTGCTGTCCATCGCAATACAAGGGATTTTGTACACATTCCGACGGGCCTTAGTGTTTTGATCGCAATAACCAATTAGGGTTTTGCTTTGCGATCAGGTTGTCATTTCCCCTTATTCTGATCAGGATTGCGATCGCACATTGCGATCGCACATTCCGAGGGGATCAAGGTCTTTGCTAAGACGAAGTGCTGCCCATTCTCGACAGCAACATTGCGATAGATGCACATTGCGATAGAAGTTTTTACAACATTCCGATCTGAATCATTGCGATCTAAAAACATTCCGATGTGTATTTTGTTGTTGCATTCCGATGGATATTAAGATTGATTATTCCGATGGCTAATTTTAGTGATATTCCGATGGTTGTAATTTTGGTGTATTCCAATGGACATTTATTGCTTTATTCTGATTGACTAAGTTTCTAAGTTTTAAAGTTTTACAAAGTTTTAAGTTTTAAGTACTTTCCTAATTAATTTTTAGTTTAATTTTGTCAAAGCTTCTACTTTACTCATCGACATTTTCATACTTGCTCTTAAAATTAGATAACCAAACCAAACCATTCTCTTGATTCACCAAAAGACAATTGAGTCGCACTCTTAACCATTAGTCAATTCGGAAAGATCGGTTCAACGAACTTTCATACTAGGTGTTAAAAACCAAGTATTAAAAATTCTGGAAATCAAATTTCAATTGCATTAATATATAAAATTGAATGTACATAATCAAATCAACAAATGTAATGTCGTATTATTCTCAAGTAACATAATTTTCACATAGAATCACATTTGTAAAGACTTTGAATCACCGTATTGTAAAGTCTTTTGAGCCTTTTTATTCCTAGCTTGTTTCTGCATATGAGTAATAGTCGTAAATGTACTGCCTGCTGGAACATTCATCGAGCGCTTAGATCGTATCTTTGGTGCACTTTCAACAACAGCTTTCATGGTATTTGGTGGTGTTGTTTCCTGTATGGAAACAAAAGTCGTGTATTAAACATTGAACTAAATATGAAAAGCTATGTATATGTAGGATGATAAATCAAGTGTATGTACCTCTTCCAAAAAATAACCTTTTCATTTGGCCATGCCACGAAACTACCTTTTACATCCTTAACAGTTTTTAAACCATTATTTCCGTCATTAGGTATGAATGCTGCATCCACTATGGATTCATCAACTGAAACTTTGTAGCAATTTTTTGGTAGTGGTTGGTTATGAATCATTACATTGTCTCCATCCTTAGACTTGTATACCCTACCGTTACCAATGATAATTGTCCTAGATATGTTTCACAGTTTGCACTTAAATGTTTGAAGAAAAAATGTTTACATGCGTTAATGAGAAATAAACTAAACAAGTAATTATATGAAAAATGATGAAATACTTACATCTGGTAGTGATGATGGAGACTGATTTACTTTTGATTTGGAAGGTGTACGCTTCTTTCATAATGATGCAATAGGTACGTCTTGTTGTGTCGAGGGAGACATATTTTGTTGTCATCCGGAAGCTGGATAAATATCTTCTTGAGATTGGGAATTTTGAAGTGGAGACTTCTTTTCCAACGATCTAGTTTTATTTTTTGCTAACCTAGTTCTAGTAGGTAGCTGCATATATACATAACACAGTAAATAAGTCATGTATAGTACAATTTAGAAACCAAACATGGTTTTTTTATAACTTACCTTCTTCGCAGTTGTAGTTGCAGCTGTAGTTACAGTGTCCAAATCCTTGTTCGAAGTTGAAGTTGTCTTAGACATTGGAAATAACACACCCTTCTGAAGTCCACAACCACTGATCGACGTCCTTTGGTCTTCACTAGGTATTTTTTTAATGTATTATGTTCTAGTTGTAATACCTGCAATATATAAGTATGTTAATTGTTAATGGTATTACAGACTGAAAATCATCAAATCAAAATTAGAAAACTAGTCTTACATTTGACTGACTTGGCATTAACTCGGCTATATTAACCCCTTGTGAAGACATAACTTTCAATATTTCTTCAATAGTTTACTGTGTTAGTGAAATCTTGGTGTTTAATTCAGCGACTGTATTCTCTTTTTCTTTACACGCCTGTCTCACCTTTTCAAGTTCATTTTCAAGCAACGCAATCCTTACATCAGTTCCTTGCTTCCTTCTAGGTAGATCAAAGAACTTCCTGCACGTAACTCTGCCTCCCACTCCTCGTGCATACCCTCCCTTTTCCTTTCCTAATACATGTGATAATGAATCTGAGCCACTATCAACCGTCAAGGTTCCATATCTGATATGTTCCTTTGCTTCCAGCTGCACACAAAAAATGGTAAATAATTTATTATACGAATATAAACATTATATAAAAAAGTTTACAATTACACTTACAATCTTAGTGCCAACTTTGATTGTTTCATCATCTGTCTCTTTTCCTTCTTTTTAACCCTTCCATTAAACCATAATACACCACGGGGGGTTCTTGATTTGGTGTAATTTCTTTTTTATGATCTTCCAAACATCAAATACATACAGATGAAAAGTTAAACCAACATGGACAATAGTGTTAGTATATTACACCAATATAACCTTACCATTTGCTCTTTTATATATACCTAACCACCATGTCCTATTGTATGCTGATAAAGAGTCTTGGAACACGCCAATTTATTAGCAGCTGATTTCACCTAACAAAAATGATTACTGGATGAGAAGTTGCTAGTACGTAACAGACTGTGTTTGTCATACGGAGTTTCCAAAAAATGCATACATACGGTGTTTATAAATGTAAAACGAAATAGAAATTAACAACCTTAAATTCTTCTGTCACCGTGTGGTTTACAAAAGCAACCCAGTGTTCGGTATTGACGATTGCTTTGTAATTCTTTGGAACTACATTTGGTTTTTCAGGATTATCTAGGTTGGGAACTATGTGCTTTGCTGTCAATTTTGCTTCTGAAATTTCTTAGCAGTTCACTTAGCTTATTCATAACCAACTTTTTATAGGACACATCAAATTCAAAGTATTGTTGCACATATTAACATAATTTTAAAGTAAATGTAGGAATACGACTAATAGTTGGGTAAATAATTTTGTATTTGTACTGTGGTTTCAGTCCAAAGTTTTTCTCTTGCTTCCTCATTCACATCTTTCCACGATTGAATCTTCAATCCTATCTGCTCCCGAACCGTGTCTCCTAAAAAATATAAAAACAATGATATGTTTGGCCCTGATATTCTATTTAGTGCATTAAAGTTCACATTTATCTTCATGACATATGGTTTTCCATATTTTATCAGAAACTTGGCTAACCTAGTTATACCCCTCTTATTAACAACCTTCTGTTTACTGATGTCTTCATCCTCATCCGATTGATCACCATAATCCCCTGATTCATAACCTCCTTCATTATCGTGATTTACATCATCATCATTATTAACCAAATAATCATCATCATTAACAATATAATCTTGATCATTGTTTTCAGTGTTCATGATTATTGAAATGTGTACAAGAACAATAAGTAGAAATGGTAGAAACTAGTGAAAAAGTAATTTAGATGGAGATGGAGTTAGAAAATTATGGTATATTTTGTGATTTTGGAGAAAAATCAGGATTTGAGATGAAGATGGAATTAGAATATTATGGTAACTGCATATGCATTAACTTAGCATGGACATTCAAAATTGTCGTGAAAAATTTGGCTCCAAATACAAAAATTAAACAACCAAGTATCCATCACACTCAAAAAGAGTGACCGTAGGCATACAGTCACACGCGGTTTTTTTTGTCTTTGTGACCAAAGGTCCCGCGACCGTAGGTATTCTACGGTCACGATCTGATCTTTGTGACGATAACCAGCAAAAAAATGTGACCAATAATCGAAAATGCGTGATGAACTAGGTACAATATTTGGTGTTTTGGTGAATATGTGTGACAGTAAACACTCTAAAGTTACACGAGTTTTGTTTAAGAGTGACTATTGTTTATAAATTTGTCACATGAATATACAATATGTGTGACATTTACTATGTGATTCGTGTATTTTGTGTGACTATATGCATCAAATAATCACATTAAGGTTATGTTTGTGTGCCCTTTTATGACATGTAGTCACACAAATTATGCTAATGGCTCTGAGTTTGTCACATATAATTAACCAAAGAGTTACCAATAGTACTAATAAGTGTGACTGTATGTTTTGTCAAGTCAAGCCAATTGTATTTTGTGTGACTATATGCATCTAATAGTCACATGAATTGTATTTTTCTGTTACCTTTTATGACATGTAGTCATACAAATCATGCTAATGGTACTGAGTTTGTCTCATACAGTTAACCAAAGAGTTACCAATAGTAGTAATAAGTGTGACTGTATGCTTTGTCAAGTCAAGCCAATTGTATTTTGTGTAACTATATGCATCCAATAGTCACATGAATTGTATGTTTGTGTTACCTTTTATGACATGTAGTCACACAAATTATGCAAATTGTACTGAGTTTGTCACATACAATTAACCAAAGAGTTACCAATAGTAGAAATAAGTGTGGCTGTATGCTATTTGAAATCAAGCAAATTGTATTTTTTGTGACTATATGCATCAAATAGTCAAAACGAAGGGTATGTTTGTGTGACCGTTTATGACATGTAGTCACACAAATTATGATAATGGCTCTGAGTTTGTCACATACAATTAACCAAAGAGTTACCAATAGTAGTAATAAGTGTTGCTTTGTCAAGTCAATCCAATTGTAATTTATGTGACTATATGCATCTAATAGTCACATGAATTGTATGTTTGTGTTACCTTTTATGACATGTAGTCACACAAATCATGCTAATGGTACTGAGTTTGTCACATACAATTAACCAAAGAGTTACCAATAGTAGTAATAAGTGTGACTGTATGATTTGTCAAGTCAAGAAAAATGTATTTTGTGTGACTATATTCATCCAATAGTCACATGAATTGTATGTTTGTGTGACCTTTTATGACATGTAGTCACACAAATCATGCTAATGGCACTATGTTTGTCACATATAATTAACCTAAGATTTACCAATAGTAGTAATAAGTGTGACTGTATGCTTTGTCAAGTCAAGCAAATTGTATTTTGTGTGACTATATGCATCCAATAGTCACATAGAATTGTATGTTGGTGTGACTTTTTATGATATGTAGTCACACATTGGAATGTGAATAAGTGTGACTATGTTTCATCTTCTAGTAACCTTTCAGAATTCAATAAAAACAAATAACAAAATTATGGAAATCAAATTTCAATTGCATTAATATATAAAATTGAATGTGCATAATCAAATCAACAAATGTAATGTCGTATTATTCTCAAGTAACATACTTTTCACATAGAATCACATTTGTAAAGACTTTGAATCACCGTATTGTAAAGTCTTTTGAGCCTTGTTATTCCTAGCTTGTTTCTGCATATGAGTAATAGTCGTAAATGTACTGCCTGCTGGAACATTCATCGAGCGCTTAGATCGTATCTTTGGTGCACTTTCAACAACAGCTTTCATGGTATTTGGTGGTGTTGTTTCCTGTATGGAAACAAAAGCCGTGTATTAAACATTGAACTAAATATGAAAAGCTATGTATATGTAGGATGATAAATCAAGTGTATGTACCTCTTCCAAAAAAATAACCTTTTCCTTTGGCCATGCCACGAAACTACCTTTTACATCCTTAACAATTTTTAAACCATTATTTCCGTCATTAGGTATGAATGTTACATCCACAATGGATTCATCAACTGAAACTTTGTAGCAATTTTTTGGTAGTGGTTGGTTATGAATCATTACATTGTCTCCATCCTTAGACTTGTATACCCTACCGTTACCAATGATATTTGTCCTAGATATGTTCCACAGTGTGCACTTAAATGTTTGAAGAAAAAATGTTTACATGCGTTAATGAGAAATAAACTAAACAAATAATTATATGAAAAATGATGAAATTCTTACATCTGGTAGTGATGATGGAGACTGATTTACTTTTGATTTAGAAGGTGTACGCTTCTTTCGTAATGATGCAATAGGCACGTCTTGTTGTGTCGAGGGAGACAGATTTTGTTGTGATCCGGAAGCTGGATAAATATCTTCTTGAGATTGGGAATTTTGAAGTGGAGACTTCTTTTCCAACGATCTAGTTTTATTTTTTGCTAACCTAGTTCTAGTAGGTACCTACATATATACATAACACAGTAAATAAGTCCTGTATAGTACAATTTAGAAACCAAACATGGTTTTTTATAACTTACCTTCTTCGCAGTTGCAGTTGCAGCTGTAGTTACAGTGTCCAAATCCTTGTTCGAAGTTGAAGTTGTCTTAGACATTGGAAATAACACACCCTTCTGAAGTCCACAACCACTGATCGACGTCCTTTGCTCTTCACTAGGTATTTTGTTTAATGTATTATGTTCTAGTTGTAATACCTGCAATATATAAGTATGTTAATTGTTAATGGTATTACAGACTGAAAATCATCAAATCAAAATTAGAAAACTAGTCTTACATTTGACTGACTTGGCATTAACTCGGCTATATTAACCCCTTGTGAAGACATAACTTTCAACATTTTTTCAATAGTTTACTGTGTTTGTGAAATCTTGGTGTTTAATTCAGCGACTGTATTCTCTTTTTCTTTACGCGCCTGTCTCTCTTCTCAAGTTCATTTTCAAGCAACGCAATCCTTACATCAGTTCCTTGTTTCCTTCTAGGTAGATCAAAGAAATTCCTGCACGTAACTCTGCCTCCCACTCCTCGTGCATACCCTCCCTTTTCCTTTCCTAATACATGTGATAATAAATCTGAGCCACTATCAACCGTCAAGGTTCCATCTCTGATTTGTTCTCTACTTCCAGCTGCACACAAAAAATGGTAAATAATTTATTATACGAATATAAACATTATATAAAAAAATTTGCAATAACACTTACAACCTTAGTGCCAACTTTGATTGTTTCATCATCTGTCTCTTTTCCTTCTTCTTAACCCTTCCATTAAACCATAATACACCACGGGGGGTTCTTGATCTGGTGTAATTTCTTTTTTATGATCTTCCAAACATCAAATACATACAGATGAAAAGTTAAACCAACATGGACAATAGTGTTAGGATATTATACCAATATAACCTTACCATTTGCTCTTTTATATATACATAACCAGCGTGTCCCATTGCATGCTGATAAAGAGACTTGGAACACGCCAATTTATTAGCAGCTGATTTCACCTAAAAAAATGATTACTGGATGAGAAGTTGCTAGTACGTAACAGAATGTGTTTGTCATACGGAGTTTCCAAACAATGCATACATACGGTGTTTATAAATGTAAAACGAAATAGAAATTAACAACCTTAAATTCTTCTGTCGCCGTGTAGTTTACAAAAGCAACCCAGTGTTCGGTATTGACGATTGCTTTGTAATTCTTTTGAACTACATTTGGTTTTTCAGGATTATCTAGGTTGGGAACTATGTGCTTTGCTGTCAATTTTGCTTCTGAAATTTCTTAGCAGTTCACTTAGCTTTTTCATAACCAACTTTTTATAGGACACATCAAATTCAAAGTATTGTTGCACATATTAACATAATGTTAAAGTAAATGTAGGAATACGACTAATAGTTGGGTAAAAAATTTTGTATTTGTACCGTGGTTTCAGTCCAAAGTTTATCTCTTGCTTACTCCTTCACATCTTTCCACGATTGAATCTTCAATCCTATCTGCTCCCGAACCATGTCTCTTAAAAAATATATAAACAATGATCTGTTTGGCCCTGATATTCTATACAGTGCATCAAAGTTCACATTTATCTTCATGACATCTGGTTTTCCATATTTTATCCAAAACTTGGCTAACCTAGTCATACCCCTCTTATTAACAACCTTCTGTTTACTGATGTCTTCATCCTCATCCGATTGATCACCATAATCCCCTGATTCATAACCTCCTTCATTATCGTGATTTACATCATCATCATTATTAACCAAATAATCATCATCATTAACAATATAATCTTGATCATTGTTTTCAGTGTTCATGATTATTGACATGTGTACAAGAACAATAAGTGGAAATGGTATGAAACTAGTGAAAAAGTAATTTAGATGGAGATGGAGTTAGAAAATTATGGTATATTTTGTGATTTTGGAGAAAAATTAGGATTTGAGATGGAGATGGAATTAGAATATTATGGTAACTGCATATGCATTAACTTAGCATGGACATTCAAAATTGTCGTGAAAAATTTGGCTCCAAATACAAAAATTAAACAACCAAGTATCCGTCACACTCAAAAAGAGTGACCGTAGGCATAGAGTCACACGCGGTTTTTTTGTCTTTGTGACTAAAGGTCCCGCGACCATAGGTACTCTACGGTCACGATCTGATATTTGTGACGATAACCAGCAAAAAAATGTGACCAATAATCGAAAATGCGTGATGAACTAGGTACAATATTTGGTGTTTTAGTGAATATGTGTGACGGTAAACACTCTAAAGTTACACGAGTTTTGTTTAAGAGTGACTATTGTTTATAAGTTTGTCACATGAATATACAATATGTGTGACATTTACTATGTAATTCATGTATTTTGTGTGACTATATGCATCAAATAATCACATGAAGGGTATGTTTGTGTGACCTTTTATGACATGTAGTCACACAAATTATGCTAATAGCTCTGAGTTTGTCATATACAATTAACCAAAGAGTTACCAATAGTACTAATAAGTGTGACTGTATGATTTGTCAAGTCAAGCCAATTGTATTTTGTATGACTATATGCATCTAATAGTCACATGAATTGTATGTTTGTGTTACCTTTTATGACATGTAGTCACACAAATCATGCTAATGGTACTGAGTTTGTCACATACAATTAACCAAAGAGTTACCAATAGTAGTAATAAGTGTGACTGTATGCTTTGTCAAGTCAAGCCAATTGTATTTTATTTGACTATATGCATCCAATAGTCACATGAATTGTATGTTTGTGTTATCTTTTATGACATGTAGTCACACAAATTATGCTAATGGTACTGAGTTTGTCACATTCAATTAACCAAATAGTTACCAATAGTAGAAATAAGTGTGGCTGTATGTTATGTCAAATCAAGCAAATTGTATTTGTGTGACTATATGCATCAAATAGTCAAATGAAGGGTATGTTTGTGTGACCTTTTATGACATGTAGTCACACAAATTATGATAATGGCTCTGAGTTTGTCACATACAATTAACCAAAGAGTTACCAATAGTAGTAATAAGTGTTGCTTTGTTAAGTCAAGCCAATTGTAATTTGTGTGACTATATGCATCTAATAGTCACATGAATTGTATGTTTGTGTTACCTTTTATGACATGTAGACACACAAATCATGCTAATGGTACTAAGTTTGTCACATACAATTAACCAAAGAGTTAATAGTAGCAATAAGTGTGTCTGTATGCTTTGTCAAGTCAAGCAAAATGTATTTTGTGTGACTATATTCATCCAATAGTCACATAAATTGTATGTTTGTGTGACCTTTTATGACATGTAGTCATAAAAATCATGCTAATGGCACTAAGTTTGTCACATATAATTAACCTAAGATTTACCAATAGTAGTAATAAGTGTGACTGTATGCTTTGTCAAGTCAAGCAAATTGTATTTTGTGTGACTATATGCATCTAATAGTCACATAGAATTGTATGTTTGTGTGACTTTTTATGATATGTAGTCACACATTGGAATGTGAATAAGTGTGACTATGCTTCATCTTCTAGTAACCTTTCAGAATTCAATAAAAACAAATAACAAAATTCTGGAAATCAAATTTCAATTGCATTAATATATAAAATTGAATGTACATAATCAAATCAACAAATGTAATGTCGTATTATTCTGAAGTAACATACTTTTCACATAGAATCACATTTGTTAAGACTTTGAATCACCGTATTGTAAAGTCTTTTGAGCCTTGTTATTCCTAGCTTGTTTCTGCATATGAGTAATAGTCGTAAATGTACTGCCTGCTGGAACATTCATCGAGCGCTTAGATCGTATCTTTGGTGCACTTTCAACAACAGCTTTCATGGTATTTGGTGGTGTTGTTTCCTGTATGGAAACAAAAGCCGTGTATTAAACATTGAACTAAATATGAAGAGTTATGTATATGTAGGATGATAAATCAAGTGTATGCACCTCTTCCAAAAAAATAACCTTTTCCTTTGGCCATGCCACAAAACTACCTTTTACATCCTTAAAAGTTTTTAAACCATTATTTCCGTCATTAGGTATGAATGATGCATCTACTATGGATTCATCAACTGAAACATTGTGGCAATTTTTTGGTAGTGGTTGGTTATGAATCATTACATTGTCTCCATCCTTAGACTTGTATACCCTACCATTACCAATGATAATTGTCCTAGATATGTTCCACAGTTTGCACTTAAATGTTTGAAGAAAAAATGTTTACATGCGTTAATGAGAAATAAACTAAACAAGCTATTATATGAAAAATGATGAAATACTTACATCTGGTAGTGATGATGGAGACTGATTTACTTTTGATTTAGAAGGTGTACGCTTCTTTCGTAATGATGCAATAGGCACGTCTTGTTATGTCGAGGGAGGTAGATTTTGTTGTGATCCGGAAGCTGGATAAATATCTTCTTAAGATTGGGAATTTTAAAGTGGAGACTTCTTTTCCAACGATCTAGTTTTATTTTTTTCTAACCTAGTTCTAGTAGGTACCTGCATATATACATAACACAGTAAATAAGTCATGTATAGTACAATTTAGAAACCAAACATGGTTTTTTTATAACTTACCTTCTTTGCAGTTACAGTTGCAGTTGTAGTTATAGTGTCCAAATCTTTGTTCGAAGTTGAAGTTGTCTTAGACATTGGAAATAACACACCCTTCTGAAGTCCACAACCATTGATCAACGTCCTTTGGTCTTCACTAGGTATTTTGTTTAGTGTATTATGTTCTAGTTGTAATACCTGCAATATATAAGTATGTTAATTGTTAATGGTATTACAGACTGAAAATCATCAAATCAAAATAAGAAAACTAGTCTTACATTTGACTGACTTGGCATTAACTCGGCTATATTAACCCCTTGTGAAGACATAACTTTCAACATTTTTTCAATAGTTTACTGTGTTTGTGACATCTTGGTGTTTAATTCAGTGACTGTATTCTCTTTTTCTTTACGCGCTTGTCTCTCCTTCTCAAGTTCATTTTCAAGCAACGCAATCCTTACATCAGTTCCTTGTTTCCTTCTAGGTAGATCAAAGAACTTCCTGCACGTAAGTCTGCCTCCCACTCCTCGTGCATACCCGCCCTTTTCCTTTCATAATACATGTGATAATGAATCTGAGCCACTATCAACCGTCGAGGTTCCATCTCTGGTCTGTTCCTCTGCTTCCAGCTGCACACAAAAAATGGTAAATAATTTATTATATGAATATAAACATTATATAAAAAAATTTGCAATAACACTTACAATCTTAGTGCCAACTTTGATTGTTTCATCATCTGTCTCTTTTCCTTCTTTTCTAACCCTTCCATTAAACCATAATACACCACGGGGGGTTCTTGATCTGGTGTAATTTCCTTTTTATGATCTTCCAAACATCAAATAAATACAGATGAAAAGTTAAACCAACATGGACAACAGTGTTAGGATATTACACCAATATAACCTTACCATTTGTTCTTTTATATATACATAACCACCATGTCCCATTGTATGCTGATAAAGAGACTTGGGACACGCCAATTTATTAGTAGCTGATTTCACCTTACAAAAATGATTACTGGATGAGAAGTTGCTAGTACGTAACAGACTATGTTTGTCATACGTAGTTTCCAAACAATGCATACATACGGTGTTTATAAATGTAAAACGAAATAGAAATTAACAACCTTAAATTCTTCTGTCGCCGTGTGGTTTACAAAAGCAACCCGGTGTTTGGTATTGACGATTTCTTTGTAATTATTTGGAACTACATTTAGTTTTTCAGGATTATCTAGGTTGGGAACTATGTGCTTTGCTGTCAATTTTGCTTCTGAAATTTCTTAGCTGTTTACTTAGCTTATTCATAACCAACTTTTTATAGGACACATCAAATTCAAAGTATTGTTGCACATATTAACATAATGTTAAAGTAAATGTAGGAATACGACTAATAGTTGGGTAAAAAAATTTGTATTTGTACCGTGGTTTCAGTCCAAATTTTTTCTCTTGCTTCCTGCTTCACATCTTTCCACGATTGAATCTTCAATCCTATCTTCTCCCGAACCGTGTCTCCTAAAAAACTTATAAACACTGATCTGTTTGGCCCTGATATTCTATTCAGTGCATCAAAGTTCACATTTATCTTCATGACATCTGGTTTTCCATATTTTATCCGAAACATGGCTAACCTAGTTATACCCCTCTTATTAACAACCTTCTGTTTAGTGATGTCTTCATCCTCATCTGATTGATCACCATAATCCCCTGATTCATAACCTCATTCATTATCGTGATTTACATCATCATCATTATTAACCAGATAATCATCATCATTAACAATATAATCTTGATCATTGTTTTCAGTGTTCATGATTATTAACATGTGTACAAGAACAATAAGTGGAAATGGTATGAAACTAGTGAAAAAGTAATTTAGATGGAGATGGAGTTAGAAAATTATGGTATATTTTGTGATTTTGGAGAAAAATCAGGATTTGAGATGGAGATGAAATTAGAATATTATGGTAACTGCATATGCATTAACTTAGCATGGACATTCAAAATTGTCGTGAAAAATTTGGCTCCAAATACAAAAATTAAACAACCAAGTATCCGTCACACTCAAAAAGAGTGACCGTAGGCATACAGTCACACACGGTTTTTTTTTTGTCTTTGTGACCAAAGATCCCGCGACCGTAGGTACTCTACGGTCACGATCTGATCTTTGTGACGATAACCAGCAAAAAATGTGACCAATAATTGAAAATGTGTGATGAACTAGGTACAATATTTGGTGTTTTAGTGAATATGTGTGACGGTAAACACTCTAAAGTTACACGAGTTTTGTTTAAGAGTGATTAATGTTTATAAATTTGTCACATGAATATACAATATGTGTGACATTTACTATGTGATTCGTGTATTTTATGTGACTATATGCATCAAATAATCACATGAAGGGTATGTTTGTGTGACCTTTTATGACATGTAGTCACACAAATTATGCTAATGGCTCTGAGTTTGTCACATACAATTAACCAAAGAGTTACCAATAGTACTAATAAGTGTGTATGTATGCTTTGTCAAGTCAAGCCAATTGTATTTTGTATGACTATATGCATCTAATAGTCACATGAATTGTATGTTTGTGTTACCTTTTATGACATGTAGTCACACAAATCATGCTAATGGTCCTGAGTTTGTCACATACAATTAACCACAGAGGTACCAATAGTAGTAATAAGTGTGATTGTATGCTTTGTCAAGTCAAGCCAATTGTATTTTGTGTGACTATATGCATCCAATAGTCACATGAATTGTATGTTTGTGTTACCTTTTATGACATGTAGTCACACAAATTATGCTAATTGTACTGAGTTTGTCACATACAATTAACCAAAGAGTTACCAATAGTAGAAATAAGTGTGGCTCTATGCTATGTCAAATCAAGCAAATTGTATTTGTGTGACTATATGCATCAAATAGTCAAATGAAGGGTATGTTTGTGTGACCTTTTATGACATGTAGTCACACAAATTATGATAATGGCTCTGAGTTTGTCACATACAATTAATCAAAGAGTTACTAACAATAGTAATAAGTGTTGCTTTGTTAAGTCAAGCCAATTGTAATTTGTGTGACTATATGCATCTAATAGTCACATGAATTGTATGTTTGTGTTACCTTTTATGACATGTAGTCACAAAAATCATGCTAATGGTACTGAGTATGTCACATACAACTAACCAAAGAGTTACCAATAGTAGCAATAAGTGTGTCTGTATGATTTGTCAAGTCAAGCAAAATGTATTTTGTGTGACTATATTCATCCAATAGTCACATAAATTGTATGTTTGTGTGACGTTTTATGACATGTAGTCACAAAAATCATGCTAATGGCACTAAGTTTATCACATATAATTAACCTAAGATTTACCAATAGTAGTAATAAGTGTGACTGTATGCTTTGTCAAGTCAAGCAAATTGTATTTTTTGTGACTATATGCATCCAATAGTCACATAGAATTGTATGTTTGTGTGAATTTTTATGATATGTAGTCACACATTGGAATGTGAATAAGTGTGACTATGTTTCATCTTCTAATAACCTTTCAGAATTCAATAAAAACAAATAACAAAATTATGGAAATCAAATTTCAATTGCATTAATATATAAAATTGAATGTACATAATCAAATCAACAAATGTAATGTCGTATTATTCTGAAGTAACATACTTTTCACATAGAATCACATTTGTTAAGACATTGAATCACCGTATTGTAAAGTCTTTTGAGCCTTGTTATTCCTAGCTTGTTTCTGCATATGAGTAATAGTCGTAAATGTACTGCCTGCTGGAACATTCATCGAGCGCTTAGATCGTATCTTTGGTGCACATTCAACAATAGCTTTCATGGTATTTGGTGGTGTTGTTTCCTGTATGGAAACAAAATCCGTGTATTAAACATAGAACTAAATATGAAAAGCTATGTATATGTAGGATGATAAATCAAGTGTATGTACCTCTTCCAAAAAAATAACCTTTTCCTTTGGCCATGCCACGAAACTACCTTTTATATCCTTAACAAAAATTAAACCATTATTTCCGTCATTAGGTATGAATGTTGCATCCACTATGGATTCATCAACTGAAATTTTGTAGCAATTTTTTGGTAGTGGTTGGTTATGAATCATTACATTGTCTCCATACTTAGACTTGTTTTAACACCCCCAAATTTACACGCAGCGGAATACATCTTTGGGTGCTAAACAATGATACAACAACACATAATTTATAAAGAACGACTCGAAAAGAGACGTTTTAGATTTATCGTTCCTAAAACATTTGTCAGAGTAGCGTTGTCCCAAGTAATCGTTACCAAAAGATAAGTTAAAACAACATATTAGTTTGTTTTAAAAATGGAACGATAAATAAATCAAAGAGTTTGAACAACATAGCAGTGCACAACTTCATTCTCGTGACCTCCAAGCTTCCACTTCTTGATTACCTGAAATGCATGTGAGTAAAACAATCAGCAAAAATGCCGAGTGAATCTATAGGTTTATGTAATCAATTTGAACACAAGAAAAGATTATAAGTTTGTGGCATGCTTATAAGCATCAAATAATAATTTGCATCAACAATGATAATTGTATATAGCATAAATTACAATAAGCTCATGGAACCGAGCCCTTAAACACTCCCTTTAGAGGTCTGATAAGACAGGAGATTTATTAATTGTCGGTTACCTCTAGATTATTGGTACATTGCCGTATACCTGACTTCTCAATACAATATGCTCAAACAGTGTGGAGGTCGGGCCTAAGCTTTTATGACAAGTCGACAAAAACTGAACCGATGCGGCTTCCCCCATAGATCTATTAATTGTACTAGCGGTTAACCCATAATAGGTTAATTAACGGTCCATAATTGAGGTTTTAACAAAGGCAATCACTTAATACAATTTAAAGGCAACCACGGGTCCATTCATAGAGGGACAAAGCATACCATAAAAGACTTGTGTTCTAAGTTTATAAAACATGTATTCCCCCTCGCGGGTTTTAAAATCATTTAATAACTAGTATAAAGCGAGGCTATAGACTCACCTTAGCCGATAGTGGTAATGAGACAATCGCCGACGATAGATGATGCCTTTCAAAAACGAGAACCGCAACCTATCAAATGAGGTGTGTTCATTAATAATAGACTCGAGAAATAACCCATACATAAGAATATAAAAATCGACTCATAAAATCACGACAAAATCGAGAGAAAACGATACAAGTGATACTATTACACTCTCCTATATTTTCATTTTATTGTTCTATGCCTTTAACAAAAATCTGCCGGAACATACCAAATGTCCAAGCCGTTTTCCCATAATTAGACATATCAACTTTTTATGATACTACTCAGAGAACTCACTTACTATATGTAGAAAGTCCTTCCAAGAGCCCATTAAAAGATTTTACTTCTAAAGTTCCCTGCCCGACTCATCTTTGAATCACAAAATCCGGACAGTTTAGCGACCTTGACTTACGAAACCATTTTGACCATACTAAACAACTCCATTTGTAAAACCGCCACTTGATTCTAAAAATAGACTCAAAATACTAAACTTGGAGCCTGAGAAAAGCCCTTGAATCATTTTGAAACTCATTTTATAGTCCCCGAGATTCGATCCAAATATCGACAACAATTTTCGGATTGTGTCGACACTCGTCTCCCGGTACATGAAAATCAAACTAGTGTATCTTCCACCTCGTTTGGAGTTGGAAGGCCTACTTTATATCAAATCGAAGCTAACGAAATTCTCTACGACATAATCCCGTAATAACAACCTATATTCAGACTTAAGATTTCCGAAAATGACCTCAAACCTACTGCCCAAAATTGACTATTAAAATCTCTTGCAAAATCATGTTTTTGATCAATTCCAACAACTTTTGTCATCAACCTAAGCCCCTAATATCATCATAAACCATTCCTAACACTTGTATCATCATCAAAATCAAAAACCCAAAAATTAAAAATCAACTTTTTAACAAAAACATAGCATGAAAATCTTTTGATCATCACTACTAACACATGCATACAACAAATTTGGATCAAACATCACCAACTTTTCTTGAAAAATTAATATGGTTGCATGTTTATAAAAATGATACCAAAATACTCACAAGAAGATTTTAAGATAGGGATTAAGCTTGGTTTCTCTTGAATTTGGCTTAGAAAAATGTTGATGATGGTTTTAGGTGATGGAGTGTGTATGGCTAAAAAGGAAAAAGGAAGGGAAAAATGGTGCTTTTGTTTTATTGATTTTTTTTAAATGAGATAGTGCTAGTGGAAATGTTATATATAGTGTGGAGTTAGGGTAGTTTTTGCCAATTTGTGATAGTTTTGGTCCAAAATGTAAATATTAGTTAAAAAGCGGGAAATGACTAAAAGTAAATTTTACAAATATTTACGGGACTCGGGTTTCGTAAAAATACTTAAAAGTTTAAACGCACACGAAAAATAATAATATAACGACTCGATACGTAATTAAAACGATATCGTTGAAAATATTGAATATCAAAACGATCGATAATAAAATATAAAATTTTAGGCATCCGTCGGTATCGCGATCACTAGTAGTCCTCGTTACTCGTCAAAATATTAAAATATAATATTTAATATCGGTTTCAACTTAAACCGTTAAACATAATAATATTTAACATTATAAAATACTTCAAAATAATTGAAAGTAGAATTAAATTATGACCTTATTTTTACGGGTTTTACATCCTCACCACCTTAAGGGAGCGACGTCCCGGCGCTCAACTCGCCTCATACACGAGTTGTTCACTACCCGGAAGGATGAGGGCATTCCTTATAAAGAAGTCTTCACGTTCCTACGTGAATCTCGATCCACGATCTCCACTGGTTCTTTTGCAAAACGCAACTTGTCGTCAAGTTGTATCTCACCAAAAAGGAATAAATAATCCTTATCCACCAGTCATCCGGCAAGCTCGACACATCAAAATTTTATGGATCACACGAAGCTCATTCGACAAAAAGAATAGATGACAGGATTTTCGGGTAAGTCCAGTTAAAAGGAATGTTGCGAATTAAAGGATATCCATCGGCCGGATAGCTATGGACACACATCAAAAAGAACTAACAAGAAAAACATTTTCGTCATCGGAGGGTGCTCACACGCGGGGCCCTACTCAAAAGATAATACAAGGACACCATCCTACTTTCGCCAACGCGCATTACAGTCTCAATAAACATCGTCGTTGAAAGTCAAAAAGATATTACATAATATGTGCTCTACATGATCGGACGTCATCGGATGATTCCGTCTCAAGTTCTCACAACTTACGATCATTCGACTAGATCACACCCCATATAAGTACATAAAAATAAAAGGTCGAACATAAACATCGAGTATAGATCTTCATCGTTAATCATCGAGAAAACCTTGAACGAACCCTTGATAATAACCACTTGATCTCAAGAGTCTTTCCACTTGCGGTGTCGGCTTCAACATACTCCTCAAGGTTGTAACGAATTTATTAACTCTCATTCATTAAGAGATTCGGTCCTCAATCATTCCACAAGTACACACATAAATCCTGGTGACACTTAGCGTTTCTTCTTATACACTGCTTCCCGAGATTCATTTTAAACTCAGAATAAAATAGTAATCTTCAATACGAGGAACAGAACGAGATAAAAATGACTTCAATAAACGCATAAGCGAACAAGATGTGGTAAAATGATTTAAGATTAACGATCGACGAGGGATCTCGAATCACGTAACCGTAAAACATAATAATTCACAATACTAGAAAAATGAGAGCGAAGAATGAATTAAATATTAACATTAAAATAACGTTTGTCACAATTATCCGTCCCGAATTTGTATTACCTTAAAATTTAATTGAGGTACGTTCTTGATAAGGATGATATATCAAAATAGGAGTTAAATAGCTTCATAATTTATTTTGGTTGTCTTAAGAAACTTTGAAAGAATGACATGAATTTATTAATTAAACTCATATTGATGGTTATAATTAGAAAATATAATTTCCAAATCAAATCACTCTGAGGAATATAAATTAAACCGGTAATTTCATTACAATTAAAGTAAAGTATGATAAGTAAATTAGGTCAAAAGGTAGAACATAATTTCATTTTAAACATTAGTTTTAGTTATACAAAATATGATGTATAAATTTGACCTTTTACTTGTGATGGTTATTTCGATAACTGAAAATCATTGGAAAAATGTATAAAAGTTCCATATAAATTTTATAATACGTTATAGAAATACATAAATTTATTATTTCAAAATAAATATGGGATATATTCGGGTTTCGAAATGTGACAAGATAACAAACGAATACGAATGGAAATAATAGTCAACAATTAGTAAGAAATCAATGGTACAAAAGAGAACGAAGCAAATGTCTTATGATTCTTAAAGAGAATAATAAGATAAAGGCGTTGATAGTAATACGATAAGAAATAATATATTAAACACGTTATCAATTTTGTTAGTGCGGTCGGTGGTTCACCAATATCAGCTCGTTAACTTAGCGGTGGTCGATACATGATCGAAAATAAAATCCATACAAAAATTTTAATAAAAGAAAATTCCTAATAATCACTTGTAATCAAAACAAATCAAATGAACGATGTTAGTGTTTAAAGAGAGAAGTCAAAGCACGGTTCACAAGAGTGGATTTCAAGGCAAACGAGAGTGACGGACGTCATCCCGGATATACGGAAATCACTCTAGTGATAATTCATTATTCACGTATGGAGACATTCCAAAAATCTACCCAGTCGCATAAAGAAGATTGGATGAGAAGGAAGTATAAAACATCGAGACTTTCAAGTCATTTATCAACAGTCAGTAATTAGACGAATGGTCAAAAGAAATCAGTTATAAGATAAAATAAAGTAACAAGTTGAAAAACGATCGTCGAGTAAAAACGTATTCGTAAGCGCGTAATTCGTTCAAGAAAAGGTAAGAAAACGTATGCGGATGCATAGAAATTGCGCTACTTGCATAAAATATAAATGTTTTCAAAACTTCTTTCACTTTATTTCATTTTATTTATCTTTATCATAAATACAAGTAAAAAGTTGATTATTATCAAGATTTTTAAGGTGACTACTATTCAGCCTAGCATGGCTCCTTCTAAATTAGACATAGCTGATCAGGCCATGTATAATTTAGGGCTAGCAATGCAGTGCTCCGTTTCGTCGAAAAGTATTACGTTTCTTATCTTTATATAAACCATGCCATTTGTAAAATGGAATTTAAAAATAGTTTATAAATTTATAGGATACAAGTAATTTGTGAGATACTTAATAAGCAACTTTTGATCTTACGAAAAGTATTTTATAAGACCAAAGTAAAAATAATTGGTGAAAATAATCGTAAAACAATATCATATTTATTTATAATATGACATTATGACAACGTATAAAGTAGTCAAAGTTTTGCAAAAAGTGGCAAATAATAGCTCATAAAACAACCAATGAAATGGTTACAAGTTAATAAGGTTTCAAAACGTTATAAGGTTAGACGGAAACGCCATGAGATACGCGATAAGAATGTCAAAGAAGAATGTGAAGGCAAAACTTCAAAACTCAACTCAAATCAGTGGAAGGTTAGAAGAAAATAAAAATAATATCGAATGACAAAAGAGTCATATATATAAAAAGAATAAAACAATCCACATGTGTATTCTTTGTAAGATACTCGACACAACATGCTTTTAAGAAAGTATATATTATTCATTTTCAAATTACACCATTAATCCGGTAATTGTCAATCCTGTAATTTTATATTTTTAAACATTTTCACATGCAACTAGTATTAGTTAGTTGTAAAATAATATTTGTTAAAATTTTACGATCTCAAATGAACTCAAAACTGCTTAGAAACATTTAAAACCCATGTTCCGAATTTTCAATCAGATTTGACTTTTAAATATGAGCCGATTAATTGACTCGATAAACGACATCTCCAAGACTCAGAGTCTAAAGCATTTTGATGCAAAACGACGTTTCAGACGACTTTCTAGTTTTACCCGAGACCTGAAAACCAATGTAAAATGACCAAAATACCCCTGCAAGTTCTGTGCAGGTTTGACTATTTTATTTAAAAAAACGCAGGTTTTACTTTTAAGTTTTGACCTGTTTATACTGCCCCTACAGTTTCTGCATAAAGTGTATTTTTCGACACTTCTTAATGGCTCAAAATATATACATATATACACACATGTCTTGTGGATTTTACAACAACGAAAAATAAATCTCGTAATGAGTATCAAATAAAATATAGCATGATGAATGACAGAAAATGCTTCGAGGTATTCAACACGAAATTTAGGAAGCAAGACGGTGAAAGACGTTCGTAATTTAGATTTCAAAATGCAATGTAGGCAAATCTCCTTGGTGCCACGATTGTCAAAAACACAAAACATAACAAGAAAAGAATGGAACATTAACATGCTACACTCCGGGAGCGAGAAGGTTAATGAAAAACAAACGATACAATTTTATATAAGTAAAATCGTATTCCAATTCTAGTGCCATAATCTAGACGATGATTTATAAAATAACGATGACGTTACCGAGATATAAGTGAACAATACACTTCGTAGTCGATACATATAAATGTCAACGAATTAAATCTTCGCATGTCGTGTAAAACGATAATAAAAATCAACAAAATATTATGAAAAACCATGGTATTATTCGACACGATTATAAGAAGTGTTTCAAAATATGTGACTCACACAATTGCGGTTAGTCTATTCCAAAGACACATTGAGCTACACAATGGTCTAGAAATTACGTTTCAAGACGTCTAAACACAAACAGTCAGAAGACGATTTGGATATCTATATAGATATCTCAAAGGGTTAAGCAATAAAAGTAACGCGCGCAGATGACGGTATGTAAGGTCATAATATAAAATGTGCAATAAAAGCAATTTAAATACTTCAACAATATATACAGAAAGATATTGAAAATTCATTGTATTTATTTAAGTTAATCATTAATAAATGATAAACTTTTATCGAAAAGTTTAACGACATAAATATATATCGATAAAGGATTATAATATTTATTTAGAAATACTTAGCAATAAGGCATACATAATAATGTATACTAAAGTTGTAATCCTAGAAGTAGTTTGAACCTGAAGTCACGCGAAATCATGTGCACCGACTCTTTGAAAAATAAAACCGACAGTTATAGTTTAGGGTTTTAGAAAAAGACCTACTTCTCTATAACTCATGGCTCTGGTACCAATCTTTAACACCCCCAAATTTACACGCAGCGGAATACATCTTTGGGTGCTAAACAATGATACAACAACACATAATTTATAAAGAACGACTCGAAAAGAGACGTTTTAGATTTATCGTTCCTAAAACATTTATCAGAGTAGCGTAGTCCCAAGTAATCGTTACCAAAAGATAAGTTAAAACAACATATTTGTTTGTTTTAAAAATGGAACGATAAATAAATCAAAGAGTTTGAACAACATAGCAGTGCACAACTTCATTCTCGTGACCTCCAAGCTTCAACTTCTTGATTACCTGAAATACATGTGAGTAAAACAATTAGCAAAAATGCCGAGTGAATCTATAGGTTTATGTAATCAATTTGAACACAAGCAAAGATTATAAGTTTGTGGCATGCTTATAAGCATCAAATAATAATTTGCATCAACAATGATAATTGTATATAGCATAAATTGCAATAAGCTCATGGAACCGAGCCCTTAAACACTCCCTTTAGAGGTCTGATAAGACAGGAGATTTATTAATTGTCGGTTACCTCTAGATTATTTGTACATTGCCGTATACCTGACTTCTCAATACAATATGCTCAAACAGTGTGGAGGTCGGGCCTAAGCTTCTATGACAAGTCCACAAAAACTGAACCGGGGCGGCTTCCCCCATAGATCTATTAATTGTACTAGCGATTAACCCATCATACGTTATTTAACGGTCCATAATTGAGGTTTTAACAAAGGCAATCACTTAATGCAATTTAAAGGCAACCACGGGTCCATTCATAGAGGGACAAAACAATCCATAAAAGACTTGTGTTCTAAGTTTATAAAACATGTATTCCCCCTCGAGGGTTTTAAAATCATTTAATAAGTAGTATAAAGCGAGGCTATAGACTCACCTTAGCCGATAGTGGTAATGAGACGATCGCAGACGATAGATGATGCCTTTCAAACACGAGAACCGCAACCTATCAAATGAGGTGCGTTCATTAATAATAGACTCGAGAAATAACCCATACATAAGAATATAAAACTCGACTCCTAAAATCACGACAAAATCGAGAGAAAACGATACAAGTGATACTATTACACTCTCCTATATTTTCATTTTATTGTTCTATGCCTTTAACAAAAATCTGCCGGAACATACCAAATGTCCAAGCCGTTTTCCCATACTTAGACATATCAACTTTTTATGATACTACTCAGAGAACTCACTTACTATATTTAGAAAGTCCTCCCAATAGCCCATTAAAAGATTTTACTTCTAAAGTTCCCTGCCCGACTCATCTTTGAATCACAAAATCCGGACAGTTTAGCGACCTTGAATTACGAAACCATTTTGACCATTCTAAACAACTCCATTTGTAAAACCGCCACCTGATTCTAAAAATAGACTCAAAATACTAAACTTGGAGCCTGAGAACAGCCCTTGAATCATTTTGAAACTCATTTTATAGTCCCCGAGATTCGATCCAAATATCGACAACAATTTTCGGATTGTGTCGACACTCGTCTCCCGGTACACGAAAATCAAACTAGTGTATCTTCCACCTCGTTTGGACTTGGAAGGCCTACTTTATATCACATCTAAGCTAACGAAATTTTCTACGACATAATCCCATAATAACAACCTATATTCAGACTTAAGATTTCCGAAAATGACCTCAACCCTACTGCCCAAAATTGACTATTAAAATCTCTTGCAAAATCATGTTTTTGATCAATTCCAACAACTTTTGTCATCAACCTAAGCCCCTAATATCATCATAAACCATTCCTAACACTTGTATCATCATCAAAATCAAAAACCCAAAAATTAAAAATCAACTTTTTAACAAAAACATAGCATGAAAATCTTTTGATTATCACTACTAACACATGCATACAACAAATTTGGATCAAACATCACCAACTTTTCTTGAAAAATTAATATGGCTGCATGTTTATAAAAATGATACCAAAATACTCACAAGAAGATTTTAAGATAGGGATTAAGCTTGATTTCTCTTGAATTTGGCTTAGAAAAATGTTGATGATGGTTTTAGGTGATGGAGGGTGTATGGCTAAAAAGGAAAAAGGAAGGGAAAAATGGTGCTTTTGTTTTATTGATTTTTTTAAATGAGATAGTGCTAGTGGAAATGTTATATATAGTGTGGAGTTAGGGTAGTTTTTTCCAATTTGTGATAGTTTTGGTCCAAAATGTAAATATTAGTTAAAAAGCGGGAAATGACTAAAAGTAAATTTTACAAATATTTACGGGACTCGGGTTTCGTAAAAATACTTAAAAGTTTAAACGCACACGAAAAATAATAATATAACGACTCGATACGTAATTAAAACGATATCGTCGAAAATATTGAATATCTAAACGATCGATAATAAAATATAAAATTTTAGGCATCCGTCGGTATCACGATCACTAGTAGTCCTCGTTACTCGTCTAAATATTAAAATATAGTATTTAATATCGGTTTTGAACTTAAACCGTTAAACATAATAATATATAACATTATAAAATACTTCAAAATAATTGAAAGTAGAATTAAATTATGACCTTATTTTTACGGGTTTTACACTTGTATACCCTACCGTTACCAATGATAATTTTCCTAGATATGTTCCACAATTTGCACTTAAATGTTTGAAGAAAAAATGTTTACATGCATTAATGAGAAATAAACTAAACAAGTAATTATATGAAAAATGATGAAATACTTACATCCGGTAGTGATGATGGAGACTGATTTACTTTTGATTTAGAAGGTGTACGCTTCTTTCGTAATTATGCAATAGGTACGTCTTGTTGTGTCGAGGGAGACATATTTTGTTGTGATCCGGAAGCTGGATAAATATCTTCTTGAGATTGGGAATTTTGAAGTGGAGACTTCTTTTCCAACGATCTAGTTTTATTTCTTGCTAACCTAGTTCTAGTAGGTACCTGCATATATACATAACACAGTAAATAAGTCATGTATAGTACAATTTAGAATCCAAACATGGTTTTTTTATAACTTACCTTCTTCGCAGTTGCAGTTGCAGCTGTAGTTACAGTGTCTAAATCCTTGTTCGAAGTTGAAGTTGTCTTAGACATTGGAAATAACACACCCTTCTGAAGTCCACAACCATTGATCGATGCCCTTTTCTCTTCACTAGGTATTTTGTTTAATGTATTATGTTCTAGTTGTAATACCTGCAATATATAAGTATGTTAATTTTTAATTGTATTACAGACTGAAAATCATCAAATCAAAATTAGAAAACTAGTCTTACATTTGACTGACTTGGCATTAACTCGGCTATATTAACCCCTTGTGAAGACATAACTTTCAACATTTTTTCAATAGTTTACTGTGTTTGTGACATCTTGGTGTTTAATTCAGCGACTGTATTCTCTTTTTCTTTACGCGTCTGTCTCTACTTCTCAAGTTCATTTTCAAGCAACGCAATCCTTACATCAGTTCCTTGTTTCCTTCTAGGTAGATCAAAGAACTTCCTGCACGTAACTCTGCCTTCCAATCCTCGTGCATACCCTCGCTTTTCCTTTCCTAATACATGTGATAATGAATCTGAGCTACTATCAACCGTCAAGGTTCCATCTCTGATCTGTTCCTCTGCTTCCAGCTGCACACAAAAAATGGTAAATAATTTATTATACGAATATAAACATTATATACAAAAATTAGCAATAACACTTACAATCTTAGTGCCAACTTTGATTGTTTCATCATCTGTCTCTTTTCCTTCTTTTCTAACCCTTCCATTAAACCATAATACACCACCGGGGGTTCTTGATCTGGTGTAATTTCTTTTTTATGATCTTCCAAACATCAAATACATACAGATGAAAAGTTAAACCAACATGGACAACAATGTTAGGATATTACACCAATATAACCTTACCATTTGCTATTTTATATATACATAACCACCACGTCCCATTGTATGCTGATAAAGAGACTTGGAACGCACCAATTTATTAGCAGCTGATTTCACCTAACAAAAATGATTACTGGATGAGAAGTTTCTAGTACGTAACAGCCTGTGTTTGTCATACGAAGTTTCCAAACAATGCATACATACGGTGTTTATAAATGTAAAACGAAATAGAAATTAACAACCTTAAATTCTTCTATCGCAATGTGGTTTACAAAAGCAACCCAGTGTTCGGTATTGACGATTGCTTTGTAATTCTTTGGAACTACATTTAGTTTTTCAGGATTATCTAGGTTGGGACTATGTGCTTTGCTGTCAATTTTGCTTCTGAAATTTCTTAGCAGTTCACTTAGCTTATTTATAACCAACCTTTTATAGGACACATCAAATTTAAAGTATTGTTGCACATATTAACATAATGTTAAAGTAAATGTAGGAATACGACTAATAGTTGGGTAAAAAAATTGTATTTGTACCGTGGTTTCAGTCCAAAGTTTTTCTCTTGCTTCCTCATTCACATCTTTCTACGATTGAATCTTCAATCCTATCTGCTCCCAAACCGTGTCTCCTAAAAAACTTATAAACAATGATCTGTTTGGCCCTGATATTTTATTCAGTGCATCAAAGTTCACATTTATCTTCATGACATCTGGTTTTCCATATTTTATCCGAAACTTGGCTAACCTAGTTATACCCCTCTTATTAACAACCTTCTATTTACTGATGTCTTCATCCTCATCCGATTGATCAACATAATCCCCTGATTCATAACCTCATTCATTATCGTGATTTACATCATCATCATTATTAACGAGATAATCATCATCATTAACAATATAATCTTGATCATTGTTTTCAGTGTTCATTATTATTGACATGTGTACAAGAACAATAAATGGAAATGGTATGAAACTAGTGAAAAAGTAATTTAGATGGAGATGGAGTTAGAAAATTTTGGTATATTTTATGATTTGAAGAAAAATCAGGATTTGAGATGGAGATGGAATTAGAGTATTATGGTAACTGCATATGTATTAACTTAGCATGGACATTCAAAATTGTGGTGAAAAATTTGGCTCCAAATAAAATAATTAAACAACCAAGTATCCGTCACACTCAAAAAGAGTGACCGTACACATACAGTCACACGCTGTTTTGTTTGTCTTTGTGACCAAAGGTCCCGCGACCGTAGGTACTCTACGGTCACGATCTGATCTTTGTGACGATAACCAGCAAAAAATGTGACCAATAATCGAAAATGTGTGATGAGCTAGGTACAATATTTGGTGTTTTAGTGAATATGTGTGACGGTAAACAATCTAAAGTTACACGAGTTTTGTTTAAGAGTGACTATTGTTTATAAATTTGTCACATGAATATACAATATGTGTGACATTTACTATGTGATTCATGTATTTTGTATGACTACATGCATCAAATAATCACATGAAGGGTATGTTTGTGTGACCTTTTATGACATGTAGTCACACAAATTATGCTAGTGGCTCTGAGTTTGTCACATACAATTAACCAAAGAGTTACCAATAGTACTAATAAGTGTGACTGTATGCTTTGTCAAGTCAAGCCAATTGTATTTTGTGTGAATATATGCATCTAATAGTCACATGAATTGTATGTTTGTGTTACCTTTTATGACATGTAGTCACACAAATCATGCTAATGGTACTGAGTTTGTCACATACAATTAACCAAAGAGTTACCAATAGTAGTAATAAGTGTGACTGTGTGCTTTGTCAAGTCAAGCCAATTGTATTTTGTGTGACTATATGCATCCAATAGTCACATAAATTGTATGTTTGTGTTACCTTTTATGACAGGTAGACACACAAATTATGCTAATGGTACTGAGTTTGTCACATACAATTAACCAAAGAGTTAGCAATAGTAGAAATAAGTGTGGTTGTATGCTATGTCAAATCAAGCAAATTGTATTGTATGTGACTATATGCATCAAATAGTCAAATGAAGGGTATGTTTGTGTGACCTTTTATGACATGTAGTCACACAAATTATGATAATGGCTCTGAGTTTGTCACATACAATTAACCAAACAGTTACCAATAGTAGTAATTAGTGTTGCTTTGTTAAGTCAAGCGAATTGTAATTTGTGTGACTATATGCATCTAATAGTCACATGAATTGTATGTTTGTGTTACCTTTTATGACATGTAGTCACACAAATCATGCTAATGGTACTGAGTTTGTCACATACAATTAACCAAAGAGTTACCAATAGTAGTAATAAGTGTGACTGTATTCTTTTTCAAGTCAAGCAAAATGTATTTTGTGTGACTATATTCATCCAATAGTCACATGAATTGTATGTTTGTGTGATCTTTTATGACATGTAGTCACACAAATCATGCTAATGGCACTATGTTTGTCACATATAATTAACCTAAGATTTACCAATAGTAGTAATAAGTGTGACTGTATGCTTTGTCAAGTCAAGCAAATTGTATTTGGTGTGACTATATGCATCCAATAGTCACATAGAATTGTATGTTTGTTTGACTTTTTATGATATGTAGTCACACATTGGAATGTGAATAAGTGTGACTATGTTTCATCTTCTAGTAACCTTTCAGAATTCAATAAAAAACAAATAACAAAATTCTGGAAATCAAATTTCAATTGCATTAATATATAAATTGAATTTACATAATCAAATCACAAATGTAATGTCGTATTATTCTCAAGTAACATACTTTTCACTTAGAATCACATTTGTAAAGAATTTGAATCACCGTATTGTAAAGTCTTTTGAGCCTTGTTATTCCTAGCTTGTTTCTGCATATGAGTAATAGTCGTAAATGTACTGCCTGCTGGAACATTCTTCGAGCGCTTAGATCGTATCTTTGGTGCACTTTCAACAACAGCTTTCATTGTATTTGGGGTGGTGTTGTTTCCTGTATGGAAACAAAAGCCGTGTATTAAACATTTAACTAAATATGAAAAGCTATGTATATGTAGGATGATAAATCAAGTGTATGTACCTCTTCCAAAAAAATAACCTTTTCCTTTGGCCATGCCATGAAACTACCTTTTACATCCTTAACAGTTTTTAAACCATTATTTCCGTCATTAGGTATGAATGTTGCATCCACTATGGATTCATCAACTGAAACTTTGTAGCAATTTTTTGGTAGTGGTTGGTTATGAATCATTACATTGTCTCCATACTTAGACTTGTATACCCTACCGTTACCAATGATAATTGTCCTAGATATGTTCCACAGTTTGCACTTAAATGTTTGAAGAAAAAATGTTTACATGCGTTAATGAGAAATAAACTAAACAAGTAATTATATGAAAAATGATGAAATACTTACATCTGGTAGTGATGATGGGGACTGATTTACTTTTGATTTAGAAGTTGTACGCTTGTTTCGTAATGATGCAATAGGTACGTCTTGTTGTGTCGAGGGAGACAGATTTTGTTGTGATCCAGAAGTTGGATAAATATCTTCTTGAGATTGGGAATTTTGAAGTGGAGACTTCTTTTCCAACGATCTAGTTTTATTTTTTGCTAACCTAGTTCTAGTAGGTACCTGCATATATACATAACACAGTAAATAAGTCATGTATAGTACAATTTAGAAACCAAACATGGTTTTTTTATAACTTACCTTCTTCGCAGTTGCAGTTGCAGCTGTAGTTACAGTGTCTAAATCCTTGTTCGAAGTTGAACTTGTCTTAGACATTGGAAATAACACACCCTTCTGAAGTCCACAACCACTGATCGACGTCCTTTGCTCTTTTAATGTATTATGTTCTAGTTGTAATACCTGTAATATATAAGTATGTTAATTGTTAATGGTATTACAGACTGAAAATCATCAAATCAAAATTAGAAAACTAGTCTTACATTTGATTGACTTGGCATTAACTCGGCTATATTAACCCTTTGTGAAGACATAACTTTCAATATTTTTTCAATAGTTTACTGTGTTTGTGACATCTTGGTGTTTAAATCAGCGACTGTATTCTCTTTTTCTTTACGCGCTTGTCTCTCCTTCTCAAGTTCATTTTCAAGCAACGCAATCCTTACATCAGTTCCTTGTTTCTTTCTAGGTAGATCAAAGAACTTCCTGCACGTAACTTTGCCTCCCACTCCTCGTGCATACCCTCCCTTTTCCTTTCCTAATACATGTGATAATGAATCTGAGCCACTATCAACCGTCAAGGTTCCATCTCTGATTTGTTCCTCTGCTTCCAGCTGCACAAAAAAAATGGTAAATAATTTATTATACGAATATAAACATTATATAAAAAATTTACAATAACACTTACAATCTTAGTGCCAACTTTGATTGTTTCATCATCTGTCTCTTTTACTTCTTTTCTAACCCTTCCATTAAACCATAATACACCAGGGGGGTTCTTGATCTGGTGTAATTTCTTTTTTATGATCTTCCAAACATCAAATACATACAGATGAAAAGTTAAACCAACATGGACAACAGTGTTAGGATATTACACCAATATAACCTTACCATTTGCTCTTTTTTATATACATAACCACCACGTCCCATTGTATGCTGATAAAGAGACTTTGAACGCACCAATTTATTAGCAGCTGATTTCACCTAACAAAAATGATTACTGGATGAGAAGTTGCTAGTACGTAACAGACTGTGTTTTTCATACGGTGTTTCCAAACAATGCATACATAGGGTGTTTATAAATGTAAAATGAAATAGAAATTAACAACCTTAAATTCTTCTGTCGCACTCTGGTTTACAAAATCAACCCAGTGTTCGGTATTGACGATTGCTTTGTAATTCTTTGGAACTACATTTAGTTTTTCAGGATTATCTAGGTTGGGAACTATGTGCTTTGCTATCAATTTTGCTTCTGAAATTTCTTAGCAGTTCACTTAGCTTATTCATAACCAACATTTTATAGGACACATCAAATTCAAAGTATTGTTGCATATATTAACATAATGTTAAAGTAAATGTAGGAATACGACTAATAGTTGGGTAAAAAAATTTGTATTTGTACCGTGGTTTCAGTCCAAAGTTTTTCTCTTGCTTCCTCATTCACATCTTTCCACGATTGAATCTTCAATCCTATCTGCTCCCGAACCGTGTCTCCTAAAAAACTTATAAACAATGATCTGTTTGGCCCTGATATTCTATTCAGTGATTCAAAGTTCACATTTATCTTCATGACATATGGTTTTCCATATTTTATCCGAAACTTGGATAACCTAGTTATACCCCTCTTATTAACAACCTTCTGTTGACGGATGTCTTCATCCTCATCCGATTGATCACCATAATACCCTGATTCATAATCTCCTTCATTATCATGATTTACATCATCATCATTATTAACCAAATAATCATCATCATTAACAATATAATCTTGATCATAGTTTTCAGTGTTCATGATTATTGACATGTGTACAAGAACAATAAGTGGAAATGGTATGAAACTAGTGAAAATTAATTTAGATTGAGATGGAGTTAGAAAATTATGGTATATTTTGTGATTTTGGAGAAAAATCAGGATTTGAGATGGAGATGGAATTAGAATATTATGGTAACTACATATGCATTAACTTAGCATGGACATTCAAAATTTTCATGAAAAATTTGGCTCCAAATACAAAAATTAAACAACCAAATATTTTAAACTCTAATTTGCCTCCAAATTAATCATTCAAACTATGTAAACTTTCCCTTTGAGTTTCCTGGTAAAAATAAATTTTGAACAGAATTTTATACTATTTTACACATTTTAACATTCAACCAAAAACCTTTGATAGATAACTGATAATTGCTTAAGTACAGATATTGAATTGTACATGAACTTAAAATACTTATATTAACTAGTTAACAAACCATATTGTTGATTATAGATAATTGATAATTGTTTCATAATGCTAGTAATGCATACAAATCTATTAAATTGTTGCAACCTGTAGTTTGATAATATAACAGGTGCCTAGCAATACCAAACCAACAAAACTCAAAGAAAATGTTCATATTAAACAGGGAGAACTGACATCATCCAACCTTCCTTTTGCCTTTACTGTTGCTCCCCTCTGTAGCATTCTTTGACCGACCCTTCTCAGTAATTTCTTTCCATGTTTTTTTATTGGCTAGGCCAACAACGACATTTGGTCTCGGAGCTTTAGCTTGAGAAGATGGAGCTTTGTGAGTGTGCTTTGATCTGGGAGTGTGCTTTCGTCTTAGAGCATCAGCTTGAGCAACTAATTCTTCATCACTAGAGTCAAAGAAAGGGCTCTTTCTAAACCAATCTATGTTTTCCCATTCCTCATGATATTTGACCACATCATGTGTTTAAAACAATTAATCGATGGTATAAATGTATACAACTTTATGCATAAACACATAACATCTTAACTATACCTTGTCTGAAATTTGCTTATATCATTTCTAGTAAACAGTCGGCTTTGACTTTGAACCTGACATAGTATTAAGTTGAATAAATTAAAACTTCACAATGTTGTAAATTAAACCATAAACTTTTAGTTTAAACATATTTACCTTTAGAATTGCTATTCTTCTTGAGTTCTAACTCATAATCCTCATCACTCGTGTCTTTCTCCTCATCACTTGTATCTTCCTCCTCATCACTAGAATCTACATCGGCATCATTAGTGTCTTCATCCTCATCAGATGAATCTGATTCATCCTCTGTAGTAGGTTTTAATAGAATAGGAGTTTCTAAACAGGGAGGACGAATAGAGGGAGGACGAAGTTTTTTGGAAGATGTTGTGGCATTAGGTTAACCTAAAATTTGAGTTTGAAGCAAGGCAGGACGAACAGAGGGAGGACGAACTCGAGCGGACGACCTTGTGGCATTAGGATTTTGGAACAAAGAAGGACGAACAGATGAAGAACTTGTGACATTATGTATGCCTACAATAGGAGTTTGAAAAAGTGGAGGACGAAAACAGGGAGTACTTGAAGAACTTCTAGGCAAACTACAAATAGGACTTGTCTTGCTATGGGGTGGGCAAAATTTAACACTTTAGAACTAGATGATGAAGTGTCGGATTCTATATGAATTACTTCTACAAACATGTACATATTAATGTTAGTTATATGTCAATGAAGGGAGTGTTTGGCATAATGTGTATCATGGTTATGGATGCCCTAATAACATTTGGATTTGGTTATACATGTGCTTGTATAGGGCACCATATCCTTAAACTATAACATACCATGAGACCATATCCAGACACATTAACAAAACCCATATCCTAGATTGAAACATAGACCATATAAACACATTCAAAAGGGTTAATCCTATAAATTGAATCACGTTAATTAGATATGACATAGGTCCACATACATGCATTAAAAGTAAGTGTAAACTCTAATATCAGTAACAAACTTACACTATTCGTATGAACCCTAATATTAAATTAAACAATACCGATTTTTGCATTACCTCTTTCCTGATGTTTCATGTTGTTAATGATTCTGTAGATTGGCGACTATTGTTTATGAGGTTTGATTTTTTTGATCGGTTATTGGGTGGTTAATTTAGGGTTCGTTCTTCCTGTGTCATTGTGAAAATGGTGGTGAAAATAGTGGTGGTTACAAGTTGGTTACCGGATACTGTGTTTAATGAAAATGTAAATATTAAATTTACTTAATAATAAAAGTATAATTAACATTTAATTTTTAAAAGTTAATAATAAATAATTAATTAAATAACTTAAATAAATTAATAATTAAATAACTTAAATATTTTTAAAAGTTAACAATAAATTTAATTTTTAAAAGTTAATAAGTAAATAAATAAGCGTATACGTTTTATTTTTATGAAAAACAAAAATTAAAATATTACTTTAATTTTAAACATAAAATTATAGTTAAATAACTTAAATATATTAGGTTATAATAATGCTTGAAAACCGCGAGATAAATATCTTTTGGTTTTTTAACAGTATGTGGGATTTAGTTGAGCTTTATATCATTCACCTTGAATAATCACCTCAAGCAATTTATTATGAATAAGGTCGATTTTTAATGGACAATTTAATAAGGTTAGGGTTTAGGGTTTCGGGTTTCGGGTTTAAGGTTTATGGTTTGTGGTTTAAGGGTTAATTAATGGTTTAATGTTTATAGTTTAATGTTAAATGGTTTAGGGTTTATGATTTAGTATTTAGGGTTTTTTGGGGTTAAGGTTTAGGGCTTAGGGTTTGTAGTTTAGGATTTAGGGTTTAAGGTTTAGGATTAATGGTTTACTTTGCTGGGGTTTGCGGTTTATTAATGGTTAATTAATGGTTTAATATTTATAGTATAAGGTTAAATGGTTTAAGATTTATGATCTAGTGTTTAGGGTTTATTGGTTTAAGGTTCATGGATTAGGGTTTAGGATTTAAGTTTTATGGTTTGTGGTTTAAGGGTTAATTAAGGTTTAATGTTTATAATTTAAGGTTAAATGGTTTAAGGTTTATGATTTAGTGTTTAGGGTTTTTGGGGTTAAGGTTTAGGGCTTAGGGTTTGCGGTTTAGGGTTAGGGTTTTAGGTTTAGGATTAATGGTTTAATTAGCTAGGGTTTGTGGGTTATTAATGGTTAATTAATGGTTTAATGTTTATAGTATAAGGTTAAATGGTTTAAGATTTATGATCTAGTGTTTACGGTTCATTGGTTTAAGGTTCATGGATTAGGGTTTAGGGTTTAAGGTTTATGGTTTGTGGTTTAAGGGTTAATTAATGGTTTAATGTTTATAATTTAAGGTTAAATGGTTTAAGGTTTATGATTTAGTGTTTATGGTTTTTTGGGGTTAATGTTTAGGGCTTAGGGTTTGCGGTTTAGTGTTAGGGTTTAAGGTTTAGGATTAATGGTTTAATTAGCTAGGGTTTGTGGTTTAATCATTAATTAATCATTTAATTTTCATAGTATAAGGTTAAATGGTTTAAGATTTCTGATTTAGTGTTTAGTGTTCATCGGTTTAAGGTTCAGGGTTTAGGGTTTAGGGTTTATGGTTTATGGTTTATGGTTTAGGGTTTGTGGTTTAAGGGTTAATTAATAGTTTAATGTTTATAATTTAAGGTTAAATGGTTTAAGGTTTATGATTTAGTGTTTAGGGTTTTTTGGGGTTAAGGTTTAGGGCTTAGGGTTTGCGGTTTAGGGTTAGGGTTTAAGGTATAGGATTAATGGTTTAATTAGCTAGGGTTTGTGGTTTAATTATTAATTAATGATTTAATGTTTATAGTATAAGGTTAAATGGTTTAAGATTTATGATTTAGTGTTCAGTGTTCATTGGTTTAAGTTTCAGGGTTTAGGGTTTATGGTTTATGGTTTAGGGTTTGTGGTTTATTGTTTATGGTATGCATGATTATGATTTATTGTTTAATTAAGGTTTATGGTTTACTGGTTTATGGTTTACAGTTAAATGGTTTAAGGTTTAGGATTTAGGTTTTATTATTGGTTTATGGTTTAATTTGTGTTTATGGTTTAATTGGTTAAGGTTTATGATTTAGGGTTAGCATTATTCGAGATAGATGGGTTGACATTTCATATTTTTTTAAAAATTTTAAGGTTTTAAAATCTATCAGATAACAAATTAATCATCGTTTATGTTACATTCATACGTGAGCTTGTTAAAATAAGTCATAAAACCGCTTAATCACCCGACTTATTTTATATAATTAATAAACAAGATTTATGTTATAATTATTAATATAATTATCATGATAATTAAACATGGCCATTTTATTTAAATAAACTTTAGGTTAAAATAATTATTAATATAATTATTCATGTTACATTTAATTAATTAAGAAACATAGATTAACTATGTTATATTAATTTTTAACCAAGGTTTAATTAAATTAATAATATTCTTTAATTTAATTATCCAATAATCATGTAAGGTAAAGTTCAATTAATAAAATCATGAAAAATTAATAACATTATACTACTAAACTCGACTTATTCTAACGTGTCTAAAAAGTGAATCGTTTAATTTGCATGGAACTTGATATATTGCACCTGTACCCCGTCCACTAATAACTCACACACACACACACACACACATATTCAATATCCGGAGGTCAAATAATGAATCAACCACCCACCCACCCAGATACAAATAATAACAAACTTCAAACCCTGATAAATTAAACCTAAATGACCAGATGGATATTGATTTTAAGATCGCTGCTGAGATGATTGATTATGTGATGGATAAGTATTGAACCAACTGGAGATATGATGATCCTCTTGCTGACACTATTATTGAAGACTTGATGCAGTTAGATTTAAAAAACCAGACTAAAGGAAAATCAAAACAAGGTTAGGGTTTTTACATCGCAAAAGTATTTTTCAAGTTTTGATGATTTGTCTTTATTTAGATGATGTTGCATGTTATGAAAATACCAATAATTGATTATGTTTTAATATTTTTTATATAGATGACAAGGCAGATGAGGCTACGAAGGTTGATGAAGCTATGAAGGTTGATGAAGCTATGAAGGTTGATGAAGCTACGAAGGAACATATTAAAGGTCAATTTTGTGAAATTTTATGTTTATATGTTTGTCAGAAAGGCGTTAGATGGATCATTAGATAGTGTTTACTATGTAAAGTTTTAGGAGTAGTGAAAATGATAAATGGTTCAAGTATTATGTTGGTTATATGATGATGTAGATACATGAGATAAGGGGTGTTTCGTTTAGCTTATATAATGACCTTATAAGCTTATTAGCTGATATAAGCTTATAAGCTCAAACCAAGTGTTTGGCTAAGCTTATTTTAGTGGGCTTATAAACTTATATATGGGTGTTATGATAAGCGATAAAAATGTGCCTTTTTTAGGAAGGTTTGGGCTTATATAACATATTTACCATTTTACCCTCATGTTAACTTAAGTTTATATAAGCCATGGGCTTATAAGTTTATTAAACATAGGATTATATAAGCAAAAATGCCTTATATAAGCCCATTATAGAAGCTAAAAAAAACACACCATAAATTTTTAAAAAAAGGGGTTGGTCATACTACAAACCTTAAACATTTGAGTTGAGATTAGGTTTGATTATCTTGATGTGAAAACGTATAGACTTCCTGGCCAACTTTTTTGAATCTAAGATGGCATCGATAGAACAACCTACATCTTTTCGTTTACCCTTTTTTTATGTAAGTACATCTTACTATGGCCGTGTCATTTCCCTTTTTCATGGTCCTTGTTAACATCAACTACGTTCTTTAAACGACCCTTTTCTTTTCTGTTGATTGGTCGAATGTTTTCATTCCCAGTTCCCACTTTTAGGGCTTCATGGTGTAGCAAGTTATCCGAGTCACCACTATGAATACTCTCTTTTCAGTTTTAGTTTTAGTATCCGAATACTCTTTCCATTTGTGTATCAAAATACAGACTTGTGTGGTTTATATCATGCATTTAGTATTTGGATTGGTCCATGTGTGGATTATATTTCGATACTGAAACTCAAAGTGAGAGTGAGCGTGTTCAGAGTGACGACTCGGATAATTTGATGCCAAAATGAGCGCCAAAATTTACAAATGGGAAGGAAATCCGTCGACCAATCAACAAAAAGGAAATGGGTCGCTCAATTAAGACCTTAGTTGATGGTAGTGATGCCCATGAAAAAGATAATGCGACGGCCATAGTAAGAGGGGCTTACATAAAAAGGGTAAATGAAAATATGTAGGTTCTTCTGTTGATGCCATATTAGATTCAAAAATGTTGGCCAGGAAGTCTATACGTTTTCACAGCTGCATTGGTTCATTTACTATGTTGTTTATATGTTGGTTATATGTTGATGCAGATACAAGAGCTAACTTAAAGAAAAAAGAAAAAGGCAAGGGATCAACAAAAGTTGATAAAGCATTTGATCCGTTTAATCTAGATAATAGAGTGGAAAATATTGAAAGGGAATTCAAACTTCTTAAACAGACAGAGTTGGAGTGAGGTAAGTAAACTAAGATTTAACCTTTAGAGATATATAGTTATTCACTAGCTTTGGTATCACATGTATGCTATAAAGTATTACAGCTCCACATAGACGACATCTCAAGCCCGTTTCCTCTTCGAGGTAAATATTGCCATGATTCCTCTTTCTCATGAAAATCATCATCTTCGTGCCCAATATGTGAATTCAGTATGCATTAACATCTTTTTGTTTAGCCTTTTTAGTAAAGGACCTCTTACTTTGGCACTCATATTCGCTTTTTCATGGGTATTGATGATATTGATATTAATCAAAGACCGAATGCGAATGTCAAATTTTGAGCTACTTACATAAAAAAAAGATAAACGAAAAAGAAGTAGGTCCCTATTGGATTCATATATTGGGCACGAAGATTAACATGTTCACTAGATAGAGGAATCGTGGAGATATCTACCTCGAAGAGCAAACAGGCTTAAGATGTCGTTTATGTGTAGCTGTTAAACTTTATAGCAGACATGTGATTATGTATTTGTAGTTACCTTATGCGGTATTATGGTATGTAGGTACATGAGCTGACTTGAAAAACAAAGAGAAAGGAATCGGTTTAATGGAAACTGATACCACATCTGTGCTTTCTAACCTACATAATAGGGTGGAAAAGCTTGAAAGGGAATTCCAACATTTCAAACAGAGACTGTTGCAGGGAGGTTAGTATATTAACTTTTAACCTATAATAAGTTTATATATGAATGTTTTATTGTTTTGAGTATCTGGGTGGCTGTTAGTATTTGAACTTATTAAAATTTGTCTTGTATTTTATAGATGTTATCATCATTGATTCCTCTGAAGGCTCTAAAGAAGATACGCAATCATCAGATGAAAGCTTTGAAAGCTCTGAGGAAGATCTGTTGTCATTAGATGAAATCTTTGAACATGTAAACACTAAAGACTTCCAGCACCCATTTCATGATGACCAGGATGAACCTTCCAAGTATTCCAACACCTCTGCAGATGATTGTAGTTCAGAAGATACTTGGGGAGAGATTAATTCACCGTCCAAGGAGAAAGGCAAAGCTATTGGCTCATCCAGTCAGACTGCAGGCAAGGCGAGTGGATCATCCAAACAGATACTCAGTCCAAGGGTTAGAAAGGGATGTACACCAAAAGCAGAGTCATCTTCTCGGTCTCCATTTTCTACAACAGAAAGTCCCCCACCTATCAGAAATATAGTATGTTTCTTGTCTTGTCTAAAAAAATTAAAAGAATTTGAAACAAAGCTTGGAAAAAGGAAGAGGGGTAGGCTATGGAGGAACCTGTAGGGGTAGGATATGGAATAACTTGTTATCTCTATTTTATGGATGTTTCTAATGAATCTTCTTTAGACTATTTCGGTTAAGTGTAGGTATAGTTTATGTAAACAATTTTAAACACTAATCTGCATGGATGGGTGTATCCATTATTTTTTGGAATGCAAATATGTTGTCATTCACATTTTGTATGAACCTGCAATATTATCATCAATATTATGAAACTAGACTTGTATTTCATGGATGTAAACATGGTTCATCTTGTATTTTATTTATTCATGTTGTGAGTTGTATAATCCTAGATGCATAACACATATAACCAAGATTTTTGTGTCAATGTTACCTGTTACACATCCGGTTAAAGCTTTCCACTTTGGTGGATCTTATGACCCAATTTCTTTTCCCTAATTCTCCCGCCAAAACTAATTAAGCTTTTAGCAGTTTATGTTTTCGACTTAGCTTAACTCTAAGGTGCTTTTAAATTTTCGCTATTACATCTGCAATTATTTTCCAATTGGATATAAAGTTGTTACGCTCTTGCCTTATTCTTCTGAAGTTCTGAGCATATGTTTGTAACAATACTGCTAGGCCATTCTTCCTCAGAACTAAGCTAATATTGAGTATTTCCTTGAAAAGCTGCTTGTTTCAGCTTAATTTGTTTTTAATCAGTATCTAGTCAAGCACAAGTTAAAATTTTTTATCTTTTTAATATATTTTCACTAGTCGTCCCAAGTATTTATTCCAATTCGTGTCTAATTTGACATAAACAACTAATTTGTTCAAACAATGTGCTTAATTATTAACCAAACTGAAAATTAAAAAGTTTGAAATGACTGAAGTAAAATAAAAACAAGACAAGGTAAAAACTGATCAAACATAAATTCAATTCAATAATACTAAAGGATTACAGTTTTTTAATAAAACAAACATTTTGTTTCTGTAACTAATCAAACTTTGGAGATTTCTCAGGATCAAAAGCCAAATGAAGTTCATCGTAATCTAAAGCCTCTTTGAACTTCTCTTCGTCTTCTTCAATTTCATGCTCAGAAGAATAAGCATCATCATCAATGATTTGACCTTATTCCTCCAGTTGCCTCCTATACGCTTCCTCCCTCTATCGCTGTTCCTCTTGCCTCCTTCTAAAGGAAGTAGCTTCCTCCCTCTCGCGTTGTTCTTGCTTCTATTGCCTCCTTCTTAAGGAAGCAGCTTTCTCCCTCTGACATTGTTGTTCAAGTCAGGCATTCTCTTCGTCTTCCAGCTTCCATTGTCGCTGTTCGTAAGATTCCTCAACATAGCAATCGTACTCATCATATTTATCATCGTAAGGACAATCAGCAGGGAAATCTCCATCTGCATTAGCTTTTACTTTGGGCACCACACAAGGTTTCCTAAAAAAGAACATAAAAGATTATTAGTACTAAATGATAACAAAGATACAACGTTAATAAAATAAATAATGATACATACTTGTTAGGAATTGTACTGGTATCTTCAAAAGCAGCATAAAATGTTCTTATTGATGAAGAAGCCATTTTTTGATTCTTAAAATGCTGATAATTAAGTGTATGTTGTGTTTTTGTTATGATTAATTTCATTACTTAATCCTTGTTTATATAACCAATGATGGAATACAAAGGGTCAGCGGCCTATATAAACATCTAATGCATATTCATGCATGTAATTAAATTTTGTGAAGTTCCAAGAATGAGCATTCTCATTAGGTGTATAGAAAGTGTGTGTTTTCTGTGTTTTTATGGTTTATTGTGTTTTACAAAAATAGCAAAAAACAAGGTCTAGGACTCGAACCCTAGACCTTCCATTCAAACACTAACACACTTAACCAGTTTGCCACATGAACATATTTGGTTCTAAATATGTGACTAATATTAACATTAGTGAAAATAGAGATTACATTTGGTTATAAACATTTGTCACATGAATATTTTACTGTGTGACATTTTCAATGTGTTCTTCATAGTTAATCCCATTATAATGTGACCATAAGTATAATTTAGATACACATTTCTCAAATGTTGTGACTATTGGCAATCATATAGTCACATAATTGTTTAAGAATTTAATATGTTCATGTATTATATTTGATCATAGTCTTCAAGTAATTGAAAAATATTTGTCACATTTAAATAAATATAGTGGAAAATGTTTTAATACCTACTTTCAATTTGACACACACACAAAATTCATGTGTGGTTAACATTTAACAAAATATACTAGTCATATTAAAATAATGTGTGTGACAACCTTGTTTATAAATTTGTCACTTGTAAAATAAGTCTATGTGACCATATATGATTTTTGGTCACATTCAATGTGTGTATGACAAATATTTGTCACACATGTATACGTATAATGTGACTACTACTTGAACCAGACATTGATTCGGTAACACTCTCAAATTATTAAGTGACTAACGACTCATCCAAAAAGCATTTGTTAGCCCTAGTCACATAAATATTCATATGCGTGAAAAAAAATACGAAATGATCATGCAAACTGACTTCAAGTGTGACCGTTTAGTTATGACTGGCGAATTCAGTCACACAAAGAATTTATTTTGACTACACGGAATTCGGTATGTGTGACTGAAACCCATTTTTGTACTAGTGGTTTTAAGCCCGATTTCGACGATGAGACTATGTATAATTGCAGTCTCATCACATCTCATCATCATTATCTTCAAATCACAATGATGATATTTTATGCGTTTTAAGCCCGATTTGGATGATGAGACTATGTATAATTGCAGTCTCATCACATCTCATCATCATTATCTTCAAATCAACACCCCTGCATCATTCTGCTACTTTTGGCTATAAAATGAACTAAAAAACGTCTGAATCAGCTACAAGCTTCCAATGTGTAATCAATCAAGCTCTATTGACCAAGATTGATCAATAGAATCACACAATAATAGTAGAAGTAGGATTATGAAGAATTGAGAAGTGAAATTTGAGTGAGAAATGAAATTTGATGTTTATTAATGGTGGATGTTTGTTATAAGTTGTTACAACTATCTAACTAACTTTCAAGTGGTTGTCAATCACTTGAGAGTAGTAACTAACTACATTTCTAACTGGAAATGGAGAAATTAAGTAGTGTGTGAAAATTACACACACTAAGTACAATACAAAAATGAAGAACATTTTGGGCTATTTATAAAGTTAAGTTGGAGTTTGTTGGAGATGCGTGACGTGTTGGAGCAAATCCCAAGCTTCCACGTCATGAATCTGCTAATTGGATTATCTGTTGAAGAACTGATTTGGGGCTTTTTGATTCAGTTGATTTTAGTCCAATTGGATATTTGGGAAGGCTTAGTCACTTGATTTTGATCAACTTTCATATTAAACACTTTGTCTGATTTGCACTCCTCTTCAAAATCGATTCTGGGCTAGTTTGGAGTATGAAGATGACACGTGAAATGATATTATTGGGTGAAAAAATGAGTTGTGGATCATTATCCACTAACTGATTTATGATTGGTTAATTAAAATTGATAGTGGGGTTACTATTGTGATTGGGTAATAAATGGGTGATGGCTGTTAGTGGGGTGACGTGACAACTATGTGGCAATCCGTGTGAGCAAACTAAACGTCTCCCATTGGCTGGTTTGTATAGCACTCGGATTGAACCAAACTTTTCTTCTTTTTGGCAGATTTGACCCCTCTAGTTAGGCAGATTCATAACATGATCTAGGATCTTCATTTCTTTGTCATTTTTGGTCCTTTTAATTTCAAACTTCTTCAATAATGATCCTTTGACTATTTGACTTGATGGTTGACCATATTTTACTTTGTTCTTGACTTTCTCATAATTGCACTTTTAGTCCTCCATTTTTGAAAGTTGTCAAGAAAGGTCCTTTATCTTTGCAAGGCTTGTCACTATTCATCCTCCTTTTGTCTTTTCTTCATCAATAAGGCTTGAATTCACTTGTTTGCTCCAAAACTGTATCTTTTTACCTACACAAGCACAAACAACAAAACATAGCCATAATACTGCTTTTATGAATCAAAATTAGGTATTTTTCTTTGTGTTTTAGGGTTATTTGTGATATAATTGATATGAGATTTCCCTCATATCAAGACCATTATTTCAAGAACATATTCCAAAGATTCGAAGTATGAAGTACATGCCAAATATCGGTCCGAGAAAGGTCTCAAATCGTGAAACAAGTTATGCCAAGTTATGAACTTAAGGAGATTACGAGAAACCGTTTTAAAAGATTTTGTCCTTTAGCTAACTATCGATTAAATCGTGTTACTTTATTTTTGAACTAATAAATACTCAAATAATTCAATATGAATCACTTGTGATCCATGAGAAATAATAAAAAATTCTAGATACCTTTTCTTTTCTTAATAACTAGGATTGCGGAGAGAAAATGTATTACACAATTTGTACGTATGAGTAGTGTTAGCATTGTGACTTGTACCAACAATGATCTCGTTTTTGCACTTAGCATGGAATGTATGACGATTAAGGACGACAAACTTTACTCTATGATACATTCACTTGTTTTTATTTATTGACCCTAAAACTCACATTCGTAATGAAAATCATACATTATGTCTTTAAACACATCGTAGTAGTAGTATTGCAAGTTTACTTTTCAATAAAGGGTAATAAAATTGAATTTTGGAGATGCTTAGATACTTTATTCTATCATTGTGTGAGGGCACGATAATGGTTTAGTATGGGTGAGTGATGAGATGGCATTTATACATGATCTCATCGTTCTTTTCGGGCTTTAAATGCATAAAATGTCATAAATATACCATATATATATGCTTATGTTTGTTACTTGTGTATTTTAGGTATGGATATCGTGAAAAAGACAAAAGATCACAAGAAACAAGGAAAAACGAACACGAGAAACGAACCCGCACAATGAACCGGGCCCTAGTTATGATTTTCCCAATAAAAGACCTTGAAGTATTGAAGATGTTCAAGAATGATCCCTCATCAATGAAGAAATGACACTTAATACCCTTGTATATTCATAATTACAAGTTTGGTCCCTTAATTTTGTCAAATTACAAAAAGGTCCCTCAACTTTGAAGAATTGGAAAACTTAGTCCCTCAAGATTGAAGATTTTTCTACAATGGTCCTCCATAATGTCAAACATACAAAGAAGACCTTCAAAGTTAAAGAATGTACAAGATCAGCCCTTGAAATATTAAGAAATGTTCAAAACAAGTCCTTATTATCCTTGTTAGAAAGTTTTAGGGTAAAAATATGGAAAAGGAAACTTAAATAACAAAGGATGTTGAGTTTTGGGTTTGAAAAACTTGTTATACAACATTTGCCAAAAAACAATGACCAAAGTTTCCCGCTGAAACATTTAAACTCACAAACACGTGCCAAACAAAAGCCTCCCCTCTTTTTCGGATCAAATTACCTTAACCCACAACAAATTCCCCTTCACACGAATCATTCCCACACTTAACCTCACCCATCACATCAACCAATGGTCCCCACCATTCAAGCCGTCCAACAATGAAAACATAACTTCCTCTCCAAGGAATGCCACTTGTCAAATCCAAAGGTTTAAGCATTCTACTTTGTCCCTAATGCAATATGAACGATTTGGATCAAAATGGACAGCTCACAAGACCAAAAACGTCTAGAAGATTTCAAGGGCATTTTAGAGATTTTATAGCTAGGGTTTCTAGTTTTCACATTGTAAACTCAGCCTTCTAAGGCCTATATAAGGACCCCCAACCTGTGGTAAGGCCTTTGTTCCAGTTTTACTCTTCAAATATTGTAATTCCTTTTTGAAATTTATAAAAGTTTTGTATTTTGTTAAAAATTGTAATTCCTTTTAATGTTTTTAAAAGTTGGTGTTGTTTGAGAATAAAGTTGAGTTCCATTTAGTGTTTTGAAGGTGTTTTGATCTTTGGATTGAAGCACGTTAGGTTTTGAAAAGGTTTTCAAGTTTGTATGTTTTCAAATCCTAGGGTTGCTGATTTGCTATTTTATCTGTTCTAACCCCAACCAAAATCCATAAGCTCTTGCAAGCTTATTGACAAGCTTTTGAAGGTTTATTAACCTTTGGTTGGATTGTTTGTTGCCTGTGTTAAAGATCACAGCCTTGTGGTTCAGCTGTTGAACGATCAGCCAAGGCTGCATATCCCTTTCTTGTTCAAGGACCTTAGTCACTCACTAGTTGTTGAGAGTAGTTCAAGGAGCATAGCTGAATCCTCCTAGGAAGTTGTGGAGGATATGTGCACTCTCTATTCTGTTTTATCTTTTATAAATTTTTGTTGAAATCTGTTATGTGATTTGCTATGTGATTCTGAGATTTTGTGTTTATGTTTTAAGTTTTATCGTTTAAACCTGTTAGTTGTCACCTAGTTGAGATATTTGAAGGATAAAATTAATAGATTATTTGGAAAAACAAAAAGTTTGTTTGAAAAAGAACTAAAACAAGGTTGTTTGGGATTTTATGATCAAAAGGCCTTATGGCCTTGTGCCCTTGGTTCTTATGGTTTTTATACTCTAAACAAGTCATTTGTAAGCAGTTTTGGTCATTGGTTAAGTTTCATAAAGTGGGGAAAAGGGTTTGTAAGTTTTTGAAAAATCTGTCATAGGAGGTTTTAAATTGGTCAATCATATCAGCAGCTATAAAATCTTTGTTTGTTCGATTCAGGGTCTGATTTTTGGTTTGGGAAGAGTTTTTGTCGTGTGCTATATGTGCTATATCTGTTTGTTAACTTTGGTGGCTTATTGAGTGAGCTAGGGCTTATAGAAGTGGGCTGAAGTGGTCATTTGCATCAACAAAGTGACCACCTCTATTTTGCTTTCCATTTGGTTAACTAGTGATTGCCCTGCTATCTATTTGCTTGTTACTTATCATTTTGCTACTTGTGAACCTGTTTTGATTATTGGATTGCTTATTTGAAGGCTGATAAGCTATTTGGCTTATTGGCTAATATTTGCCAAAACTGAAATTAAGTTGGCTAACTGGCCTACTTGATTCAAAGGATTCAACCTTGATTCCTTCACAAAAGTTTCTCAAAACAAGCTCATAAGCAAGTCATGTTAATTTGGTAACATTTGGAATACTTTGACTTTTGATCAAATAAGCTCAATTTGGCTTATTTTTCAGTTCTGCTTATTGGTACATGCAACAACTTAGTTTTTGTAATAGGTGTCATTTTCCTCAGCTTATTATCATATCTGGAAGGTTTCAGCTTAATTGGTTAAGGTTTTGCCATAAAACTAGCTTATTTGGCTTTTTAGTGTGCTTATTTGCTTCTACAGCTTATTTCACTTGGATTTTGGGATTTTTCTTTTTGATTATTCTTAGTTAAGCTATTTGTGAGCTTTCGCAAAAAGAATCAGCTTTTGAAACCCTCTAAAACTCAAACCCGACTATTTTGTCATTTTGTGAAAAAGTAGTTTGCTTATTTCTGGCTTATTTGTTGAGCTTTTTCAAAATTTCTTTTTACAAACTGCTTTAAAATCACAAAAGAAGAATGTGTGTTGAATTAGAGTTTATGGCACCAGTTTATAGCTTATTGGAATTATTGGCTCAATAAGAATAAGCTGTGTGACATTTAAGCTGTGATAAGCTCACTTTCAACTTTTGGGCCTTTAGCGTTTTTTGTTTAAAATTGAATTTTAAGCTAGTCTGGTGAGTTTGGGCTTATTTGGTTTAGTTTTATTTTTATTCGGCTAAAAAGCCCATTGGATGGTTTGTTTTTGTTTTAGCCCATTTGGGGCCCAATAGGGGTATTTTTGTAATTTCAACTTCATTTTCTGTTTAATTAGGTTATAATAAACTACTTTGCAAGTTTTTAGAATTTTTTATAAATTTTGAATTTTTAATATTATTTTAATATCTAATTTTAGTTTTTAATGATTTTTAATAGATTTAATAGTTTTATAAATTTGGAAAAATACTTTTTAGTTTAATTAAGTCATTTTAGAGTTTTACAAATTAAAAAATCTCTATTTGGGCTTTTTATTAATTTATTTGATTTTTAGGGCTTTAATTAACATTAAAAAAATTAAATATTAATTAAATAAAAGGTTTGGAAAAGTTTTGATCATTTGTATACCCTAATTGGATTTTTAGGAATTTTTGGTAATTTTTTGGGAATTTTTAGTGCAAGTTTTTATTTTGTCTATTTTATGGTTTTATGTTTTGTCGTCGTAGTATAATTTTCTCGTATCCGTCATCCTCTTTTCTCATCTTTTCTTTCTATATTAATCCAAAATCATACAAGTTTATCACACACAATAAACCTCCTTGGGAAACGAACTTTTCACACACCCTTGGGTCATTAGCATTTGATTTTCCTAAATCATTTGTTTAATACTTACCATATATATGTTGTTTTCCTAAACACGTATTTTTACCACAATCAAGCACCTCGACACGAAATCCCCCTAATGCGCACACATCCCCGTGTAGAACGCGGTAACGGGAAAAGTAAGTCGAAGCAAGGAAAATTTTAACGAGCGAGCGTCTGACGCCGAAGTTAAGGAATTTTGCGATGAATACTACTACCAACTATTGCCCCATATCATCGATAAGCTTTGTGAAGAAGAGCGACACATCCGAGAGCAAAGATCCTTGAAAATCCGCCCACATCAAGGTGAAAACATAGAGAGGAACCATCACGCCAGCGAAACCCTCCTTCACTTAGAGTCCACGACTCACGGGGCGGAGGAAGCGCGTAGGCATAAGAAACCAATGTCCCCAGGCAAGCCAGGTGGCCCAGAGCCAAGCAAAAATGTTTTCTCAAGGATAAGTTGGGGATCCTCTAACCAAAAGGATCAAGGAAAAAGCACAGTCTTCACAAGACTAGGCCCAAGAGACAAAGGAGTCTTCAGCAGACTAGGTGGAAGGGAGAGAAAATCGCATGACGAAACCCCCAAGAATTGTTCGGAATAAAAATAACTAACTCACTAGCCACTGAAAAAGAGGATTCTAGCCGCTCACAAGAAGAATCAAGGCGTTGACAAACAAGATGCTGACAAAGAGAATCCAAGCCATTGTCAAAGTGTATTAGCTGTATAGATCAACATGTTTTGTTTAAATTAGGAAGATATGCTCAAATATTGTATTTCTTATGTTTATCTCTTTAATATCTTCCTAGAATAGTTGATCATTAGCTTTCTGTTCATAGCTCCATACATCTATAAAAGGAGGCCTTAGGGTTCATTATATGTACGCTTGCAATACCTTTGTACCCAATTATTATTAATCGAAGTCGAAAGTTTGGTAATTGTTTGTTCTTTGTTCTAAGTATTAATTCGGCATAGTACTTAGATTGTTTCAAACTCAAAGTTTCTCTACGTATTATTCTTGACCTAATCTCGATAATACAAAGATAAACCGATCTAAGTTTGGGATCAACAAGTGGTATCAGAGCTTGTTGAAGAAATTTGATCTAAAGAAAAAAACCTTAAATTGCACAAAACCCTAAACATCATGTCAACTTCAACCAGTAACTCCACAAATTCAACTGGGCCACTAAACAACCTTAAAATTACTATTCTTAACCCTGCTAACTTTGAGCTATGGCAATTCAACTTTCAATAGTATCTTGAAGTGGATAACTATATCCTCTGGAGATCTTTGAATTTGGGAATACCTTTCCTAAGGAAAAGAAGATAGCTCAAGCTAAAACTCAAAGGATGAAAGTGGCAAATATGAGTCTGAAAGCTCAAATCCTCATGATGGAAGAGCCACATCTGCTGAAGAGATGATTCAAAGAAGGAAGGATATGAAGGCACTTAACTGTCTTAAACTTGCTCTTGGACAAAAGGAGCAATTTAACTTTAGAAATTATGAATCTGCTAAAGATCTCTAGTAGGCTATTGAAACACTTATGGTGGTAATGAAGACACTATTAAGGAAAGAAGAAAGGTATTGCTCAGGGAATTTACTGTGTTTAAAGCCTTTCCAAATGAAAAACTGAGTGAAACCAAAAGTCGCCTTCAAGACCTCACCAGCAAATTTATATTCATGGGTGTGGAATTTGATGATGAAGCCATCAATTATGCTTTTCTTATCTCTTATGGTGAAGCTTGGAGTGTACCAGCTAAATCAATTATAGCCACCAAAAGTCATAAGAAGACAACTTTTGATGATATCTATATTCAATTGAAGATTATGGAATCTAAGATCATGTAGAGTCAAGGAAGTGCATCTACTTCATCGTTTAGGAACATGGCTTTTGTATCCCATAATGGATCCACAGCCACTAACAAAACTTCATTTCTCAGTGGATTGGATTCATCCACTGACACAGCCTACTATGTATCCCCAAGTCTCAAACCAGCTAGAATCGACTTGGATACTATGTGTGAATACATTGCTGCCTTGGCAAATGGTTCTCAAGTTGTGTATGAGGATCTTGAGTAGATAAGCGATGAAAATCTTGAGGAGATGGATATCAAGTGGAACATGACTCTTAGCAGCATAAGAGCAAATAGGTTCTACAAAAAGTTTGGCAAGAAATTACATTCAACAAGGGTGAATATGATGGCTTTGATAAATCCAAGGTTGAATGTTACAATTGCCACAGAATGGGACACTTCAGAAGGGAGTGTGGATCTCCACTTAGGAATGATGATGGAAAGGATGTTTTTGTTTCTGCTTTCAAGATTGAGGATACTGACACAAAGGGAATGGTGGCCATGTAGAATATTGATGGAATTGGATGGGATTTGAGCTACATGGAGAATGAAGTTGTGTAGAATCAAGCATTGGTTGCTGAAAAGGAAGAGGAGCATGTTAACTTTTGTCTAATGGCTAAGTCTTCCTCTTCATCAGACAATGAGGTATATAATGATGCTTATTATAGTAAAGGATGTAGGCAAAACACAAAAAATCTTAAGGTTGAGGTTTCTAAACTAAACCAAGAGATTTTAGATTTAGATGCCACACTAAGAAACTACAAAAGGGGGCTTGCACAATATGATGGGATGGTGTCAAATTATAATAAAATAGAATTTGACCTAAAAGACAAAATTAGGGTTCTAGAAAGAGACTTAAATCTTAGCAATGAGCCTAAAGTTACCCTCATGGAGTCTAGAATTGAACTGCAACATACATTAAATGAAGCTATTAAGGATAAAGAAAACATAAGACTTAAGATTGAAAAGTTTGAGAAGGCTAGGAAAATATTGGATAAATGTGTAAGTGAGCAACGTAATGTAGAATACGTAATCCTTGGATTATCTAAACCTTGGAATGATCTAAAGAGAGAGAGATAGATGAAGAACTAGAGAGAGAAAGTAGAGAGAGGTTGGAGAGAAATAAGAGAATATTAGATTAGATGTGTGAAAGTGAGTGAACCAACCCCTCCTAACAAGCTAGGAGGGGTATATATAGCCCACCCTACAAGTGGGCTTTGTGGGTTATACTATTACATACTAGATCACGAGCCCATACTAATTTATCTCGTTGGAGTGACTGATCCTTCCTAAATACTTATAAATGTATTTCCGACAATCTCCCCTAAGGGAGGTCACTCCAAGTTAAAAAGTCCTAAATAGTCTATAGCTCGTGATCTATGCTAACAATGATGTGACTGAGACTTTCTTTGGAAAAACGTATTTCCAACAATCTCCCCCTAAGGGAGGTCACACCATTTTACAAAATCTTAAACCTAGCATACTATGCTTGAGTCTTCAATCATGTTCTTGTGAATTTGCTGATGTGATCTTTGACTTTAGTCTTGAGCATGTTTCTTTGCACTGACCTTGTGCATTCATCACTTGTGATATTCGCCTCCTCGTTACTTCATGTTCCACATACTTATACCTTTATAAGTTCCTGAAAGCTTCAGAGTTTGATACAGCGAAAGGCATGACTATTAGGCTTTCTTGAATTTGTTGAAGTATTAAGTGCAGAAAGTATAAGCATGCGTGGATGACTTCTTCTCGGAAACCGCAATGCCACTATCTTGTTACGCTGCATAAGAAAGTTAACAACAAAACAAAGATACGGATGAAATAGCTTTGAACATTTCAACCTAATTAGGTAGCATTTTACCTCCGGTCGGTGAAGACCATTGGACGATATTAAATATCGTACTTGTGACAAGTAGTTTCAAAGAACCTCCTTTACAAGATTTTGCGGGTAAACCCGTTCTCTTTATTCGACCATCCAAAGCTGACTGCGAACATAATGAGTGAATCATTTGGCTAATATTAACCGCATGATTGAAGCCGTCAATTCATGTTCCTGGAACAAGTGAAATTCAATTAAGAACCGTACCATCGTTGCTTTCCAGTTTTCATGAGCTTGATTTATATTAAATCTTGCAAGTTACCTACCAAGTGTTGTTTGATGTTAACACTAGAAGGATTTCCACTCACCACTATGAACACTAAAGAGTGTCACTCTGAGTGTTCTGGCAAGATCACTAAGATATTGCGTAGAGGCCTAGCATGTGGTTAGATTCAGTTAAGAATTAAACCACTGTTGCTTTCCAGTTATCACAAGTTTGATTCATAAAGAATCGCACAAGTCACCTACCATGTGCTTTTTGATGTTCGCTCAAGAAGGATTTCCATCTTCATTGTAAATACTTGCGTATTACTTGGATATTCAGGCAAGATCATGAAGATTTTGCGTAGGACTCTTAATATCTTTCTTACTTTTCACAGTGAGTGAAGAAGCAAGGAAATATGGAAGTGTGTCCTAATGAGATATTTGATGATCTAAAATGGCTCTAGACTCGATCGCGCATTTAGGATTTTTAGTGATCGAAGGCTAGAGAGGAGTGCCACCATTTCAATACCGATATATTCAGGTGAATATATTGATAGATAATGCGTTGTCTCCGTGTGAGTAAAACACATACCTTTTAAGAGATATCTGAGTTAGCTGGGGTTGGTTGTGCATTGCATCACTGGGTCCATGATGTCTATCTTCAATATCTAGCATCATTACAATGATCTCAATAGGATATGTGTTGACCTGGTTTCTACCTAAGGTTGTAAGGAGGGCTTCTTTCTTTTCACCCTTTATCATTGCAATTCTTTTTCATTCTTCAACCCCTTCAATGCTTACCAATACGTCATCACTAGCACCTTGTTGTGATTGTTCTAGTGCTAACTTAAGTACTTGGTTGGCATTCAGCTACATTCACAATCTTTCTCCATCTTTCGACTACTATTTCTAGCTATGAACTATCCTTGGGAAGATTCCTCCAGTTCTGGAAGAATCATTGGACTTTAACCTATTTTACCATCCTTATGTCACCGCAATCTTCATCGTCGTGAAATAAATGGGTTGTCGGTAAGTATAAATCACCATGAAATCTATTTTTGATATAGCAAATCCATTTTGCTCCCCTTTAACATATGCCACGATATTCAAAAACATTTCACACATGTCGGGATGAGCTATCACGTTAAGTCAAACCATTTGTGATTCATCATTTCCCATATTAAATCACATTTTCTCCCCCATATTAAAAATATTAACCCAATCGATGTTTTTAATATCAATTCATCTAATGAAATTTTAAGAAAATTTGGGAAGAAAAATGAAAATCCAATTATCTTCATGATTATCACAAGCTCCCCCTCAAATTAATGAGAGCGTACTTGATACGCAAATAATATACCTTTTAAACGAAAGTGTAAGGTATTTATCACGTGCAAAGATGATATTTGATAATGTATTCACAAGATAAATAATTTACGAGGTTGGACCCGAATAATTAGAACAACATATGATAGAATCACGTGGTTCTTGTTAACGGATGTTGGTCTCCCCCATAATGTCTAAAATTATCTCCTCCATTTTGAAAAGCGGTAATCTTTCAAGACACCACATGTGTTGTGACAATCCGTCAATTTATGGTCGATATTTTATTCTCAAGTATTATTTAAAAACATTATTTTAATGTTATATTATGAACTCACTCAATTAATGGAAGAAATTTGGGTTTACGTCCTGAAGTAGCATCGACTACGTCTAAACCGGAGGACTCTACGTTACGTGCTTACGTTTACATACACTGTCTTTAGTGACAGTACGACATTTCAGGAAATAAATTTATCCGTGAATATTATTTTGGGATTTTAAATTGGTGTTGGTGGGGACTAGCTCTGGGAGAGATAATTGCTTCCAAACGCTTAGAGGCATTAGATTGATACTGGCACCTAGATCGGCTAGGGCCATGCAATTCTCTACTCCCGGGAAATTGCAAGGGATAAGAAAACGACCCGGATCACCAAGCTTGATTGGCAATTTCCTTAAGAGTACTGCAGAGAAATTCTCTTTAAGTTGGGTGTTGGAAATGTCGAGGAGCTTTTCCTTGTCGCTCAGAAGATCTTTAAACATTTTTGCGTATTTTGGCATGTGAGCGAGAGCCTCAGCAAAGGAGATATTGAAATTCAGTTGTTTGAACATTTTAAGGAAATTCGAAACCTGAATATCGTCCTTGCTTTTGAGCTTCTCTTTCCTCAACCTAGATGGATAAGGTATATTGGAAGAAGAGGAAGGCTTTGGAAGAATAGGATCACTCACATCCTTGGGTGGAGGAGGGGTAGAAGGAAGAGGTGGAGAAATTGGGGAAGGAGAAGGATGAGGAATAGGAGCAGGTGACTCGTTCTCCTTAGTCACAACCACCGGTGGAGGTATAGGAAGCTCGGGTTCCTTGGTACCTTTACCACTTCGAGTAGTGATTGCTTTCATCTCCCCTCTTGGATTTGCAACGGTGTTACTCGGAAGAGTACCCGAAGAAGAGGGTTGATTACCTTGGAAGAAACTAGCCATCATGTTCCTCAAGTCATTCGTTTGACTATCCATAGTGTTCTTCATATCAACTCTCAGATCATTCCCTTGTTTCATCAGGTCTGCTTTCAAGTTACGCACTTCCTGTTGGAGATTATCCACTATCACATTGTTAGTCCTCATGTAGGTTCCAATGTCTTGATGTGATGCGGGGGTTTGGTTGGAAGGAGCAGTGTATGCGGGTGGTTGATAAGCAGGTTGCTGGTAAACTTGGGTGTTTCGTTGAGGTGGTTGTTGCTGTTTGTGAGGAGGGATGTATGGTGTACGAGTTTGTTGTTGTTGAGGAGGGCGGTTGAGGTTTTGTTGTTGGTTTTGGTTGTTAGGATTAAAACCAGGTGGTGAGAGATAGTTGTTGGAACGGTAGCTAAGCAAGTTACGGTCACCTTGAGGTTTTGCTTGATAAGCAGGTTGAGGATAGGTGCCATATGCCGCATTCACATTTTCAGAAGGGTAGTCTTGGGTGGCGGTACAAGTGGTGTAAGAGTGAGGACCACCGCATATCTCACAAGGTTGGCTGACAGCGTTCACTTGAGCGTTTTTGGCGTTGTTGCTGTTGTTGTTGCTGACGGTGTGGGTGACAAGCGATTCAAGAAGCATAGTGATTTTGTCCAATCGCTTGTCGCTGTCACTTGTGCTAGCACTAGCGACATAGGTCCGAACACTCTTGGTTTGCACACGAGATTTATTCTCAATGATGTCCCAAGCAGCATTGGAAGTCTTAGCCAATAGATTACCCCCCGAGGCACTGTTCAGTGAATCTTGGTCACTCATGCTTAAACCATTGTAAAAAGTATTAATTTGATATACTTTGGTAAAACCATGTTGTGGGCATTTTCTTAAAAGATCTTTAAAACGATCCCAAGATTCACTGAACGACTCATCGTACTTTTGTTCAAAATTTATGATTTCATTCCGCAAAGCGGTAGTACGAGAGGGTGGGAAAAAGTAATTGATAAACTTTGTTTCCAAATCCGTCCACGAGAGAATACTCTGTGGCGGTTCCTTAGCAAGCCAATGTCGGGCTTGTCCCTCTAAAGAAAAGGGAAAAAGTTGTAACCTGATAACCTCTTGTGGAACACCATTGAATTTGACCGTGTTGGTGAGTTGCAAGAATCTCTTGATATGGTCGTGTGGATCATCAATGGTTCGTCCCAAGAATGGTTGAGCGGAGACCATCTGGATAAAGCCTGATTTTAGCTCGAAATTGTTGGCGGCAATTGGTGGTATAACAATTGGGTCAGTGTTGCCATCTACATGAGCTTGCAGCAATTCAATCATCGGGCGATTATCCGGAAGGGGCTGATTGTGGTTGTTATTGTTCATGTTGTTGAAAGGTGGGTTGTTGTTGTTATTATTGTTTGGAGGTGGTACACCGGCCATGTCTAAGTGATCGAGAGGCTCGGGCTCTTGATATGACGTGGATCAAGTGCGCATACACCTGCAAAAGAACTAACAAGGCAAAAACAATACAAAAATATTTTTTTTGGTTTTTAATTTTTATTTTTTTTGTATTTTTGAAAATTTTAAATTTTTAAGGATTTTTTTGAAAATTTTTATGAAAAAGTAACGTTCACGGGGAACGGATCCCAAAATCCAAGTTCTCACAAAAAACTTTTGATCTTAACGAGAAGAGCCGGCAGCGGCGTCATTTTAATAAAGCATTTTCATTGGGTTCTTATTAATTCTCTCGATATCCTCTCGAATTGATCTCGGTCTAAAGTGGAATGATTTGTTCTTGGTTAATAAAAAGTGGTTGGTTTATTTATCTATTTTAAACTAATGACAAGAAATTAAGTGTCGAAGAGTAAAATCAAAGACTTAAATGATTACAGTGAAAAGACGAATTTGAAATTAAATGTTTGAAATCTTTAATTATTATCTTAGAAAAATAAATGGACATTTAATAAAAACTAACACTTGGAAACTTTGTGAAAAATAAGAACTAAATTGGAATTTACTAAAAGAAAGTAAGAACGGAGTAAAGCAAAATAGGCTAAATCGGAATAAGGGGAAAAAGCATTCAATCGGAATACATTCCGATCGGGTGATCGGAATGCTTAGAAAAGCTAATGATCGGAATACGGGCAAATGACCCCAATCGGAATACTGTGAATTAGGCCAATCGGAATGTACTAAACTTCCCAATCGGAATAACGAAATTGGCATCAATCGGAATATAGGACAAAATGAGACAATCGGAATACACTAACACCCACCGTCGGACTATGAGACTCACCAATCTGAATATTAAAACCCTCTTCCGATCGGTCGATCGGAATAAAGGGGGGGGCTTTGGTCGGAAAACTCAATCGGAAAAGGGCTTTCCCTTTCCGAAATTGGTGCTAAACCAAGGCTAAAAGCAAGGAGATAAGCTTATTGAATAAGCTAACTCCCTAACAAACTCGAATCCAATAGTAAGCTGATCAAATAAGCACTAAAAACAACTTTGCTAAACTCAAAATAAACAACTTTTAAATCAAATCAATAAAAAGATGAACTTTTTATAAAACCTTAAAAAGTAAATAAACTAAATCAACCAATAAGCCAAAAAGAACAAGGATCTTAAAGCTTATTAGTGTATAAACTTAAGGAAACATAAAAAGTAATAAACTTTTTAAGCACAAATCATTGATGAACAACACGGATCATACGAGATTTGTACCAAAATCAATAAAAGTAAAAGAAAGGAAGGATGAGATTAAAGATTAAAAGATAAAACTTGAACTTGATTAATGAAAAGTAATACAAATGTTTTGATCTAGAAATGGAAAAAGATGAAATCTAGTGAGAGAAAGTTATAAACTTTCTCTCTCTAAAACTAGAGAAAATGAAAACTAAGCTAAGCTAAGTGTGTGAAAATTTGTGAAGTGAGGGCTTTATATAGGCGTGTGTATGGTGGTGATGGGCTTTTGATTGGGCTTTGATTTGGGCTTCTTTTTCTTCTTTCTTCTTAAGTCTTCACGTATCTTTAAATAAACGTTTCCACTCTGGATTTGAGAAGTGTCGGTGTATTATTCCAACTCGTCTTATAATCTATTGTTTTATAGACTCGAGTTCTTCGACATATATGAATCTTCCATCTTTGGCTCTATTCTTCGATAAATCTTCAAATAGGCACAATGGTTTCAAATCTTCTGCATCTCTTGGACAATAGACTTCGTCTTGAGTCTTTTTCCTTGATAAAACCCGTGCAATCCCATGTTTTCTTCAATATTCATCAGTTGCCTCTGAAAACACAATAAACACAAAAACCACGCATAATTCCAAACAAATGATATTAAATACGTGTTTTGGTCTTGTTTTAGCCAGAATTAAGTGGTAAAAGGATGGGTGTTTTCACACCTATCATTGGTGTTGGTTCATAAACTCATAAATTTACGAGAAGAGATTAAGACTTACGATTATAATTTAATGTCCTTTACGACTAAACCGAAAACCTTAGGATTACGTATTAACGTTTTTGAACTCCGTTTTTGATGAGACAATTTTTTATTAGATTCGTTTTGTGCCGTTGATCCATAATTTATAAAAACATTTTTCGGAAAATGACCCGAGGGCACGCAAATCGAGGAAACTAGAATCGAGGAGTACCCGTAAATTAATAGGGATGGGACAAGTTTACACTTGCCCACCCCTATACAAGTGTCATCCAAGAGTACACAACACACTCTTGATGTGTCAATTTTACTTAAGTAAACAAGGACACTTGTCCTTGTTTCTTTCCAAACCACTAGCTACACAAAACTAGCCAAGACTAAACCATTATCTCATTTACAACATGCAAACCACACACAAACTCTCTTGGCTCCCTATGAACGTCCACCATGCTCCGAAAACACCCCATTTGATCAAAAATTCAACCATGAATTATATGTTTAACTTGCACAAGTTGAATACCCTTTGAAGTTATGGAGATTGGAGATGATTCTAACATCCAAAAAGGAGATTTTTTGGTGTCCCAGGGCTGATTTCCCACAAGGAGATTATAAAGATTGGTGTACTTGAAGATGATATTGGTTTATCACAAGTTTTGGCATCAAAATCCAAGTCTTGTTCATCAAAAACTCATCTTTTCATCACTAATGGTGGTATAGAGATTGTTTCTTCCTATCCTCTTGTTATTTTGATTATGTAGTCTTGTATTTTCTTTATTTATGTATATGTATATGATGATGAACTATGATTAAAAATATTATGTGGGGATTTGGTGTTGATAAACATGGTTAAAAAGATGGAAAAGCATATGTAAAAAGGTTAAAATCTTGCATAATAAGTTGGCTGTATAAAAACAGTAACTAACCATATGTTAAACTGATAAAATGACAAAGTGGAATCAATATACAGTAAGTATTAGGTCTTGTACACATGTGAGAGTTGGCCATGTAATGGAATCATTATAATGAGTGAGATATGATCAAAACAAAATTAGTGTATCAATCTGAATAGTCTGTTTTGTGAGGACTGTTAGGGCTACTTAAACTTGGATTGAGCAGTAGCTAAATCTAAGTTACTTGTAACACATAATATGAAGTTTATGTCATCCAAAAATGAGCTTCTATCTCCTTGTAGATCTCAAGATATAGTAAAAATGGTGAAAATGAAACTAAAAATCAGATTTTGTGAAATTAAAGTTTAATAGTATTATAATAGCACTCAAATAAATATAGTATAAAATGTAAATTAAAATCCACTAACTTATATATTACATTTATATAAATATGTATAAGTATAAATAAATGAACATTATATAAAAATGGTAGTTTGGTAAGTTTTATAAGTTATAAAAACTATAAACATGATTTTTACGTCTTTTCGGCTAATACCGTAAAATTAACGTTTTTTGTCAATTAAAACTTAGACGACCGGACCCGTCTAATTTAAACTTTTTAAAAGACATATACTGATATATAAGTACTTAATACAAATAAAAACCGATAGAACCCGAACTATATAACATGCGGACATTAACGGACTAAGTTAGCATTATTGGACTAATAATCCAACTAAATGGGCTAAACACTTATAAATTTACTTATTGGGCTTAACCCACTTGGGCCCAATATGTAAAGTATAATACTTATAATGAAAGTGTAAAATGGACTAATATAAGGTATTGGGCTTATAATAGGCTTATTCGGCCTAAAACATGAAAATAAGTAAAACTAGTAAACTAGTATAAAAGTTACCAATACATAACACTAAAATAAGTGAATGAGAATGTATAAACCCACTTGATCATCATCATATATATAGAATCATCATATGTATACATAATAGTTATGGTTTTTATAAAGTCATTGGACAAGAGTCTAAGACGAGTATTATTTGTCTAGGTTTCCGTGATTGAAGCACGTAGCGTACATCCAAATCGCCGATAACCGCCTTCCCACATCAATGTGAGTTCATAGCGTCGCACTCTTCTAAATGTTTTTATGAAATGTTTTATAAACCCGCGAGGGAGATAACAGGTTAGTTTTGATAAAATAGGACACCATTTGTCCCGATTGTTTGTTTATTGATTTGGACCCGAATGATTGTATGACCCGATGAATGAATATATGACCCAATAAATGAAATGAAATGGATTACTAAAGTTAGGTTATGTCACTAAAAGTCCCATTAGCATGAATTGTGAACTACCGGGATTTGGTAGACGCTTATGCATATAATAGTACTATTTGGGGACGATCACCCCAGTTCGCGCCTTGACGGTTGATCCCCGTCGTGCCACATTGATTGGTAAGCGAATTTATGTATGAGAAGATTTTCATAGCGTGATTTTTTTGACGATACGCTAACTTAGATGGGCAAATTAAGTTTCGGGTTAGCTACCCGTTGATTGTTGTAGTAAGGTAACAATGTCATGCGGCTTATGATAATCCAAATAACGAAATTACTGCTATACGCATTGAATTACAATATATTGCCTGACTAGCAATACGGGGTCTTATTATTGATATTATATCAGTGTTATGGTTTTACATAACCATATTCATATAACGGTTTTATTTAACTCTATACAACGTTATAAAACGTATTGTATGATATTTTTACGACATTGGTTCGTATAATGGTTTTGAGGGGAAAAGCCTATATTATGATTTTGACAAAGATTTGTATAAAATGTTTTTGGCTTATTTTATGGCCTACAACAAGGAATTGTATAAAATGATTTTCGGTAACAACTATATTTACCGATGATATGTTAATGGTTTTAATAAACTCTATGAATTCACTCGGCGTTTTCGCTGACCTTTTCTTTTGACATGTGTTGTCTCAGGTACTTAAAGGTAATTCTCGAGAAGACGACAAGAATTTATGGCCCGCACTTAAACAATTTCCATTCAAATGTTTTGTAAAAATTGTATGAAATACTATGACTTGGGACCTATGTAAATTTGATATTTATGAATGAAAATGCTTTATTATTAAACGACGCGATTTTTAGGCGTTGTCTATGATGTGAGTAATGTGCTATCCCGTAACAACAACGACTCTTCCGCTGTATTGAATTGTGTAAATTTGGGGGTGTTATAGTTTGGTATCAGAGCTCTCGTTATAGAGAACGAAAGATTTTTAAAACCAAGGTTTTGAATAAAACATTTCAAAATCTTTTAACTATAAATATTTTTCTCAAAATGTCTAAAAATCTTTTGACTATAACGGTGCCGAAGAATTCCCGAGTTACCGACAAGGCCAGACTGAGAAGTATTATTTTAATATATACATATATATATATATATATATATATATATATATATATATATATATATATATATATATATATATAACTTGGATTATATATATATATATATTGTAATTTGATTACATGATTGTTTGATGATTATTTTAATACGTATACGAGATATTTATACACGTAGATTGTCACAAGGAGCCCTAACTCCCCTAGTGAATCAATCGAAGCTATTCCCGTAAGAATTCTAGCTATTCCCGTAAGAATTCTAGCTATTCTAGATCTAAACCAAGTTGTGGATATTTATGATCCCAACAAAATGGTTGATATTCATAGAAATGTTAATAGTAGTTGATTAAGCTCTTGAAGAAGAATTGGCGAGATTAAATATGATATCGATGACATGACGATCTTTCCTTATAGAGTGGAGTTTGACAAAACGTTACCACCTGGAAAGGTGTCATCTGATTCGTTGTCACCCAGTTCTTAAATTGAAATCGAAAGGGTGAATTTTGCACTTGAGGCTGTCATTGGAACCATTAACCAAAAGCCTCATGCCACTAGTACCTTTCCGAGAAGTTTGATTGAATGTGTGAGTCATTTCATACTAGTGACTGATTTGATAACTATTGTTGTAAGAGATTCAGGATTGGAAATTAAGTGTTGATAATATTGAACTTTTATTGCCCTTTCAAGGTGTAAGAATAAGGATGAAAGTATTGGAGAATGAGGTAGGATATCTCATTGAGTATAAGTTGGTTGAAACTCGAATAAAGTAAAATTTAACCCATATGGAATATGAGATTGTTAATAGGAAGTCATTAAGTTATGTGATGGAATTATTAGGTTTTAAATGATTGTTGGTTCGTGTTAAGGGTTGTTCCTAGACCATTGTCCACTAACGAGGATGCCCAATGTCCATGAAATAAGTTGAAGAAATCTTCTTCTGAAGTGGGACCGATGGATCTTTCGGGACATGTAGAAACCTCATGACTCTTGTAGATTAGTATTCATTGTGGTATCTTTTAAAAATCCCAAACTTAACTAAGACATCAGTTGGTAGGATTAGTTCTTGGAATTGTATGACATAGTGACACGTAATGTGTTACGTTACAATTTTGACTTGTTTGTGATTAATGAAAAGACTACCTTTGATTGCTAAATTTTACATATATCAATGTTATCTATCTTTTATTGCTTCATCCTAATGTTCGCATTAGTGATGCAATCATTGAACAAGTACTCATCTCGATTTGAGTTACGTTGTGGATTATTCTCTTTTGAGTGCCATCGAGGTCATGAACCTCATGATTAATTGGCTAAGCTCATTTCTTGATATATTGTAGTTAGTTCTTTGTGAACAATTTTTCATCACTCCTTTGCAGAGCACTCATTGTTTTTATAAGATAAAACAATATCCTTGAGAAAAATTGAATTTTCATCACCATATGGATTACTTAAAGTGAGACTTATAAATAATCGTTATCAAAATAAAGTTGTTTATGAAACACTTTGGAAAACTTAATTGTTTCCGTAACAAAGAACAACTTTGTAAATCTATTTTTGTTTCTTATTCAAGAATTAAGCATGAAAATATTTTTATTTTAAACATGATGATAAAATTTTGACGAACTGAGTATTACATCGTTAATATTAAAATTATATATAGTTGCGCGACTACATACAATTTGGAAGGGACCATGCAAGGCTGATTAGTAGTCACCATGAAATTATTAATAAACACTAAATTTTCTTTAAAGATAGGGAAAGATTGAATTTTATGAGATCTACAAGAAGTGCAAAATACGGACATATTGTTAGGAACACCTACATATGTGTCCGTACTATTTATTCTTATGAATCAAATTTAATCATCTATGGAAATTGTCTTAATTGACAATTGATATCCCCTCTTTGTCCAATTCTCCCGTGGTGAGATTCTTTGGAAAAGTATCAGATTACCGAGTGTTGATACCCGACTGGATGTATCGACGTTCCTATCATCTCTTTTGATTAGATTCCATTAGAATGACCTGGGTAACGATCCGAGGAGCTTTCGAATGCGTACTCAAATCATGAAAACATGGGATATATTCCTATTCGTTAATGTTTTCGTCTTTATCTAACTTGAAATTCTCTCGCGTAGATTATGCATTGACATTACTCTTTTGATGTTAGTTATATCTCCCAATATCCTTGAATTTGTGAAGGATTACGAGTTATTATTAGTCTTTTGAGAAATTCACATCTTATCAACGGGGACGAAACTGGAAAGTTGATAATGCCAGTAGAATGGATTGATTGATTATGACATGACGACATTGTCTTAATTGATAGGAACTCGAGTAGAATTCCCCGAAAAGATAAGATGTTGATTATCAAAAGTGATCTAAAAAATTCTTGATGGATGACCATATCCTGCATTTAGACTTGAAATTATACCATGAATGGTTATGAACTAGTCATAGATCTTGTAATCTAGAATGAATTTAAAGTAAATTTATTAAAAGATGTTTCTATTATCTGAAACTTTAGGAGGTATTTACGGGTGAATTACCTAGACTTTCGCCATTATGGCAAGTTGAATTTGGTATTGATTATATTCTCGGTGCTGCACCTGTGGCGTGTGCACCCTACGTTAGCACCATCTGAATTAAAAGAATTACCGTACAACTGAGAGAGTTGTCGGAGAAAGCTTTTATTCTACCAAGCTCGTCATCATGAAGAGCTATGGTGTTATCATTCCTTATATTTGTTGATTACCGTGAACTGAATAAATTGACGATCAAAATTCATATCCATTACTCAAGATGGAAGATTTGTTCGATCATTTACAAGGTTCTAGCGTATGTTCTAAAATTTGATCCACGACATGGTTATCATCAACTTCGCTTCCGCGAAGAAGATTATCTATTCCAATCACTATATCTAGAACTTGTAATGAACATTATGAGTTTCACGCGATGTCGTTTGAATTGACTAATACACATGTAGCATCCATAAATTTGGTGAATCACGTGTGTAGGCTGTAATTTGATAAATTTATGCTGGTGATCATTAAGGACCATTTGTTTGTTTATAAGATTAAGAATGAGTTAAAAAATATTCGTAGAATGCCCTGAGTCGGCCGAGTAGTGAAAACATGTACCTTGAATATTTAACATGTGATTAAAGGCTTAATCCTTTACAGTATTTGACCGTGTGATTAATAAATAATGGAATCTATATTGACTTTTCAAAGATTAGATCCATTTAAGACTTTGGGTTTTACCAAAAAGAAAGTGCAAATATGTTTTGACAAATATTTTATCAAAAGAATTTTTAAGGAATCATTCCCTTAAACCCAGAACATTTAACTAAACTCTTGTTTAGGGGTAAATGTTTGTGTATACCTCAAGACAACCTAAGAGGGATTGAGAAACCATTTAAACCAAGACTTGAGATTTGAAACGACAATTTTTGCTTGTCAACTAAGAAAATTTTGACCAAAGTATAAACAAAGATTTTTTGAACATTTACGGATCTTATTAATTATTTTCGATAAATCAACAAAAATCGTGTTAATTAAATTAAAATTTATTTTGAACATTTTTATATAATTGGACGAACTAAGGAATTTATAATTTTTACGTTTACATTTCATAAAAATTAAATATTTATTATTTAATTACTTGTAATAATCATCGACGCTTTAGACGTCGGGTTGATCAAAACTGATAAAAATGATAGTTGAGACGAAACTAAAACTTAGAAAATATGAAGAAAGAAATTTTGAATGAATACGGTCACGATAATTATTTCATCAGGGAAGGTGAATGTAGATACTGACACATTATGTAGAAATGATAAAGAATCAATTAGGATGTGTTCCTTAATAATGATTGTGCAAAATAAATTGCCGAGAAATTTAAAATATAGCTGATGCTTGTAAAAAGGATAATATAAATAATAAGAGGGGTTCGCGGCTAATGTGAACCATTAGAATTGAGAAGCCGATAGCGTTAAATGTTTTAAAGGCCACTTGTGGTTGCCTAAATACCGAGATTCTGAGATTTGGTCATACTAGAATCTCATAAGTATACGTATTATATTCATGCTATTCCTGATTAAATGTATCTTATCTGAAGAAATTGTACTAATGGCAAATTATGAAGGCAGACATCGCCTCATACATTAGTAAACCTCTAACTATTGCAAAGGTCATCATCAGAATTTGATTCGATTTGGGTCATCGTCGACAGACTGACCAAATCTGCGAATATCATTCATGTTAATGATAGATTCTTGATGAAGAAATTGACTCTTTTGTATTTAAAGGAGTTGTGTAAACATAGTGTGCATGTATCGATCATCTCTATCAAGATCCTCGCTTCGCATCGAATTTCTAGAGATTTGCTCAGAAGTCATTGGGAACCAACCTTGATGAGAGTACTATTTACCACCCCAATCGAAGGGACGAGGTAAAGTAGCAATACAAAACACTAGAAATGTTGTTTTATGCTTGAATGATTGACCTTTGGTAATGAACGGTATAATCGTTTTTCCTTTGGAAAGATTATCATTGATAATTATCGTATTAGGATCGAGATCGAATCTTGTTAGGATCTATATATGAGAGCATCTGTAAGCAGGAGTTGGGATGAAGACACCCGACATACACCCATTGTGAGTTGGATATGTCTTTTAGGTTTAAGGTTGCCTATGATGCCAAACCTAACCTTACAAAATACCCGACCCGCGAGACCTGAAATGATTGTTGAAATTAGGATCTGATTATTGACTGCCGGTAGTGGGCAGAAGGTTATGTGAATATGAAGTGTAGATCTTGAAGTGCAGGATGGGTAGCGAAGTTATGCCAAAAATTTTCACCATGGAAAAATGAATTGATGATCTGAAAGATCATGGGAAATAAGTCTCCGTTGTATGGGACCATAGAGATGATGTAAAAGTTGGTTTGAAAGGCATATAAGCTGGATCTACCCTATTACTTCAAGGACTGCGTGAATTATGTTTCATAAATCGAACTTGATAAAATATCTATCAAGTGAAAATCTGAATTCTTCTTGATAAAGTTTAGATCGACGAAAAGTTGCATTTATCAAAAACCCGTGTACATCATGGATAGAGAAAGTAAGTCAACATTAAGCCTGATCTTATTCCCGTAGTTATGTTTGATGAAACTCGCGTATTGTGATGAATTACACTTGAGAGAAAAGACCGAATGTTGAAGAAATACCCACATGGCTTTAACTCTATAAGAAGCGAGTAGTAAGATAAATTGATCTTTGAGGATAAAGATCCTGTTTAGGGGTAAATACTGTGACAATCCGTCAATTTATGGTCGATATTTTATTCTCTAGTATTATGTAAAAACATTATTTTAATGTTATATTATGAACTCACTCAATTATGGGAAGAAATTTAGGTTTACGTCCTGAAGTAGCATCGACTACGTCTAAACCGGAGGACTCTACGTTACGTGCTTACGTTTATATACACCGTCTTTGGTGACAGTCCGACATTTCAGGAAATAAATTTATCCGTGAATATTATTTTGGGATTTTAAATTGGTGTTGGTTCATAAACTCACAAATTTATGAGAAGAGATTAAGACTTACGATTATAATTTAACGTCCTTTACGACTAAACCGAAAACCTTAGGATTACGTATTTACGTTTTTGAACTCCGTTTTTTATGAGACAATTTTTATTAGATTCGTTTTGTGTCGTTGATTCATAATTAATGAACACATTTTTCGTAAAACGAACCGAGGGCACGCAAATCGAGGAAACTAGAATCGAGTAGTACCCGTAAATTAATACGGATGGGACAAGTTTACACTTGCCAACCCCTATACAAGTGTCATCCAAGAGTACACAACACACTCTTGATGTGTCAATTTTACTTAAGTAAACAAGGACACTTGTCCTTGTTTCTTTCCAAACCACTAGCAACACAAAACTAGCCAAGACTAAACCATTATCTCATTTACAACATGCAAACCACACACACACTCTCTTGGCTCCCTATGAACGTCCACCATGCTCCCAAAACACCCCATTTGATCAAAAATTCAACCATGAATCATGTGTTTAACTTGCACAAGTTGAATACCCTTTGAAGTTATGGAGATTGGAGATAATTCTAACATCCAAAGAGGAGATTTCTTGGTGTCCTAGGGCTGATTTCCCACAAGGAGATTATAAAGATTGGTGGACTTGAAGATGATATTGGTTTATCACAAGGTTTGCCATCAAAATCCAAGTCTTGTTCATCAAAAACTCATCTTTTCATCACTAATGGTGGTATAGAGATTGTTTCTTCCTATCATCTTGTTATTTTGATTATGTAATCTTGTATTTTCTTTATTTATTTATATGTATATGATGATGAATTATGATTAAAAATATTATGTGGGGATTTGGTGTTGATAAACATGGTTAAAAAGATGGAAAATCATATGTAAAAAGGTTAAAATCTTGCTTAATAAGTTGGCTGTATAAAAACAGTAACTAACCATATGTTAAACTGATAAAATGGCAAAGTGGAATCAATATAAAGTAATTATTAGGTCTTGTACAATTGTGAGAGTTGGCCATGTAATGGAATCATTATAATGAGTGAGATATGATCAAAACAAAATTAGTGTATCAGTCTGAATAGTCTGTTTTGTGAGGACTGTTAGGGATACTTAGACTTGGATTGAGCAGTAGCTAAATCTAAGTTATTTGTAACACATAATATGAAGTTTATGTCTTTCAAAAATGAGCTTCTATCTCCTTGTAGATCTCAAGATATGGTAAAAATGGTGAAAATAAAACTAAAAATCAGATTTTGTGAAATTAAAGTTTAATAGTATTATAATATCACTCAAATAAATATAGTAAAAAATGTAAATTAAAACCCACTAACTTATATATTACATTTATATAAATATGTATAAGGATAAATAAATGGACATTATATAAAAATGGTAGTTTGGTAAGTTTTATAAGTTATAAAAAATATAAACATGATTTTTACGTCTTTTCGGCTAATACCGTAAAATTAACGTTTTTCCTCAATTAAAACTTAGACGATCGGACCCGTCTAATGTAAACTTTTTAAAAGTCATATACTGATATATAAGTACTTAATACAATTAAAAACCGATAGAACCCGAACTATATAACATGCGGACATTAACGGACTAAGTTAGCATTATTGGACTAATAATCCAACTAAATGGGCTAAACACTTATAAATTTACTTATTGGGCTTAACCCACTTGGGCCCAACATGTAAAGTATAATACTGATAATGAAACTGTAAAATGGACTAATATAAGGTATTGGGCTTATAATAGTCTTATTGGGCCTAAAACATGAAAATAAGTAAAACTAGTAAACTAGTATAAAAATTATCAATACATAACACTAAAATGAGTGAATGAGAATGTATAAACCCACTTGATCATCATCATATATATAGAACATCATATTTATACATAATAGTTATGGTTTTTATAAAGTCATTGGACAAGAGTCTAAGACGAGTATTATTTGTCTAGGTTTCCGTGATTGAAGCACGTACCGTACATCCAAATCGCCGTTAACCGCCTTCCCACATCAACGTGAGTTCATAGCCTCGCACTCTTCTAAATGTTTTTATGAAATTTTTTATAATCCCGTGAGGGAGATAACATGTTAGTTTTGATAAAATAGGACACCATTTGTCCCGATTGTTTGTTTATTGATTTGGACCCGAATGATTGTATGACCCGATGAATGAATATATGACCTGATAAATGAAATGAAATGGATTATTAAAGTTAGGTTATGTCACTAAAAGTCCCATTAGCATAAATTATGAACTACCGGGATTTGGTAGATGCTTATGCATATAATAGTACTATTTAGGGACGATCACCCCAGTTCGCGCCTTGACGGTTGATCCCCGTCGTGCCACTTTGATTGGTAAGCGAATGTATGTATGAGAAGATTTTCATAGCGTAATTTTTGTGATGATACGCTAACTTAGATGGGAAAATTGAGTTTCGGGTTAGCTACCCGTTGATTGTTGTAGTAAGGTAACAATGTCATGCGGCTTATAATAATCCAAATAACGAAATTACTGCTATACGCATTGAATTACAATATATTGCCTGACTAGCAATACGGGGTCTTATTATTGATATTATGTCCGTGTTTTGGTTTTACATAACCATATTCATATAACGGTTTTATTTAACTCTATACAACGTTATAAAACGTATTGTATGATGTTTTTACGACATTGGTTCGTATAATGGTTTTGAAGGCAAAAGCCTATATTATGATTTTGACAAAGATTTGTATAAAATGTTTTTGGCTTATTTTATGGCCTACGACAAGGAATTGTATAAAATGATTTTCGGTAACAATTATATTTACCGATGATATGTTAATGGTTTTAATAAACTCTATGAATTCACTCGGCGTTTTCACTGAACTTTTCTTTTAACATGTGTTGTCTCAGGTACCTGAAGGTAATTCTCGGGAAGACGACAAGAATTTCTGGCCCGCACATAAACAATTTCCATTCAAATGTTTTGTAAAAATTGTATGAAATACTATGACTTGGGACCTATGTAAATTTGATATTTATGAATGGAAATGCTTTATTATTAAACGACACGATTTTTAGGCGTTGTCCATGATGTGAGTAATGTGCTATCCCGTAACACCAACGACTCTTTTGTTGTATTGAATTGTGTAAATTTGGGGGTGTTACATGTACGATTGATATCGTTGTCTTGACACCAATTTGGTGATTCTGAACGCTTGACAATTGATCCCCCTCAATTGTTAACCCGTGTTCTATCTAAAGAGCTGTAGTCGTCGTTTTAGTAGTTGCATCGTCGAGTATGTAGATATCAATTGTAAATTGCTACGGTTTATGAAGATGATAACTTCATAAAAACAAGATTTCTCTTGTTTTAACAAATAAATGCACCGACGCGTGCATATATTCGTGTTAGATTGTGTTATTACGTAAACACAATCCCTTACATGGTTATTAAGTAAACCATGCCCGAGAAAATTAATTCCCGTTGATGAGTCAACGCTTTCCGGTGAAATGCTTGACTTGAATATTAAAAGCGGGTTACTATCTGAAATAATAGTAAGCCAACATGTTTTAAATCTTTTAAACTTCTGCTCGAACTTTATTTACAACCTCGTCTCATTATTAAACTACATTTCTAGGATCGTAAATATTATTGATTTCAGAAAACATGCCACATTTTTTTATTAACCAATTAATTGAGCTTAAGATTTTGAATATCTTACGAAACGATCTCATGTCCGAGAAGTTGTAAACTTCCCGTTGTTATGGATAAGTTACCATCGGCGATAAACTTTCCTTTTAAGTGAAGAACGAGTTTTAAGCTGACATTTACTTAGAAGTCGTTTTCATGAGCTTGAAAAATGTTTGAATGTTTTAACGTAAAGCTCATGACCGAGAAAGATGAATTTCTCGTTATGAAGAAAATTTCTCTTATTTAAAAGATACACTTTCCTTTCTGAGCTTAAAACTTGGAATGTTTTAATACAAGCTCATGACCGAGAAAATTTAATTTCTTGTTATGAGGATAAGTTATCATCAAAGATAAGCTTTCCTAAAATTAAAGTCCGAGTTACATTCTGATATTTAACTATAAGTCATTATGCGTGAGCATAAAAACTTCGAATGTTTTTTATATAAGCTCATGCCCGAGAAAAATTAATTTCTCGTTGTGAGGATAATTTTATCATCAGTGATAAACTTTCCTTTCTTTGAAGTCCGGGCATAATCTGAAATATAATTATACGTCGTTTACACGAGCTTAAAAACCTTTGAATAGTTTCAATGTAAGCTCGTGTCCGAGAAAATTTAAATTCTCGTTAATCAGGATAAGTTTATCATCGACGATAAACTTTCCTTTGTTTGAAGCTCGGGTTACAATCTGTCATGTGACTACAAGCCGTTGTGCATGAGCTTAAAAACTTCGAATGTTTTTAATATAAGCTCATGCCCGAGAAAAAATAATTTCTCGTTGTGAGGATAAGTTTATCATCGGTGATAAACTTTCCTTTCTTTGAAGTCCGGGTTATAATCTGTGATCTAACTGTAAGCCATATACACGAGCTTAAAAACTGTGAATAGTTTTAATGTAAGCTCGTGTCCGAGAAAATTTATTTCTCATTTTGAGGGTAAGTTATCGTTGCATAGACAAACTTCCATTTATTTGAAGTCCAGGTCATCGTCTGTCATCTAACAATGAACCATAGTTGAAAGCTTAACTGCGAGCCCCCTGAGACACTTGTTTCTTAGATATCGGCTTCTTCAGTAATGAAACTCTGAGAGTGTCTTTAGTTGAACGGTATACAACGATTGGACCGGTTTGTTTCTGTTGATCCTTGAGTTTGGTACCTGCATTCTCATTTGGAGTTTGTATGCTTTCATATGGGTTAGCGATATCTATTTTAGAACCATGTGGGGGTTCACAATTGTTTTTTCTTGTGCCCGAGGCAAGCTGAGGAGATGGATTACTAGGCTTAAGTGATTGATCATCCTTTTAAGTTTCCTCCCTAGTAGACATGGTAGAATTGGAGACTATCCTAGTTAAAGGGCACTCGTTTCCTACAAAATTAAAAGTGTTGTCCCAAATAATATGATGATAGATTAAGAAATGAGATGGAAAAGATATAAATTTTAGAGAGAGAAAGTAGTGAGAGAAAGTAGAGAGAAGGAGATGATTAAATTAGTGAATATTAGATTAGAGAAAATTTGAGTTACAAATGATCATCAACCCTTCCTAACATGCTAGGAAGGGCCTTATATAGCCGGGCTTATATGTTACCATAATGGGCTATATTGTTTGGACCGGGCTTGTCTTTTAGGCTTTAAGAAACTTAAATCCAAGCCCGTGAACCACAACTATCTAACTATCTATTACAACGTTCTAATAAATATTACAATAGAAACCTATGACCGAACATTCTTGTTTGACTCAATATTTTGAGGCTAACAATCTCCCCTAATGTGAGGTCATTCCTCTTTGATATCTGGATTCCAATGGAGGTTTATGAATTTCGTCATAAATGAGTCTTGAATGTGTAACAGTAGTTTTGTTCCTTCATGTTGTGATCTTTGAGCCTTTGTCATCGTCATTCGACTTAGTCTTTTATCTTGAGATCTTCAAATCATCCTTGACTTGTCTTTGCCATCTTGCGATCTTGTGTCTATATCCACATCCTCACACTATTAATTGTTGAATAAGTCTTTGGGCATGAATATGTGGTTTTGAATCTTTGACTTTGCTGAGTACACCGTGACGCCACCTTCTCGAGACAAAACATAGACACGGACTGAATGGCTTTGACAATCGTCCTAAATCGGTAGCGTTTTACCTCCGGTCGGTGAAGACCGTTATACGATATTAAATACCGTACAGGTGATTAGGTAGATTCAATTAAGAATCTCCTTTATAGGGTTTCGCGGCTGTACTAGCCGTTCTCTTTACTCGACCGTCTCAAAGCAAGACTGCGAACATAAAGAGTGAATCAATTGGATAATTATCCACTTGATTAAAGTCGTTAATTCAAATTCCTAGAACAAGTTTGATTCATTAAGAATCTTACCATTGTTTCTTTCCAGTTGACACAAGCTTGATTCATAAGAATCTCACAAGTCACCTACCGTAGCGCTGTGTGATGTTGACGCTAGAAGGATTTCCATTCGTCACTATGAATTTTAATGGATATCACTCTGAATGTTCTGGCAAGACCATAAAGATATTGCGTAGAAACCTGAAACGAGTTTGAATCAATTTAGAATCAAACCATTGTTGCTTTTCAGTTTTACATATGTTCAATTCATAAAGAATCTTACATATGACCTACCGCAGTGATGTTTGATGTTAACACTGGAAGGATTTGCACTCATCATTGTGAATACTAAGTAGTATCACTCTGAGTGTTCTAGAAATATCGCAAGGATATAGCGTAGGACTCTCTTTATCTTCATCGATGTGTCCTAACGAGATTTGATTGATCTCTTGGCTCTAGACTCAATTTGTGCACTTTTAGTGGTCGGAGGCTGGAGCAGATGCCACCTATTCAATATCAACTATCCCGGAGTGAGAAAGTCAATAGAAGTCGTGTTGATCTCCGTGACAATAAAACAAACTTCTTTTGAGAGAAGCTTGAGTAGCTAGGAAAGGGTTGTGCATCACATCATTGGGTCAATGATGAGTTGTCTTCATGATGTGTTGACCCGGTTTCTGCCCAAGTTGTATGGAGGGCTAATTTCTTTACACCCTTTATCCTTACATTTCTTTTTCATTCTTCAACCCCTTCAATGCTTACCAAGACATCATTACTAGCACCTAGTTGTGATTGTTCCAGTGCTAGCATCAGTACTTAGTCGGCATTCAGCTACGTTCACATTCTACTCCATATTTCCTACGGACTTCTAATAATCTATTGGTTTGTCCCTGGGAAGATCCCTCCAGTTCTGGTTGGATCATAGGACTTAACCTAACCACCCTTTTGACACAAATAACGTCGTGAATTAAAGATGTTGTGGGTATTTGATCGAAGCCATGAGTTCTTGAGTCTTTAGATCACATTTTAATCACATTTTCTCCCCTATCTCTTATATATAAAATCGTTTGATATTAGACATACAAAATTTGATTAAAATATATTGTAAAAAATAGTCTTGAAACTTTTTGGGAGAAAAATGTGTCAAACTTAGCATGAGATTTGGAAAGCTCCCCCTCAAAAATTGATCCAATGGAATAGTCATTACGAGGATATGATCCACATTAAACTTATGAGGATAGGAGTTGTTGAACACACAATTTTTGAAAGATTTTGAATATCATTGAGAAATTTTTGAAAAAATTGTGTTCAACGCTTTTTGAAAAATCAATTCTTTTTGGCGAAAAGGTTTTTCTAAAGCATAAACTTGAGTTCATAGACTTTGAATGTCTTGACGAATCCACTCAAGTGTAAGAAGATTTAACTTCTTTTGCTAAGGGTAAGGGCACAAAAGCGTACACTCCCCCGTGAAAATAGATCCGGGTTGCAATCTGAAATTGATTACAAGCCATTGTGTTGAGCTCAAAACGTTGAATGTTTTGTGACAAGCTCAACTCAAGATAGATTGTTCTACCTGTTATTGGAAATATTGTCTAAAATAGACAATTTCCTTTAGAAAAGATAGAAATGACATGTTTTGAAAAATATTTACAACTTTCATTCGAGCTTTATGTACACACCCGTGTCGTTATTGAGCGACATTTCTAGGTACGTCCATATTATCGATACTGAAAGACATGTCGAGAAGAATATTTTTGGATTATCAAAGATTTTTTAATTTTGTATTTTACTTTTTCATTAATATTTACAGGTAGATGTTTGATAGATGAATCAAGCAGGCTTCTTTGCTAGAAACTCCAGTTCTGTTGGAGTCAAACATCTCATACCAATTTGCCTAACAAGATACGCAAACCTCTCTTTCAAAAGAGCTTTTGTAAACAGGTCAGCTAATTGGTAATCAGTTCCAACAAAGTATAATTCAACAATACCCTTTTCAACTTGTTCCTTAATGAAGTGATATCTGACATCAATGTGCTTCGTGCGGGAATGCTGTACCGGATTGCAGGAGATGGCTATGGCGGACTTTGAGTCACAGTACATAGGTACTTTATCAGAGTGGAAGCCGTAATCCGTGAGTTGTGTTCTCATCCAAAGAACTTGAGCACAACACGCAGATAGAGACACATACTCCGCTTCGGCTGATGGCAATGATGTGCAATCCTGCTTCTTGGAAGACCATCCCACAAGCTTATATTGACCTAGAAATTGTGCACCACCAGAAGTACTTTTATGTGTATCAAGACACCCTGCATAATCAGAATCTGAATAGGCCGTTAGAAAGAAACCGGTTTCCCTCGGATACCAGAGTCCCATGTGAATGGTATTCTTAAGGTACCAAAATATCCGTTTAACCTCCTTGAGGTGCTTTTCAGTGGGTCGTGCTGGATATCGTGCACAATAAAATGTAGCATGTGATATATCTGGTCGGCTTGCTGTTAAGTACACGAGGGAGCCGATCATGGAACGATATCTCGTTTGATCTATGGCATATCCCTCCAAATCAGCATCTATGGAACGATATCTCGTTTGATCCATGCTTTTTTATTATCTCTTGACAATACTTAGCTTGGTTAATGAAGATACCACTTGGGGATTGGTGAACTTGAATTCCTAGAAAGAATTTTAGTTCGCCCATCATAGACATTTCAAATCTGCTGTGCATTACTTTTTCAAACCATTTTGAAAGTTTTGGGTTTGTTGACCCGAATGTCATCAACATAAGCCTTCACAAGCAAAATTTCATCCCCATATTTATAAGTGAACAAAGTTAGATCAATGGAACCTGTTGAGAAACCTTTGGAGACCAGAAATTTCGAGTGTACCACGCCCTTGGAGCTTGCTTGAGTCTATAAAGTGCTTTGTGGAGACGATACACCTTGTCAGGATAATAAGGATTGACGAATCCTTCCGGCTGTGTGACATAGACTTCTTCCTTCAAAGGACCGTTAAGAAACGCCGTCTTTACGTCTATTTGATAGACAATGAATCCCTTATGTGCAGCATAAGCAAGAAAAATCCTGACCGCTTCCATTCGAGCTACTGGTGCAAATGATTCTTCAAAATCAATACCCTCTTCCTGTCCATACCCTTTAGCCACTAGCCTAGATTTATTCTTGATGATCGTGTTCTCTTCATCCATCTTGTTTTTCCAGATCCGTAGAAGATTTAATGGTATTAAATCGTATGGTTTGTCAACAAGTTCCCAGACATTAAGTCTTTCAAATTGTTGAAGTTCATCCGTCATCCATTTAAACCAAGCATGATGAGACATGGCTTCTTTGATGTTTTTCGGTTCAGCTGAACTCACGGCGAGTGCGAACATACAAACATCGCCATCGATGTTAAGCTGTCGTCTTGTGCGAACGGGCTGTGAAGGGTTTCCAATTACATGAACCAAAGGATGATCTCGGTTCTAATGATGTGTTGAAGGATGTCGTTGGTAGAATGTATGCATATTTGACGGATCAACATGGGTAGTAGAAGACTCTCCAGTTTCACGCACCGGTGTACCGAATGGATTGATAAATTCTTCTTCGTCAGATAATGCATTGTCTGCTTGATTTGTGTTCTCTGGAGCAATGACAATAGTTGTGGATGTTGTAGGATCTATTGTTGAAGTGATATTTTGAGGAGGTAAATCTGTAGCAACCCGTGTTGAAGTAGATGAAGTTGTATCCTTTTGTTGACGATGATCGGTATCATCATTCTTATCATGAGTGACAGCGGAAGACTTCGATAAAACTTGTCTTATCAGGTTTAGGACCATTTTCTGGAACCAGCATTGAACTTGACGGTTCATTGTTGTGGTCTTGAGTTCCGAGTTCCGTGCGGTTGTGAACGGAAGTCGTTTGTCGTTGAGGATCGGGACTTAAATTGTTTTGTTCAAGTGCCATTTCTTGTAATTCATCAAATCGGATGTGAATAGTCTCGACTATCAATTTTTTTCTCTTGTTGTACACTCTATATCCCTTAGACTGAGTTGCATATCCCACAAGAATACATGCATCACCTTTCTCTTTCATCTTATCCAAATTCTCACCATCTCGAATAATGTAACTAGTACATCAAAAAACATGAAGGTGTTTGAGTGAAGGTTTTCGATCATGAATTATGTGATATGGTGTCTTTTCGTGTCTTGGGATAATTAAGGAGCGGTTTTGTGTGTAGCATGCGGTTGACACGGCTTCGGCCCAAAAGTATAGTGGAAGTTTTGAAGCGGATAATAATGTTCGAGCAGCCTCAACTAAAGTACGGTTTCGTCTTTCAACAACGCCGTTTTGTTCGGGTGTTCGAGCAATAGATGTTTCATGTTAAATTCCTTCGGCTTCAAAATAATTTCTTAGATTTGAATTCAAAAATTTTGTACCTCTGTCAGTACGAACCACTTTGACTTGAGCTTGAAGACCACGTTGTATCAGTTTACGAAAGTTGATGAGAACTTCGGGTGTTTCATCCTTGGACCTCAAGAAGTGATTCCATATGTACCTTGAGTAATCATTGTCAATTACCAGAATATATTTCTTTCCATTGATACTATGAACATGCATGTGACCACACAAATCCATATGAAGAAGATTTAACCATCCTTTGGAGCTTGATGTAGTCTTTGTTTTGAAGCTACTTCGTTTAGCTTTACAAAGCTCACAAGAAGAACAAAGATGATCTTTGATGAATTTTAAACTTGGTAGGCCTCTCACAATATCTTTCTTGGAAAGCAAGTTGATGGTATCAAAGTTGAGATGAGAAAGACGTTGATGCCATAACCATGCCTGAGTCGTTGAAGCTTTAGCCATGAAGCAAATTGGAGTTGATGAAGTTGTGTCTTGTAGTGAAATTGTGTAAAGATCAGTACCCCTGGTATCGGGAAGTAAGTCATTCCCATCATAATCACGAACAAAACATGTCTTCTTTCTGAAAGCAACCTCCAAATCTGCATCACAGAATTGACCAACCGAGAAAAGATTGTGATTGAGCCCTTCGACGTAGTATACCCTTTTGATCTTGATATTCCCCTGAACCAAATCTCCATATCCTAGGATCGGTGCAAATTGATCATTTCCGAATCTGACCATACCCAGGAACTTCTCCACGAAGTTAATTAGAAGCTTGAGATTCCCCGTCATGTGCTTCGTGCATCCGGAGTCCAGTATAAAGAGAATTATTTGTATCACCTGCAGAAGAGTTAGAACACGATGGAGCATTTGCGAAATTGGATACCACAGTAGTTGTGATAGTAGAATCATTAGTGTCCTTATCAACATTTAAAGGCATACTAACACGAGTTGTCACATTTTCTGTTCTATCTTTAGGCATCCATTTATATCTGGGAGGACATTGATTAGCAAACTACCATTTCCAAGACTTGCTAGAAAACTCATATAATTCCTTAATTCTGCTTCTAAGGTTCTTAGTGGTGGAGTCTGATGCATTACTTTTATTAGTGGGGTAGCACCAGAATGGTTCACTTTGCGTTTAGGTTTACTAGCTCTAATAGGCATCGCAACTTGCTTCTTAGTTCTAGTATCTACGCCTTTGACTTTATTCATAACACACATAGAATGATTCGCATTAGCACACTTTCCATATTTGACACAAACAAATTTCACATTCATAGTATTCAAATCATTCACATCATTCAAATCGTCATTACATGCGATTAGAGACTTTTTATTCTTAAAAATATTCAAATTCCTAGGGTGTTCTTCTACTTCCTTCATCTTCCCTTGAATCTTGTGTTTCCAGACCTTATCATTCACTTGAGTGCTCTTAAGCTTAGGCCGGCTAACACTAGCAGTGGAGACTACTCCTGTAGAAGAAGAGACACGAATATTAGTGTTTCTAGAAGTCTGAGGCGATTGAGTAACTGTGTTAGTGGGCTTAGTGGTCATTCTATACATCCCTGGATTAATCACATTATTGTGCTTAACGGTTGGTGCTATGAAATTCGTCCTTATGGGTTGATTATGTGGTAACCTTTCCTTTCCATCCATCTTGGGGGCAAACACAGGTTTTGCAAACGAGGAATTTGATAAAGCAGATGGTTTTCCCAAGATAGAGGATCTATTCTCTTTAGAGGCATTAGGTTGTCTAACAACATGTTTCTTAATGCTAGGTTCCACAACTTTCCCACCTATTTTAGCAATGAGTTTCTACAACTCTGCTATCTGATGTAGTGGTTTTACTACTCTTTAGGAAAAGAGAGCAAAAGTGGCAAGTATTAAGTACAACGATTTAGGAAAACCGTGTTCAAATGACCCAAGATGGGGAATCGTTCTCAAGGAGGCTTAGTGTGTGTGTGATGAAATGATTATCTTTTTGATTATATTTGTGAGAAATAAAAATATAAATGAGATAAGAAGAGAATGACGGTTACGATGTCGAATTAAACTTAAGACGAAAAAGGTGTACACGTAAAACCATAAAAAGCACAAAAATTAAAATTTTACCCTAAAAATTCCTAAAAATCCAAAAAAATATTCTAAGAGTTTACAAAAAATCCAAACTTTCCAAAACCTTTTAGTTAATTAAATAATGACTTTTTAATGCTAATTAAAGCCCTAAAAATCAATATTAACTATTAAAAAGTCCAAAACAAGATCTTAAAGTTTGTAAACCTCAAAAATACGTTAATTAAGCTAAAAAGTATTTTTCAAAATTTTAAAACCACTAAAAACTATTTTTAAACAATTAAAAACTGTTAAAATCAATTAAAACTTAAATTAATTCTAGAAAATAATTAAAAGACCCTAAAAATATTTGGAAAGTTGCAAAATTCCTAATTAAGTGTCTACAATCTAGGAAAAATATAAAAACTTAGAAAATCAGACTTTTAATTTTTAACAATAAAATAATATTAAAATATAATTAAAAATCCAAAAATCATAAAAATTCTAAAAACTTGCAAACTAGCTTAATTTAACCTAAATAACTCAGAAATGAAAGTGAAATTACCTAAATACCCTTAATGGGCCTAGAAAATGGGCTATACCCAAAACAGATCACTAAATGGGCTAATTTGGGCCCAATATAAAAAAGTGTCCAAAATAAGCCCAAAAAGCACTACTTGACTCAAAATGAAATTTGAAATAAGCCCAAGGAATAAGCCTGAAAATGCAATAAGCAATCTACAGAAAACGACAAAATAGTCGTTTTTGAGTTCTAGGCCACCCCAAAAGTTGATTCATGTTTCTAAAACTTTTAAATGACTTAATTAAGCAAAATCAACAAAGAGTTTTCAAATAAGCTGACTCGATAAGCTGGAAAAAGCAAATAAGCACTTATGTAAAAGTCAAATAAGTTGGTTTTCTAGTAAAAAGTCAAAGTCAAAGTCCAATAAGCTCCAGTCTAATCAAATGGGTCAAATAATGAAGATCTATCACAAAAAATAAGTTGTTGCAGGTCTGGATAAGCTAAAATAGCTTATTGATAAGCTGAGTTCAATTTAACACTAGCAGGGGATAGTTTTGGGTGTTGAGCAGTGGAAACTTTTTCCACTGCTTGACTTGTTTGACTTTTTGTCTTTGGTGAACTTTTTGGAGATTCAGATTACACAAAGGCACCCAAATGATCTTTGGATCAAAAGGAGTCAATAACAATCAAAATATCACAAACACAATCACCCAATTGATACAGTTTAATCAATAAAGTACCAAATCTAGCACAGACATGAAACAATAAGCAGTTTAGGTTCAAAAAGCACTTAGAGCACAATTTAGCCAGCCAAATTCCACCAAATGCATACACAAGCTATATTAAACTTAAATGAACAAGTCTAAACAAGTTTCATGCAATGATTCAAAGAATTAAGCAAGATCTAAGCTGATGAATGTTACTGATGAACACTAACACATGCAGTTTTTTACTTTGCTGATGTATTCGACCAATAAGCCAGATTCAAACCTCAAGATCTATCAAATAAGTTACAATAATGATGTTTAAACAACTTTCAACCCTAAGCATGCACAAATACTAGATTTCACCAAAATCTTAGGTCAAAAACAGCTAAATTCACCAAGTTATAGTAGATTGTTTGATTTGAAGTTACAAACCCAAAAACTTGCAGCAAAACACTCTCAACAAGGCATATATCAGATATAGAACACAAATACAAACTTTCCACAACACAATAACAAGATTCAAGCTTAAACAGGTAGACCCAAACACCCCTTTATCTTTTCAAATCCAAATTTAAACAAGAAAAAGTGTGATTCAGTTAACCCAATGATCAATCTAGCATATAAACAACTTTATCATGCAAGACTAAGCAAATTCAAGCCAAGAAATAACAAGAACACGAATAGAGCACAAATCCACAAAAATTCCAATATTTATCAGATTTTCATGGATTTTAGACAAACCTCATGGATGTACATCCACACCCACGAATTTATGAGCTTATGTGCTAGCTAGAACAAGCACAAGCTTCCAATAACAACCCTACTAAGATTCAACAAGGTTAGAGCACAAAATCAAAAACAGAAAGGTGACTATTTAGAAAATAAACTTGATTAATGCAACCTTGTTACATCACACTTGATTATCCCCAAGTTATAAGCCTCACCACACCTTAATATCACAATTAGGATGCTATGATCAGCCCTATAACCCAAGAATTCCAAGGTTGAAACAAGAACTTAGCAAAATATCAAATTTTGATCCAATGTGTAATTTCTTACACAAGGTTTGAAAAACGTTTTAAGGTCCAATTACAGTTAACATATATCAATAACAAGCTTAAAATAAGATGGCACTTGGTCTTTCTTCAACAAAACTCAACACACTTTCATTAAATGAAAAGAGGATTTACAAGAAGTTGAACAAGGAAAAACCAAAAGCAGGAATAAATGTAATGAGCTAGACCCTTTATATAGAGGGTGTACATGGTCCTAGAAAGCTGAAAATGTAAAAACCCTAAGCATGGAACTTCCAGAAATGCCCTTGTGGAAATTTGAAATCTTGAGCTCATGTGACTTTATCTTGGACGTTTGTGGAGTGTATAGATGTAGAAAGGTGATCAAGGGTCTCAAATAAGCTTAGTTTCCAAGCTTTATTGTGGGACGTTGGATCTTTGTCACTGTTTTGTCTTCTTCTCCAAGAGGTGGGACAAGGGTTTTTCATGTGACTAAGGGAGTGAGGTGGCAGTCCATTTGAGAGTTGGGTTGTGATTAGGGTCACCTTAATCATTAATCGCACAATTTTGGGGTTTAATTTTTTGTAATTAACAAAACCCCAAATGTGTTCTTGAGGTAAATAGTCCCTTGTTTGATCCGGATTAAGGAGTAATTAAGTTTAAAAAGTTGTTAAGGCGCCAAGGATTAAAAATAATAAACTGGTGAGTGGATTGCTTAGGTGGAGGAATGGTGGAGTGTGATTGGTTGAAAGGAGTTAGTGGGACAGGTGTCAATCTCCCATAGGTCTAGGTGTCTTAGGTTGTCTGCCAGTTTAAACCCTCCATCTTTCAGCAACTTGTCATTTCCATTCAAATTTGTTATCAACGCCTATTTAAGCTATAACAACTTTTCCTTCTTTACACGTTTGCCCCAAAACATTTTGCAAAGTGAATTCAGGGGTAATTCTTGCCATTTTGTGATTCTTGAGGGACTGATTTGGTATTTTCTTCAATGGTAATGGTCTTGACTTGTATGATTGGCATTTTGGAGGACTGAAATTGCCAAGTCTTGTTTGATGAGGGACCATTCTTGCCAAATCTTCAAAGTTAAGGGTCCTTTTGGTAATTTTGGGATTTTCAAAGGACCAAACTTGTAATTTCTTGTACTTTGAAGGACTTCATGATATATTTAACTTTGTAGAGGATAATGGTTGACAATTTAGCTTTGTTGAGGGGCTAAACTTTTCAATGCTTCAAAGTTAAGGGCCCTTTTTGTAAATTTGACAAACTTTATGGACCAAACTTGTAATTATGAAGATACAAGGGTATAAAGTGTCAATTCTTCCATATTGGAGGACCCTTCTTCATAATTCTTCAAGTCTTCAAGGGTTTTTCTTGGGAAAGTCTTCATTAGGGCTTGGTTCATTGTGCGACTTCATTTCCCGTGTTCGTTTTTGCATGATTCTTGTGATCTTTTGTCATTTTCTCAATATCCGTACCTAAAATACACAAGCAACAAACACAATCATATATATGGTTATTTTGATGATATTTAATGCATTTTAAGCCCTTTTTGGACGATCAGACTATGTATAAAAGCAGTCTCATCACTCCCCCATACTAAACCATTGCCGTGCCCTCACGCAATGCTAGAATAACGTATCATAGCACCTCTAAAATTCATTTTTATTCACTTTATTGAACGATAAACTAGCTATACTACTACTACTGGCGTTTTAGACATAATGATTGATTTTCATCGCAAAATGGGACGTTTAGGTTCATAGAATAAGAACACGTGAATGCTTCGTTAGAAATAATTTCATCGTCCTTGATTTTCACCCGAATTCCATGCCAAGCGTGCAACGAGATCATTGTCATTATAAGATAGTAATGCTAACACTACTCATATGCCCTAATTACGTACTTATCCTCCCATTATTCCTAAGTTGTATCTCTTATATTTTATTTTGTCTTGAATGTTTCACAAGGATACATTGTTTGACTTATGCGATAATAGAGATTTAGGTCTAAAAATAGAGTCCTAACGGTGTAACCAAGACCATCAAATCAATAACCCTTCCCAATAGACAACGATGTCAAAAAATAAAGTCAACAAGAAGAATCGATAAACACGGTTTTATAACGGTTTTGAACATGAGACTTATTACCAAGACTTTTATACGCCCCCTAACGGAAGGGCCTTATTATCTTTGGTTTAAATCCATCTTTTATTCAACTTCGCCATGAAGCTTTTATTATGACTTCGGTCTTGCCTTGCCTTTTATTATCCACCTCATCGGTAGTTTTATTACCCAAAAGACGTATATCCTCACGCTAAGGCGAATTTTGGATCTTTAAGGCTTCGAAGATTAAGGCTTGATTCACTTTTAGTTTTTCATAGATTTTTCGGCCTTGTGGGGCTTCAAATTGTTAAGCTTTTGATTATTCGGGTGCCAATACTTCAAAACCGTGACGCTGGCGATACCTTAATGTCTTCCCAATTTAATTACACGGAAGCTACTAGAAAAGACTAGAAACCCAACAATCCCAACTAAACCGCTAAGTCAATATTTTTTAAGCAAAAAATATTTACATGCGAAGGGAGAATAAGCAAACAACGAGAACACATGAGTTTTTGAAAGAATACGAGTACTCTACGTTTAGCATAGTAACTTATAATTAACCCTATCATTTCTCGTCCTCATTTAAGAGACTTAGCCTAATGTGTAGTTAAGGAATCAAAGCTAAGTGCTCAACATGCACGGTTGAGTAAAAAATTACACTTATCCTCGCCATCGGAAAACCTACATTCGTGTCTTCAAACACTTATAAAACATGAGAAAAATTTTAAAATTTGGCCATTTTTAGCCTTATTTTGCAAAAAAACGATAAACAAAAAGATAAACTTTGGAAAGCGTGAAGGTTTAGCAAGGAAAGTATCTATTCACCCCCCATACTAAAGTTAAACATTGTCCTCAATGTTTCGAGTCTAGGGGTGCAAACACCGCCATACTAGAGACGTAGTCGAATGCCTAATCTAGCATGGAAAGGGTGTAACCATTAAATTTAAAGCCGTTTATGAAGTGTGCTATAAACCTAAGGTTAGAACATCAAAGGATATATCATGGATATTGAGAAAATCTTCAAAGCAAACGATCGAGTGCTCCCATAAAACGAACGCAAGAGGCTCCAATCGTAAAGATGATGATCATCTAAAGTCCACAATTCACAAACAACCACGGAACAAAGGTTGGAAGGGCACAAATCCCCACACGTTAACTACATTAGAAATCGATAATATGTACATAGGATAAGCATAGGACTCCCCCACGAGGCACCTCGTTTTTGATTACCGATTCATGAGCTCGACTCGATCCCCTCAATACTAATTATCATTGGGGAAGGTGACTTGGTCGAGGTAGTTCAAGGATGGAACTTCCCCGCCAAAGTAGTGCTTCAACCTATGTCCATTCACCTTTAAATTGGGGCCATCATTTTGAGCTAGCTCGATGGTCCCATATGGAAAAACTTGAGTCACGGTGAATGGACCGGAACAACGGGATTTCAACTTACCAGAAAAGATTTTCAAGCGAGAATTTAAAAGCAAAACTTGATCCCCAATGTTAAAAACCCGGTTTTTAATTTTAGAATCATGCAACTTTTTAGTTTTTTCTTTATAAATCAATGAACTTTCATAACCAATGTCACTCAATTCATCCAATTCATTTAATTTCATTTTTTGGTGTTTTCCCGCGGTCTCCATATCATCATTACAATGCTTTAGGGCCCAATAAGCCTTGTGTTCCAAATCGATTGGCAAATGAAAATATTTCCCATACACAAGCTTATAGGGAGTGCACCCAATGGGCGTCTTATGAGCGGTCCTAAAGGTCTATAAAGCATCGTCCAACTTATCCGACCAAGATTGTCGGTTTTCCCCAACGGATCGCTCCAAGATCCTCTTCAACGCTCGGTTTGAAACCTCGACTTTCCCACTCGTTTGTGGGTGATAAGCCGTAGAAAGCCGATGTGTATCCCCATATTTCCTTAGGACGCTTTCGAATTGGTCGTTACAAAACTGGGTTCCACGATCGCTTATGATGCACGAGGGGTTCCAAACCGAGAAAACAAGCTTTTCAAAAACTTGACTACCACACGAGCATCATTGGTGGGCAAAGCCTTAGCTTCCACCCACTTAGATAGTTAGTCAACCGCAACGAGGATGTACTTATTACCACGAGATGATGGGAACGGCCCCATAAAGTCTATACCCCAAACGTCAAAGATCTCACACACTTGGATGATATTTTGTGGCATTTAATCTTTTTGTGAGGCATTTCCTTGTCATTGGCATGAATCACAAGACTTCACAAGATCTTGTGCATCTCGGTAAATAGTAGGCCAAAAGAAGCCGGCATCAAACACTTTCTTAGCCATGAGATTAGCAACGTGGTGACCACCCGTGGGTCCCTCATGGCAAGCTCTAAGGATATTAGAAGCTTCGGTTCCAAATACACAACGTCGGATGATTTGATCCGCACAAGTTCGAAACAAGTAAGGGTCGTTCCAAAAGTAGAACTTGACGTCACGAAAGAATTTCCGTTTTTCTTGAGTCGTCATACCCTTGATGATGAAGTTACCCGCATCGTAATTTGCAAAGTCCAAAAACCATGGGGTGGAAGAATCAAGATTAGAATTCACTACACCAAGTGTCTCGAGCGGAAATGTTTCGGTGATTTCCTTGGGCTCGTAAACACTTCGGCGAGGGTCTTCCAAACGAGAAAGGTGATCGGCCGCTAGATTCTTGGCTCCTTTTTTGTCAACAATTTTGTGGTCAAATTCTTGAAGGAGGAGAATCCAACGAAGTAATCTCGGCTTTGCATCTTGTTTAGCCATGAGATACTTGATAGCTGAATGATCCGTATACACTATGCATTTTGTCAAGACAAGATAAGGTCGAAATTTCTCAAATGCATACACCACGGTAAGGAACTCCTTCTTCGTTGTAGTGTATCTAAGTTGAGCCTCGGTCATCGTCTTGCTAGCATAGTAAATAGGTAAGAAGTGCTTTTCATGACTTTGCCCAACACAGCCCCAATAGCGTAATCACTAGCATCACACATGAGCTCAAAGGGGAGGTTCCAATTGGGAGCAACAAGAATGGGATCTTCGGTAAGTTTCCTCTTAAGGATTTCAAAGGCTCGTACACAATCTTCGTCAAAGACAAAACGTGCATCTTTTTCAAGAAGATGTGTAATGGGTTGAGAGGTCTTTGAAAAATCCTTGATGAATCGACGATAAAAGCCCGCATGGCCTAGGAAACTCCTAACTCCCTTAACGGTTTTGGGATGAGGTAATTTGGCGATGACGTCTACCTTAGCTTGATCTACCTCAATCCCCGCTATCGAGACCTTGTGCCCTAAGACGATTCCACTCTTAACCATAAAATGACACTTTTCCCAATTAAGCACAAGGTTGGTTTCGTCACAACGTTTCAACATTCTCTCAAGATTCGACAAACACGAAGTGAACGAATTACCAAACACGGAAAAGTCATCCATGAAGACTTCCATCGTCTTCTCGATCATGTCATGAAAAATAGCCATCATGCACCTTTTAAAGGTTCCCGGTGCATTGCAAAGTTCGAATGGCATTCTACGATAGGCAAACGTTCCATATAGACACATAAACGTAGTTTTTTCTTGATCACGAGGATCGATGGGAATTTGGAAGTAACCGGAAAAACCATCTAAAAAGCAATAGAAGTCGTTTCCCGCAAGTCGCTCCAACATTTGGTCCATGAAGGGCTAGGGAAAATGGTCTTTTCGAGTAGCTTCATTCAACTTACGATAGTCAATGCACACTCTCCATCCGGTCACGAGTCTAGTGGGAATCAACTCGTTGGCATCGTTTAGCACAACGGTCATTCCTCCCTTCTTAGGGACACAATGAATAGGACTCACCCAAGGGCTATCGAAAATAGGGTAAATCATTCCCGCGTCAAGGAGTTTAAGGACTTCCTTTTTGATGACGTCGTGAATTTTGGGGTTTACCCTCCTTTGACATTGGATTGCGGGCTTGTAATCCTCCTCCATTAAGATTTTGTGGGTACAAAATTTGGGATCGATCCCCTTAATGTCGGATAACTTCCACGCAATTGCCCCTTTGTGATCCTTTAGAACATCGACAAGTGCGGTTTTTTCATCATTCGAAAGTTCCTTCGCAATAATAACCGGCAACTTTTCGCCCTCCTCCAAATAGACATATTCGAGATGAGGAGGTAAATCTTTCAACTCGAGGATAGGTGGTTCCTCAAGTGAAGATTTGGGCTCGATACTCATAACCTCCTCGGGTGGAGGAAATGGGAAATCGTTAAGAAAATCCTTGATAATCGAGAAGTCCTCATCGTTGTCGAGGTCTTCGTTGCAAGTACGTGGAACAACGAATTCTTCCAACGTAAAACCACCACCTTCAAATGGAGTGAAGGTTGGTGTCGAGTTATCAAGAATTGGATCTAACATAGTGGGATTGCCACTAGTTTCTTCATCACCAAAACCTAGAACTTCTTGTGAAAATTCCTCGCAAACAACGTCAATCATATCAACGAGGTTTATGGTTGCAAGGGAATAAACATGAGAAATTTAAGAGTTTTGAGTTGCGTTTATAACAAGTTCCTCGTCGTTGAAACGTAAGGTGATCTTTCTAGCATGAACATCGATCAAAGCCATAGACGTATCTAAAAACGAACGACCTAAAATAAGAGGAACTTGAGGATCCGTGGGGATATCAACAACGATAAAGTCTACGGGATAGTAGAACTTCCCCACTTTCACAAAAACGTCTTCCGCCAAACCACATCGGGGAATCGTGGAATGGTCAGCCAACTCGATAGAAATTAGTGAAGGAGTAAGATTAGGAAGATTGAGCGACTTAAAGATTGCAAGTGGCATCAAATTAATGCTAGCACCAAGATCGGCCAAGGCGAAGCATTCTTCCATATCTTGGATTGCACAAGGGATCAAAAATTTACCGGGGTCACCGACTTTTTGAGGTATGCGATTAAGATAAACCGACGAACAACTAGACAATTGGTGCAATTTCTCCTTGTTGTTCAACATACTCTTAAAGTTAGCGGCAAATCAAGGCATCATGACCAAAGCATCGGCGAAACTCACATTAAAGTGCAAATCACGAAACATTTTCATAAAAAGCTCAAATTGGTAATTGTCGCGCTCTTGACGTTTCTCCTTCCTAAGTCTCGATGGATAGGGCAAAGGTTGTGTGGGTTGAGGCATAGTAGGCATAGCCTTTGGAATCTCGGGTTCCAATGTTGGTAAAGGGTCGACCATAGGTGTGGCATGAGCGGTACTTCGTGGGATTGGGACATGCTCCTTTTCGACCACCACCTCGGGTTCTTCCTCAATTGCTTCCTCCGTAGGAGCAATTGGTTGAGGAGTCGGTTCCTTAAGTGTCTTACCACTATGTGTGGTAATCACTTTCATCTCATCCTTAGGGTTGGATACGGTGTTGCTAGGAAGACTACTCGAAGACGGTTTACACATTATTGCCTCAAACATAGACGAGATTTTATCTTCAAACTTGGATTGCCTTTTCTCGGCTTTGACCATTTATTGCTTTATCTCATGTTGCCCTTGTTCCATTTTTTGTTGGTTTTGTTGCAACCTAGTTACGGTTCCTTCCATCTTGTTGGTATGGATCTTAAGTTCATTAGCTAACTCATTTTTCAACTCTTTCTTCAAGTCGTTCTTAAACTCGGATCTTAGGCTAATGATTTCTCTTTGAATATTGTCAAACCTAGCATCATTCCCATTAGCGTATTCAACAAATTCATTTGGAAGATCTTTCAATGTTTGCAAACCTTTGTTGTTGTTTTGAAAATCATTTTGATTTTTGTTTGAAACTTGATTATTAGCCGCTTGATTACCATAGTTTCCCTTGTTGAAATTGTTTTTGAAACCAACTTGATTGTTGCGATAGTTGTTAGCATTTTGATTTGAACCAAAACCCGGTGGAGTCAATTGATTAGAGCGGGAAACTTGACCGTTTTGGTTGTAATTTCCCGTGGCCGCGTAGGCACTCGAAGTGATACCACCATTGGTAATGCACTCGGAGAAATCATGACCTCCACCATAATACATGCATGAAACCTCAACCGCTTTAGCCTTAGCGGGAGCACTTGGTTCACCAACTTTAAACTCAATCAAAAGTCCTTTTAGCTTATCAAAAATCTTGTTTTCCAAGTTCGCCTCAATTTGGCAAGCATCGATGGTTGTAGACAAAGAAGGTGAAGCCGAAGACGAAGCCTTACGAACACTAGACGTGCTACGAGGACTATACACCTTAGATCTATTCTCAATTATCACCAAAGCTTCCTCAACCGTTTTACACAAAAAATTACCATCTGCGGCGGCATTTAAATAATCCCTTTCATGATCATTAAGTCCATTGTAAAACGTGTCAATTTGATGCAAGTCGGAAAAACCGTGATGAGGACACTCATGTAACATCTCCTTAAACCTATTCCAAGCCGTTGAAAAACTTTCATTAAACTCTTGTGAAAACTTTGAAATCTCGTTTTTCAAGTGCGTAGTCTTAGAGGGCGGAAAAAATTGGTTCACAAACTTAGACACGAGATCCTTCCACGTCAATATAGAATTGGGTGGCTCTTTCTCTAACCAAATTTTTGCGGGCCCCGCTAAGGAATACGGAAAAAGCATCATCTTAATCGAGTCATTCGAGACATCCTTAAACTTGCAAATGGCGGTAAGACGATTGAATTGGCGGATATGGTTGTGTGGATTGTCCTTCTCATCACCACGGAATTTGTTGTTTTGGATCAACGACAACAAACCCGTTTTCACCTCAAAATTCTCCGCAAGGATAGCGGGAATCACAATAGCCTCTCCATAACCCTCGGTGGGTGCTTGAAGTAACTTCATCATAGTTCGATTCGCCATGGTTGGTGCTTCTCTTACAATGGGTTCGTCAATAGGAGACTCCTCACTAGAAAGATTGGGAGTGGGAGTTTTGTTCTTTCATTTACGTGCACGTCTTGCTTGATTACGAGTTAGCATAAACGTCACGTACAATGAGGGAACAAGCAAAGAAGATTCTTTTGGTGTTTTGTATTTTTCAATTTTTTGTGGTTTTTGATTGTATTAACCTTTTTGGATTTTGGTGAATGTATTAAGTAGACACAAATCTACAAATCTCCTCCTTAATCAAATCTCTCGATTAAAGAAGCCTCAAGGAATGAAAATGATCACGTGAAGTGAACGCCTTCGATGACTTTAGAATGTTGGTGGAACACCAAAACGTTCAAGAGGTTTTAATAAATGAAACCAAGAAAATATATATGATACTTAGTAATACTTTGGGCGGCAAAACCCTCGATTAGCTCCCAAAATCAAATACTCACAAGCAAGTGGGGAAACGAGGCGGCGCGAAGCACTTAAGAGCCTTTTTCCTTAGGATATATTTTATAATATCCGCCTTATACCCACCTTATAGTTTGTATTTTTCAAGATTCAGCTTCACGAAAGTATTTATCTATTTTTGCCTTTTTCTTTGGTTTGAGATTCGAATACATTGATTGGGTAATGACCTCCCAAGTCAAGGTTGTGATTTCTTACGTATTTGAAGTACTTGTGAATTTATTGTTCTACGTATACAATATAGTAATAGTATTCACACAAAAATCAAAAACCGATAATACGTATTAGTAGAGTGCTACTAATACAAATACTATTTTGGTTAGTATATAAAAACAACAATTCCAAATCAAAACACAACACGCCTCCCCGGCAGCGGCGCCAAAATGATGTAGTGGTTTTACTACTCTTTAGGAAAAGAGAGCAAAAGTGGAAAGTATTAAGTACGAAGATTTAGGAAAACCGTGTTCAAATGACCCAAGATGGGGAATCGTTCTCAAAGAGGCTTAGTGTGTGTGTGATGAAATGATTATCTTTGTGATTATATTTGTGAGAAAGAAAAATAGAAATGAGATAAGAAGAGAATGACGGTTATGATGTCGAATTAAACTTAAGATGAAAAAGGTGTACACGTAAAACCGTAAAAAGCACCAAAATTAAAATTTTACCCTAAAAATCACTAAAAATCCACAAAAATATTCTAAGAGTTTACAAAAAATCCAAACTTGCCAAAACCTTTTAATTAATTAAATAATGACTTTTTAATGCTAATTAAAGCCCTAAAAATCAATATTAACTATTAAAATGTCCAAAACAAGATCTTAAAGTTTGTAAACCTCAAAAATACCTTAATTAAGCTAAAAAGTATTTTTCAAAATTTTAGAACCACTAAAAACTATTTTTAAACAATTAAAAACTATTAAAATCAATTAAAACTTAAATTAGTTCTAGAAAATAATTAAAAGACCCTAAAAATATATGGAAAGTTGCAAAATTCCTAATTAAGTGTCTACAATCTAGGAAAAATATAAAAACTTAGAAAATCAGACTTTTAATTTTTAACAATAAAATAATATTAAAATATTATTAAAAATCTAAAAATCATAAAAAATTCTAAAAACTTGCAAACTAGCTTAATTTAACCTAAATAACTCAGAAATGAAAGTGAAATTACCTAAATACCCTTAATGGGCCTAGAAAATTGGCTATACCTAAAACAGATCACTAAATGGGCTAATTTGGGCCCAATATAAAAAAGTGTCCAAAATAAGCCCAAAAAGCACTACTTGACTCAAAATTTGATTTTAAACAACTTTTTTCCAAAGGCCCAAAAGCTGAAAGTGTGAAATAAGCTAGCTTATACTAAACAGCTTTTTCTTAATGGGCTTTTTGGCCCATTCAGCTATAAGCCAATGTCATAAGCTGAAATTAGACACACAAGCTTCTTTTGTCCTAAATAAGACTTCTGTAAAAAGAAATTTGAAATAAGCCCAAGGAATAAGCCTGAAAATGCAATAAGCAATCTACAGAAAACGATAAAATAGTCGTTTTTGAGTTCTAGGCCACCCCAAAAGCTGATTCAAGTTTCTAAAGCTTTTAAATGACTTAATTAAGCAAAATCAACAAAGAGTTTTCAAATAAGCTGACTCAATAAGCTGGAAAAAGCAAATAAGCACTTATGTAAAAGTCAAATAAGTTGGTTTTCTAGTAAAAAGTCAAAGTGAAAGTCAAATAAGCTCCAGTCTAATCAAATGGATCAAATAATGAAGATCTATCACAAAAAATAAGTTGTTGCAGGTCTGGATAAGCTAAAATAGCTTATTGATAAGCTGAGTTCAATTTAACACTAGCAGGGGCTAGTTTTGGGTGTTGAGCAGTGGAAACTTTTTCCACTGCTTGACTTGTTTGACTTTTTGTCTTTAGAGAAGTTTTTGGAGAGTCAGATTACACAAAGGCACCCAAATGATCTTTGGATCAAAAGGAGTCAATAACAATCAAAATATCACAAACACAATCACCCAATTGATACAGTTTAATCAATAAAGTACCAGATCTAGCACAGACATGAAACAATAAGTAGTTTAGGTTCAAAAAGCACTTAGAGCACAATTCAGCCAGCCAAATTCCACCAAATGCATACACAAGCTATATTAAACTTAAATGAACAAGTCTAAACAAGTTTCATGCAATGATTCAAAGAATTAAGCAAGATCTAAGCTGATGAATGTTACTGATGAACACTAACACATGCAGTTTTTTACTTTGCAGATGTATTTGACCAATAAGCCAGATTCAAACCTAAAGATCTATCAAATAAGTTACAATAATGATGTTTTAACAACTTTCAACCCTAACCATGCACAAATACTAGATTTCACCAAAATCTTAGGTCAAAAACAGCTAAATTCACCAAGTTATAGTAGATTGTTTGATTTGAAGTTTCAAACCCAAAAACTTGCAGCAAAACACTCACAACAAGGCATATATCAGATATAGAACACAAATACAAACTTTCCACAACACAATAACAAGATTCAAGCTTAAATAGGTAGACCCAAACACCCCTTTTATCTTTTCAAATCCAAATTTAAACAAGAAAAAGTGTGATTCAGTTAACCCAATGATCAATCTAGCATATAAACAACTTTATCATGCAAGACTAAGCAGATTCAAGCCAAGAAATCAACAAGAACACCAATAGAGCACAAATCCACAAAAATTCCAATATTTATCAGATTTTCAAGGATTTTAGACAAACCTCATGGATGTACATCCACACCCACGAATTTATGAGCTTATGTACTAGCTAGAACAAGCACAAGCTTCCAATAACAACCCTACAAAGATTCAACAAGGTTAGAGCACAAAATAAAAAACAGAAAGGTGACTTTTTGGAAATTAAACTTGATTAATGCAACCTTGTTACCCCACACTTGATTATCCCCAAGTTATAAGCCTCACCACACCTTAATATCACAATTAGGATGCTATGATCAGCCCTATAACCCAAGAATTCCAAGGTTGAAACAAGAACTTATCAAAATATCAATTTTTGATCCAATGTGTAATTTCTTACACAAGGTTTGAAAAACGTTTTAAGGTCCAATTACAGTTAACATATATCAATAACAAGCTTAAAATAAGATGGCACTTGGTCTTTCTTCAACAAAACTCAACACACTTTCATTAAATGAAAAGAGAATTTACAAGAAGTTGAACAAGGAAAAACCAAAAGCAGGAATAAATGTAATGAGCTAGACCCTTTATATAGAGGGTGTACATGGTCCTAGAAAGCTGAAAATGTAAAAACCCTAAGCATGGAACTTCCAGAAATGCCCTTGTGGAAATTTGAAATCTTGAGCTCATGTGACTTTATCTTGGACGTTTTTGGAGTGTATAGATGTAGAAAGGTGATCAAGGGTCTCAAATAAGCTTGGTTTCCAAGCTTTTTTTGTGGGACGTTGGATCTTTGTCACTGTTTTGTCTTCTTCTCCAAGAGGTGGGACAAGGGTTTTTCATGTGACAAAGGGAGTGAGGTGGCAGTCCATTTGAGAGTTGGGTTGTGATTAGGGTCACCTTAATCATTAATCTGCACAATTTTGGGGTTTAATTTTTTGTAATTAACAAAACCCCAAATGTGTTCTTGAGGTAAATAGTCCCTAGTTTGATCCGGATTAAGGAGTAATTAAGTTTAAAAAGTTGTTAAGGCGCCAAGGATTAAAAATAATAAACTGGTGAGTGGATTGCTTAGGTGGAGGAATGGTGGAGTGTGATTGGTTGAAAGGAGTTAGTGGGACAGGTGTCAATCTCCCATAGGTCTAGGTGTCTTAGGTTGTCTGCCAGTTTAAACCCTCCATCTTTCAGCAACTTGTCATTTCCATTCAAACTTGCTATCAACGCCCATTTAAGCTATAACAACTTTTCCTTCTTTACACTTTTGCCCCAAAACATTTTGCAAAGTGAATTCAGGGGTAATTCTTGCCATTTTGTGATTCTTGAGGGACTGATTTAGTATTTTCTTCAATGGTACAGGTCTTGACTTGTATGATTTGCATTTTGGAGGACTGAAAATGCCAAGTCTTGTTTGATGAGGGACCATTCTTGCCAAATCTTCAAAGTTAAGGGTCCTTTTGGTAATTTTGGGATTTTCAAAGGACCAAACTTGTAATTTCTTGTACTTTGAAGGACTTCATGATATATTTAACTTTGTAGAGGATAATGGTTGACAATTTAGCTTTGTTGAGGGGCTAAACTTGTTAATTATTCAAAGTTAAGGGCCCTTTTTGTAATTTTGACAAACTTTAGGGACCAAACTTGTAATTATGAAGATACAAGGGTATAAAGTGTCAATTCTTCCATATTGGAGGACCCTTCTTCATAATTCTTAAAGTCTTCAAGGGTTATTCTTGGGAAAGTCTTCATTAGGGCTTGGTTCATTGTGCGGCTTTGTTTCCCGTGTTCGTTTTTGCATGATTCTTGTGATCTTTTGTCATTTTCTCAATATCCGTACCTAAAATACACAAGCAACAAACACAAGCATATATATGGGTATTTTGATGATATTTAATGCATTTTAAGCCCTTTTTGGATGATGAGACTATGTATAAAAGTAGTCTCATCACTATCGCTCTTTCCCTGTCTTGTACCTGAGCTTTCAACCCTTTAATTTCCAAATTTTGTTCATTCATTTCTCGAAAAGTTTTGGAAAGTTTTTCTTGCAAGTTATTATCATGTGGAAAACTACCAACGTGTTTTTGCAAAGCAAGTTCAAGAGAATGATAATATTTTTGAAGGAAATCAGTTTTGTGTTGAATTAACTAAAAAGCCTTTTTATCAACATTTTCTTTACGTTTCGAAAGCTCAATTTCAAGACACTCACATTCTATGATCTTATCAAGAGATTTTCATGCAACATCGGAATATTCATCAATATCAGCATAAGATGTATAATAAGCACACATAACATCTTTAGAAACGCATTCTTGCAAGAGTAAATCACATTCATCTAAAAAATCAGACTTCTCCATTTGAAGTTCATCAATGTTTTTCTCAATAGATTCAACATATTTTAAATCATCAAACATTTCAGTCCGAATTAGCGTCTCAAATTCAAGAACAGTTTCTTTAGTTAATGTCGTGTTTGGGATTAATAGTTCTTTCACAAGCAAGGTAATATCTTGAGGAATCGGGCGTTTCAATTCATCATTTTCACGTTTTGCCCAATCTCTTTCAACAATAGATTTAACATTATCTATGTGGTGGTTAAGAATAACTAATGTTTTCCTACTCTTGATTTTGGACCCATCTAGAGGAAGGTAGTTCATGTATTTATAAACATTAGATTTCTTAGGGGCAAACGCTTTCTTCCATTGAATTCTCTTTTGTTTGCATTCTAAAAATACTTCCTCACGAGTTTTCTGAGTTTGTTTGTTGAACAGACCATAAAGACTATTCTCATAAGCATAATTAAATGGTTTCACAAACTCCTTATTGACAAGTGGTCGACTATCATCATCCCAAAGGGCAGTCTATTCACTATCGGCACTAACAGGCATGCAATCAAGATCGGTCCTTTCAGTCTCATCAAGATAAAGGCGCGGGTTCGCAGCTTGAGCTTTGGCAAGGTACTCAGGACTTAAAAAGCTAGCTTGACCCTTAAACATCGACGGAGGTGCTATCATTCTAACGGTTTGAATAGAATCATGCGTTTTATAAACAATTTTCTTCAAAAATTCGACTTGTTCTTCTAGTTTCGTTACTTTTTCGCTTTCTTTATCATATCTACTTTTGAAGTCTTGTTTTAATGAATCTACCTCTTGTGTCTTAACCTCAAGAATTTTAGCAGAATCGGTAGTGGTCATAGAGAGCTTTTGTTCAAGTTCATTAACTTTGGTATTGGCAAGGTACGTTTTTTGACGTTCATCCATTAAGAAAACATTATATTGACGCTTCTCTTTGGCTAATAACTCAAGAGTTGTATTATATTTGTTTTCAAAATCGTCCTTTTGACTTTTTAACGCACTACCCTTGTACCCCTCAAGCTCTTTGGTTTTCTGAAGGAGTTCATCTTTTTTTAAAATTTTGAGTGGGCGTAGCGTTTGCCTTCTTTAATTTCTTTTGACTCTTTTTATTTTTAGTGACATCTTTTTTTAAAGTGGTAATTAAATTAGCAAGCGCAATACGTTCCTCTTCATCATACTCATTTGCATGTTGATCATCCTCAGACTCATTATTGCACATGTCTGATGAATTAGGTGTGGTATTACTATCAAACCGTTTCCATCATACATGCGTCATTAATGGCATTGGGTAGATCACTATGCTCATGAATATCACCAAACACATTATATTCATCAGTAGTGTGTACCTATCGATTGGCTGAGTGTCAAAGATAGGGCCATTGTCATCTTCAGTGACTTTTAGAACTTCTTCAACCTTTGCCATGTACGAGTAATGTGCATCGAGTTCTTGATCAAAATCTTCATCATCAGTGTCATCAAGCATTGCTCCTTCCTCAGCTGACAATTTAACCCCTGCTTCCATCTTCTTGCATAGCAGCATCTTTTCCTTGTGATAGCTGGAGTCTCTAACCCTTTTCATCTTCCTGCATTCCTTTGCCATATGCCCATAACCTTGGCAATTAAAACATTGAATCCCACTCTGCTAAACCACTTGAGTACTAACAGTTTCCCTATTCCCAGTAGCAGCAGCAATCCTCTGAGTATGATACTTGGCAGTTTGTCGATCATACCTTGCAGAACCCTCAACATGCGTTGGATTATGTTGATCCTACCTAGAAGGACTTTCACCACGTCGACGTGTGTCATACCTTGGAGGACTCTCAACATATTGGTTCTTTGTGTTAGATGATGTTCGAAGATTGTTGTTGGTGGGTTTGTAGATTTTCTTGTAAGTCTTCATTATGAAAGCAATTTGTTGTTTCATCTCTCGATTCTTTTGAGTTTGGTCTTCATCATTATCTTCTTCAGATGATGACTCTAATGGTGGTGATGGTGCTCTTGGCACTTTACCTCATGATCTTGTGGATGATGAAGACTTAGATGATATGGAATATCGTAGTGAGGATGATGTAGTGGAGTATGGCTTAGGAGCACGAGAGTGATGATCTTGAACATGTTGAGTGGTAGTCACTAAAGCAAGTGGATTAGCCGTCTTGGCAATCGTTCAGCTCGAATCTCATTTGCTTCATTCTGAAATTGCTTCAAGATATCAAAGAGTCGATGATATGAGACCTCGTCTAACTTTTATTGTTGTTTCACTAAAATGACGAATCGTGTCCACTCGGGTTGAAGTTGTTGAAGAAATTGAACATTGACTTGCATGGTCCAGACTTGCAGATTTTTCTTGTCATGTCATTCATCATTTTATAAAACCTAGAGTAGTAAGAGTCAATTGATTCTCCATCCCTTGAAGTAAACTTGCCAAAACTCCAAAACAAGTTTGTTTTGACTTCTTGTTTGTTGAGTGATTCTCCTTGTTGCAAGCGTTCAATAGCAGTCCACATTTCATGTGCTGTAGGGCATGCATCAACCATGGAATAAATATCATATCCAATCCCACTTAAAACCATATAGATGGCTTCCTTCTCCGCATCATGCCAAGCATAATTTTTAGGTGTGAGATCGGATCTTGTTTCATCACGTTCACTTGCGGGTACTGCATCAGTAGTATCAGTGGCTGGTCTTGGAGGAATTGATATCTTATTGAATACATATGGTCCATGAGTAATACATTTCCTCAAGGCATCACCATTGGGTCTTGTATCAAGGTATCATATGAAACGTGATTGCCATTGAGCATACCGACCAGCCACAAGCATTGGTGGTCTCTCTTTGTTACCCGCCACCATGATGTTGTTGTTTGTGACACGATATTCTTGAGTAGAATCCATCTCAAAAATGATGTGAAGTGAATAGGATCTTAAGTAGATGAAGTTGTGAGAAGATTGTGGTTAAAACTTCAAGAAATTGTGAAAATCCTTATCCAGAATAACAAACACTACTAAATTTGGAATGTTAAATGAATGACAAATCCGGAATCTCTAAAAGTTTCTAATCCGGATTAATACTTTATCCGGAATCAGCTAGAATGGATATCCAGAATATGTGTTTTGCCTAGTATCCGGAATGTGACGATTGATAACTATCCGGAATACTTGATGGTTACCTTATCCGGAATGTTGTTTGTGAGGTTATCCGGAATCACAATATTGGAGCTTATCCGGAATCCTTGTTTTTCCTATTATCCGGAATTCTTGATCGTCCTTTTATCCGAAATGCGTGTTCTTCGTCTTATCTGGAATACGTGATTGTCCTCTTATCCGGAATACGTGTTCTTCGTCTTATCCGGAATACGTGATTGTCCTCTTATCCGGAATACGTGAAGTTACCCTTATCCGAAATCCTTGAAAGAGACCTTATCCGGAAAGTGTGTGTTGAAGGTTATCTGGAATACGCTTGCTTTTTCTTGTCCGCAATACGTGCAAAACTACTTATCCGGAATGTTGTAAAATGGCCTTATCCTGAAAACGCGTGATACTACTTACCCGGAATAGACAAATCTATGTCTTATCCGGAATAACACCAACACTTCCTTATCCGAAACTCTTATCCGCTGCGTATCTGGAATAATGAAACCCCTAAATCCCGGATAACAAACCAAAATTTCTTATCCGTAATGAACTAAAAACCCTCTTAATCCGGATAAAGAATAACTTTCCAAGAACTCGATTTTTTCCAAAATTTTTCCCTAAAATCAAACCAAAATTACCAACTTTTTATAAAAATCATGAAAAAATGATAAACACAAATTCCTACCACAACTTGTATAGAGATTTTGAGCTTGGAAACACAAATCTTTTTGAGACGAGATGATTTGAAGATGAAAATCACACGAAATCAAAAATGATAACCACAAACTAAACACAAATCTACCCCATAGCGATTGATACCAAATGTTGTCCCAAATAATATGATGATAGATTACGAAATGAGATGGAAAAGATATGAATTTTAGAGAGAGAAAGTAGTGAGAGAAAGTAGAGAGAAGGAGATGATTAACTTAGTGAATATTAGATTAGAGAAAATTTGAGTTACAAATGATCATCCACCCTTCCTAACATGCTAGGAAGGGCCTTATATAGACGGGCTTACATGTAACCATAATGGGCTATATTGTTTGGACCGGGCTTGTCTTTTGGGCTTTAAGAAACTTAAATCCAAGCCCGTGAACCACGACTGTTTAACTATCTATTACAACGTTCTAATAAATATTACAATAGAAACCTATGACCGAACATTCTTGTTTGACTCAATATTTTGAGGCTAACAGAAAGTTATACCCGTGGGGCGCCACATTTTACCAATGGGTTTGATTCTAGCTACCCACTGGGATTTAACTCTAGCCCGAGAGTTCACCTCATTAAGGAATTTCTTGCCAAAAGAGTCATGATTTGCCTTAAAGACACATTTCCTACATGTTTTACAAGTAACATGTTTCATGTTCGAATATGATCTAGAATTCCTATGTGATTGATTGATGCTCCTATGATATGACATGCTACGGTTAACAGTGTTGGGTAATCTAGAAGGCATTTGACTAGGTTTGAATTTTCTATCTCTTACTTGTGTCTTTTGATTAGCTTCCCTTAGACCAAATTTGTGGTGAACGTCATTTGAAATAGTTCGAGACGTGTTCTTTGGACTATGTCTAGGGGATGCAATCATGTGATTAGGTCTTGCAAAAGCTGTTTTAGTAACATTGGCCCTAGTTGGTGGAGTGATTGGTCTAGAAAGATGAACCATATCAGCTTGGGAGGCAAACCGTGATCTAGAGGATTTTGGTCGCTTAGATCTAAATGCAGTCGGTTGTCTAAAAGACTGATTTTGAGATGGTTTCTCCAAGATTGATGGGTTTTCAGCTTAGTGTCCACACTAGTTCCTTTAGTTTTCCTCAACTCATTTTTCAGAGGAGCTATTGCAAAAACCTTATCCTGAATTTGAGCCTTTAAAGACTCATTCTCTTTGAGCAATTTATCTTCGGATGCCAACTTAGATTTTAACAACTTAATTTGTTTCAAAAGATTATCCTTCTCAACTTTAGAATCTAGAAATATTTGATCCAATTTTTGTTCAAGAACAACGTTTGACTATTCAAGTTTTTCAAAATATGTTTAAAACTTGTCAGTTCCCTTAGTAAATTCTAGTTTGGCATCCTCAAGATCTTTTGATTGTTGGGCTATGATCGTTTCGAGCTCTTCAATATTAGAAGAAGCAGTTAATAAAGAAGTCATAAGACAATTACCATGATTGTTAGTATTTTGAACACTTTCTCCCCATTATGACGCACATCGGATGAATCCAAAATGGTATCGCTATCACTCTTTTCCATCCCATGTTTATCATAATTAGGTTCAAAATGATCAATATGCGGCATTTCATCAGCATGTACATCATACACAACATTACATTGTATCATGTTCGTAGGCTCTTCGTCATAAACGGGTATGGTATCATCATAAGAGATGTCTGTAACATTCCCTGACGTGTTGCTGATATCATATTTTGGTATTGATTCCATGCCCTTGCAATTTTTAAACTCCAAATTGTCAACCGTATGACCATTCTCCTCTTGCACCTGCATCGTAGATTCTTGCACTCCAATATCATATGCTTGCTGAAATCGGGATCTTTCATAAATTTAAGACGAGACCAATGTCATGAATTTCAATAGTGTACCAGAGAACTCTTGAACCTCTGTATGTGTGTATTGAATGAATGACTGACATATCCTTGAATTTTCAGACTTAACGATGTTGAATTAGAAGAAGTGTGTAAGTTGTGTCACGAGAGTTTTATATGCAGATTCTGATGCAGAGTGATTAAAGTCTTCTTTGTGAAGTTGCTCAGCTAGTTGGTTCAAGTTGAGGAATATTGAGTCGATGAATATATAACGATCTTGACCGAAGAGTGTCACAAATTCACTTCCTCCTTGAAGCCATAAAAGGGTAACTAGATGAGACTGAAGTAGTCGAAATATAGTTATACCACTTTCTCTAGCTTTGTCTTGCATTAGTTGCAAGTATCCCTCTTGAAATGTCGAATTCAACTGTTCCATAGAAGTTCGATGAAAACTGAAGATAAGGATTACTTGAACTCTACTGATGACGAAAGGAAACCCCTATAAGGGAATCATAAAGAACACACATTCGGGGAACCGGAAGTCAGGGGAAGACATTCCGTCACCCCTACTCCACCTCTCACGGGGCAGGTAGGAGGGCTTAACCTCCAAAACACGGGGCTACAATCCCGTGGAGGTACAGGCACGGCCCTACACACCCCACCGCCTACCCTCAATCTGAACACTCCTGAGACAGGGTCAGCGCCACCTGTCCCTAATAAGGAGAAACAAAGGCCACCGGCCGGAGAGGTGGACCACGATCTCGCTTTGCTCGATGATGAAGATATTGAGGGATTACTCACACAAAACCTCGATAGAATCATCCCTGCCATCACGGCAAGATTGAATTTAGGGAGGAACCTCCAATCCAGACACAACTTTATGAGTGCGACAGGGGATACCCTTCTGAAAACCCGAAAAAGACGAAGAAGGCACCAGGACAAGGAACAACCTCAACTCGAGGAACAACCACAACTACGGAATGTCTTCGAACGCATAAGGGATCAGATTATGCAGGAATTACAAGGGACGTATGGGGAATCAAATCATTCTGATGGAGCTCTGGGGCACACGACCATGGAGACTCCACAAAAGGATAATCACCGCACTAGCGTGTGGTGGAGAATAGATTCGGGAGCAAAGAAAGCCACCACCTCTTCGCATAAGACTAGCTACTATAGTTAATCGAGGGGGAAGGTGGACCACCCTACAATGATTCCTCAAGGTCTGACTCAGATGACCATCACCCATGACGCCGTCACACACGACATTCCTCCTCTAAACCATCAGACGAGGAGGGAGGACGCTACAGACGCTCCCGTTATCATACGGACGATGAAGAGGATCTCTCCCTACCATGGTGTAGTGAAAGAGAAGATGCCTTTGCAACTCGCATACGGAACTACTCCAAGGATAAAAAGCGTCGCATGCCATCGTGTGTCAATACCTACGATGGATCTGGTGATCCAGATGATCTCAAATTTTTCACCGTACAAGCAAAAATTGAGCGATGGTCGATGCCTATATGGTGTCAAATGTTCAATTCAACCTTGATCGGTAATGCCCGCGACCGGTTTGAAAAACTTCCCTACCGGAGCATTAACAGCTTCGATGAGCTACGCTCAGCGTTTAGAACAAATTATACTCAGTGAAAAAATTAGAATAGAGACCAGGTCTTATTGGCAACGGTCAAACAAATTCCCGGGGAGACCATAGAGGACTTCATAGAACGCTTCAAAGACGAATGTACACGGATAAGGGCGTGCCCAGAAGTCCTCAAGATCTCCAACTATATGCATGGCATAACAGACAAGGAACTAATCTGACGACTCAACGATAGACGGCCCGAAAACTTTGATCCAGATTAAGGAGTAATTAAGTTTAAAAATTTGTTAAGGCACCAAGGATTAAAAATAATAAACTGGTGAGTGGATTGCTTAGGTGGAGGAATGGTGGAGTGTGATTGGTTGAAAGGAGTTAGTGGGACAGGTGTCAATCTCCCATAAGTCTAGGTGTCTTAGGTTGTCTGCCAGTTTAAACCCTCCATCTTTCAACAACTTGTCATTTCCATTCAAACTTGCTATCAACGCCCATTTAAGATATAACAACTTTTCCTTCTTTACACTTTTGCCCCAAAACATTTTGCAAAGTGAATTCAGGGGTAATTCTTGCCATTTTTTGATTCTTGAGGGTCTGATTTGGTATTTTCTTCAATGGTACTGGTCTTGACTTGTATGATTGGCATTTTGGAGGACTGAAATTGCCAAGTCTTGTTTGATGAGGGACCATTCTTACCAAATCTTCAAAGTTAAGGGTCCTTTTGGTAATTTTGGGATATTCAAAGGACCAAACTTGTAATTTCTTGTACTTTGAAGGAATTCATGATATATTTAACTTTGTGGAGGATAATGGTTGACAATTTAGCTTTGTTGAGGGGCTAAACTTGTCAATTCTTCAAAGTTATGGGCCCTTTTTGTAATTTTGACAAACTTTAGGGACCAAACTTGTAATTATGAAGATACAAGGGTATAAAGTGTCAATTCTTCCATATTGGAGGACCCTTCTTCATAATTCTTCAAGTCTTCAAGGGTTATTCTTGGGAAAGTCTTCATTAGGGCTTGGTTCATTGTGCGACTTCGTTTCCCGTGTTCGTTTTTACATGATTCTTGTGATCTTTTGTCATTTTCTCAATATCCGTACCTAAAATATACAAGCAACAAACACAAGCATATATATGGGTATTTTGATGATATTTAATGCATTTTAAGCCCTTTTTGGATGATGAGACTATGTATAAAAGAAGTCTCATCACTATCGCTCTTTCCCTGTCTTGTAACTGAGCTTTCAACCCTTTAATTTCCAAATTTTGTTCATTCATTTCTCGAAAAGTTTTGGAAAGTTTTTCTTGCAAGTTATTATCATGTGGAAAACTACCAACGTCTTTTTGCAAAGCAAGTTCAAGAGAATGACAATGTTTTTGAAGGAAATCAGTTTTGTGTTGAATTAACTCAAAAGCCTTTTTATCAACATTTTCTTTACGTTTCGAAAGCTCAATTTCAAGACACTCACATTCTATAATCTTATCAAGATATTTTCATGCAACATTGGAATATTCATCAATATCAGCATAAGATGTAAAACAAGCACACATAACATCTTTAGAAACGCATTCTTGCAAGAGTAAATCACATTCATCTAAAAAATCAGACTTCTCCATTTGAAGTTCATCAATGTTATTCTCAATAGATTCAACATATTTTAAATCATCAAACATTTCAGTCCGAATTAGCGTCTCAAATTCAAGAACAGTTTCTTTAATTAATTTCGTGTTTGGGATTAATAGTTCTTTCACAAGCAAGGTAATATCTTAAGGAATCGGGCGTTTCCACTCATCATTTTCACGTTTTGCCCAATCTCTTTCAACAATTGATTTAACATTATCTATGTGGTGGTTAAGAATACCTAATGTTTTCCTACTCTTGCTTTTGGACTCATCTAGAGGAAGGTAGTTCATGTATTTGTAAACATTAGATTTCTTAGGGGCAAACGCTTTCTTCCATTGAATTCTCTTTTGTTTGCATTCTAAAAATACTTCCTCACGAGTTTTCTGAGTTTGTTTGTGGAACAGACCATAAAGACTATTCTCATAAGCATAATTAAATGGTTTCACAAACTCCTTATTGACAAGTGGTCGACTATCATCATCCCAAAGGGCAGTCTATTCACTATCGGCACTAACAGGCATGCAATCAAGATCGGTCCTTTCAGTCTCATCAAGATAAAGGCGCGGGTTCGCAGCTTGAGCTTTGGCAAGGTACTCAGGACTTGCAAAGCAAGCTTGACCCTTAAACATCGACGAAGGTTCTATCATTCTAACGGTTTGAATAGAATCATGCGTTTTATAAACAATTTTCTTCAAAAATTCGACTTGTTCTTCTAGTTTCGTTACTTTTTCGGTTTATTAATGATATCTACTTTTGAAGTCTTGTTTTAATGCATCTACCTCTTGTGTCTTAACCTCAAGAATTTTAGCAGAATCGGTAGTGGTCATAGAGAGCGTTTGTTCAAGTTCATTAACTTTGGTATTGGGAAGGTACGTTTTTTGACGTTCATCCATTAATAAAACATTATATTGACGCTTCTCTTTGGCTAATAACTCAAGAGTTGTATTATATTTGTTTTCAAAATCGTCCTTTTGACTTTTTAACGCACTACCCTTGTACCCCTCAAGCTCTTTGGTTTTCTGAAGGAGTTCATCTCTATAACTTTCAGTCATCTCACTCGCTTTGATAAGAGCAACTTTGCATTCTTCAAAATTTTGAGTGGGCGTAGCGTTTGCCTTCTTTAATTTCTTTTGACTCTTTTTATTTTTAGTGACATCTTTTTTTAAAAGTGGCAATTAAATTAGCAAGCGCAATACGTTCCTCTTCATCATACTCATTTGCATGTTGATCATCCTCAGACTCATTATTGCACATGTCTGATGAATTAGGTGTGGGATTACTATCAACCGTTTCCATCATACATGCGTCATTAATGGCATTGGGTAGATCACTATGCTCATTAATATCACCAAACACATTATATTCATCCGTAGTGTGTACCTATCGATTGTCTGAGTGTCAAAGATAGGGCCATTGTCATCTTTAGTGACTTTGAGAACTTCTTCAACCTTTGCCATGTACGAGTAATGTGCATCGATTTCTTGATCAAAATCTTCATCATCAGTGTCATCAAGCATTGCTCCTTCCTCAGCTGACAATTTAACCCATCTTCTTGCATAGCAGCATCTTTTCCTTGTGATAGCTGGAGTCTCTAACCCTTTTCATCTTCATGCATTCCTTTGCCATATGCCCATAACCTTGACAATTAAAACATTGAATCCCACTCTGCTGAACCACTTGACTACCAATAGTTTCCCTATTCCCAGTAGCAGCAGCAATCCTCTGAGTATCATACTTGGCAGTTTGTCGATCATACCTTGCAGAACCCTCAACATGCGTTGGATTATGTTGATCCTACCTAGAAGGACTTTCACCATGTCGACGTGTGTCATACCTTGGAGGACTCTCAACATATTGGTTCTTTGTGTTAGATGATGTTCGAAGATTGTTGTTGGTGGGTTTGTAGATTTTCTTGTAAGTCTTCATTATGAAAGCAATTTGTTGTTTCATCTCTTGATTCTTTTGAGTTTGGTCTTCATCACTATCTTCTTCAGATGATGACTCAGATGGTGGTGATGGTGCTCTTGGCACTTTACCTCATGATCTTGTGGATGATGAAGACTTAGATGATATGGAATATCGTGGTGAGGATGATGTAGTGTAGTATGGCTTAGGAGCACGAGAGTGATGATCTTGAACATGTTGAGTGGTAGTCACTAAAGCAAGTGGATTAGCCGTCTTGGCAATACGTTCAGCTCGAATCTCATTTGCTTCATTATGAAATTGCTTCAAGATATCAAAGAGTCGATGATATGAGACCTCGTCTAACTTTTATTGTTGTTTCACTAAAGTGACGAATCGTGTCCACTCGGGTTGAAGTTGTTGAAGAAATTGAACATTGACTTGCATGGTGTAGACTTGCAGATTTTTTCTTGTCATGTCATTCATCATTTTATAAAACCTGGAGTAGTAAGAGTCAATTGATTCTCCATCCCTTGAAGTAAACTTGCCAAAACTCCAAAACAAGTTTGTTTTGACTTCTTGTTTGTTGAGTGGTTCTCCTTGTTTCAAGCGTTCAATAGCAGTCCACATTTCTTGTGCTGTAGGGCATGCATCAACCATGGAATAAATATCATATCCAATCCCACTTAAAACCATATAGATGGCTTCCTTCTCCGCATCATGCCAAGCACAATTTTCAGGTGTGAGATCGGATCTTGTTTCATCACGTTCACTTGCGGGAACTGCATCAGTAGTATCAGTGGCTGGTCTTGGAGGAATTGATATCTTCTTGAATACATATGGTCCATGAGTAATACATTTCCTCAAGGCATCACCATTGGGTCTTGTATCAAGGTATCGTATGAAACGTGATTGCCATTGAGCATACCGACCAGACACAAGCATTGGTGGTCTCTCTTTGTTACCCGCCACCATGATGTTGTTGTTTGTGACACGATACTCTTGAGTAGAATCCATCTCAAAAATGATGTGAAGTGAATAGGATCTTAAGTAGATGAAGTTGTGAGAAGATTGTGGTTGAAACTTCAAGAAATTGTGAAAATCCTTATCCGGAATAACAAACACTACTAAATTTGGAATGTTAAATGAATGAAAAATCCGGAATCTCTAAAAGTTTCTAATCCGGATTAATACTTTATCCGGAATCAGTTAGAATGGATATCCGGAATATGTGTTTTGCCTAGTATCCGGAATGTGACGATTGATAACTATCCGGAATACTTGAAGGTTACCTTATCCGGAATGTTGTTTATGAGGTTATCCGGAATCACAATATTGGAGCTTATCCGGAATCCTTGTTTTTCCTCTTATCCGGAATTCTTGATCGTCCTTTTATCCGAAATGCCTGTTCTTCGTCTTATCTGGAATACGTGATTGTCCTCTTATCCGGAATACGTGTTCTTCGTCTTATCTGGAATACGTGATTGTCCTCTTATCCGGAATACGTGAAGTTACCCTTATCTGAAATCCTTGAAAGAAAGAAGGAGATGATTAACTTAGTGAATATTAGATTAGAGAAAATTTGAGTTACAAATGATCATCCACCCTTCCTAACATGCTAGGAAGGGCCTTATATAGTCGGGCTTACATGTAACCATAATGGGCTATATTGTTTGGACCGAGCTTGTCTTTTGGGCTTTAAGAAACTTACATCCAAGCCCGTGAACCACGACTGTTTAACTATCTATTACAACGTTCTAATAAATATTACAATAGAAACCTATGACCGAACATTCTTGTTTGACTCAATATTTTAAGGCTAACAGAAAGTTATACCCGTGGGGCGCCACATTTTACCAATGGGTTTGATTCTAGCTACCCACTGGGATTTAACTCTAGCCCGAGAGTTCACCTCATTAAGGAATTTCTTGACACAAGAGTCATGATTTGCCTTAAAGATACATTTCCTACATGTTTTACAAGTAACATGTTTCATGTTCGAATATGATCTAGAATTCCTATGTGATTGATTGATGCTCCTATGATATGACATGCTACGGTTAACAGTGTTGGGTAATCTAGAAGGCATTTGACTAGGTTTGAATTTTCTATCTCTTACTTGTGTCTTTTGATTAGCTTCCCTTAGACCAAATTTGTGGTGAACGTCATTTGAAATAGTTCGAGACGTGTTCTTTGGACTATGTCTAGGGAGACTAGATGCAATCATGTGATTAGGTCTTGCAAAAGCTGTTTTAGTCACATTGGCCCTAGTTGGTGGAGTGATTGGTCTAGAAAGATGAACCATATCAGCTTGGGAGGCAAACCGCGGTCTAGAGGATTTTGGTCGCTCGGATCTAAATGCAGTCGGTTGTCTAAAAGACTGATTTTGAGGCGGTTTCTCCAAAAGTGTCTATGCATGAAGATGAACCCACCGTGTCTATGCATGAAGATGATTCTACAATACCTCACTCTCCACCTCCTACAACGGATCATCATTACTATTACATGGAAGTCGAAGACCTAAATATACGGGAACCGACTTTTGCTGAATCTCTTTTCATATACGAGACTATACCGGAGCAACAATGGATTACCAATGCAGCACCACAACATCCTTTCTCAACGGCAACAGATATGGAGCTGACTCAATTACTCAACAATCCAATTCACTTTTTGGCTTTCCTTATGAATACTCACGGGAAACCCACTATGACTCCAGATCTTCTCAAAATGTCAGCCGTAGATGTGGATTTCTTTGATACCATGAAGATCATCAACAATGAAGCTGAATATCACATCAATGAGCTTGTAAAGGCCATGAAAGCGACGACTTCAGGAATTCAGACTCCAGTGTTACAGCCTCTCACATCTACAGTCATTGCTGGTTCTAAAACTATTCCAATGGAATATTTTGTTTGTCATGATCTCGAGTATCTAGAAAACGGCGCAAAAAAATATGCTACATCAGTCACCATGGCCAAGGCTATAAATCTAGAGAATGTACCTTGGATTGAAGACAAAGTACCTGATGCTCTATGGCAATGGAAGTTGTTAAAATTTTATGACCCTCGTGTAGCACTTGGAAATTCTCACTAGAATACCAAGAAGAGGTTAGCTTACAACCACTTCCATCGTGCACAATCAAGTTCTCATGTGATATCAGATCATAGAATTAAAAGCTTACAAGGAGCCACCACTCACATGGTATTTGGTTATGACTATTTGAACGTCATTCGTTTCAAACGAACCGACGAAAAAGAATACAAAATCGATGAAAGTGACCTCAAGTACCTTCGCCTTGAAGACATTGAAGATCTTCTACTGATACTGGTTCAAGAAAAAGTCGATCACTTATCTCCTGACATGGTAATTGAATTAAGTTCAAATCTTCGCCAGTTCACTCGAAGGATCGTCTTCAAAAGTCGAGTTGAAGATTTCCAACTCAGTGTGGAGAGTTACCAACAGAAGCTAATCTTGCAACGTCCTCATAAAACTCTGCTCAGTCAATACAACAAAAGCAAATTTCTTTACATGGGGACTATGAAACCGGAAGCAGGGGTATTTTATTAGAACGAGAAAGGAGTCACGTAATTTATGAGATTTTCCAAACTGCATAAATTCAGTGATGGCACACTCAAACACGTTCGTGATGACCTGACTGTTCTCACTGCCGGACTACCGCTTCCATAAGTTAAGTTCAGATGGACAGACCAATGCAAGAATAGTGCCAAGTACGCGATGAAGAAGATCGAGGAAAAGTTACGGGAGCGACGGATGATAAGAAGTCTGGAACGATTCGCAGGTGGAAGACCATATGGAGCTCACCACAGGCATACGGAACGATCTATTTAATATGGATTGTTTTCTCTTAGGTCAACTCCATATGTATTTATATTGTGAATATGTGAATATATTTATAATAGGATTTTGTGGCATAGTGTAGTGCAAGAGTATGAAATTTTTCAAGAATTTCTCACAAGATTCCAAATCTTTCAAACATATCATACTTAAGAACTACAACTAACCCTCACTAATTTGAGGGGGAGCATTAATATGTTATACGGCCATCAACAAATTTCATTTTTAACACAAAGACCGGTTAATCCATTAATATCCAAAAGATTAATAGTTAACATTTTGGATAAGGGGAGAAAATGGGATTAAGGAGACTTATAAAACATATGTGGCTAAAAATGAAAAAGGGCTGAATAGAAAATCCAACTTGATATATGCTAAGCATATGTTAAGGGGGAGCATTTTGTTGACAAAAACACTGAAGGTACAAAAACTCTTGATATTTATATCAGAAGTACCTCAGTGATTTTAAGGATTTTTTCATGAAGACGAATACTTACCCAAAGCACACTTAACTCACAACGAATGTGGTGACAAAAGGGTGGTAGGATTAGGTACTAGTCCAATGATTATTCCAGAACCGGAGGAATCTTGTAACACCCCCACAAAATGCTATGCGCAGCGGAACTACAACATTTGGGTGCTACTCAGTTATCATTACACACAAGATATATCGAACGACTCTAAAGAGATGTCAGCTTAAAACTTGAATTAAAATTTGTTAGATGATACAAGTCCACGGTTTTTCCAACCCTACTTGGTACAACAGAGTTTAGCGTTTTCGGTCCCCATGAATCTCGACCCAAGAATTTCAGTTTCACAACAACATAACATTAAAATTAAAAATGTTTAAGTGGGAAAGGGAGGAAAAACAAGCAGACTCCAAGCCATACACACAACATCCATCCCATGCACGCTCCATGCTACACTTCAGCGGTTACCTGAAACACATGCCAAAATTTGGTCAACGAAAACGTTGAGTGGAATTCATAGGTTTTACAATTCATTTTGAACGTATATGAAATAAAAACCATTCACGATCATTCATAGACTTGTCGATCAAACAATCTATATTCAAGATACTGACAATTGTGTTTAAGCTCATGACACTAAACCGTTAACTCAATCACCCGCGTAATAATTACCGGCGTGATTCAGATGAAACCATGGCCCCTAATAAGGCATCAGTTGCAATTATACCTTGTCTCTTATCACAAATTATCCGTCCGCAGGGGGTATCAACGTACTAGCCCTCGTCTCGGATAGGGTAGTCAACCCCATAGTACTATCACTTTGTATAAGCGGCTATTTCCCCCTTCGCAAGGGCAAGACAATAGTTAATAGTTCATGAAATTAGGGTCTTTTGCAACTAGGTACTCAACACAATTTCTAAGGCAACATTCGGGACTAACAATCATTCATACGTTCATTTTAAAAACTAGCATGCATTTCCCTCGCGGGTAAAACAGTTTGAAATAAATATAAGCGAGGCTATAAATTCACACCTTATATATTAAGTAGTCGGTAGTTCGAGAGATGAACACTGACGACGATACGGATGCCCGGGTAAATCAACACCTATCAACCAAATAACGCGTAATGAGTAACCTCATTTTAAATACCTTATGGCACTGTATAAAATACATAGATACAAGTCACTTAGGACAATTACAACTCACGCCAAAACAAAACAACAAGCATCACTCATTTCACACCATTTGTTCTTATTATTTACGTCATCCATTTTTACTCATTTTCGCCGGTACTTACCGAAAGTACGGGCTGTTTTACTACATTTAACCATTCTTATAAAATTTGACAAAATTCTCAAAAATACTATAAGACCTGTAGATAACACATTTTTAATCCCAATAAAAGTTTTTACTTCTACGACCCGTTACTCAACGCTTTTCCAAAAACTACATTTTTCGGACTGAAATTGTACTTCGACCAACTTGGACTTCTTTGACCTATTTGAAATGCACCCTTGACCTCTTTGACTCCTAAGTCCACTTATAGACTCAATTACACAGGTTTGTGACCAAAATTTGACCTTTGACCTTTTACCAATTCATACTTGTGGTCCTCGGGATTTGACTAAAACTAAACATAAATTCGGATTATGAAAGTTCTCATCTCCCGGTACACGATCTTTAAAACCTCATAACTTTTGGCTCGTTTGGAGTCACGAGCTCTACCTTATACCAAATTAAATCTAAGAAGACCCTCTATGACTACATTTAGCTATCTAGACCTGTAGGAAAAATTATTTTTATGAAAAGGTCTTAAACTTTCTGCCTAAATTTAACCATACCAAAATCACACTTAAGCTCGATTCCAAACCTATTTATCATTACTAGGCTTCATCCTAAGCATTCCCAATCATAACCAAACACTAATTTCAGTCCTTAACCCCTATTGATCATCAACCTCATAAGCTAAAAATCTAAAAAACAAACATGCAAACACTTGTACCCATCTAACACATCAATAAACACAAGGCTAAACACAAAACCAATGCTCAAAATCATCAATCACCATGGCTCCCTAAACACCCCCTTTAGCCGTGGGGTTTGGGTGACCAAATCACCACAAACAAATCAATTTTGGTGGGTTTGATTAGTGATTATACTCTCATTTTACATGAATTTAACATGCATTAATCCAATTAACCTTAAAAACGAGTTTGAATGATCTTAAAAATTTTTGGAAAAATTTTGTTAATGCATGTTTGAAATAACCATGGATTAACACTCACCAATGGATTTTAGAAGGTGGTCTAAGGTTAGATTTTGTCAAAACTCAAAAAAAATGGTGGATGGTGGTGGTGTGGGGGTTTGGCCGTCGGCCTAGAGAGAGAGGGAGAGAGTTTGTGTCTTTTTTTTTGTTAAGTGTTGTGTGTGTGTGATTTGTCCCCATTTTGTGAAATGGGAGGGACCAAGTTGCAATTTCACCTTTCTTTTGGCCTTAAGCAAAAACGACACCAAAACTTTGCGGGATTGACTCACTAGTCTTTTTAGAAAATTTTACGGGAGTCGGAAATCATCCCAAACACTCCAAAATACTTTTGTGATACTTTAAATGTACTCGGAAAGCTATAAAACTCACCCGACTCAACTTAACACGAACCGTAAGTAAAATTCTCGAAAAATTACATTATCGATAAATCGTCAATAATTATAGAAATTTGGGCATCCATCGGGATCGTATTCGTCATCGTCCTTCTTGAATCGTCAATCGTAAAAATTATAACCTCGAACATCGGCTTTAACCAAAATACTAATATATATAGAAATTAAAATCTATTAAAAATTTCAAAAATTAGCGTAATTTAGGGTAACGTTAATGACCTCGGTTCTAGGGTGTCACATCCACCCCTCCTTAAAGAGAGCGACGTCCCGGCGCTCGCCTCTTCTTGTACTCACATTTCGTTCTGCTGGAACAGATGAGGATACCTTTCCTTGAAAAAGTCCTCACGTTCCCAGGTGTATTCCGGTCCACGCCTAGAATTCCAGCGAACCTTCACAATAGGAATTTTACTACGCTTCAGTCTCTTGACCTCTCGGTCCATAATTTCCACAGGTTCTTCCACAAAATGCATTTTGTCGTCCAGTCGAATCTCGTCCAAAGGAATCACCAATTCCTTATCCGCCAAACTCTTCTTCAGGTTCGATACGTGAAACGTGTCGTGAATAGCACTAAGCTCGCTCGGCAACTCTAACTTGTACGCTACTGGTCCAATTCGTTCAACGATCTTAAATGGTCCAATATACCTCGGACTCAACTTTCCTTTCTTCCCAAAACGAATTACACCCTTCCACGGCGATACCTTGAGCATAACCATATCTCCGACTTCAAACTCCAACGGTTTCCTTCTGTTATCGGCATAACTCTTCTGTCGGCTTCTCGCAGCAAGTAGTCGGTTCTTGATTTGCACAATCTTCTCTGTCGTTTCTAAAACCATTTCGGGTCCAGTCAATTGACTTTCTCCTACTTCACTCCAACACACAGGTGATCTACACTTCCTTCCATACAATGCTTCGAACGGTGCTGCCTTGATACTCGCATGATAACTATTATTATACGAAAACTCCACTAGAGGCAAGTGGCGTTCCCAACTTCCTCCAAAATCAATCACGCATGCTCGGAGCATGTCCTCCATCGTCTGAATAGTTCGTTCACTCTGGCCATCAGTTTCCGGGTGATAAGCCGTACATAAATTCAATTCAGTGCCCATCGCACGTTGAAGCGATTTCCAAAATTCCGAAGTAAATCTACTGTCGCGATCCGAAATGATCGATAACGGCACTCCATGTCTGCAGACGATCTCTTTCACGTACACACTGGCTAGCTTTTCCATGTTGTCCGTCTTCTTCATAGGTAAGAAATGAGCAGATTTCGTTAACCTATCCACTATTACCCATATCATATCACATCCACTAGGAGTTCTAGGTAAACCCGTCACGAAATCCATAGCTATTTTCTCCCATTTCCATTCCGGGATCTCTGGTTGTACCAACAATCCAGATGGTTTCTTATGTTCTGCTTGAACCTTCGCGCAAGTCAAACACTTACTAACGTAACGAGCAATATCCGCCTTCATATTCGGCCACCAATAAACTTTCTTCAGGTCGTGATACATTTTATCCGATCCAGGATGTATCGAATATTTCGACTTATGCGACTCGTTCATAACCAATTCTCGTACTCCAGGCTTTCCTTCCTCAGATGAACACAATGGTAACCAAATCCGATTCTCAAAATATCTCAGTCCGTCTGACCTAATCACGAAAAGAGGTTTCAACATTCTTCCCAAGTTCTCAGCTTCAACATTCCCTTTCATTAGTCCCCTCTCTTGAGCCTTCAGTATAGTTTCGGTTAAGTCAACGCTCTCAGTCATCACCAAAGCTCTGACTCTCAAAGGTTTCTCTCGTTCCTTCCTACTCAGTGCATCCGCTACAACATTCGCCTTGCCAGGGTGGTAGTGAATTTCGCAGTCGTAATCACTCAGTAGTTCAACCCATCGTCTCTGTCGCATGTTCAACTCCTTTTGATCTAAAATGTGTTGCAAACTCTTGTGGTCAGTGAATACAACACACTTCGTCCCATACAAATAATGTCTCCACAACTTCAACGCAAAAACTACAGCTCCTAATTCCAAATCGTGCGTCGTGTAGTTCTCCTCATTCTTCCTCAGTTGCCTCGACGCGTAAGCTATCACCTTTTCACGTTGCATCAAAACCGCTCCATAACCCTTACGAGATGCATCACAATACACTACAAAATCTTCGGTTCCTTCAGGCTATGACAATATCGGTGCGGAACATAACTTGTCCTTGAGCGTTTTGAAAGCGAGTTCTTCCTCATTTCCCCATTCATACACCCTATTCTTTTCGGTAAGCTTTGTCAATGGTTTTGCAATCAACGAAAATCCTTCAATGAACCTTCGATAATACCCAGCTAAACCAAGGAATTGTCGAACTTCAGTCGGCGTTGTCGGTGCCGACCATTCCCTGATCGCTTTGACCTTGGCAGGATCCACGCGAACTCCCTCGCTATCAATCACGTGACCTAGGAATTGCACGGATTCTAACCAAAACTCACACTTCGAGAATTTCGCATACAGCTTCTCCTTCTTTAACAACTCCAAAATCTTCCTCAGGTGCTTCTCGTGCTCCTCCTTACTCTTAGAGTAAATAAGTATATCATCGATGAAAACAATAACAAACTTATCTAGATACGGCTTGCACACGCGATTCATAAGGTCCATGAATACAGCAGGCGCGTTCGTCAACCCAAACGGCATCACTCGAAATTCAAAGTGTCCATACCGCGTACGAAAGGCAGTTATAGGAATATCCTCCTCTCTTACACGTAGTTGATGATACCCTGATCTTAAGTCGATCTTTGAGTATACACTAGAACCTTGCAATTGATCAAACAAATCGTCAATCCTCGGCAATGGGTGCCGATTCTTAACCGTCAGCTTGTTGAGTTCCCTATAGTCAATACACATCCGAAATGAACCATCTTTCTTCTTCACAAACAACACTGGCGCTCCCCATGGTGATGAGCTCGGCCTAATAAATCCCTTGTCCATCAATTCCTTCAGTTGATCCGATAATTCCTTTAACTCGGATGGCGCTAAGCGATAAGGTGCACGCGCAACCGGCGCAGCTCCTGCACCAAATCAATTCGAAACTCGACCTCACGGGTGGGTGGTAAACCCGGCAACTCGTTTGGAAAAACTTCCGGATATTCGCAGATAACAGGTACCTCTTCAATCCTCGCCTCTAAATCACCATCACTCGAAACCTGTGCCAAAAACACATCGCATCCGCTCTCTACATACTTCATCATTTTCAAACAGGAAATCACTTTCAAACGAGAAGTGCATTCGTCTCCCTTCACAGTCAAGACTTTATTCCTCAACGGAATCTGAACCAATCTCTCGTCACAGACGATCATAGCACTGTGCGCCATTAGCCAATCCATTCCCACAATCACGTCGAACGATCCTAGCTCTATAGGCATCAAGTCGATTTTAAAAGCGTAATTTCCTAACTTCAAGGTACACCCTTTCAGTATAGAATTCGTACTAACAATTTTTCCATCGGCTAACTCAACGTTATAACTAGTCGCTAACAACACCGGTTTTCTATCGATATGACGACTAAATTTAACATCTACAAAACTCTTGTCGGAGCCAGAATCAAACAAAATACTAGCATAACAAGCGTCTAGCAAAAACGTACCGGTAACCACGTTAGGACCCTGTGGTTTATCAGCTGTCCCTACTTGATACACGGCAGCAGCGTTGTTACCTCCCCGCTTGTTTCCTGCCTTCGGGCAATTCACTTGCATATGGCCTCTCTCTCCACATCCAAAACATCCCCTCATTCTGATAGCATTCGCCCCAGTGGCTACTCCTCCCGCTCGGCAACCACACGTCCTGTGACCTGCTTTTCCACATTTGCCGCATGCAGGCGGGCAATTCCCGACATGGTACAAGTTGCACCTACCACAGTGGGGATTCACTTTTACTCCTCTGGGGTTTGTCACAGCCCTCATCCCTTCATTCCTTCGTTGGTTAAACTGCTGATTGCGGTTCTGACCATGGTTGTTTCGATTTCCACCTCGGTTTTGGCCCTGGGATTGATTGCTTTGTGCCGCTTCCCATTTCCTCTTATTTCCTTCAGCAATGAAGTTCTTCTTGTCCTGGAGCTTGACGTCCATCAATGCGTGAGCCATCTGGACCGCTTCATCAAACGACCCAGGTTTAGACGAAGTCGTCTCACCTTTGATATTGCTGGATAAACCTTTGATGTACTGGTTCATCTTCTTGGCATCATTGGCAAAAATGTCTGGACACAAAAGGCTTAGTTCATTAAACCTCCTGGTGTAAGCAGCTATATCATTGTTCTTCAAGGTCAGGTGCCTCAACTCATCTTCCAATTGACCCAATTCCTCTTCTGGGCAGAACTTCTTAGTCAAAAGAGCTTTTGTCGCAGTCCATGTCCTTGCATTCGCTACAGCCAATCCAACAGTGGCTACTTGGGTGTTCCACCAACTTAATGCATCGTCAAGAAACGTAGCAGCCGCAAACTTAACCTTGTCCGCTTCTGAACAACCGCTGATTTCGAAAGTACTTTCAACCTTTTCCAACCATCTTCTAAGTTCTAGAGCTCCACCAGTTCCACGAAATTGCGTGGGACCCGCATTTCATAAAACTAGAATAGGTACACACTCTCGGGGCTTGCTGTCTCCCCGCGTTTCTACCCTGGTCCTGATTTCTCCCGGCTCGGTCTGCTTCTAGCGCAGTTGCTATAGCTTCCTGAATCATTGTGTTTACACGATCGGCGGTTAACTTTGGAGGCATGGTGTTATCGAATATCTCTTTCTGCAAGACAGGGAAAATAGAAAAACAATGTAAGTATACACATCAAGATTAAGATGGATTTCTCTTTCAAGACATAATATACATACAACGACACATCACTACAGAGTTACTAATATTCATCAATTCACATCACAAAAGATCAAATTTAAGACATATCACAGATCATGAAAGGTAAACATGGATTGTATTGATAATTAACCAAAATTGTGACAAGTATTGCCACTACAATGATTCACCATAAAACTTAAGTCCTCAAGTTTTTCGTCATAATGCCATCATACAAACGTCTAAAACAGTTCTATTACAACGATCAAAGATAAAATACAAGACAAGCAACTAGGCATGTGGTGATCCACATGGCCTCTTGGATGGCGGTTCGTCATCATCTTCCTCGGATTCCTCTTCGCTATCGTCCTTGTCCACATCATCCATTTTTCTCTTTCCTTTGTCGTTCGGCCCACATTCAGTCTCCTTTTTCGTCCCTGATGTAGACCCACACTCAATCGCTACCTGATTTCCCACAGTAATACAAGCACCTCTAGTAGGCGGCTGAATCATGAAGTCATTAGCCTCCATCTCCAAATCGTCCATGAATCTCCAATCTGGGGGCAATGATGCTCTCACTCGATGCTCCCAACTCTGCATCCTTGCCAATCTCACTTGATCTTCCCTAACACGGTCAAGACTAGCGCTCAAATTCGCAACCATCGATCTTAGACTGTTGATGTCACTTTTGTTTACATTTCCATCATACTCAATTCTTGCAGTCCTTTCCAACAGTCTTTGGTGTTCCCTTTCATTCTTATCAAACCTCTTAATTACCCTGGTCTCAACTACAAACCGCTCATACATCAACCTATCCATCCTCCTCAAACGACCTGCGGGATCCCAGTAGTGTCTTGGTCTCGGAAAGTAGACCCTTGCGATATTCTCATGAATCGATTGCGACTTGGATGATTTGCTGGACTCTGCACCGCTCCCATTACTTACTCGAACAAATCCTGGCACTGTTCTCAAATAGTCCTTACAATTTTCCATCGGGCGATTAAAGGGTTGCTGCTCATATCGATCGGTTGGAGGTACTTCATAACCCTTCGGCGAATTCAGAGATTGAAACAAATCAGGTTCGGTCTGACCTACAGCATTCTCGGGAATGCCATCATCCATTAATTCCTCGGGCTCTTCCTCAGAATCCTCACTCTCATCACTACTGATGCTAAAATTGTCCACCTCACTTTCATCATTGTCATTTTCCGGCCCTATTTCCTCTTCTGGAGCGATCCATCCATTGTCATTATCCGGCGGGTTCGGAGGAAACGGTCCCCCTTCGTGACCTACGACGTAATCGTTTCCATTACCATTAGGCGGTACCTCGGCCATTCCTGCAATAACAGCGAATTTTGGAGGGTACATAAGTAATTATACAATATTTATAAATACATGCATGCAAATGCAATGCAAAGGTGGTACATATGCCCAAAACGTAATAATATGATGCTCATGCATGATTAATACAAAAATTACGATGTCGGATATTCCACGTATAATTTCAACGTCTACATATAGTAATTTCCATACTTACGTAATAATTACCCACATATATACTTCAACTCAAAAGTATACGTCAAATGCCATGAATACAAAAAAAAAATCTTACCGGAGCCATGCAGGATAGTTGTGTGTGCTTGGACCATTTCTTACGACACCAAAAGTTATAGTTTAGGATTTTCAAAAACGACCTAGTTCTCTATAACTCATGGCTCTGACACCAATCTGTAACACCCCCACAAAATGCTATGCGCAGTGGATTTACAACATTTGGGTGCTACTCAGTTATCATTACACACAAGATATATCGAACGACTCTAAAGAGATGTCAGCTTAAAACTTGAATTAAAAATTGTTAGATGATACAAGTCCACGGTTTTTCCAACCCTACTTGGTACAACAGAGTTTAGTGTTTTCGGTCCCCATGAATCTCGACCCAATAATTTCAGTTTCACAACAACATAACATTAAAATTAAAAAGGTTTAAGTGGGAAAGGGAGGAAAAACAAGCAGACTCCAAGCCATACACACAACATCCATCCCATGCACGCTCCATGCTACACTTCAGCGGTTACCTGAAACACATGCCAAAATTTGGTCAACGAAAACGTTGAGTGGAATTCATAGGTTTTACAATTCATTTTGAACGTATATGAAATAAAAACCATTCACGAACATTCATAGAATTGTCGATCAAACAATCCATATTCAAGATACTGACAATTGTGTTTAAGCTCATGACACTAAACCGTTAACTCAATCACCCGCGTAATAATTACCGGCGTGATTCAGATGAAACCATGGCCCCTAATAAGGCATCAGTTGCAATTATACCTTGTCTCTTATCACAAATTATCCGTCCGCAGGGGGTATCAACGTACTAGCCCTCGTCTCGGATAGGGTAGTCAACCCCATAGTACTATCACTTTGTATAAGCGGCTATTTCCCCCTTCGCAAGGGCAAGACAATAGTTAATAGTTCATGAAATTAGGGTCTTTTGCAACTAGGTACTCAACACAATTTCTAAGGCAACATTCGGGACTAACAATCATTCATGACATACGTTCATTTTAAAAACTAGCATGCATTTCCCTCGCGGGTAAAACAGTTTGAAATAAATATAAGCGAGGCTATAAATTCACACCTTATATATTAAGTAGTCGGTAGTTCGAGAGATGATCACTGACGACGATACGGATGCCCGGATAAATCAACACCTATCAACCAAATAACGCGTAATGAGTAACCTCATTTTAAATACCTTATGGCACTGTATAAAATACATAGATACAAGTCACTTAGGACAATTACAACTCACGCCAAAACAAAACAACAAGCATCACTCATTTCACACCATTTGTTCTTATTATTTACGTCATCTATTTTTACTCATTTTCGCCGGTACTTACCGAAAGTACGGGCTGTTTTACTACATTTAACCATTCTTATAAAATTTGAAAAAATTCTCAAAAATACTATAAGACCTGTAGATAACACATTTTTAATCCCAATAAAAGTTTTTACTTCTACGACCCGTTACTCAACGCTTTTCCAAAAACTACATTTTTCGGACTGAAATTGTACTTCGACCAACTTGGACTTCTTTGACCTATTTGAAATGAACCCTTGACCTCTTTGACTCCTAAGTCCACTTATAGACTCAATTACACAGGTTTGTGACCAAAATTTGACCTTTGACCTTTTACCAATTCATACTTGTGGTCCTCGGGATTTGACTAAAACTAAACATAAATTCGGATTATGAAAGTTCTCGTCTCCCGGTACACGATCTTTAAAACCTCATAACTTTTGGCTCGTTTGGAGTCACGAGCTCTACCTTATACCAAATTAAAGCTAAGAAGACCCTCTATGACTACATTTAGCTATCTAGACCTGTAGGAAAAATTATTTTTATGAAAAGGTCTTAAACTTTCTGCCTAAATTTAACCATACCAAAATCACACTTAAGCTCGATTCAAAACCTATTTATCATTACTAGGCTTCATCCTAAGCATTCCCAATCATAACCAAACACTAATTTCAGTCCTTAACCCCTATTGATCATCAACCTCATAAGCTAAAAATCTAAAAAACAAACATGCAAACACTTGTACCCATCTAACACATCAATAAACACAAGGCTAAACACAAAACCAATGCTCAAAATCATCAATCACCATGGCTTCCCAAACACCCCCTTTAGCCGTGGGGTTTGGGTGACCAAATCACCACAACCAATTCAATTTTGGTGGGTTTGATTAGTGATTATACTCTCATTTTACATGAATTTAACATGCATTAATCCAATTAACCTCAAAAACGAGTTTGAATGATCTTGAAAATTTTTGGAAAAATTTTGTTAATGCATGTTTGAAATAACCATGGATTAACACTCACCAATGGATTTTAGAAGGTGGTCTAAGGTTAGATTTTGTCAAAACTAAAAAAAAATGGTGGATGGTGGTGGTGTGGGGGTTTGGCCGTCGGCCTAGAGAGAGAGGGAGAGAGTTTGTGTCTTTTTTTTTTGTTAAGTGTTGTGTGTGTGTGATTTGTCCCCATTTTGTGAAATGGGAGGGACCAAGTTGCAATTTCACCTTTCTTTTGGCCTTAAGCAAAAACGACACCAAAACTTTGCGGGATTGACTCACTAGTCTTTTTAGAAAATTTTACGGGAGTCGGAAATCATCCCAAACACTCCAAAATACTTTTGGCATACTTTAAATGTACTCGGAAAGCTATAAAACTCACCCGACTCAACTTAACACGAACCGTAAGTAAAATTCTCGAAAAATTACATTATCGATAAATCGTCAATAATTATAGAAATTTGGGCATCCATCGGGATCGTATTCGTCATCGTCCTTCTTGAATCGTCAATCGTAAAAACTATAACCTCGAACATCGGCTTTAACCAAAATACTAATATATATAGAAATTAAAATCTATTAAAAATTTCAAAAATTAGCGTAATTTAGGGTAACGTTAATGACCTCGGTTCTAGGGTGTCACAAATCTTCCCAAGGACAATTCCATAGTTAGAAAATAGAAGTCCTTAGGAAAGATAGGGAATGGATTGTGAACAAAGCTGAATGCCGACCAAGTACTGATGCTAGCACTAGAACAATCACAACAAGGTGCTGCTGACGATGTATTGGTAAGCATTGAAGGGGTTGAAGAATGAAAAAGAAATGTAAAGATAAAGGGTGTAAAGAAAGAAGCCCTCCTTACAACTTAGGCAGAAACCAGGTCAACTCATCTTGAAGACGAAAGTATCATAGACCCAGTGATGCGATGCACAACCCCTCCCAACCAACTCAAATATCTCTCAAAAGATATTTGTTTTAATGTCACGGAGCTCAACACGTTATCTATTGGTTTATTCACTCCGAATAAATTGATATTGAAAAGGTGGCAATCCTCTCCAACCTCCGATCACCAAAACAAAATGCACTGTTGAGTCTAGAGCCACGATATCATCAAAAGTCTCATTAGGACACAATTTTAAAATAGGAAAGAATTTTATGAGTCCTACTCAGTATTCTTGCAATATTGCCAGAACATCTGAGTGATACGAAACTATTACAATGAAGATGGAAATCCTGCTTGAGCCAACATCAAACAAGCTCAAGGTAGGCGACACGTGCGGTTCTTTAAGAACTAATCTTGTTATAACTGGAAAGAAACAATGGTTTAACTCTTAATTGAGATTAAACTTGTTCCAGGGACTCTACGCATTATCCAAGTGATCTTGCCAGAACACTCAGAGTGGCACTCTTTAGTGTTCACAGTGAAGAGTGGAAATCCTTCCAGTGTCAACCTCAAACAGCACTGCGGTAGGTGTGACAAGCAAGATTCTATCAGAATCAAGCTCGTGACAACTGGAAAGCAACGATGGTGAATATCTTAATTGAAATTCACTTGTTCCAGGATCATGAATTGATAGCTTCAATCATAAGGATATTTTTTTATCCAAATGATTCACTCTTTATGTTCGCAGTCAGCTTTGGATGGTCGAATACAGAGAATGGGTTTACCCGCGAAATCTTTTCAAGGAGATCTTTAATTAGAGCTACCTGTCACAAGTATGATATTTATTATCGTCCAACGGTCTTCACCGACCGGAGGTAAAATGCTACCGAATCAGATTAAAATGTCAAATCCATTTTATTCGTGTCTTATTATGTTGCTGCACTTGAAGACGATGGCGTTGCGGTGTACCAGCTGAAGTCGTCCTCACATACTTATTCCTTCTGCATCAAATATTTCAGCAAATTCAAGAAAGTCTGACCTAAAAGTCTTCCGTTGTACCAACTATGAAACTTTCAAGAATTCAACAAAGGATAGGTATGTGGGACATGAAGTCACGAAGAGGCGAACATCACAAGAAGGCAATGACTGCACGTGAAAGGCCAAAAGAACATGTTCTAAGCCAAAGCCTGACGACATTCAACACATATTCACAAAAATGAAGAAAAGTAAAAGAAGAATAGAGAAAGTGGACTACGAGCACGAGAACGAAGATCTAACATGCTAGATTAGGACTTTGTAATTTGGAGTGACCTCCCTTTGGGGGAGATTGTTGGAAATACGTTTTTAGTATTTAGAAAGTTTCGGTCACTCCAACAATATAGTTAAGGGCTCGTAGTATAAGTTTAATTATAGTTTAAGTAAGCCCGACCCATGAGCATGTTCATGGGCCGCAGGCCCAAGTCCACTAATGGACTTGGGTATATAAACCCCTTTCCACCATGGAAAGGGGTGTTGGTTGTTTTATTTTGTCACATAATACATTTACTCTTTCTCTCATCTCTCTCTCTACTTTCTCTCTATAGAAACAACAACCCTCTTGATATATCAAAGATTATCAAACTTCTACAAAATTGTTGTTTGGTATACTTGTTTAAATGTCCCACTTGGGGCATAGCATACCCCAAGCCTTGGAGTCCCAACTCTAGCTCTGCTAAGGGGAGGGTAGTTATACCATCAGCATCATCAAGATTCAAAGCTTGGCGAACCAAAGCTTCAGTAACTACCCATTGAACCCCATGAACAGTAGCAGTCAATGTAATCACTCCATCAATTGTTCTGGAACTTACAGTGTTCCAAAACTGCTTGATGTGTGTGATAGGGAGGAGTGAAGTATGTGAAAGTTCATACCTTAAAGGAGACCACGCAATCATCTGAGTGTATTGGGGATGCAAAGTATTATCCTCTTCTAAGTAAGCCACCATGTTGTGTTGGCTTCTGAACCCCATAAAATTTGGTGCCATGAAGATATTTTGAGAAAACTATGATATGATAATAATGGAGATATGAAGGTTTGAGAGTTTTTAGCAGACAAGAAATAGTAGTTACCCTGTTTGAAAGAAAAGAGTCAAATTCATAGGAGAGGTAAAAACATATGACTGGTTGAAATATGAGGCAGTTATATTCAAAAAGTAATCATCACAATCTTGAACAATATATAACTTATCTCATATATTAATTAAAAGTTACCAACTCGCTAAAATTACGGCCCATATTTTCATCAAAAATAACAACTGGGTAGGACCCAATGTTTTTCAAGTGTCAAAAAGTAAACATCACCGTGTAATGGCTATATTCTTGTCAGCGTTGAAATTTTGCCATGTTAGCGTTTAAATTGGTCTTATCACCGTTTGGAAAGAAAACATGTCAGTGGCCAAAAATAAAAAGAACTAAAAAAAAGGACCTTAACAAAGAAGTTTACCCTAGTGAAGATAACTCTTAAACTGAAAATGACTATAGGCTGGCAAGCTATGTCTAATCATGCACACTTGCTTAAGCAAGATATACATAATTGTCCTCAAGTTTCTCTTGCTAACGAAAGTTCTTAACAATGAAGTTACCTCATATAAACCCTTTGTAACTTTCCAGGTAAGCCCAATAAAAACGTCACCAAGTCTCCCAACCGACCAAACCCAATTCTAGGCCAAAATGTCTTGGTAGTGTGCACATTATATCAACTTTGCATGCTACATTACATCACGAATTAGAAATTCTAAATCATACTCACCAGTGGACACAATCTAGAATTGTGATAAGAGTATTCTAAGAATACCCAAAAGCCTAAAGGTTTCCTAAACCTCCCCTTAAACTAAGATATACATAGTTGCAAAATAAAAAGTATGTGACAAAAATTTATGTCAAGATAGGAATGTAAACATTCCAACCATCATACATAAACTTAGACACAATCCTTGTAAGTTCGATAGATCCATAAGCAACTCTGTATCCATTTGTACAATGCTCATAATGCCTGCATGATTAGATAAAAAACCACAAAACTAACATATTTCTGTCAGCGGCCATTTGAACACTTGTCAGCATTCAAATAACATTTGTCAGCGTTAGGAAAATTAAGTGTAAAACCTAATACTTTACTGTTGGGAATCTAAACTTGTTAGATTCCCTGATCATTGATTTAAACATAATTAAGCTGTTAGATAGTCCCTTTCCTGTGCCTAGGAGGCAGGCAAGTTTCGCAAGACTCACAGAGATCCAAGTCTCTGTGAGCAACCTCAGAGGAGTCCATGTCAGAGACATTGTCAGGGAAGTCGAAGATTATATGAAGACATACTCATTGGCTGTGATGGATAATAGCCAAGATGTATCAGGGACTCTGAGGGGTTGAGAGTTAACAGGGGTGGCAATACCCTGATAACTCTCAGCACACTTTGGACATGCCATTTGTGTGTTCGAGACTATGAAGAATAAGGAAACTGTTTTTGACAACTGTTCCTTAAAGCATAATGGAAGACTACCAAGAATAGAAGGACATCATGTGACTGATGTGGGAACTTGTAAAAGCTTGTGTAGTCGCCATCAAGTACTGTTTAAGTCAAACTCGTAACACTATAAATAGGATGTGTATCCATGCATTAAGGTTTAACACTTTGAGATATTAAGAACATTATTGCATATAACTTAGTGAATCAAACAGCTACGACTGTATTCATAAGTTAGGGTTTATTGTTGTTCAAAGTGTGCACAACACATTGTCATCAAACTGTGTTATCCATAACACTTGTAATTCTTTATTATACAATAATAAGATTACGTTTGAAAAGTAATACCTTGTGTTGATTAAGTTAAGATTAGGGTTTCTTGCATTGATTAGGGACTTTCAATTGGTATCAGAGCGGTGTTTGATATTAAAACCTTCAAGAAACATCGTTCTCAGTTTTATAATCAAGATCCACCATGCCGGAAACTTCTAACCCACCACAATCACCTTCCACAAACCCATCTTCACCAAGACTTAACCCTCCTGCCAATGACGATGATCTACCCCAACTTCTTGACTCAAGAGGTGGATCACACGTTACAAGTGTACCAGTCTTTGATGAAGAAGATTTTGCCAGTTGGAAGAGTCAATTTCTTGTATATCTTGATGGGCTTGAACCTTTTCTTTTAGAAATTTTAGAAAATGGTCCATATATTCCCATGGCGCTTACATCCACTGAAGAAAACCCTCTTCCCAAACCTCTCAAACAATGGACTCCAGCTGATAGGAAATTGGCAAACCAAGATAAACGTCTCAAAAGCATCATAATTTCCTGCCTTCCCAAGCATATCATGAAGTCTGTCATTCAGTGTCCCACAGCTAAACAAATGTGGACAGACCTCATTCTTGGCCATGAAGGACCCTCTGAAACAAGAGAGACAAAGATTCAGGCACTCAGACTTCAGTTTAATGCCTTTAAGTCACTTGAAGGTGAAAAGGTTCAGCAAACCTATACTAGGCTGAAGATTCTTCTAAATGACCTGGCTATGAATGATGTCACTATTGGTCAAGCTGAGATCAATGCTACTTTTGTCAACAGCCTTCCAAGAAAGTGGCTGAGCATGAATCAGACTCAGAGAGCTAACAACTCAATCAAAAATGATACCCTTGCTCAACTCTATGGTAAGTACAATTATGAAGAAGGGCTGATCGATACTATCTACAAATCAGAGACTGAAAGATTTGTAGTCCAAGGAGAATCTTCCAAAGCATTGATCTCTGCAACACATCCTCATGACAGCGATTCTGATATTGAAGAAGATACCCGTAGCAGCCAAGAGTTCTTGTCAGACCTCAATGCAGAGTTCCATGAAAGAGCATTGCTAGCCAACCAAAGAAGATACTACAAAAGATCTGGAAGAGTAGGATCAGCTAGTAAACCAACTGACAGGTCAAAAGAAACGTGTTTTGCCTGTGGAAAGCTTGGACATTATCAAAAAGACTGTCCTTATACCAAGACATCCTCACCCTATTATCCATCATCTTCATCCAAACCCTACAAGTTCAAAAAACATAACAACTCATCTCAATCCAATTCTTCAGACACTGAGAAGAAAGATTACAAAAATAAGTACAAGGCACTTAAAGCTGAGTTAGAACAAATGAACTTGAAGATTGAAGCTCTGTCCAAAAAGAAAGGTGGTGAGAAAACGACAGAGAAAGGGTTGGTTGCTGAAACTTATGATTGGAATGATGAGCCACTGACTTCAGATGAAGAAGACACCACAATAGTAAGGGCTTTTATGGTGATAGCTGAGGATGAACCGGTTGTTGGAAAAGGTGATGCTAGATCAGGACAATGGGTTGACATCACAATGAAAAAAGTACACAGGCTTTTATCCATGTCTGATAGTGATGAACGTAAGCATGTCCTTGATTACACCATTGTTGATTTACACTTTGTTGAGGAACAAAGAAAGAACCTACTTGATAAGTTTCACTCTGTTAAATCTGAAATGATAAATGCTAAGGCTGAATGTGAAACTCTCAGGCGGGTTAATTTAGAGAAAATATCCCTGCAAAATGAAGTAGCTAGATTAACCTTGAAAAACATTACTTTAAATGATCAAGTCTATGAATTGAACAAAATTATTGAAAAATGGTTGTGTGCTAGGTTTACTATTGATGAATTGCTTAGGGATGAAGTGCCTGCTGACTTAAAAAGGGATATATCTGCTAAGAAAAATAAGCTGAGGATTCTCACCAAACCCAAAGACATTGTCTTTAAATCTACAGAGACTATTCATATGTCAGATACCTCTTTGACAAATGACCCTGTCTCTGACGATGTAGCTGAGCTACCACCCTTGCCCAAACTCTCTGGAGTTGAACCTAGCAGTTCTTCTAGATCTGCTAAGGATGAACTTAGGATAGATATTGAGAATCCTCCAGCTAAAGTTTTTCATGTGCCTGCTAAAAAAACTGGTAAACAAGTAGCTTTTAAGCCTGTTACTACTAAAGTTGTGAATAAGGTTGAACCTACCACTGAAGATCGCCTGTTGTCTCTTATGAAAGAAGTAGAACTCTTGAAACAACACATTAAGCCTTCCTCTAAATGCTCTACTTCTCATGAACCTAAGTCAGTCCTAGGTGAACCCAAAGGGGAAAGGTTAATCAAACCTTATTGCAATGTATGTAAAAATTCTCACCATTCGACCTTAGATCATGACAGACACATGGCAGCTAAAAGAGCTCAGACACCCTCTAGGGACAGACCACAGAGTTCCAAAAGGCAACAGGGAAATTACAAACCTTATCCTCCCTGTAAATTCTGTGGGTTCACAGACCATCACTCAGACGAGTGTGGTGACTTCCATGGGTGTGATATCTGTGGGAGTTATAACCATGAAACAATGAACTGTCCATCCCAACGCCAAAAGTTTTTCAGGAACACAAGAGTTGCTAATAAGCAATTCAGGGAACCCACTGGAAAGTGGGTTCACCATAGGAACTAATCTGTTTCTATGTATCTATGCAGAAATATCTCAAGGAATCGGTATGGTATCTAGATAGTGGCTGTTCTAGACACATGACAGGGATTCAACAATACCTGCACAGATATTCAAAGGAGCCAGGTCCTAAAGTGGTGTTTGGAGATAACTCTTCAGGTGACACAGAAGGATATGGCTCAGTGAACTGCAATGGGATTACATTTACCAGGGTTGCATATGTGAATGGTCTTAAACACAATCTTATTAGCATCAGCCAATTGTGTGATGCTGACTATAAGGTTTTGTTTACTAAGACTCAGGGAACCATATTCAACAAAAACAATGATGTTGTGCTGGTTGCACCTAGAAGGAGAGATGTTTATGTCATCAACATGGCTGTGTGCTCTGAAGACAGCTCAAATTGTTTTCTTGCCAAAGCCTCTGAAAGTGTCAATTGGCTGTGGCACAAAAGACTGTCTCATCTCAACTTCAAGAACATCAATAAGATAGCCACTCAAAACTTGGTTGCTGGTCTACCTTCAGTAATGTTTTCCAAAGACAAAACTTGTTCTGCCTTTGTCAAAGGAAAGCATCACAGGTCTTCATTCAAGACTAGGCAATCATTCTCTATTGACAAGTGCTTACATCTCCTACACATGGATTTGTTTGGGCCTGTCAAACCTCAAACCATTAATCACAACAAATACACCTTGGTCATAGTTGATGATTTTTCAAGATACACATGGGTGTTCTTCCTCAGAAGGAAACGTGATGCAGCTGAAACCATCATGTCCTTCATCAGACAGGTTGAAAATATGAATGATGTTAGAGTCAAAGCTCTAAGAAGTGATAATGGTACTGAATTCAAGAATCATCAACTTGAATCTTTTTGTGATGAAAAAGGGATTTCTCAGAACTTCTCTTCAGCTGGCACCACTGAACAAAATGGTGTGGCTGAAAGAAGAAACAGGACTTTGATTGAAGCAGCAAGAATTGTTAAATGGTGCAGCCTTACCAAAGCAATTTTGGGGAGAAGCTGTTCACACTGCCTGCTACACTCAAAACAGATCAATCATTGTCAAAAGACATGGTAAAACCTCCTATGAAGTCTTCAAAAAAAGATCTCCTGATGTCAGCTATTTTCATGTGTTTGGGTGCCTTGTGTTTATTTATAACTACAGGGATAAACTTGGAAAGTTTGATGAAAAAGCTGATGATGGTTTCTTTTTGGGATACTCTCCAACAGCCAAAGCCTTCAGAGTATTCAACATCAGAAGACAAGAAGTAGAAGAAACATTCCATGTTAGATTCAATGAAGATGATGAAGTCATACAGAGAACAGGAACAGAGGGTGATGAAATAGATTTTAATGAAAATGTTTCTTTCCCAAGTGATGAGTTCACAGAACCCAGACCTACCAGTCATCATCACTCCAACACTCTCACTCCTTATGTCCCTGCCTTTGACCCTCTGTCTACTCACAACTTAGAAGTTCCTACCTCTCAGGAACTTGATGAAGAAGAACCTCAAATTTCTGATGGTCCTTCTCATGATATTGATGACTCACCAATTCTTCAACTCCCTGAAGATTCTCCTGCTGATAATGAAATAGCTTCCCTTAATATGGCTGAAGAAGACTCTGACACTGAAGTAGTCTTTGAAGAAAGCCCTCCCAGTCAGCAGGATGAGACTCAAATTATACCAGCTATGCCCTCAAGTACCCCTGTCCTTGAATCCCCAGCTCCTCAAAATAAGTGGTCAAGAGATCAACACATTCTTCTTGTCAATATTATTGGGGAACCAAATGCAGGGGTCACAACCAGACAGCGAATCCAAGACTCAGAGTCAGCCTCAGCCAATGAATGTCTATTTGCTGAATTTCTTTCACAAATTGAACCTAAAAGAGTAGCTGAGGCTCTGGTAGAAGAAGGATGGGTAGCTGCTATGCAAGAAGAAATCAATCAGTTCAAAAGGAACAAAGTATGGACACTAGTGCCAGCTCCACCTGGAAAGAATATCACAGGCACTAGATAGATCTATAGAAATAAGATGGATGAGATTGGGAACATCATCAGGAACAAGGACAGACTGGTAGCACAGGGGTTCTCTCAGACTGAAGGAATTGATTATGATGAAACTTTTGCACCTGTTGCTAGACTGGAAGCCATCAGAATCTTCCTTGCTTATGCTGCCTATATGAACATCACTGTGTATCAGATGGATGTTAAGAGTGCTTTCCTTAATGGTGATTTGGTTGAGGAAGTGTATGTTGCACAACCTGAAGGATTTGAGAACAGCGAGTTTCCCAACAATGTGTACAGACTTCACAAGGCAATGTATGGTCTGAAACAAGCTCCAAGAGCATGGTATGAAACTCTTTCAAATTTCTTAACTGAAAATGAATTTGTCAGGGGTTCTATTGATAAAACGCTCTTTACCTTCAAGGACAAGAGTGATTTCATCATTGTGCAGATTTATGTGGATGATATCATCTTTGGGTCAACAAATGTCAATCTTAGTAAACGTTTTGCTAAACTAATGACCAAGAAATATGAGATGAGTATGATGGGTGAATTAACTTACTTTTTGGGCTTTCAAATTAATTTTAATTTGTCAAGAAAAGTATGTTAAGGATTTACTTAAAAAATATGACTTAGCTAATTGAGCATCAGTGAAATGCCCCATGCTTCCACCCAACAACTTGGGCCCTGATGAGTCAGGGGTCTCTGTCAATGAGACTTTATATAGAGGCATGATTGGGTCACTCATGTATCTAACAGCTAGTCGTCCAGATATCCAATTCTCCACATGTCTCTGTGCAAGGTACCAAGCTAACCCAAAAGAATCCCATCTAGTGGCTGTTAAGAGAATTTTTAGGTATCTCAAAGGAACACCATCCCTAGGTCTATGGTATCCAAAGGAATCAGGCTTTGATCTCAAGGCCTATTCAGATTCAGATTATGCCGGATGCTGTATTGACAGGAAAAGCACTTCAGGCAGCTGTCAAATCCTAGGAGGAAAATTGGTTGGATGGAGTGCTAAGAAGAAAAACTCTGTGGCTATGTCTTCAGCTGAAGCAGAATATGTCGCTGTAGCCAGCTGTTGTGCTCAGGTACTCTGGATGAAAAGTCAATTGGCTGATTATGAAATCTTGTATGACAAAGTGCCAATCTTTTGTGACAACACCAGCGCCATTGCCATATCCAACAACCCTGTTCTTCACTCTCGTACCAAACACATTGATATCAAGTATCATTTTATCAGGGATCATATAATGAAGGGAGATATTGAGCTGCATTTTGTTCCCACAGAGCTGCAACTAGCTGATATCTTTACAAAGCCTTTGGCTAAATCTTCGTTCAACAGGCTAGTTGTTGAGCTAGGGATGCTCAATATCTCAAAGCATGTGGCTTGATATTAAATGTGTTCATTAAATGATTGATTCTATATTAAATGTTTTTCACATGAAACTATGTAGTTACTTTCCAAGTAAATGCAAAAAACATTCTCAAATATTTAATCATTTATTTTTCGGATAACGAGGAGACAAACTTTATGAAAGGTCAAGGGGACCCACTTGAGCAATCATTTTCGCACCTTGCATTTAATACGGTTGAATAACTGTTCACTTAAGTTTGAATATATATTGTCTCCTTTCTCTTCTCACCCACCACCATTCTAAAATCTACTTCTCTCTCTAAGTTCTTATCTCTCTTAACCATCCGCCATTTTCTTTCACCTTCAACCTCAAATCCATGGCGTTTTCAGTTCCCAAAGCTTCAAATGTTAACTTCGAGATCAACGAGAGCATCCTCGCCTCCAACAACGCCATTGGATGGATTAAGGCACCAAACAGCACCTATTCAGATCTGGTAAATTACATGGAGAATTGTGACCTAAATGAAGCCTTCACCAAATCCCCATCCACCTTTTACCAAGAATACCTTAGGGAATTCTGGTATTCTGCTGAAGTGGTAGAAGACACCATCACATTTAGCCATTCATGCAATGAACACCCTTTTGCCTTCTCCCTTAAAGACTTTTCAAGTGTGGTCGGATTGAAGCATGGAGATGAATGCCTGAAGGTAGTTGACAAAAAGGCTGTCAAGGAAGCCCTGGCCACACTCAACCCTTGCCATGATGTTAACCCTGCACTTACACCAGCTGAGGTCCTCGCCAAATCCCCTCTGAAGATTAAGTACTTCACTCCTATGTGGCGTGTCCTCTTCACCCACATTGTTAAGTCCCTGGGAGGAATGCAGGGATCACAGGATCAGATGTCTTTCAACCATCAGGCTATTGCTTATGGATTAATCTGGGAGCTGATGTTGACGTTGGAAGCATTCTCTTCTCAAACCTGGTAGAACAGCTGAAGGGAAGGAACCACGTCAGAGAAAAGAATATCTGTTACGTGCGCTTCCTGTCTCTGATCTTTGAAAGCCTGTTGGGAGATAACTACCACAACAAGGCCTTGACTGCTCTTAAGCCCTATCGCATCACATGCGCCATCTACAAGGAAATAGTAGCTGAAGATGTCCCTGTCACCGCCTATATGCTGAATGTGGCCAACCAAGTACCAAACGCTGAGAAGCCCTTGCTCCTTTCCTCTAAGAAGGTGAATACTTCTAGTGTTGCTGGCAAGTCTATGTCTTTGACCTCTGGGCAGCACACTACTAAGTCCAAGGCTTCATCTGGCCAACAGCCTAAGAAGAAGAAAATCCCCTCTTCTTCCCACTCCAAAGCTGTTACTAAGGCCAAGGGAAAGAAGACTGACACCTCCTTTGGTCCAGATACTCTTGTGGATTCGGATTCTTTGGCTGACAAACAACAGGCGTCTAGTGTCTCAAAGTCGGCTGAGACGACAGGAAACCAGCCTGATCAAGCTGATATCTCACAGGTAATCAGTGTACATTTTTAGAGGTTCACAAGCAGCCACCCTCATTTGTCTGTAAGAGAGAGTGGTGAAGTTAGGGTAATCCTCGACCCATAGAAGTCTGTCTATACACTTAGAATCCTTTAAGACTTCTGTACACCCTGTCTTTGCACCAGGGAATGATTCATTTATGTTTATAAAGCACCCCAATGACCCTGCACCCTCTAGACAGTATTCAGGCTAACAAAAACCTGAATACACTAATGTCTCAACCTTGATCAGCTGTACTTCACACAGCCTCTTGGTTCCCTCCTTAAAAGAGTCCCAAAGGATTTATCCTTTCAGGGGGAGCTGAATCATCACCCTCAGCTTTCCTAGGGGCAGCGTAACAGGCGACCTCAACCACATATGTTTCACTCTTAAAAGAGTCCCAAAGGTTTTAACCTTTTGGGGTGGCTGAATAATCACACTCAGCTTTCCTAGGGGCAGCGACTGGCGATCCATAAACAACATATGTTTCACAATCAAAAGATTCCCAAAGGTTTTTACCTTTTGGGGGGGCTGAATAATCACACTCAGCTTTCCTAGGGGCAGCGAATGGCGATCATTAACCTTATTTTTCACACTTAAAAGAATCCCAAGGATTTATCCTTTGGAGTGGCTGAGCAATCACCCTCAGCCTCTCTGGGACAGCGAAATGGCGACCATTCCCCTTATATTTTTCCCTGTTACTAATTACAATAAATTTGCAGGCTGAAATTGTACAGCCAGTCATCGAGTCTCAGGTACAACAAGAAAAGGAATCTAAACTTGTTAGATTCCCTGATCATTGATTTAAACATAATTAAGCTGTTAGATAGTCCCTTGCCTGTGCCTAGGAGGCAGGCAAGTTTCGCAAGACTCACAGAGATCCAAGTCTCTATGAGCAACCTCAGAGGAGTCCATGTCAGAGACATTGTCAGGGAAGTTGAAGATTACCTGAAGACATACTCATTGGCTGTGATTGATAACAGCCAAGATGTATCAGGGACTCTGAGGGGTTGAGAGTTAACAGGGGTGGCAATACCCTGATAACTCTCAGCACACTTTGGACATGCCATTTGTGTGTTCGAGACTATGAAGAATAAGGAAACTGTTTTTGACAACTGTTCCTTAAAGCATAATGGAAGACTACCAAGAATAGAAGGACATCATGTGACTAATGTGGGAACTTGTAAAAGCTTGTGTAGTCGCCATCAAGTACTGTTTAAGTCAAACTCGTAACACTATAAATAGGATGTGTATCCATGCATTAAGGTTTAACACTTTGAGATATTAAGAACATTATTGCATATAACTTAGTGAATCAAACAGCTACGACTGTATTCATAAGTTAGGGTTTATTGTTGTTCAAAGTGTGCACAACACATTGTCATCAAACTGTCTTATCCATAACACTTGTAATTATTTATTATACAATAATAAGATTACGTTTGAAAAGTAATACCTTGTGTTGATTAAGTTAAGATTAGGGTTTCTTGCATTGATTAGGGACTTTCATTTACAAAGACTAATAACAATACACATCCTGTACAAACTATACATAGACTTCGAAAACAAATTTAGTTGAGATTGATCATTCCAATACTTGTTACCAAGTACTGGAACCCCCCAACATCAAAAGTTTTAGTTAAAAGATCAGCCACATTTTATTTTGTGTCTACCCTATCAGGATATTTTAAACCTTTTTCAAAACAATCTCTTATAAAATGATGCCTAATTTATATGTGTTTTGTTTTAGAATGATGTACATGATTCTTAATAATGCATAATGTACTGTTATTATCTACAAATATCTTGGTATGCATAAATTTATACCCATAATCCAACAGCTGGTTTTATATCCATAGAACTTGTCCACAACAAGCAGCTGCAACCATATACTCTGCTTTAGTTGTAGAATTTGCCACCACTGTTTGTTTCTTGCATTGCCAAGATATCAGTATGCTCCCAAGAAATTGGCATCCACCACTTGTGGATTTTCTATCAAACATATCACCTCCATAGTCACTGCCTGAATAACCAATAAGCACCAATGGACAATCTTTAGGATACCATAATCCCAAGGTGGGATAGCACCTAAGGTATCTAAAAATCATTTTGACAACATGAAGATGACACTCTTTGGGAGTCACTTGATGGCGTGCACATGCACATACATCAAACATGATGTTAGGTCTAGAGGCTGTAAGATACATCAATGAACCAATCATTGATCTATAATGCTTGACATCCACATCTTTTCCATCTCCAGTCTTTCCCCAAGGGTGTTCCCTATCCATGGGTGTGCTAGCCCGTTTTTCATGTGGAGAAAATCCAAACTTCTTCAAGATCTCAGCTACATACATGTCTTGAGAGATAAAGATACAATCTTCTTTCTGTTGTACTTGTAAACCTAGAAAGAAGTTCATCTCTCCCATTTCACTCATCTTGAATTTGTCAGTCATGAGCTTGGAAAAGTCTTCACTCGTCTTTGGATTTGATGAAACAAAGATAATATCATCCATATAGACCTAAACAAGGAGAAAATCCTTACCAATATTTTTGGTAAATAATGTCTAGTCTATGGTGCCCCTCTTAAACCCATTTTCCACCAGGTAGGTGGATAATATACCATACCATGCTCTTGAGGCTTGATGAAGTCCATACATTGCTTTCTTGACTCTATACACCTTGTTTGGATGCTCTAAATCTTCAAAACAGGAGGTTGCATCACATACACTTCCTCCTCAATTGTACCATATAAGAAAGCACTTTTCACATCCATCTGATAAACTGTGAAACCTATGCAAGAAGCATAGGCTAGGAAAATCTTTATTGCTTCAATCCTTGCCACAGGTGTAAAAACCTCTTCATAGTCTATCCCTTCTTCTCGTGTATAGCCTTGAGCAACTAAGCGTTCCATGTTTCTGACCACAATCCATGTTTCATCCTTTTTGTTCCTTAGAACCCAACGTGTCCCAATAGGTCTAACATACCTTGGACAATCCACTATCTCCCACACATCTTGAATGGCAAACTGGTGAAGCTCATCCTGCATTGCTTCCACCCAGCTGGATTCTTTAAGAGCATCAAAAATCTTCTTGGGTTCCTTTTGTGATAGAAAACAGGCAAAAAACATGCTTGCACAAGAAGGGTATCTTCCTTCTTTTGAATATTGGCAATGAAACCACCTTGAGTCAAATGAGATCTCCTTGTTTGGACAGGAGTCTGAACATCACCAATTATTTAGGAAGGAGGATGATCTTTGGCCACCTTTGTAAGTATTCCTCCTCCAAATAGTGAATTATCTTCTATATCAGATTCCATGTTGCCAACATCATCTTCATTTCCACTCCCATCCTCACTTGAATTGACCTCTTTATTAAGTATGGGATGCTCATCATGTTCAACAGTATGTCTGTTAGAGGAAGAGAATAAATTTCCAAACAGGTTGTCAGCGTCTGAACTCAACGTGTCAACGTCTGAATTCAACCTGTCAGCGTCTGAATTGGATTTGTCAGCGCTTGAAGATGCATGCATGGTTTCATCAACTAGTTTGTCTTGTGGCCCTTCTTCCTCCTTTTCAGCAGCAGCAGCGGCTTGCATAAACCCATCAGTCCATATAGGAATGGTAACATAATCAAGTATGAGGTTTGGCTCAACTGCATGTGATCCTTCTTCCTTAGCAACCTGATTACCTGAAATTTTAACAATAGATTCTTCCATAACATTTGAATCCCTTTTCACAATGCCTAGATTAGTGACAGGCATATAATTCAAGGTCCTAGATAATGGTTCTAAATCAAATAACCAATCTGGTCCATTCTCAGGATCACTGGGCTTACTTTCTCAAAACTTAACATACACCTTTTCAAGGATGCATTTTTCCTTTTTGTTATAAACCTTATACCCTTTGCTATTCATAGAATAACCCACAGAATATCCTTCATCACCTTTTGCATTGAATTTATCTAGGGCATCACTAGTATCAAGGATCACTACATGACATCCAAAGGGTTTAAGAAAGTCTATACTAGGCTTCCTGTTCCAAAATAGCTCATAAGGTGTCTTATTTTTGATTTTGTTGACCAAGGCTCTATTTTGAACATAGCAAGCTGTGTTCACAGCCTCAACCCAAAGAGCAATGGGAAACTTAGCATCGGCCAACATTGTCCTAGCTGCTTCTATTAGGGTTCTATTCTTTCTTTCAGCTACTCCATTCTGTTGTGGAGTTCTAGCTATGCTAAACTCTCTAGAAATCCATTTATCAACACAAAAGGTATTTAACAGTGTGTTTCAAAATTCACCACCATTATCACTTCTAAGAATTTTAACCTCCTTACCCGTTTTCTTCTCAATTTGGGTAATAAAGTTAATCAAAACCTTGGCAGTATCACTTTTTAAGGACAAAAAGAATGTCCAAGTAAACCTAGAGAAATCATCAGTTATAAGAAAATAGTAAGATTTACCATTAAGACTTTCTATATTAGTTGGGCCAAATAAGTCCATATGAAGCAAGTGAAGTGGTTTAGTACGGAATGCACACCTTTAGACTTAAAGGAGACCATATGTTGTTTGCCTTTAAGGCATACAACACAAGAGTGATCATTGTGGAAAGCCTTTGCAGGCAAACCATCAACTAGATCATGTCTCACAAGTCTATTAATGTTCTTAAAGTTTATGTGCCCTAACCTTCTATGCCATAAATTACTTTCATCAACTGATGCTTTAGCATAAAGACATGACATATTTTTGTTCATTTTAATCCCTTTTAGATTAACATTATAAATGTCCTTATGCCTAGGTGTTCTATATTCAATAAACTTCTTGTCAAGAATCTTAAAATTCTTACTCAACACCAAGCATTAAGTATCAGTAAAAAGAACTTTATTTTTATTGTCATAAACTTGTGACACACTAAACAAGTTATAGTCAAGTTCCTTTACCAGAAAAACGTCTCAAAACGTAATTTGTTGGTGATAAGAGTGGCTTTGCCAGATATAGTTCCATATCCTCCTCCAAAGTACATTTTGTCACCATCTTTAATGGGGGTAAAATCTGTCAAATAATCTTCCTTCCCCGTCATGTGCCTAGAGCATCCACTGTCCCAATATCCATAATCATTGACCTGCTTTTGAATGCCCTGCACATAAAGAAATCAAATTAGTTTTCTTTGGGAACCCAAGCTTGAGCAGACTTGGATTCATGTGGTTGTTAAACAAGAACAAACTTAGTCCTTTTAACAACCACTTGTTCATCCCTTTGTGGCTTGAACACCCAACTTACCCCAATTGGTTTAGTAATGACCTTTGAAAGATAATTAAATCTGTTGTATGTCATAGAAATTCCATCAGAGTTAGGGTTTTGGTCTTGTTTAGGTCTCCATGTCAAACTAGATGAAGCTTTAGACCCATTTCCCTTAGATTGTAAATACCTATTGTTACTTGGTTTAACACACGGTCTAATAACAACTTGTTGTGGCATTTTCAGACCAAACCTAGAGCTGTCAACGTTGAAATTGTTCCTGTCAGCGTTGAATTTGTTACTGTCAGCGTTGAATTTGTTCTTGTCAGCGCCCAAATTAGGGTTTGCTACATGAACCCATTGTTTGTTAGACCAAGTATTGGTCTTTGAAAGGGCCTTTGTCCATGAGTATTTGTCCCTTTAGAGAAGAAGGGAGCTGGTCTAATGACTTGTGGACTTGGTTGGACAAAAGGTCTGGGTTTGACCATGGTTGACCTATTGTCATTGGTGAATTTAGAGCCACTGACACACGTATAGGCCAAATGAGAAAAACTCCCACATGTGTAACAAGCTTTTCTAGACATAAAATTAGGTCTAGATTGAAAGAACCCTGTCCCATTAATACTATCTTGGCTTTGTGGTGACCTAGGTTTTCTATACATTTTAGCATATTTAACACTAGGTTTTGTCTTAATTGGTGAGCCAAGGTCAATGGTTTTTCTAGCAGTGGGGTTGGTCCACAGTGATGGGTGTAGGCACAAATGGACTCTCATCAAGCATGCAACCCTTAACAAAAAGGAAAGGGTTGGCTGCTTTTCATTTTTCAAGATCAGTCACCGTTTGTTGATATTCCTCAACTGGGGTTAGCACTCTAGGTGGATGAATAAATTCTTCTTCTTGGAGTTCTAGAATACCAGTCCAAGAGAGATCTTTTCTCTGAACATCATAAAAGTTCCCTGCAGGTGGAGGAACAACAACATATTCATTCATCCTAATCCCAGACTTATCCCAAGGGTCTCTTTGTTCACTGACACACTTTCCTTGATTTGACTTGCTTTATCAAACTTTTCAATCTTAAGCCCTACATTTTCTTTATCTTTAATGGCTTCATCTAACTTAAGTTGCACATTTTCTCTGGATCTCATTAAAGTATCCCTAAGTTCAACACTAACTCTAAGATCATTAGTCAAAACATTAATTTGATCTTTTAGGTCAAATTCCATTTTCTTGTATTCCTCTATAGTCCCTTCAGTTTGTGCAAGTGCCATTTTATAATTTTTAGCCTGCATTCTACATCAAAAACATATGATTTTAACTTTAAATTTTCTTTTTTAAGCTTTTCTGTGTCTAATCGACACCCTTTACTACAGAAAGCATCATCATATACCTCATTATCTAATGAAGATGAGGAGTTGGCCATGAGAGAAAAGTGAACATGCTCTTCTTCTTCCTTCTCAACAATAAAAGCCTGATTCTCTACCACATCCTTTGCCATAAAGCTCCATTCCCATCCAACACCATCAATATCTTGCATGACGACCATAGCCTTCGGCTTAGCATCTTCAACCTTGATGATTTGGCTTGAAGTCTTTCCAGCATCAGATCTTCTTAGAGATCTGCACTCCCTCATGAAGTGACCCATCCTATGACAGTTTTAACACTCAACCTTGGATTTATCAAATCCAGTTGTGTCTTTAGCATTAAAGGTCATATTTCTTCCAAATCTCCTATTCCATCGGTTGGCCCTTATGCTTGCAAGTGCCATATTCCACTTGATATCCATTTCTTCCAAATTCTCATCACTGATTTGCTCAAGATCCTCATAGGTAATTAAGGGCCGTTGGGCAATGCAGAAATGTATGCACATACTGTATCCAAATCAATACCAGCAGGTTTAAGACTTGGTGAGTCAACATTGTATGTGCCAACGTTAAAATTTGAGCCGCTGACAAAGGTTGATCCACCGCTGACACAAGTTGATCCAGTAATAGGATGTACATATGAATCTCTTTCACTGGTTTGAGCTTCACTATGTGAGATGAAAGTCATGTTTCCTGATGTTGACTTACTTACATGATCAAGTAAGATCCCACTCTCCACAATCTTTAACTTATTATAGAAGTCATCGAAAGAAGAACTCTTATGGGCATTGGTAGCAATGATTTACCTAGCCTCAATTTTACATGCATCACCAAGACCTCTAAGGAAAGTAGCAATGATATCAGCATCATCATGTTCTGTTCCCATAAAGGATAACTTGCTAGTGATGTCTAGAAGCCTACTTCTTGCCTCAGTTAGCTTCTCATTGGGATGAGCCTTAAACACATCATATTCATACAATAGCTGCTTCTTCCTTTCTTTGGCAGTATCTACATTACCACCATAGGTGACTTGAAGAGCTGCCCAAAGATTTTTAACAGACTCAAAACTTCTATACTTGTGTTGATTCTTTGGACCCAAGGAAAGTTTAACAATGTTCAAAGTCTTCATGTCATTCCTTCTTGCGGCTATATCAGTAGTTGAGATAGCTCTTCCATCTTCAGGTCTTTCAGCAAGCTCTTCAGCAGTGAAACCAGTTGTGGTTCTTGCTGCAGTAGCAGCAGTAATCCTAGCTGCTTTATCAAATTGATTTCCATATTCAATGGTTTCCCAGAGAGTATGGTCATGAATTTGAAGGTATTGTTTGAAATTGAACTTCTATGTTCAAAGTTTTCAGAGTCGAGCATAGGGATTTTTAGGTTGTGATTTGATGAGGATGAAGATTTTGTGGCAGACATCTTGTCTGGTTTTAGGGTTTCTGGTGATTTTAGGGTTTACTGTTCTTTTAGATCAAAGTTCCTCAACAAGCTCTTATACAACTTGTTGATCCCAAACTTAGATCGATTAACTTTGTGTTAAACGAGATTAAATCAAGATTAACACTTAGAGAAAATCTGTTGTAATAAGCAATCCAAGTGTTATGCGGAATTAACACTTAGAATGAAGAACAAACAAACCAGTAAACCAAACTTTCACTTTAGATTGATACACAAACTTGCTTACAATGAAAGTTTTAAAACTGAATAATGTATATATACTACAAACCCTACGACCTCCTTTTATAACACAAGGAGTCGTCTAGAAAGGTTTACCTATCAACTATCCTAGGTAAATATAAATATAGAAAATACAATATTAAGCATATCTTTGCATCAAATATTAAACGTGTTGACTAAGTATTCATATCAGTGGTTGGACTTCTTCTTGTTAGCGCTTGGATATTTCTTGTCAGTGCTTGATTTGTCAGCGCTTCATTTCCTCTTTTCAACGTCCAAATTACTCTTGTCAGCGTCTCAGTGACTTAGCTCATTTTATTCCCAACAGATTGCTAAAGTCTTTGTGTGTGTGTTTGTTTTGATTGTAGGGTATTTATAGGCTCGGATGTGAAAAAGAGTTTATTTGATATAATTTCTTTTCACATCCGCATTGAATGAAAATGTACAAGTGGTCCCCCTATTTTCTTGGCAACTGTTCTGTTACTACAGAGATAACGCTTTTGCAGAGATGACATAGGGTCACGTGCATTTGAAAGGACGTTTTTACAATGGATTTTGCTAGAAAAATGGTAAGCGTTTAATGCTTAGTGGGATACTTTATATTTGGTGACCCCTTGACTGGTTTATGACAATTTATCGAAGCAATATATGTTCCTTATTTAATATTGTGACTCACCAACCTAGGACATTAAGTAACTAAATCCTTAGAGCATTTAGTTACATCATTTAACGTACCTCAGTGTCAAGGGAGAGAAAATAAGAGATATTTACTCAGGGAGAGGATCAAGAATTTACATTATACTAAATCCGTTGTCATCATGGAGCCTGATTAATCAATATTCAGCATACCAAGTTTAACTTTCAGTCTAGTGAACGTTGGTTCATCCAAAGTTTTAGTAAATATATCAGCTAGCTGATACTCAGTGGGGATGAAATGCAATTCAATATCTCCTTTTAAGATGTGGTCCCTGAGGAAGTGATATCTTATGTCAATGTGTTTAATCCTTGAGTGTAGGACTGGATTATTTGAAACGGCAATCACACTGGTGTTGTCACAGAAGATGGGGACTACTTTGTATTCTACATTGTAGTCTCTGAGTTGACTCTTCATCCAAAGGATGTTTGCACAACATCCAACAGCTGCCACATACTCAGCCTCAATAGAGTACATTGCGACGGACTGATGTTTCTTTGCACTCCAATATACTAGCTTGCCACCTAGGAATTGACATGCACCTGAGGTACTTTTTCCATCCATATTGCAGCCAGCATAGTCTGTGTCTGAGTATCCTATAAGATCGATGCCTGAGCAACGAGGATACCATAGACCTAGTAAAGGAGTACCCTTCAGGTACCTGAAGATTCGTTTAACAACAGTAAGATGTGATTCTTTGGGATCGGCCTGATATCTTGCACATATAATTGTTGAGAACTGAATATCAGGACTGGTTATTGTTAGGTACATTAATGATCCAATCATTCCCCTGAATAAGGTTTGATTGACTGGTTTACCAGTGAGATTAGGACCTAAGTTGTTAGGGGGAACCATGGGAATCTTCACTAAAGCACACTCAGAGATATCATATATTTTAAGTATTTCTCTAGTGTATTTTTCTTGACGGATTGAGATCCCCTAGTCCCCCTGTTTGATTTGTAGTCCAAGAAAATATGTTAATTCACCCATCATACTCATTTCAAATTTCTTTGTCATAAGTTTTTCAAACTTTCTACAAAGGTTATAGTTAGTAGATCTGAATATGATGTCATCAACATATATCTGAACTAGCAGAACATCCTCCTTGGTTCTAAAAATAAACAAGGTATTGTCTATCTTCCCCCTGAAAAATTTGTTCATTATCAGGAAGGTAGAGAGAGTTTCATACCATGCCCTTGGTGCTTGTTAGAGTCTATAGGGCTTTATCAAGTTTACAGACATGGTTTGAAAACTCAGAACTCTCAAAGCCACGAAGCTGAGCAACATAAACTTCTTCAGTGATATTTCCATTCAGGAAGGCACTTTTTACTTCCATTTGGAAAACTTTGAAGTTCATGTAAGTAGCGTAGGCGAGGAAGATCCTGATGGCTTCCATTCTTGCTACAAGGGAAAAGGTTTCTTCATAGTCAATGCCTTCAAGCTGACCACACCGCTGAACAATAAACCTAGATTTTTTAATGACAATTCCATCTTCATCATTCTTGTTTTTGAACACCCATTTTGTACTAAGAGCTGATTTCCCTTTAGGGAGAGGAAAAAGTTTCCAAACTTTGTTCCTGAGGAATTGATTGAGCTCTTATTGCATGGCCTCAACCCACCCTGGATGTGTCAGGGCCTCTAAAACCTTTTTCAGTTCAACTTCAAAGAGAAAGTCTGCAAACAGACATTCATGGGCTGAGGCAGCAGAAAGTTAGCAGCATGACTGCGTGTGAGCATCCCCTCAGACACATCACCAATTATATTTACAAGCTCTATGTGTTGTTGTCTTGACCATCTGTCCGGAGGACTTAGATTAGAGCTTGTAGATAGTTGATGAGTATTAGGGACTGGTGATTCAGTACATAGTATTGGGACATCACTTCTCACTGAATGATTTTCAGTGACAGGAAAGTCGATATTCTCATCAATTGTCCCCTCAGTGTCTCCATGGATGAGAGAATCATTTGATTCTTCAGCCTAAGTAGGGATAACTTCAGGGACGTGTTGATTTGTGATTAGGTTATCGATTGACCTATTGTGAGGTGTTATATGGAAGGATATATCAACATCAATTTGATACTGGTTTGAGGGACTATGTTCATACTCATGAGGAGGATATCTTGATGAGTCATTGATCCCAATCTCTTCTATTGATTGATTTGTGAAGTTAATGGCATCCATACTTTCATCAAAGGTGACATGAAAGGACTCCTCAACTTTTTGTCTCCTTGTGTTAAAGACCCTGAAGGCTTTGGAGACAAAAGAGTATCCAAGAAAGTATCCATCATCAGCTTTGGCATCAAATTTACCAAGATGGTCCTTTTGATTGTGAATGAACACAGGACATCCAAACACATAAAAGTAGCTGATATCTGGAATCCTTTCCATGAATATTTCATATGGAGTCTTATCATGTCTTTTGACTATAATACATCTGTTCTAAGTATAGCAAGCTATTTTCACAACCTCAGTCCAGAAGTGTTTTGAAAAATTGGATCCATTGAGCATGGTTCTTGCAGCTTCAATAAGATTTCTATTCTTCCTTTCAGCCACACCATTTTGTTCAGGTGTGTAGGGAGAAGAGAAGTTCTGAGAAATTCCTTTCTCATCACAAAAGCTCTCAAGCTCTTGGTTCCTGAAATCTGTTCCATTATCAGTTGTCATTTTGATTTTCTACTTGCCTGATAAAAGACATTATGAATTCAGGAGCTTGGCTTTTCTTTTTCAGGAAGTATACCCATGTGTATCTAGAGTATTCATCAACAATCACAAGGGTATATTTCTCATGATTTATGGACAATAGACTGACAGGCCCAAATAAGTCCATATGAAGAAGATGAAGACACTTCCTGATAGAAAAGTTTTGTTTTGGCTTGAAAGAAGATCTCTTGTGTTTACCTTTTTCACAGGCTGAACAAGGTTTGTCTTCTGAGTACACAAGAGATGGTAAGACCAAAACTTTGTTTTGTTTTTTAAGTTTGTTCATGTCTTTGAAATTGAGATGTGACAGTCTCTTGTGTCAAAACCAATTGACAGAGTCTAAGGTTTTAGCAAAGAAACATGCTCCTGAGTGAGTTAAAGATGACATGTCTAAGACATATACATCATTTCTTCTTGGAGCAGTCAACACAATTTCTTTGTTCGCATTGAAGAGTGTTCCTTGCTTATCATCAAACTGAACGATGTACTTAGCAACACACAGTTGGCTGATACTGATGAGATTATACTTCAGATCGTTTACAAACGCCACTTTTGAGAAAACTATTCCACCACATTTTATTTAACCATATCCCTTAGTAACACAAGATGAGTTATCAATGAATACTACCTTAGGACTTGGTTGCTCCACGTATTTTTGCAGATAACTTTTGACCCCTATCATACTTCTTGAACACCAACTGTCTAAGTACCAGACATGCTCCTTGAAGTGTTTTTGCAAAAATAACGAGGTGGATTAGTTTCTCTTGTGAGCCTACTTTTTAGTAAGCTCTTTGTCTCTCAGAGCCTGACGTCTTTCACCTTGTTTGTGTGAGACCCCAAAATCTGACATGGAACAACTAGGCAACGAGGGGGTAACACGTCATAGTACAAGAAACAATGAATTACAGTTCATACAAAGCTGACGAAATAAAAACATGTACATTACATCATAAAAGGTCAGAGTTTTGAAACATAGATCCCAGAGTTTTAGAAGCGGAAAATTATATTATTTCGTCTCGATTTGTAACATAAAGTTGCCCGAAAGATAGAATAAACTTCTGACAGTTTATATAAAACAAATCTTTCAAAAGCATCACAGAAATCTCTAAGCTACGATAATATCATATGGGCTCCCATCCAAGAAAAGCTAAGTAATAATACCTGAGATTAAACATGTAAAATCGTCAACATAAAGTTGAGTGATATTCAGAGGTGTAGCAATAAGGATGTGGAACACAAGCATTCGTTTGTAAACAAGAAATAGGGGAAAATGGTTATGTACAATAACCATTATTCGAAACGTTATGATTATTATTGCTGTTTAGTTTCATGAACTGAAGCTTAACTACGTAAGTATTCAGCCTAAATACGCAGGTATAAACAAATGTAATGCGTCATGGTTAAACAACCGCATCATTGGGACGGGGATAGTCAATCCCGATGGATTCACCCACAACATTCGCGCTTCGCTCAATGCACCAGGACAATTAACGGTTCATGATCGAAGAGATGAAACTCAATGCTAACGTCTAAAAATCAATAATAATATCGAAAATCTGAAAATCATACATGTTCTGGATAGCATACAAGTTCTGGATAGCATACAGTTTTAACTGGTTGTGTTCCAGCATGTAAAATCTCACCCCGTATTTAGAAACCGTGTATAAGTAAAAAGGGGCTATGAACTCACCTTAGCCACGAGATAAGTCAATCACGGTACTCAGCGACTGAGTAGAAACAGTAGTGGTAGACGATCACTGACGATATGGATGCCCGAGAAACACGAAAACCGCAACCTATCAAAATAAGGCGCGCGTTAAGACTCGAACTCAAGTATCGATATGTACCAAATATAATATGACTCAAATTTTTTCAAGATATTCAGATTTCAAAACCATTGACACGAACCAAAAGAATCCATACTAACCCATTTATTTCAACACTACACGTTAAAACACTTGTTGATATGAGAAAAAACTCATATCAATTAATCAACAAATCACCCTAAAACACATAGCAAATACCTAACTTTTGTACTATAAAAGCAGTATTATGTGGTATGTTCTGTGTTTGTGTACAAATAGGTAAGAAGGATGCATTTTCAAGCAAACAAGAAGAAAATCAAGTTAATTGGATGAAAAAGACAAAGAAGGATCAAGAGTGACAAGTTATTTGAAGACAAAGGACCTATCTTGACAACATTTCAAAGATGAAGGACCAAAAGTGAACATTTATCAAAGTCAAGATCAAAGTCAAACATGGTCAACTATCAAGGCAACCAAGTCAGAGGGTCAAAAGAAGCAAGAATGCAAGTTGAAGGATCATTTTTGCCAAAGGAATGAAGATTCTAGCTTAAAATACAAAACTGCCATGTACAAGGACCATTTCTGCCAATTTTGGAAAGATATTTGTGCTTGATCCGTGTGAGATAGTTTAAACCAATGGGAAGCAAGGAATTAAGTGACAAGGATTGCCACATAACCCCACTCACAGCCGCCTTCATTTAATGACTCAATCACAACAGTGCAATCCACCACTTCTCTTATCAACCAATCATATTTCATTAAATGGATAATGATCCATGTGCTTATTTTTCCACCAACCACCACATGCCACGTGGACTTCTTCTCCAAACAAAATTGCCAGAAACGGGATTGAGCTAGAGTGCATTTCAGAAGGAGTTATAAACATGAAAGTTGTTTAAAATCAAGAGACGAATTCATCCTAACAACTCAATTAACATGAAAACAACTCAATCAAAAATCCCCAATTAAGTTTTCACCTGCAAATTTCAATTAGCAGAATTGGGACACGTGGAGCTTAATGATTGGATTGGACACGTCACTATCCCCAACAACTTCACTTTCTCATTCTATAAATAGGGTAGCAGGCTCTCATTTGTTCATAGTTAGTTAGTGTGAATACACACACACTAGAATTTTTCTCTCTCTCTTATTTTGTTAGTAAGTTAGTAGATAACAACTCTCGAGCCTGACAACCTCTTGAGAGTCTGTTAGTTAGTTGTAACCAACCTTGTAACTACTTTTCACCTTACTTCAATAAAATTCAAATTTCCCTCCAAATTCTCTCTTAGCTCTTATCTACTATTCATACGCCATGGATATTGCTTGTTTCTAGTGATCATACTTGTTCATTGGAAGCCTTGTTGAAGATTGTAGCTGTTCATTACATTTAGTAGCTGAGTACCTGTTTTGATCATTCCTTTCAAGCATTGGTAGATTTTGAAGGTTTTGAGTTCATCAATGGAGTTTGAGTTTATTACAGCTGTTGATTAGTAGATTGTTGATAGATACTAGTTCTAAGGTGGTGGTTTAGCACTAGCTAGATAGCTCAGCGCTACTCTACTCCCCAAAGGAGGCCTAAGCTAAAGGTGTACAATTTTCTGAGTTTTGTTCCTCTTAACTGTTGCAGGCATGCTTAATACCTAGAGTAAACTTGATTGGTTGTATGATAAAAGGTGTTTAGCTTATAATTTACTTGTGTTGATTGATTGAGTAGCTTATTGGTAGTTTAGCAATTGTATCTTAGCTTATATCTACATTCTGCTAAGTTTTCAGCTTTAATATAGCTTGCCTTAGCATTTGTGGCACAGAAGTGTTGCATAGCCTATAATCAGTTTCTTTTCATCTCATTTTGCTAGTAAAACTCAGCTTGTAATCAAACTTTAATCAGTATTACTTTTAGCTAAAATTCCTTTGAAATAATTATTCTAAAATCTGTAACTAGTGTTTGGCAACCAGTTTTGGAGTTAGATCTAGTGTTCATTATAGCTCAAAACTTGTTAACCTTTGGTCATCCAGTCATTTTAAATCAAGTTCTTTAGTTATCATTCACTTTCAAGTCAGTTCTTTGGTCAAATAGGTCAATTTCAGTAAAAAGGTTTGGGTCATATTGTTTCAAAAACTAGTTTTCAGAAAGTCACTGATTTCAAATCATTGTCATTGCTTTAATTCTTGATGAATTTTCCTGAAATTTATTTTTATCCCTTACTCAACATATGAAGTTTAAGCCTTAAGCAGGAAATTCTACAGTATTCAGCAATAAGCTAGAAATAAGCACTTGTTTAAGCCTTTGAGCAAATGCAATTCTCTGTGATAAAAAGCTAAACTGATTTCTCATTCCAGCTTATCTACTTCACAAACTTGCCCATTTTCTTTCACAAATCTCTTTAGTAGGTGTTCCTAGTTAAGTTTTAAAAATTTCAGCTTTTTGGATTTTTGGTCAACAAAAGTCAACATAAGCTCATTTTAGCTTATTTTCATTTTCTGAGCTTATTAGTGGATCATTTTTTATAAGACAAAACTTCCCTTTCTTCTTTTGAGCTGATTAATAATTTTTTGTAAGAAAATCAAGTTGTGAACGTCTGGCTTATTAGATAGCTTATATTGGGCTTATTTCAAATAGCTTATTGGAGATTCAGTGAGTTTCAGCTTATTTCCTTTTACATGTCTAGCTGAATTTCGATTTTAAGCCTTTTACAACTTGTTTGAGCTTATTTGATCAATAAACGAGCTTATACGAGCTTATTTTGTTTCGTAACCCGTTTTTGTTATAAAACTTTTGGAAATTGCACTTAGGTCCCTAGTTTGTTAAACAATTTTCATTTCTAGCTAATTACACACTTTATTAGGTTTTGCAAAATATTAGTCATTCTATTTTCAAGTTAGTTAAAAATTAGTTAGTCAGTTTTCAAAAGTAGTTAAAGTTAGTTACTTTGTTAGTTACATTTTCGCAATTAGTCAATTTTGTTAACTGATTTTACATAAATAGTCCTTATACTTTTAAACTTTGAATTTTTGGCAATTAATTTTCATAGAATTTACATTTTCAGTCCCTTCATTTTATAGAATTTACATTTGTGATTTTAATTGAACAAAAATGTGGTATTTGACAATTTGTTTTACGGTTACATAGTTAATATTTCTCATTTTTATTTGATTGTTGAATTAGACGTAGAATATTCAAATACCTTTACCAACCAAAAACATTTATAAACTCGATCTTGTTAGGACTTTCAATTTGTTAAGAACTGAGAAAACGAACTTCAATTATACACATTTCAAATGGCGCCGCTGCCGGTTCTTTGACTTTACGAGAGACTATCGATTGACGGTTTTCATTGGCTTTTGGGATCCGTTCACCTAGTGAACGTTATTTTTACGTATCATAAATAAAAAACAATAAAAAATCACATATATAAAAATACATAAAAACTAAAAAATTAACAAAACAATTCTTTTCCTAAAGAATTGACCAAACAAATTAAAAAATCCAAAAAACAATATTTTTCCTAAGAGATTGCACCCAAAAATATATATTATTGGATTCTCTCGGTTTTTATGTACATATAGTATTTTCTCTTAAAAACTCATAAATACAAAAATGTTTTCCATATATTATTATAAGTAAATACGTATACATATAAGAACAACCAATTCACATATTCTCCATAAGTATTGCCAAGGCAATACACCGTGTTGAGGGGCGTTCCGGTCCTTGACACGTGTATCGATCAAACAAAATAAAGCAAGAATAGATAAATACTTCCAATAAGCAACAATTCGAAGAATATAAACAATTAAGTGAATAGAAAGGCGATGTGCTATAAAATGCCATCTAAGGGTCAATAGGTACTTAAGTGCTTCGCGCCACCTAACCCCCCGTTCACTTGTGAGTATTCTAAGAAGGAAGGCTTCATTGGGGGTCTTTCACCCAAGTAGTACATACGTATATTATTATTTTCTTGTGGATATTTCATATTGAAACTCGAAGGGGATAATCCTTTTCTCTTCAAAGTCACACGAGAGCTTCTCTCTCATTCGTCGTATTGAGTTGCATGCTCACTCGCGGGCGTGCACAAATACCGATTGGTGTACAACCTCTTCCTCCGAAAAGGAAGAAAAAGAGAAAAAGTAGGAACACCACCGTCCATCAAGCCGATCACGAGAATCGTGCTTTGATTCATCCACAACAAGAAGCCATGGCCGGAGTTTATACTCGTTCTTTGATGGAACGATTGCAATCCAATGTTCATGGATATACCGATGCTATCAAGATACCCGATATTCCCGCAAACACATTTGAGCTAAAACGGCCATGATTAACTTGGTTTCAAACACACCTTTTTATGGAAACAAGAATGATAATCCTCATGATCACCTTAAGAGATTTCTTGCTCTTTGCAACACCATTAAGTACAATGGATTTCCCCATGATGCCATTAAGTTGATATTGGTGCAATTTTCACTAGAGGGTCCGGCTAAGCATTGGTTAGATACACAACCACCCGATAGTATTACCACATGGGATGGTTTCACTAACAAGTTCTTTCCCCCATCTAAGACTACGTCTTTGAGGAACTTAATTATAGGCTTTCAACAAAAACCTAGTCAAACTTTTAGTGATGCTTGGGAGGAGTATAGAGAGTTATTGAGGAGATGCCCTAACCATGGATTGGATGAAGTTCACCAAATCAATACTTTCTACAATGGCCTTAAACCTCATCACCAAGACTCACTCAATGCTTCCGCGGGAGGGAATATTCTTCTTAAATCCATTCAAGAGGCTTGGGATATTATTGAAACCAAAGCAATGGTGCAAATCAACACACAATTTGATGAAAGAGTCCATGTCATTCAAGAAGGAGGTTCTAAACAATTGGAGACTCAACTCATTTCATGCATTCAAGCATTTACTCAAGCTCAAAAGGAAAGTCAAACATTCATGCAAAACACTCAAAAGATGCAAGAAACGATGATGAATGACTTTATGAAGCTTTCTATGGGAAATCATTCTACAAATGATGTGCATGCCATTACTCTTTCATGTGAGACTTGTGGAGGTCCCCATTCCTATCAACAATGTGATAAGGTGCAAGTTTATCAAGGGGAATGTTATGCTTACTAAGAGGAACATCGTGAACATTTCAAGCCAAATATCAATCCTAATAACCTTTCTTACAAGTCCCAAAATTACCTTACTCCACCGGGATTCCCACCCCAACCACCCACCCAACCTCACCAAAATCCTCCTCAATTGTTACAAAGGAATCAAGGTCCAAGACCACATTACCAAGGGAATAACTACAAGTCACCTAACAATTTTCAACATCAAGGAAATAATTTTAATCCACCACATCAAGGATTCAATCAACCACTTCCATCCTTCCCAAATCAAGGATATTCTCAAATTCCCAATCAAGGTTACCCTCAATCTCAAAATCAAGGATATGGGCTACATGAGACTCATGAGTATGTTGAGAAGAGAATTCGTGAAAGTGAAAATATAATGAATGACCAAATGAAACTTGCAATGGATGCACAAACCAATAGACTCCTAAATTGTATTCAATCAAAGACAACAAGGGGCTTTACCATCTAACACACAAGCAAACCCAAGGGCAAATGTCAATGCTATTACAACAAGAACTAGAAAGTCAACAAAGGATCCTTCACCTCCTAAACCTCCTATTGTTAAACCCATTTTTGTTCCTCCATGTGACAAGCTTTCTACATCTACTTCACCACCTCAAAATGCTCCCATTCAATCAAAAACACCTTCTCCATCTATTCCTACTTCTCCTTTACCTTCCACAACTCCCAATGAAGAAGCTATCAAAGACAAATCTTCCACTACAACACCTACACCTAAACCAACTCTTCCTTATCCTTCAAGGTTGAAAAAGGACAAGTTAAAGAACAAGGATGACATCCAAGTCTCAAATTTCTTAAGGATGTTCAAGTAACTCAACATAAACATATCCTTTGCGGAAGCTCTTGCTTATATGCCAAAGTTTGCTAAGATGTTCAAGGATTTACTCTCCAACAAGGAGTAACTGGTTGATTTGCCCAACACATCCCTTAATGAAAATTGTTCCGCCGTGCTACTTAAAACCTTACCAATAAAACTTGGAGATCCGGGGCGCTTCTTGATACCTTGTAATTTTCTCGGTGTGGAAAATTGCATGGCTTTGGCGGATCTAGGGGCAAGCATTAACCTCATGCCTTTATCGGTTTGGAAAAAACTCTCTCTTCCCGAGCTCACTCCTACTAGGATGACCCTTGAATTAGCCAACCAAACCATAGCTTACCCCGTAGGTATCGCGGAGGATGTTTTTGTAGGTGTGGATAAGTTTACATTTCCAGCCGAATTTGTAGTGGTTGATTATGACATGGATCCTAGAGTTCCTTTGATTGTTGGTAGACCGTTTTTGAGAACGAGTCGTACTTTGATAGATGTGGCGGAGGGAGAACTAATTATGAGAGTAGAGGATGAGAAAGTGGTGTTTAAGTTAGGGAAAGTGTGTGATAAGAAAGAGGTTAAGGAGTCTAAACGTTGTGAGACTATTAACAGAGTTGATGTGTTAGATGTGGTGTGTGATGAATACTTTCATGATGCTTGCAAGAGTACTAGTGAGGTTATGCCCCATGTTGAAACCGTGGCCTCAATTGCTCCCTCCTTAACACCTTTTGGAGAGAGTGATTTCCTCTTGGAGGAATTTGAGTCCAACTTTCTTGGTGATGATGATTCTCCCATTAATTGGGAAGAAGATATTCTTACTATCCAAAAGTTGCTCAATGAGGACCCTATTCCTTTCCCCATTCCACAAGAAGTTACCAATGATGATCCTTCCATAGTGAAACCTCCATAGAGAGTCCACCTCCAATTAAACTTAAGGACCTTCCATCCCATCTAGATTATGCTTTCTTAGAGGGCAAAGACCAATTACCCGTGATCATTGCTAAAGAGTTGAAAGAGGATGAGACGGAGAAACTAATTGAAGTCCTTAAGAAACACAAGAAAGCCTTAGCATGGAAAATATCCGACATAAGGGGAATTGATCCACATTTTTGTACACACGAAATCCTTATGGAGGATGATTACAAACCCACCATTCAAATTCAACGAAGGTTTAACCCAAAAATCCACGAGGTCATCAAAAAGGAAGTGATCAAACTCCTTGATGCGGGCATGATTTATCCCATTTCCGACTCTCCATGGGTTAGCCCGGTACATTGTGTTCCAAAAAGGGTGGAATCACCGTAGTACCTAATGAGAACAATGAGCTTATTCCTACGAGACTTGTTACCGGTTGGAGAGTTTGTATTGACTATAGGAAGCTCAATGAGGCTACTAGGAAAGACCATTTCCCATTACCTTTTATGGATCAAATGCTTGAACGCTTAGCGAGAAATGAGTACTATTGCTTTTTTGATGGCTTTTCGGGTTATTTCCAAATACCAATTGACCCTAAGGATCAAGAAAAGACCACATTCACTTGTCCCTACGGTACATTTGCTTACAAGAGGATGCCTTTTGGCTTATGTAATTCACCGGGGACGTTTCAAAGGTGCATGATGGAAATTTTCCATGATATGATAGAGCAAACAATATAGGTTTTCATGGATGACTTTTCCGTCTTTGGAGATTCATTTACCTCATGTCTCACCAATTTAGAACGAATGCTTAAGCGTTGTGAGGAAACACGTTTAGTGCTTAATTGGGAGAAATGTCACTTTATGATGAAAGAGGGAATTGTTTTAGGACACAAAATATCCGATAAGGGATTAGAAGTGGATCGAGCTAAAATTGATGTGATTGCTAAGCTTCCCCCACCCACTACGGTTAAAGGTGTAAGGAGTTTCTTAGGTCATGCGGGGTTTTATAGGCGCTTTATACAATATTTTTTTTAAGATAGCTAGACCGATGACTCACCTCTTGGAAAAAGAGGCTCCTTTCATTTTCAACCAAGAGTGTTTGGAATCTTTTGAGACTCTTAAGGAGAAATTGACGAAGGCTTCCGTTTTGGTTTCTCCAAATTAGGAATTATCTTTTTAGCTTATGTGTGACGCTAGTGATTATGCGGTGTGGGCCGTCTTAGGACAAAGAGTGAATAAGCATTTTCAACCTATACACTATGCGAGTAAAACCATGACCGGTGCACAACTTCATTATACTACCACGGAAAAAGAGTTGTTTGCTATAGTCTATGCTTTTGAGAAATTTAGACCATACCTTGTGCTATCCAAAACCATAGTGTAGACGGATCATTCCGCTCTCAAGTATCTCATGACAAAACAAGATGCTAAGCCTAGGCTTTTGAGATGGGTTTTGTTGCTTCAAGAGTTTAAGATAGAAATTCGAGATAAGAAAGGAGCCGAGAATTTAGCGGCGGATCAGTTGAGTAGACTTGAGCATCCTTTTCAAGGCGATTTTCCTAATAAAGAAATCAATGAATCTTTTCCATTAGAGGAGCTCATGTCTATCTCTTCCCAAGAGGATGCCACCCCTTGGTTTGCGGATATAGCAAACTATCTTGTAGGGAATGTGCTTATTGAGGGTTTTACTTCCCAACAAAAGAAGAAATTTCTTAAGGAAGTTAAGTACTACTTTTGGGATGATCCTTATCTTCTTAGGCAATGTACAGACCAAATCATTAGACGGTGTGTAGATGGGCCCGAGGCATTTAAAATTTTAGAAGCATGTCATAAAGGACCTACGGGTGGACATTTTGGGCCCAACTATACCGCCAAGAAAGTCTTTGATTCGGGTTACTATTGGCCTTCCATTTACAAAGATGACCAAGCGATGGTGAAATTTTGTGATGTGTGTCAAAGACAAGGAAAAATTACGCAACGTGATGAGATGCCACAAAATTTTATTCAAGAGTGTGAGATTTTTGATGTATGGGGCATAGATTTTATGGGACCTTTTCCATCTTCAAAGGGAAACAAGTATATACTTGTGGCAGTGGATTATGTGTCTAAATGGGCTGAGGCTAAAGCCGTACCTACCAATGATGCTAGAGTTGTTGTGAAGTTCTTGAAGCAATTATTTGCTAGATTTGGTGTACCTCGGGCCATCATAAGTGATCGTGGTACGCACTTTTGTAATGATCAATTTACAAGAGTTATGAAGAAATATGGAGTTAATCATAGACTTTCTACCGCGTATCACCCTAAAACCAATGGCCAAACCGAGGTCACAAATCATGGTTTAAAGAGAATTTTATAGAGAACGGTGGGAGAGCATCGAGCTTCTTGGTCGGATAAGCTTGATGATGCTTTGTGGGCTTTTAGGACGGCTTTTAAGACACCAATTGGTTGTACCCCTTATAGGCTTGTCTATGGAAAAGCGTGCCACCCCCCATTCGAGTTAGAACATAAGGCATCTTGGGCTCTCAAATGGGCTAACTTTGATTTAAACCAAGCCGGTTCACATAGGAAAGATCAACTTAATGAGATGGATGAATTGAGAGCCAATTCCTATGATACTTCTTTGGTTTACAAGGAAAAGACTAAGAAATTGCATGAGGCTAAGATCAAGAACCGTGAGTTTAAAGTTGGAGAGCCGGTTCTCCTCTTTAACTCAAGGTTGAAACTTTTTGCGGGCAAGCTTAAGTCGAGATGGTCCGGTCCATTCACTATTGCCCAAGTGTTTCCATATGGAACTATTGAGTTGTGACTACCCGATGGTCCAAACTTTAAAGTGAATGGTCACCGTGTGAAACATTATTTTAGGGAGGACATTTCCGTTAAAATGGTCCAAGAGATCCCCATTTTCCCCATGAATTAATTCAAGAGGGATGAGTCGAGCTAGAGACTCCTTAACTCAAGCATCGTATAACTAGGTTTAGAGTGTTGTAGGTTAGAAATAAGGGTATAGAATTGATGATAAGTGTAGGGGAGACCTTCTTTTGTCTTCATGTTGTTTGTAGGGTTGCTCACTCAATTCATGCTTTGGAGCTTATGGAGGAAGCCCTTGTATCCGGTTCACTTTGTTACTATTGTGATTTTTCATAGACACCTTGTGCTTCAACATGAATTCACTATAGTTAATCTTTCCTTAACTTGGGTTAAGCAAAGTCTATTCATTGTCATAAGTGTAGGGGAATTTTTTATACTTCCATGCTCTTAAATATTGAGGACAATGTTTAGCTTAAGTGTAGGGGGGTCTTCTATCGAAGTGACCTTACCTAGAACTTGTCATTGATCTTCATGATAACATTGGAAAATTAATTTTTCAAACATTTTTCAAGTTTTTGATCTACTTTGGCCACCAAAAATATGCATTCATAATTTTTGAATTAATCATTTTTCATTTCCATATCACATTTGCATTGTATATATTTTTCTTTTGCTTTTCATAAAAAAAATCCAAAAGAGTAAAAAAATATATAATAAAAACATGGTTTAACAAGTTTAGACTTCTTTGACATATCAGGCCCGCCATGGATATTTTGACTCAACCCGAGTTTGCTTATCTTATCACTCTCTAGCTAGTATCCTTAACCATGTAGTCCTTCATTGGTCTATTAGGCTAAGCATCCACCAATCTCATTATTTGAGATTTTAAATTTGTGGAGAATGGGAAATGATAGAGTTGAAGCATGTATAAAAGGACTAGATAAACTTCATGATAATTACTTGTGGCTAAACCCTTCTCTTCTTTACCTCTATTTTCTTTGCATGTATATATGTTAATAAATAATCAAGAACGGTTTTAATTGGTTTGTAATCTCTTATTCATTTTTTTCCAATCATTCACGGTTGGTATAAGTACGTCTTAAGATTCTAAGTTAGAACGTTTTATGTGTACTAGACTTATGTCATGCTCAATATTTAGCGGGTGTTTTTCCTTTTATTCTTTTTAACTTTTTTTGTGAGGAATAAAGAAAAATAAGAGCGGCTTACAAAAAAAAATGAGTGGCTAGAAAAAGAAAAAAAATAAAAATAAAAATAATTATACAAGACTCCCAAGAGGGGCAGTGTGGTGTTAATTATAGTGACTATTGAATTTCAATATTACCTTGACGGGTTGCGGGGATTCGATAGATTTCTCCCATCCAATATTACCTTGACGGGTTGCGGGGTTGAAGATCCATGGTCTCAAAAAGGCGGAGGATGTAAATTATTGCGTGAGTTTTATTTTTCTTTCCTTAGCGAGTGTGTAGCTACTTATGAAAGCATGACATGAGGATTTTACACATAAGGCGAATGACTTATTACTATTGAAACGGACGTATATTGATTGTGAGCGGTTTTTCAAGTAATGGATGAGAGGATTACTTAGGATTAAAACCGTGCTTCTTTATTTTTGGATTTTGCATTTCTTATACTTCACGCTTGAAATAATGACAAATTTGCCCACAAGCAATTTGCTCAACTAATAACTGGTTCCACATTTAATTGTCATGAATAAGTTGATGCACTTTTTACTTGTGAATACAATGATCCCATTTTTAAGCTTGGTATGGGGAAAGTAAAACTTGAGGGTGATAAGTGTCTATGGTACCCAAGCCCTAATCAAACTCATTGAATTCTTTATGAGTTATTTCCATCAAAACCATTTCAAGAAAATCCAAAAAGATATAACTAGAATTGTTTCTTGTGTATTGCATTGTTAAAAATCAAAATCATGCATCATATAGTGTAGAGTAGTGTAGATGCATTCCATAATGGCCAAGGTGGATTAATTATGAGGAGAATGTAAATTTGTTCTTTAAAATATAGCATTGCATGAGGACATGACAATGTTCAAGTGTAGGGGATTTGATATGAGCAAAAACTCATATCAATTAATCAACAAATCACCCTAAAACACATAGCAAATACCTAAGTTTTGTGCTATAAAAGCAGTATCATGTGGTATGTTCTGTGTTTGTGTACAAATAGGTAAGAAGGATGCATTTTCAAGCAAACAAGAAGAAAATCAAGTTAATTGGATGAAAAAGACAAAGAAGGATCAAGAGTGACAAGTTATTTGAAGACAAAGGACCTATCTTGACAACATTTCAAAGATGAAGGACCAAAAGTGAACATTTGTCAAAGTCAAGATCAAAGTCAAACATGGTCAACTATAAAGGAAAACAAGTCAAAGGGTCAAAAGAAGCAAGAATGCAAGTTGAAGGATCATCTTTACCAAAGGAATGAAGATTCTAGCTTAAAATACAAAATTGCCAAGTCACAAGGACCATTTCTGCCAATTTTGGAAAGATATTTGTGCTTGATCCGTTTGAGATGGTTTAAACCAATGGGAAGCAAGGAATTAAGTGACAAGGATTGCTACATAACCCCACTCACAGCCGCCTTCATTTAATGACCCAATCACAACAGTGCAATCCACCACTTCTCTTATCAACCAATCATATTTCATTAAATTGATAATGATACATGTGCTTATTTTTCCACCAACCACAACATGTCACGTGGCCTTCTTCTCCAAACAAAATTGCCAGAAACGGGATTGAGCTAGAGTGCATTTCAGAAGGAGTTATAAACATGAAAGTTGTTCAAAATCAAGAGACGAATTCATCCCAACAACTCAGTTAACATGAAAACAACTCAATCAAAAATAACCAATTAAGTTCTTCACCTGCAAATTTCAATTAGCAGAATTGGGACACGTGGAGCTTAATGATTGGATTGGACACGTCACTCTCCCCAACAACTTCACTTTCTCATTCTATAAATAGGGTAGCAGGCTCTCATTTGTTCATAGTTAGTTAGTGTGAAAACACACACACTAGAATTTTTCTCTCTCTCTCATTTTGTTAGCAAGTTATTAGATAACAACTCTCAAGAGGCTTACAACCTCTTGAGAGTCTGTTAGTTAGTTGTAACCAACCTTGTAACTACTTTTCACCTTACTTCAATAAAATTCAAATTTCCCTCCAAATTCTCTCTTAGCTCTTATCTACTGTTCATACGCCATGGATATTTCTTGTTTCTAATGATCATACTTGTTCATTGGAAGCCTTGTTGAAGATTGTAGTTGTTCATTACATCCAGTAGCTGAGTACCAGTTTTGATCATTCCTTTCAAGCATTGGTAGATTTTGAAGGTTTTGAGTTCATCAATGGAGTTTGAGTTGATTACAGTTGTTGATTAGTAGATTGTTGGTAGATACTAGTGCTAAGGTGGTGGTTTAGCACTAGCTATATAGCTCAGCGCTACTCTACTCCCCAAAGGAGGCCTAAGCTAAAGGTGTACAATTTTCTGAGTTTTGTTCCTCTTAACTGTTGCAGGCATGCTTAATACCTAGAGTAAACTTGATTGGTTGTATGATAAAAGGTGTTTAGCTGATAATTGACTTGTGTTGATTGATTGAGTAGCTTATTGGTAGTTTAGCAATTGTATCTTAGCTTATATCTACATTCTGCTAAGTTTTCAGCTTTAATATAGCTTGCCTTAGCATTTGTGGCATAGAAGTGTTGCATAGCCTATAATCAGTTTCTTTTCATCTCATTTTGCTAGTAAAACTTACCTTGTAATCAAACTTTAATCAGTATTACTTTTAGCTAAAATTCCTTTGAAATAATTCTTCTAAAATCTGTAACTAGTGTTTGGCAACCAGTTTTGGAGTTAGATCTAGTGTTCATTATAGCTCAAAACTTGTTAACCTTTTGTCTTCCAGTCATTTTAAGTCAAGTTCTTTAGTTATCATTCACTTTCAAGTCAGTTCTTTGGTTAAATAGGTCAATTTCAATAAAAAGGTTTGGGTCATATTGTTTCAAAAACTAGTTTTCAGAAAGTTACTGATTTCAAATCATTGTCATTGCTTTAATTCTTGATGAATTTTCCTGAAATTTGTTTCTAGCCCTTACTCAACATATGAAGTTTAAGCCTTAAGCAGGAAATTCTACAGTATTCAGCAATAAGCTAGAAATAAGCACTTGTTTAAGCCTTTGAGCAAATGCAATTCTCTGTGATAAAAAGCTAAACTGATTTCTCATTCTAGCTTATCTACTTCACAAACTTGCCCATTTTCATTCACAAATCTCTTTAGTAGGTGTTCCTAGTTAAGTTTTGAAAATTTTAGCTTTTTGGATTTTTGGTCAACAAAAGTAAACATAAGCTCATTTTAGCTTATTTTCATTTTCTGAGCTTATTAGTGGATCATTTTTGATAAGACAAAACTTCATTTTCTTCTTTTGAGCTTATTAACAATTTTTTGTAAGAAAATCAAGTTGTGAACGTCTGGCTTATTAGATAGCTTATATTGGGATTATTTCAAATAGCTTATTGGAGATTCAGTAAGTTTCAGCTTATTTCCTTTTACAAGTCTAGCTGAATTTCGATTTTAAGCCTTTTAAAACTTGTTTGAGCTTATTTGATCAATAAACGAGCTTATGCGAGCTTATTTTGTTTCGTAACCCGTTTTTGTTATAAAACTTCTGGAAATTGCACTTAGGTCCCTAGTTTGTTAAACAGTTTTCATTTCTAGCTAATTAAACACTTTAATAGGTTTTGCAAAATATTAGTCCTTCTATTTTCAAGTTAATTAAAAAATAGTTAGTCAGTTTTCAAAAGTAGTTAAAGTTAGTTACTTTGTTAGTTACATTTTCACAATTAGTCCATTTTGTTAACTGATTTTACATAAATAGTCCTTATACTTTTTGACTTTGAATTTTTGGCATTTAATTTTCATAGAATTTACATTTTCAGTCCCTTCATTTTATAGAATTCACATTTGTGATTTTAATTGAATAAAAATGTGGTATTTGACAATTTGTTTTACGGTTACATAGTTAATATTTTTCATTTTTATTTGATTGTTGAATTAGACGTAGAATATCCAAATACCTTTACCAACCAAAAACAATTATAAACTCGATCTTGTTAGGACTTTCAATTTGTTAAGAACTGAGAAAACGAACTTCAACTATACACATTTCACTTGTACACTTGAAATTGACCCGTTATACGACGCCTAGTTAACGCAAGTCAAACTATTCTTTAACCTTATTCGGACCAGTAGCTAAGTCATTTATATAATGACTAAGCACTTGAGTTAGTCACCATGTCCGATGTTGAATACTCAAACTCACGCAACACAAGCATTGAACTATGTGTCCAAAATAAAATCAGCAAGTACACCCCGAATGTACACACCGATCTACCTTATCTAGACTTGTCCGTTTTAGATGAAAATTGGTGTCAAGGTCACTTATAACCTGTATAAGACCTCACCAAAATTTGAGCCAAAGTTCACACTTTAAAACCCATCAGCTGACACTTTAGTCGACTTCAAATTTGGGATAGATTTGTGCACTTGTTTTGTAAAACCGTTTGGACCACTTTAAAAGTACTAACTCGACAATCCGTCTTTTGAAACCACTACTAGAGTCATTAAAATAATTTGTAAACTTTGAAAATCAGTAGTTACATTTCTCTAACCAAGCCTAAAGTCCCCGAGAGTTGACCCAAAGTCAGCCACAATTTCGGATTGTGCCGACTTGCGTCTCCCGGTACACGAATACTAAAACTAGCATAACTTTTGACTCGTAATGACTTAGAAGCTCTATCTTATACCAAAACGAGCGTCTCAGAAAACTCTACAATAAAATCAAATAATCTTAGCTATTCTCAGATCTTAAACCCACGAAAAAATCTATTATATGCAGCTATCCCAAAATACCTTTTTAGAAAACAAGTCAAATAAATTTTCCCACCAAATATAATCATTCTCATATCTCTAGTATCACTCTACTATCATACCCATCAACCAAACACTCCTAAAAACACTTGTATGAAAAATCTAACAAAAATCAAAGATTAAAACAAGACTTTATATGATCAAAACAAGATAATCTTACCAAAACAACACATGCATGATGATTAAAACATCATACAACCATGAAATCATAAAGTCTTCAAATTTTGATGCATGTTCTTGAATTTGATATCATTAGAATCACAAGAAAATATTAGAGATGGGACTTGATTTTATTTTTGTTAGATCAAGGTGGAAATCAAATTTTTGAGGGTGTTTTTTTGGTTGGGATGTCACGGCAAAGAAGAGAGAAAGAGATGGTGTTGGTGTTTTTTTTTTTTATAAAATGAATGTGTGTGTGAGTTGGTGGAAGAAAAAAAAACTTATATATGGCTAGTTAAGTGGAGGGTCCAATATTGCCATCTTTGAAGCTTGTGGACTTAAAAACAATTAATAGTTTTAAAGGGTAGAAGATGGTTATTGGTAAATATTGAAAATACTTACGGGGCTCGGGTTTCGTAAAAATATTTTTCAAAAGTTGCAATGCATAATAAAATGATTATATGATTTCCCGACACGACTTAATACGTAATTAAACTAAATCGTCGAAAATAGTAATTATCGAAATAATCAATAAATAAACGTAAACTTTTGGGCATCCGTCGGTATCGCGATCACTAGGAATTCTCGTTGTACATTGATTTTGAATAAACTCGTTATAAAACGCATGCGGGTGATTTTAAATCAAAAACTTTGATTTAAATTAAATATGAAAAAATAAAATAAAAAATTTTATAATTCCATACAAAGTATTTATCGATGATCAGAAAATACTTGAAAAGTATAATTTAAAAATCTCAGGATTTACATATAGCAATACAAGAAAACGTAATACGTTGGAAAATTCAAAAAACACGAATAAAAGAATAAAATAATGCTGAGAAAATTACGGGTTCTCACAGTCTTCCCCCTAAAGGAACTTTGGTCCCCAGAATTCTCCTGAAAACAGTAGAAGATGCAAACAAGGGGAGGTACAAAGTGTAGAACAAAATTCATTGCTTCCCAGGTAACTTTCGTACCACGACGAATCTTAACGGTTAGAATTCACCATGCTTCAGTTTCTCTTAACTCCTTTTCGAACAAGATTCAAACTTGGATTAAAATAATGACTTTTCGGTACGGAGGAATATTCAAAAGATAGAATGAACATGAGAATCGCTTAAACGGACGAAGTGCGTTAAAATGAATCAAGATTGTTAATCAACAAGGAGTCGCAAATCATGCAGATGTAAAACATGACAATCTTAAAACATAACAATCCAGTTACAAAAGAAATAGAAGGTAAAAATGAATAACATATGAGCATTTAAGATACAAGCTATCACAGTTAGTTGTCTAGGATTTTGGTATTACTTTAAAACTCAGTTTAATTATTTTCTTGATTAAAAGAAAATTTACAAGGTGTAGTGATCTAAAATCAAACTATCTGTATTTAGTGAGTATGATGTTGCTATATCTTTTTCTTGATCTTGATTTTCAAAGCAATAGTAGAACAGTTAAAAATAGTTATCCTGATCGACTTAAGAACTTTTGGGTGTCTGCATGAAGTTATCGTTAAAACCTCAGGTTTATCGTTTATTAGAAAAATCAGGTTTTTCCAGGTTATTTAGAATCATTGTTAGAAATTATAAATTAATTTAATAATTTCATTATATTGACAGTAAAGTACGATATAATCAAATACTTTAAAAGATTTAACTTGATATCCTTTTTAAATACTAGTTATAAATTTACCAAAGAGGATGTATAGATCCAGTACTTAACTTGAAACAGTTATTTTGGTAATTTAAACATTTGATAAAATGAATAAAATGTTCTTAAAGATTAATAATGATTTTTAGAAATCCAAGAAGGCGATTAAGATATCAAACGATAAACACGTAACATTTTCTGGTTTTCAAAAGGTGACAAGACAGCAACGAATATGAATCATATAAAGGCAAACAGTTTGTATGTGAGCAATACACAAAGGAATAAGACGAAAGTCGTATCAATTCTTAACAAACGTGATGGAATAGACGCGTCGATGATAATAAAAAAGTAAGAAACAAAGGACTATAGCAAGTCATCGCTTCTTGAGTGCAGTTGGTGACACCAATAACGGCTTATTAAGTTCTCATTGGTCGATACACAATCGAAAGAGAAAAGCCACACAATAAATTTTCGATTCAAAGAAAATTCTTAAGAAGTCACTTGAGAGGAATTCCAGTAAAACGAACAACATTAGCAATGAAAGGAAATATCAACACATGATTCACACAAATGAATTTTTCAAGGAGATAGTGTCTTAACACATATCATGACAATTACACGAATTCATCGTTCACGTCTAGTCATAAATCATTAATCACATCCTGAGACATTTCGTACGTCTACCAAGATAGATAAAGAAGATCGATTGATGTAGAAGCATAACAACGTTGAAACTTTCAAGTCTGATATCAATGGTAAGAATTTAGTCAAATGGTAACGAAAATCGTATCATGAGGATGATGAGGTAACCAGTAAGGAAATGATCGTCGAGTATGGAAATATGTGTTTGAGGCATGTACTTTGTTCAAGAAAAGATAAGGGTTCATAAGTGTATGTCGCGAACTGTTGTTACTCGCATAAGATGTAAAAGTTTTCAAAACTTTATTTTATCAAACTTATTAAGGAACATAGTTAAAAAGTTGATTGTTGGTTAAATATTTAAGGTGACTACTATTCGGCTTTGCATGGCTCCTTCTAAATTAAGCATAGGTGATCAGGCCATGCATAATTTAGGACTAGCAATGGGATGTTCATCTTCGTCAAACCAGTATTACAGGTCATATTATTTAAAATATGTATATAATGCCATTTATAAAAACAAAAATCAAAATAGTTTATGAAACTATTCTCCAATAAGTTACTGACTAGATATGTAATTCAACAATTGTAATGTTATAAAATTCTTTACAAGACCCAAGGTAGAACAATTTATGAGAATACATTGTAAAATTAATATAAATTAATTTTATAAGATAGCATTCAATTATTTAAGAAACCCCAAATGAAACCTTTTGTAAAATGATTCGCAAACAAGACCAGTTTGAGTTTATATGGTAATATGACAATAGTTTATAAGGTAGCGAGTGGGTTACAAGAGGGAAATAAGGAGTAGTTCAAGACAGTCAACGAAATGGTTACAAGGTGATAACGTTTCAAGAGGTTTAGCCGAAATCGTCAAGAGACACGTGTCAAGATGGTAACAAGCGATACGCAAGCAAAAATTTCAACCTCGGTCCAATTCAGTGGTACGATAGAAGCAGAGAAAGAAAATAGAATGACAAATAAGTCATAAATAAAAGAAAAGAATAAGGAATCCGTATGTGCACATCGTGATTAATTTGACAAAAATACACTTTTAAGAAAGTAGAACATCAGTTTGTCAAATCACATGGTTCCTAAAAGTTAAAGATTTATGTATGTCCGAGCTCAAGTTACTGTTTGTAAACGTTTTCAAACGCAATCAATGTTTCATGGTTGTAACATATATTAGTTATAGTTTTACGAGCTCACACGAACTCAAAAACGATTGAAATTATATTTTTAAAGTCTATCAGTTTGACTTTTGGGTTTGACTAGACCAATTAACTCACTAAACGATATTCTAAGACTCAAAGTCTTATGCATTTCGATGTAAAACAATGTTTTGAACAATATTCTAGTTTTACCCGAGACTTGAAACGGAATAAAAATGGACGAAAATTCCCTTGCATTAAATCTGTCAACAAAATGATATTTTAGCATTATTCAGAAAATAACTTCTTAGATTTTTACAATCTCAAATGAGCGTAACTTGCTCGTTTTAAATATTTACTAACCAAATTTTATGTCCTAAATGGACGTCTCAACAAGTAGAAATATATATTTTTATGTATAATGTTATAAAAATATTTTCTCGATACTGTTAAATTCCTTGTAAAGTTTCTGTACAAAGTATATTTTTCGACAAATCTTGAAATTAAATCTAAATTTCACGATAACTCAAAATTAATGTACACACACATTTAGTGGATTCCATAAAGACGAAAGAGGATAAACTGTATAATTAATCATGTAAAGAAAACACTGTATAGAAATGGTTCAAGAATACCATCGAAAATCTAAGAAAAAAAAAACGATGCATGACATCTGTGTCTTAGATATCATAATGCAATGCAGGAAGGTTTCCTGGCGGAGAGATTTTCCAAAATCACAAGACATACCGAGAAAGAAACAAAATATTAACAAGTCACACTCCTGAGGCGAGGAGGTTTAATGAAAAAGGGAGGATACAAGTAGGGTCGTATTCCAAACAATCGTCACATAATAAATGACGATCATGTGTTCAAGGTACAACAGACGTTTAAGTCGAATTCGAAACGTAGAATGGTCAATGAAATAAGATGTAATCCATGTACAAGTGTCGTGTAAAACGGTGGTGTAAAGGTCAATCGAGATTATGAAAACTCACAATATTATTCAGATACTGATTCAACGAATTCTTCGAGATGTGTGACTCACACGATGTCTTTTAGTCTTTTTCGGAGACACATTGAGCTACACAATGGTCTATAGACTAGACATTCAATTACGAATGGTCGGAAAGAAAATTGGGTATCTAAATAGATATTTTAAAGAAATTAAACAATGAGAGCAACACGTACGGTAGTAGGAATGAAAATCGGGAGTTTTATCGAAAACAACACTTCTTAATCCCGAACAATGGTATCTCGAGAGTATGCACAACAAGTAACAGTGAATCGAGAAAGATAGCCGGTTCAAATCGAACGAGTATATGAGGTCAGTCGTATCACGCATAAACAAGATAGCAATAGTACTCAGAAAAATGAGTATGAAAAGTCAGCAGCATACGCGCTCTAAATACAAGCATGTAACGTCATAACGATATAAAATCATTGAAATAAGAACAATTCACAAGAACAAGATTTCCAGAAATACAATAAGAGCAGATGTAATAACTGTAACACCCCCAAATTTATACAACTCAATACAGCGGAAGACTCGTTGGTGTTACGGGATAGCACATTACTCACATAATAGACAACGCTTAAAAATCGCGTCGTTTAATAATAAAGCATTTCCATTCATAAATATCAAGTTTACATAGGTCCCAAGTCATTGTATTTTATACAAAGTTTTACAAAGCATTTGAATGGAAATTATTGGTTAAGTGGCCATGAATTCTTGTCGTCTTCCCGAGAATTACCTTCAAGTACCTGAGATAAAACATGTTAAAAGAAAAGGTCAGCGATAACGCCGAGTGAATTCATAGAGTTTAATAAAATCCATCAATATAATATCAGTATAAAATTATTACTGAAAATCATTTTGTTCAAATCGTTGTAATAGGCCCTAAAATAGCCAAAATCATTTTATACAAATCTTTATCAAAATCATAATATAGGCATTTGCCTTAAAAATCATTATACGAGCCAATGTCGTAAAAACAATCATACAATACGTCTTATAACGTTGTATGAAAATAAATAAAAAACCGTTATATGAATATGGTTATGAAAACCAAAACACAAACATAATATCAATAGTATGACCCTGTATTGCTAGTCAGGCAATACGTCGTAATTCTTAGCGTCTAGTAGTATTTCGTTAGTCGGATTATTATAAGCCACATGACATTGTTACCTTACTAAACCAACAACGGGTAGCTAACCCGATACCAATTTTGCCCATCTAAAGTAGCGTGTCGTCACAAAGGTCACGCTATGGAAATCTTCTCATACATAAATTCGCTTACCAATCAATGTGGCACGACGGGGATCAACCGTCAAGGCGCGAACTGGGGTGATCGTCCCTAAATAGTACTATTATATGCACAAGCGTCTACCAAAACCCGGTAGTTCACAATTCATGCTAATGGGACTTTTAGTGACATAACTAACTTTAATAATCCATTTTATTTCATCTATCGGGTCCTTTAATCATTTATCGGGTCATACAATCGGGTCATACAATCATTCGGGTCCAAATCAATAAACAAGCAATCGGGACAAATGGTGTCCTATTTTATAAAAACTAACATGTTATCTCCCTCGCGGGTTTATAAAACATTTCATAAAAACATTTAAAAGAGTGCGAGGCTATGAACTCACGTTGATGTGGGAAGACGATTATCGGCGATTTGGATGTACGGTACGTGCTTCAATCACGCAAACCTAGACAAATAATACTCGTCTTAGACTCATGTCCAATGACTTTATAAACTCGTTTTAGTGTTTACGTATGATGATCAAGTGGGTTTACATATTCTCATTAACTCGTTTTAGTGTTTACGTATTGGTATCTTTTTACTAGTTTATTAGTTTTACCTATTCACGCGTTTTAAGTCCAATAAACTTATTATAAGTTCTTTAACTTGTATCAATCCATGTTACACTTATATTATCAGTATCTACACTTTACAAGTTGGGCCTAAATGGGTTAAGCCCAATAATAAGTTTATAAGTGTTTTAGTCCATTTTTGTTGTATTATTAGTCCAATAACGTTAATTTAGTCCGTTAACGTCCGTATGTCCTATAGTTCGGGTCTTATCGGTTTTTACTTGTTATAAATGTTTATATATCAGTATATAAGTTTTATAAAGTTTACATTAGACGGGTCCAACCATCTAAGTTTTATTTAACAAAAACGTTAATTTTAAGGTATTAGCCGAAAAAGTCGTAAAAATCATGTTTATAGTTTTATAACTTATAAAACTTAACAAGTTACCATTTTTATAAAATGTCCACTTATTTACCATTGTACATATTTATATAAATGTATTATATAAGTTAGTGGGTTTTAATTTATATTTTATACTATTAAATTTTGAGTGTTTATATAATAGTACTATACTTTAATTTCCAAAATCTGATTTTTATCTTCACTTTCACCAAAACTGCCATAGCAAGAGTTCTATATGGAGATAGAAGCTCAAATTTTTATGACATAAACTACATGATATGTGCTCCATTTAACTCTTCTGTAGCTACTGTTGAATCATCCTCTAAGTATTTTCTAAAAATCGTCCAAAACAGTGAACTCAGATTTGTACTCTAAACTTGTTTTGATCATATCTCACTCATTTTGATGATTCCATTGCATGGCCGACTCTCACATGTGTATAACACCTAATAATTACTGTATATTGATTCCAATTTACCATTTTATCAGTTTAACATTTGGTTACTTACTGTTTTTATACAGCCATCTCATTAAGCAAGATTTTAACCATTTTACTTATGGTTTTCCATCTTTTTAACCATGTTTATCAAATCTATCAACACCAAATCCCCACATAATATTTTTAATCATCATTCATCACCATATACATATACATAAATAAAAAAAATTACAAGATTACATAATTAAAATAACAAGAGGATAGGAAGAACAATCTTTATACCATCATTAGTGATGAAAAGATGAGGTTTTTGATGAACAAGACTTGGTTCTTGTTATCAAATCTTCAACTTTAGCAAGGAAACTACTTGGGTCCTTTTGATAGATTAACACCTCCATGAGTTCAGCCCTTCAACCTCATGAAAACTCCTTTTCATAGGTTAAGATCACCTCCAATCTTCATATCTTCAAAGGTTCTTCAACATATGTGTGAATAACACATGATATTGTGGTTAATTTAAGATCAAATGGTGGTGTTTTAGTGAATATGGGACGAATTTTTGAGAGAGAAATGGGAGGATGAGAGTGGTTTGCATGTATGTATTTTGGAGAAATGGTTTGATTAGATGGTTTTGAGGTGGAGTAGTTGTGAGTTTAGCTTAAGTGTTAAGCTAGTTACAAGTGTATAAGCTTCCTTGTGAATCTTTGACACCTCATGGGTGTTGGTAGCTAGTTTTGCCATCCCATATTGGGGGTGGGGAAAAAGTGGTTTTGTCTCATCCCCAATTATTTACGGGTACTCCTTGATTCTAGTTTCCTCGATTTGCATGCCCTCGGGTCGTTTTACGAAAAACATTTTTATAAATTATGAATCAACGGCACAAAACGAATCTAATAAAAATTGTCTCATCAAAAACGGAGTTCGAAAACGTAAATACGTAATCCTAAGGTTTCCGGTTTAGTCGTAAAGGACGTCAAATTATTCACGTAAGTCCTAATCTCTTCTCGTAAATTTGTGAGTTTATGAACCAACACAAATTTAAAATCCTAAAATAATATTCACGGATAAATTTATTTCCTGAAATATCAGGCTGTCACCAAAGACGGTGTATGTAAACGTAAGCACGTATCGTAGAGTCCTCCAGTTTAGACGTAGTCGATGCTACTTCAAGATGTAAACCCGAATTTCTTCCCAAAAATAAGTGAGTTCATAATATAACATTAAAATAATGTTTTTAAATAATATTTGAGAATAAAATATAAACCATAAATTGACGGATTGTCACAGCATTTACCCCTAAACAGGATCTTTGTCCTCAAAGATTATCTTATCTTACTACTCGCTTCTTATAGAGTTAAAGCCATGTGGGTATTTCCTCCACATTCGGTCTTTTCTCACAAGTGTAATTCATTACAATACGCGATTCATCAAACATAACTACGGGAATAAGATCAGGCTTAATGTTGACTTACTTTCTCTATCCATGATGTTCACGGGTTTTTGATGAATGCACCTTTTCGCCGATCTAAACTCTACTAATAATAATCAGATTCTCACTTGATAGATATTCCATCAAGTTCGATATACGGAACCTAATTCACGCAGTCCTTGAAGTCCTAGGGTAGATCCAGCTTGTATGCCTTTCAAACCAATCTTTTTACATCATCTCTATGGTCCCATACTACGGGGACTTATATCCCATGATTTGTCAGATCATGAATTCATTTTTCCAAGGTTAAAAATTTTGGCATAACTTCGCTACCCATCTGGCACTTCAAGATCTACAATTCATATTCACATAACCTCCTGCCCACTATCGGCAGTCAATAATCAGATCCTAATTTCAAAAATCATTTCAGGTATCGCGGTTCGAATATTTTGCAAGGTTGGGTTCGCCATCATAGGAAACCTTAAACCTAAAAGACATGTCCAACTCACAGTGGGTGTATGTCGGGTGTCTTTATCTCAACTCTTGATTATAGATGCTCTAATATTTAGATCCTAACAAGATTCAATCTCGATCCTAATACGATGATTATCAATGATAATCTCTCCAAAGGAAAACGATTATACGGTTCATTACCAAAGGTCAATCATTCAAACATAAAACATCACTTATAGTATTTTGTATCGTTACTTTACCTCGTCCCTTCGATTTGGGGTGGTAAAGAGTACTCTCATCAAGGTTCGTTCCCAATGACTTCTGAGCAAATCTCTAGAAATTCGATGCGAAGCGAGGATCTTGATAAAGATGTTCGATACAGGCACACTATATTTACATAACCTCTTTTGATGACCTTTACAAATCTCTAGATGTTCGATCTTGATAAAGTCTGTCGACGATGACCCAAATCGAATCAAATTCAGATGATGACCTTTGCAATAACTAGACGTTTACTAATGTATGAGGCGATGTCTGCCTTCATAATTTGCCATTAGTTCAACTTCTTCTGATAAAGATACTTTTAGTCAAAAATGACATACATATAATACTTATACTTACAAGATTCCAATATGACTACATTTCTAAATCTCCATATTTAGGCAACCACAAGTGGCCTTTTATACATTTAACACCATTGGCTTCTCAATTCTAATGGTTCACATTAGCCGTGAACCCCCTTTTTATTATCTATATTATCCTTTTTACAAACATCGTTTATTTTTATATTGTTCGACAATTTATTTTACACCATCATTATTAAGGAACACAATCCTAATTGATTCTTCATCCTTTCTATATTATGTGTCAGTATCTACATTCATCTTCCCTAATGAAATAATTATCATGTCCGTATTTATTCAAAAATTATTTCTTCACATTTTCTGAGTTTTAGTTTCTTCTCAACTTATCATTTTTTTTATCAGTTTTGCTCAATCTGACGTTTAAAGCGTCGATACATATTACAAGTAACTAAATAATAAATATTCAATTTTTATGAAACGTAAACGTAAAAATTTTAAATCTCTTAGTTCGACCAATTATATAAAAATGTTCAAAATAAATTTGAATTTAATTAACAAGATTTTTGTTGATTTATCGAAAATAATTAAAATAATTAATAAGATCCGTAAATGTTCGAAAAATCTTTGTTTATACTTTGGTCAAAATTTTCTTAGTTGAAAAGCAAAAATTATTGTTTCAAATTCCAAGTTATGGTTTTAATGTTTTCCTCAATCCCCTTTAGGTTGTCTTGAGATATACACGAACATTTACCCCTAAACAGGAGTTTAGTTAAATGTTCTGGGTATAAGGGAATAATCCCTCAAAAGTTCTTTTGGATAAAACATTTGTCAAAACACGTTTGCACTTTCTTTTTGGTAAAAAAATCCAAAGTCTTAAAAGGGCTCTTAATTTTTGAAGAGTCAATATATTCCATTATCTTATTAATCACACGGTCAAATAATGTAAAAGATTAAGTCTTAAATCATATGTTAATTATTCAAGGTACAGGTTTTAATTGTTCGGCCAATTCTGGGCAGTCTATAAATAATTATTAACTCCTTCTTATTCTTATAAACAAACAAATGGTCCTTAATGATCGCAAGCATGAATTTATCAAATTACATCCTTCACACGTGATTTACCTAATTTATGAATGCTACGTGTGTATTAGTCAATCCAAACGACATCACGTGAAACTCATAATGTTCATTACAAGTACCGGATGTAGTGATTAGAATAGATAATCTTCTTCGCGGACGCGAAGTTGATAATAACCATGCCGTGGATCAAATCTTTAAAACATACGCTAGAACCTTGTAAATGATCGAACAAATCTTCCATTTCGAGTTATGGATATCGTTTGCGATTGCCAATTTACTCAGTTCACAGTAATCTATAAATATAAGGAATGATAACACCATAGCTCTTCATGATGACGAGCTCGGTAGAATAAAATCTTTCTCCGACAACTCTCTCAGTTGTACGGTAATTCCTTTAATTTAGATGGTGCTGACGTACAGTGCACAAGCCATAGGTGCAGCACCGGGAATATAATCAATACCAATTTCAACTTGCCTTAATGGCAAAAGTCTAGTTAATTCATCAACAAATACCTCCTAAAGTTTCAGATGACGGAAATATCTTTTAATAAATTCATATTAGGTTCTTTCTAGATTATAATATCTATGACTAATTCACAACCATTCATGGTATAATTTCAAGTCATCCATCAAGAATTATTTAGATCACTTTTGATAATCAACATCTTATCATTTAAGGGATTTCTACTCGAGTTCCCATCAATTAAGACAATGTCGTCATGTCATAATCAATCAATCCATTCTACTGGCAGTACCAACTTTTCAGTTTTATTCCCGTCGATAAGATGTGAACTTCTCAAAAGACTAATATTAACTCACAATCCTTCAAAAATTCAAGGATATATGGAGACATAACTACCCTTAAAAAGAGTAAGGTCAACGCATAATCTACGAGAGAGAGTTTCAAATCAGATACAGACGAAAACACTTAATGAATATGAATATATCCCATGTTTTCATAATTTGAGTACGCATTCGAAAGCTCCTCGGATCGTTACCCAGGTCATTCAAATGAAATCAAATCAAAAGAAATGTAAGAATGTCGATACATCCAGTCGGGTATCAACACTCGGTAATCAAATACTTTTCCTAAGAATCTCACTACGGGAGAATTGGACAAGAAAGAATTGTCAGTTGTCAAATAAGACAATTTCCACAGATGAATAAATTCAACTCAAAAGAATAAATAGTACGGACACATATGTAGGTGTCCCTAACACTATGTCCCTATTTTTCACTTCTTGCAGATCTCATAAAATTTAATCTTTCATAACCTTTAAAGAGAATGTAGTGTTTATTAATCAGTTTTATGATGACTACTAATCAGCCTTGCATGGTGTAAAACCTGAGAATTTCAGGTTTTGACTTGTGAACATTATGTACGTCACTTCATGATATCTAAATATTTTATACCACTTTTCTTTGCATGAATCATTTGAACCATCCCATGCATTTCATAAGCATGCATCATCTTATCAGGAAAGCAATTATATCACAATTTTATTGTGACTATGCACTTTTATTACAAAAGTGTGACTACATTTGTATGTTTATATTTCAGTAATCATACAGAGCAACAAATGACCTAATGTTGAGAACTTAGAGTCTTTTGAAACATATGAGCACTTGCATGCATCCCACTGATTTTTCTCCAAGAACAACGTCATGATCACAGTATATGACTGATTACCTATTTATAAATATATAAGCATTGATGAATTCAAATAATCTGTATATATTTATGGATATATATTTTCAGTATAAATGATTCCAGATTACCCTAACTATCACTTTTACATATGATTATTTAATAAATCATACTATGAATATATTTTATACGTAAATGTACTAATATAACTACCTAGGGATCATTCTTTCACCAAAAGGCACTAAACGTAACTTGAACACTTAAAACCCAAACCCATACATACCCGTATATTTATACTTAACTACAAACCTTTTCACTAAAACCTTACAAACTTTATAAATTAACATTTATTTTAAAACTTAATACACGAAAATTGATTTTCCCTCCCTAACAAATACCCAAAACCGCCGGTTTTGGTTTTCCCTTTTCTAAACCATGGGTAATTTGTACTAAGCTAACATTTAAAGAAATGTACTTGGAGGATGATTAAGGAAGCTAATACACATCACCTCTCTTCCTTGTCTTAGCCGTGTGACCATCCCACACCACACATAATTTTTGTACAACCTTAAACCTATTATTACATACACATCTTCCCACTCCTCTTGGAATCCTAAAGTGCCACGGCTACCCATCCAAACCCTACCAAACTTGTACATTTTGGGACATTTAAGGTTATGTACCTTAGTGTACAAATCAAAGCTAGCAAATCTTGGCTATCTCTCTCTCTTGCCGTGTCATAATCCCAAGCCACACCTCCTTCACCTCACAATTGAATACATATAACTTGAGACACTCATTCCTCTCCCTCACCACAAATATTCGGATCAAAATCCTCACAAAACACCTAGACTAAACAAACCTCAACTTATCACATTTACTAACCGAATCTAGCATTGAAGACTTGAAGTAAAGACTCCTAAGACTCGTGTGTTTATAAGCCGCCTCATCTTCATCATCTTTCGTCTACACTTTGACCAAAACAAGTAAGCATGAACTTCTCATTTCCTTTCCTTAACCATTTTCGCGTTTCATGCATTCCCATGCTAAACATATTAAGGTTAGAGTACATGCACACGTAAAAGTTCTTAGTCCCACTCTAAACAACTTATAAACTCACGACATAGGTTAAATTGGAAAGCCTTACGTTGTAAATCCTTGAAAACACGTATATATGAACCTATAGGGACGTTAGCTTTTCCCTTTGCCTTAAAACATGTATAAGCCGGATTTATATAAGCTCATGGGTAATAAAAGCCGAATTTATATAAGCTCATGTGCAATATTAATATAAGCCGAATTTAGAAGACCTTAAAATAAGCCCACAAGCCTTCAAAATTACATAAGCTTATGAGTAATAAAAATATAAGCCGAAACTATATAAGCTAGGGGTAATGAAAATAAGCCGAAACTATATAAGCTAGGGGTAATAAAAATATAAGCCGGATATATTTAAGCCCATATAGTAAATTAACATAAGCCCATTAGTGAGAAATTAATATTTACTAAGTTACCACAAAGTTTTACCAAGCCCAACACCCCTTTTTACCTTAGCCGAATGTTAATGGGCCGTGTAGCCCATTAAAGGAAATAAGGGGTTACTATTTGTGCCGGTTGTGTATATTGGTGAAAGATTGGACCCAAAAGTGGAAATATTAAAAATAGAAACTTTATTTATTACTTTTACTACTTAGTAAAAATTATTTAACTTTGGTAAAACTTAAAACAAATATACCGTGACCCTTGTTGGGCCATTTAAGCCCATTAAGCTTAAACACACACAAACCGTGACTTAAATGGGCCACTTTAGCCTGTTTGATTTAAAAAGGGTAACTTTTTGGGCCATTTGTGTCAAGTTCCAAAAGACATGGCCAATTTTGAGAAACAAAGGAAATCTTAAATCATTTTCGTGACTTATATAAAATACAAGGGCCGGTTATGATGTTTTTGAAACTAAAGGGTACCAAAAATCAAACCGTGTGTACTAATGAACTACAAGGGCCATTTGTGATGTTTTTGAAACTTTAATCAAACCCTAATCCCACTTATTTTCATGCCGTGGGATCGGAGGGGGGTATTTTGCCATCTCCCGAAAGTTTATCAAGCCCTAGGGGCGTTTTTATTAAACGGGATAACCAACAAGGACTAACGATGTAATAACTTTAACGAATGAAAATATATATGATTTCTAAACTATATATTATTTACAAGTGTAATCCCAATTTAATTATTTAAAAAGGGTTATCATAAAACGAATTATTTTAATTAAATTACAACTATGCGATATTAACAAAACCGTTTAACCATCTCCTTTGTGAAACCTTAAAATCATAATAAAGTATAAAGTTTATTCTTCATTTTAAATTAAATAAAACTTGTGGAGTTATTTAATTTACTATACTTTTTCCTTAAACACAAATTAATAAATTCATATATTTATTATTTCCTCGAGAACAATATCCTTAATTTATTATGAATAAATTAAGCCAACGTATCAATCTATAAACTGTGATCATACATCTTTCATATGCACCCATTTTCATGCATAATTATTTCTACATTTACTGAGACACACATAAATTACTTAGGTAATTCTACTGCTTCGTGATCATACCGTGCCAGTACATTCAGTGACATCATCACTACATCATTACCACTGAGGTGAGTTCATGGCCCCATCTTTACTGTTTTATAACTGGGGGAGAAAACATACAAAAGTTTATTTTTATGCAAGCATGCACAGACAACAACAATTTATTGCCTACTGTTTGCCCCATTCCCGTGGACTGTAATAGTTAATAGTGTAGCGCGAAATGTATGGATAGATCTATTCGGCTGTTGACAACACCCGGCCTGTCGTGATCAGCTGTCACGTAACGCTTAGGCCAAGCAGCAGGTTTATGTCATTGTCAGATTAAGGGAAACAAACTAAAGGATAGACCCAATGGGCGTACTGACAATCATGTCTAGCTTCTATTACAGGGCAGTAGGAACTACTGTAGTATTGGGCTGTGATGTCCTGCTACCTTCGTGATGCTTTGCATATTAGTACTTTATTTAATTAAACCTGTGAATTCACCAACCTCGTGTTGACCCCCACATTTTTACTTTTATGTTTTCTCAGGAAAGTAAGCAGGTTCATGCATTGGATTCCAGCATTTTAGGAAAGCATCATGTTGACCATCGGGCTGGGATATTTACTTCTGTTTTTCAATAAATGTGGTTTTATTCTGAACAAGATACAATGTGTACGATTAATTCATGTAATATGTTTTTGAATGATTTTAAGATCATCGCTCTATATGCTATGTGCTATCGATCCACCCAAGTAACACCCCAACTACTATTCCGCTGCATTTGACCAATCTGGGGGTGTTACAGAGAATGGTATCAGAGCGCATAGTTATAGAGAACCAGATCAAAGACTTAAAAATTTTTAGAAATGGAATTTTTAAAACTGGACTATAACTAAACATAAAAATCAGTTTGAAAAGAAAAATTGATTTTTGGGAACCTATAAGTTAGGCATATGGCATTATAGAGCATGCATATTATTATGAGCTAACCTCACATTGATTTATTTACTCATGGCAAATAAATCACATAAGTATCTATTTTATACTTTTTACCTCATGGTTAAAAGCTTTTTAAACCACATCCCATATGCATCATGAAGACGTTTTATGTTGTGTAAGTTGAAAACTTGCTCAAAACTATAAAATATTACTTTCAGATATCATCACGACGCCTACTGTTGTTACTACCTTCGAGGAGCTTATGGTTCCTACCATCACACCTTTGTCACCGACATCAGTGTTAGTTAGACCAGCATCTGATACAGAGTCCAGAGATGACCAGCAGGACGGGGTCATCGTACTCACAGATTCACCTACTCCTTCACCACCCACTACACTTCCTATTACACCACTTATTGTAGTACCTGCATCCCCTCCCAGAGAGGCGGACCAGGTCGTACCTTTCCTACCACCACCTTCTGTACCTCGCACTCACCCCACCAGTGTCTTGCCACCTCGTAAGAGGAGGCATGACCCTATCACCAATTCGACTTATGAGGTCGGAGAGGGTTCAGGAGCCGGGCATGCTAGACTTAGTGCCCTTCAGGCACAGGTCGATGCACTTACAGCCCGACAGGCACAGGACACCACTCTCATTCACTCTCTACTACAGGCGGACCAGCAGGGTCGCGCCATGCTCCAGGAGAGACTAGACACTCTCTATTGGGCCATGGTCGGAGAGTCATATACCACCAGAGAGACCATACATTGGTTATTGGACGAGGTAGCTTACCTTCGTTGCCGTTTAGCTATGTTGGAGAGTCATTCCTACGAGACTCGAGCCGCCATCTACTCACAGGAGGACACCTTCAGGACCTTCATGGACCTAGCAGATCTCCTTCATCAGGGGATTACTACAGAGACGGAGCAACTACGCAGTGCTGACACTGCACGTCAGCAGCAGCTACTAGAGGCCTTGAGACACACCAGGGAGACCCGGAGTGCCGTGATCCGTATGCAGGACGAGCGTGCACCACCAGTTGGACCATCTGCACCTGCAGGCAGCCACACTAGTGTAGGGTAGATTTTTAGTTGTACATCATGACAAGCACTAAGTTGCATCTCAGCTCTCATGATTTATCTCTTTTGTACTTGTATTTCCTTTTCTGATGTATTTGTAGTACCTAACCTTAGTAGGTAGGATATCTTTTGGTTGTATCACAAACATATGTACCACTATTTCAGACAGGTTGCTATGACCCTGTCTTAGATCGGTTGTACTTGTACTATATTATTGTTCACAGGAATGATATGTTACTGTTCAATTGTTTGGTTACATTTATATTATTATGAACTCTTAACAGATTATCAAATTTGTTGTGAATTCTATGCATAGACATTTCCCATGCATTTTAATATAACCACCTTTTATCAACTAACGAATCTCAGAATTTTCTTATAGAAAATGCCACCAAGACGCGTACGCCCAAACGCCGCAGAAACACCTGCAACGACCATATCTGATGCACAACTCAGAGTACTGATTGAGCAAGGCATTACTGACGCCTTAGCTGCCAGGGAAAACCGCCCCAGCGGAACCCATGGAGACAGTGAAAACTCTAATAACCGAAACCGCGAAGCTCGAGGATGTACTTACCCTGACTTCCTAAAATGCAAACCCAGCTATTTCAAGGGCAAGGAAGGGGTAGTCGAGCTCATGCAATGGTTTGAGAGGACTGAGACGGTGTTTCGTATTAGTGACTGCACCGAAGAGAACAAAGTAAAGTTCGCCACCTGTACTCTTTTGGAACATGCACTCACATGGTGGAACTCACAAGTTGCAACCCTCGGACACGATGGAGCTTATGGTATGACGTGGACTGCGTTGAAGGAAAAGCTTACCATGAAATACTGTCCCCGTAGCGAAATCAAGAAGCTAGAGATTGAATTGTGGAATCTCAAATGCATCAACTTCAATATCACCAGCTACAACCAGAAATTCCAAGAACTAACCTTGATGTGTACCCGCATGTACCCGAAAGTGGCGGATAAGATAGAAAAGTACGTTAGTGGACTTCCCGATTCTGTCCACGACAGTGTGCTTGCATCTCGACCTACTACTATCGAGAGTGCCATCGAGTTTGCCACAGAACTAGTGGACAAGCGTGGTCGTGATCATGTGACTAGGCAGGCAGAACACAAGAGGAAAGTCGATGAAAACTACCGTCATCATCCTCATACTCAACAGCCCAAGAGGCAAGGCTTAAGTCAAATCTGCAGTGCTATTTCCTCAGGACCACCGCGATACGCAGGAAACAAACCCAGATGCCCCAAGTGTAATTTTCATCACCACTCCACAAATGTATGTCGAAGTTTCGAGCAGGGCAATGCACCTGTCCCGACCAACAGAAACAATTTCAGTACCAACAACAAGCCCCACAATGGCAACAGGCAGAATTCCCGTGGAAGTGGATACCAAGGAAGCCGCCAGCTCACAGGCAGTGGAAACATGGCTCGCAAAGAAATCCATTGCTTTGGTTGTGGAGAAATTGGACACATCAGACCTGACTGTCCAAAGCGTAAGAATGAAAGCCAAAGCGGAGCACCCGCCAGGGTTTATGTCATAGGAGAGAACAGGGCCAACCCCGACTCCAATGTAGTTACTGGTACGTTCCTTCTAAATAATCGCTATGCAAGTATTTTATTCGATACGGGAGCCGATAGGAGTTTCGTATCCACTGAATTTGGTAGCTTGCTAGACATTTTACCGACCCCATTAGATAACTATTACAGAGTTGAGCTAGCAGACGGAAAAATCATAGAAACAAACACCATCATAAGAGGCTGTACTCTAAACCTCCAAAACTACCCATTTGATATTCAATTGATACCCATACAACTAAGTAGTTTTGACGTCATCATTGGTATGGACTGGTTAGCCAAGTATCATGCAACCATTGTGTGTGACAAGAAACTAGTCCGCATACCATGGGGAGGCACCGACCTAATTATCCGAGGAGACGGAAATTCGGATAAAGCAGATACTAGGTTGAGTGTAATCTCGTGCACCCAAGCCCAGAAATATCTACTAAAAGGATGCCCTATCTTTTTAGCACATATTTCTAAAACAGATCAGGAAGAGAAACCTAAGGAGAAACAGATCAAGGACGTACCCATCGTCCGTGATTATCCCGAAGTCTTTCCAGACGACTTGCCAGGATTACCTCCGACTCGTCAAGTAGAATTCCAAATAGACTTGGTGCCAGGAGCTGCACCTGTAGCTAAAGCAACTTACCGTTTAGCACCCACCGAGATGAAAGAACTAGCGGAACAACTCAAAGAACTGTCAGATAAAGGCTTCATAAGGCCCAGTTCCTCACCTTGGGGAGCCCCAGTATTATTTGTCAAAAAGAAAGACGGTTCATTCCGAATGTGTATCGATTACAGAGAACTGAATAAGTTAACTGTGAAAAACCGCTACCCGTTACCACGAATCGATGACCTATTTGATCAACTACAAGGATCAAGTATATACTCCAAGATCGACTTACGATCTGGGTATCATCAATTGAAGGTCAGAGAAGAAGACATACCAAAAACAGCTTTCAGGACACGATACGATCATTATGAGTTCCAAGTCATGCCATTTGGACTAACTAATGCACCAGCCATATTCATGGATCTTATGAACCAAGTATGCAGACCCTACCTGGATAAGTTCGTAATAGTGTTTATTGACGACATCCTCATCTATTCCAAGAATGAGAAAGAACACGGAGAACATCTGGCTCAAGTGCTAAAATTGCTTAAGGAAGAAAAGTTGTATGCAAAATTCTCAAAGTGCGATTTTTGGATCCCAAAAGTACACTTTCTTGGTCATGTAATTGACGACAAGGGAATCCAAGTTGATCCGGCGAAAGTCGAATCTGTGAAAGATTGGACATCTCCCACATCTCCAAAGGAGATTCGTCAATTCTTAGGACTTGCCGGTTACTACCGACGATTTATCGAAGACTTCTCTAAGATCGCTAAACCAATGACCAAGCTCACTCAGAAAGGCATAAAATTTGTGTGGGGAGAAAAGGAAGAAGCTGCATTTCAGACCATCAAGCAGAAATTATGCAGTGCACCCATTCTATCTTTACCAGAAGGTAATGAAGACTTCGTTGTCTACTGTGACGCCTCACACAAAGGGTTGGGAGCTGTGTTGATGCAGAGACAGAAAGTGATTGCTTACGCTTCAAGGCAACTGAAGAAGCACGAGCAAAATTACTCCACCCATGATCTAGAACTTGGATCCGTAGTTTTTGCCTTAAAAATCTGGAGGCACTATCTGTACGGTACCAAATGCACAGTCCACACCGATCACAAGAGTTTGCAACATATTTTAGACCAGAAGGAATTAAATATGAGGCAACGTCGTTGGATAGAACTACTCAGCGACTACGACTGTGACATCAAATACCACCCAGGCAAAGCAAATGTAGTTGCCGATGCACTAAGCCGAAAGGGAACTGATCCTCCCATGAGAGTTCGAGCCCTAGTCATGACCATTAGTTTGGACCTACCCAAACAGATATTAGAAGCTCAACTTCAAGCACAAAAGCCTGAGAACATCGGAAAGGAAGACATAGGAGGAATTCTTAGGACGGACCTAAGCAAGGAAAAGTTGGAAGCTAGAGCAGATGGGACATTATGCCTACACGGGAGAAGTTGGCTACCCTGTTATGGAGACTTAAGAAACGTAATCATGCACGAATCCCATAAATCCAAGTACTCCATACACCCCGGATCCGAAAAGATGTATCAAGATGTGAAAAGATTATATTGGTGGCCGAACATGAAAGCCGACATTGCCACCTATGTGAAGAAATGTCTGACTTGTGCTAGAGTGAAAATCGAACATCAACGACCATCAGGGTTACTTGTTCAACTCGACATACCAAAATGGAAATGGGACAATATCACCATGGATTTCATCACCAAACTTCCTACATCATCCCACGGGTACGATACAATCTAGGTAATCGTAGACCGCCTCACGAAATCCGCCCATTTCCTACCCATCAAGGAAAATGATTCTCTAAGTAAATTAGCCAAAACATACTTAAAGGAAGTCGTGACAAGGCATGGAATACCAGTCTCAATCATCTGTGATAGAGATGGCAGGTTTACATCAAACTTTTGGAAAGCTTTTCAAAGAGCGTTGGGAACAAACCTGGATATGAGTACCGCATATCATCCACAGACAGACGGGCAGAGTGAACGAACAATCCAAACACTAGAAGACATGCTGAGGGCATGTGTGATCGACTTTGGAAAAGGATGGGTCGAACACATCCCATTAGTAGAGTTCTCCTACAACAACAGTTACCATGCTAGTATTAAGGCAGCACCATTTGAGGCCCTCTATGGCCGCAAATGTCGCTCACCAGTATGCTGGGCAGAAGTGGGAGAATTTCAGCTAACAGGACCCGAACTAATCCAAGAGACCACCGAGAAAATCACTCTCATCAAGCAACGAATTCAAGCTGCCCAGGATAGACAGAAGAGTTATGCTGATAGGAAACGTAAACCTATGGAATTTGCCGTAGGTGACCGTGTTATGCTAAAGGTGTCACCTTGGAAGGGCGTTGTACGGTTTGGGAAGCGAGGAAAGCTAAATCCACGATACGTAGGACCCTTCAAAGTGATTGCCAGGATTGGAGAAGTGGCCTACCGCTTAGAGCTGCCTCAGCAGTTAAGCCGAGTACACCCTACATTCCATGTCTCAAACCTGAAGAAGTGCTACTCAGATGAACCTTTAGCAATGCCATTGGAGGGAGTCCAGTTCGATGACAAACTTCAATTTGTAGAAGAACCAGTGGAAGTTGTGGAGAGAGAAGTCAAGAGGTTGAAGAGAAGCCAAATCCCGTTAGTTAAAGTACGATGGAACTCTAGGAAAGGACCTGAGTTTACTTGGGAACACGAAGGATCGTTCAAAGCCAAGTATCCACACCTTTTTACCTAAGCAGTGACGTCACCTTAAGCTTTGAGGACAAAGCTAAAATAACGGGTTTATGCTGTAAAACCTGAGAATTTCAGGTTTTGACTTGTGAACATTATGTACGTCACTTCATGATATCTAAATATTTTATACCACTTTTCTTTGCATGAATCATTTGAACCATCCCATGCATTTCATAAGCATGCATCATCTTATCAGGAAAGCAATTATATCACAATTTTATTGTGACTATGCACTTTTATTACAAAAGTGTGACTACATTTGTATGTTTATATTTCAGTAATCATACAGGGCAACAAATGACCTAATGTTGAGAACTTAGAGTCTTTTGAAACATATGAGCACTTGCATGCATCCCACTGATTTTTCTCCAAGAACAACATCATGATCACAGTATATGACTGATTACCTATTTATAAATATATAAGCATTGATGAATTCAAATAATCTGTATATATTTATGGATATATATTTTCAGTATAAATGATTCCAGATTACCCTAACTATCACTTTTACATATGATTATTTAATAAATCATACTATGAATATATTTTATACGTAAATGTACTAATATAACTACCTAGGGATCATTCTTTCACCAAAAGGCACTAAACGTAACTTGAACACTTAAAACCCAAACCCATACATACCCGTATATTTATACTTAACTACAAACCTTTTCACTAAAACCTTACAAACTTTATAACTTAACATTTATTTTAAAACTTAATACACGAAAATTGATTTTCCCTCCCTAAAAATACCCAAAACCGCCGGTTTTGGTTTTCCCTTTTCTAAACCATGGGTAATTTGTACTAAGCTAACATTTAAAGAAATGTACTTGGAGGATGATTAAGGAAGCTAATACACATCACCTCTCTTCCTTGTCTTAGCCGTGTGACCATCCCACACCACACATAATTTTTGTACAACCTTAAACCTATTATTACATACACATCTTCCCACTCCTCTTGGAATCCTAAAGTGCCACGGCTACCCATCCAAACCCTACCAAACTTGTACATTTTGGGACATTTAAGGTTATGTACCTTAGTGTACAAATCAAAGCTAGCAAATCTTGGCTATCTCTCTCTCTTGCCGTGTCATAATCCCAAGCCACACCTCCTTCACCTCACAATTGAATACATATAACTTGAGACACTCATTCCTCTCCCTCACCACAAATATTCGGATCAAAATCCTCACAAAACACCTAGACTAAACAAACCTCAACTTATCACATTTACTAACCGAATCTAGCATTGAAGACTTGAAGTAAAGACTCCTAAGACTCGTGTGTTTATAAGCCGCCTCATCTTCATCATCTTTCGTCTACACTTTGACCAAAACAAGTAAGCATGAACTTCTCATTTCCTTTCCTTAACCATTTTCGCGTTTCATGCATTCCCATGCTAAACATATTAAGGTTAGAGTACATGCACACGTAAAAGTTCTTAGTCCCACTCTAAACAACTTATAAACTCACGACATAGGTTAAATTGGAAAGCCTTACGTTGTAAATCCTTGAAAACACGTATATATGAACCTATAGGGACGTTAGCTTTTCCCTTTGCCTTAAAACATGTATAAGCCGGATTTATATAAGCTCATGGGTAATAAAAGCCGAATTTATATAAGCTCATGTGCAATATTAATATAAGCCGAATTTAGAAGACCTTAAAATAAGCCCACAAGCCTACAAAATTACATAAGCTTATGAGTAATAAAAATATAAGCCGAAACTATATAAGCTAGGGGTAATGAAAATAAGCCGAAACTATATAAGCTAGGGGTAATAAAAATATAAGCCGGATATATTTAAGCCCATATAGTAAATTAACATAAGCCCATTAGTGAGAAATTAATATTTACTAAGTTACCACAAAGTTTTACCAAGCCCAACACCCCTTTTTACCTTAGCCGAATGTTAATGGGCCGTGTAGCCCATTAAAGGAAATAAGGGGTTACTATTTGTGCCGGTTGTGTATATTGGTGAAAGATTGGACCCAAAAGTGGAAATATTAAAAATAGAAGCTTTATTTATTACTTTTACTACTTAGTAAAAATTATTTAACTTTGGTAAAACTTAAAACAAATATACTGTGACCCTTGTTGGGCCATTTAAGCCCATTAAGCTTAAACACACACAAACCGTGACTTAAATGGGCCACTTTAGCCCGTTTGATTTAAAAAGGGTAACTTTTTGGGCCATTTGTGTCAAGTTCCAAAAGACATGGCCAATTTTGAGAAACAAAGGAAATCTTAAATCATTTTCGTGACTTATATAAAATACAAGGGCCGGTTATGATGTTTTTGAAACTAAAGGGTACCAAAAATCAAACCGTGTGTACTAATGAACTACAAGGGCCATTTGTGACGTTTTTGAAACTTTAATCAAACCCTAATCCCACTTATTTTCATGCCGTGGGATCGGAGGGGGGTATTTTGCCATCTCCCGAAAGTTTATCAAGCCCTAGGGGCGTTTTTATTAAACGGGATAACCAACAAGGACTAACGATGTAATAACTTTAACGAATGAAAATATATATGATTTCTAAACTATATATTATTTACAAGTGTAATCCCAATTTAATTATTTAAAAAGGGTTATCATAAAACGAATTATTTTAATTAAATTACAACTATGCGATATTAACAAAACCGTTTAACCATCTCCTTTGTGAAACCTTAAAATCATAATAAAGTATAAAGTTTATTCTTCATTTTAAATTAAATAAAACTTGTGGAGTTATTTAATTTACTATACTTTTTCCTTAAACACAAATTAATAAATTCATATATTTATTATTTCCTCGAGAACAATATCCTTAATTTATTATGAATAAATTAAGCCAACGTATCAATCTATAAACTGTGATCATACCTCTTTCATATGCACCCATCGTCATGCATAATTATTTCTACATTTACTGAGACACACATAAATTACTTAGGTAATTCTACTGCTTCGTGATCATACCGTGCCAGTACATTCAGTGACATCATCACTACATCATTACCACTGAGGTGAGTTCATGGCCCCATCTTTACTGTTTTATAACTGGGGGAGAAAATATACAAACGTTTATTTTTATGCAAGCATGCACAGACAACAACAATTTATTGCCTACTGTTTGCCCCATTCCCGTGGACTGTAATAGTTAATAGTGTAGCGCGAAATGTATGGATAGATCTATTCGGGTGTTGACAACACCCGGCCTGTCGTGATCAGCTGTCACGTAACGCTTAGGCCAAGCAGCAGGTTTATGTCATTGTCGGATTAAGGGAAACAAACTTCAGGATAGACCCAATGGGCGTACTGACAATCATGTCTAGCTTCTATTACAGGGCAGTAGGAACTACTGTAGTATTGGGCTGTGATGTCCTGCTACCTTTGTGATGCTTTACATATTAATACTTTATTTAATTAAACCTGTGAATTCACCAACCTCGTGTTGACCCCCACATTTTTACTTTTATGTTTTCTCAGGAAAGTAAGCAGGTTCATGCATTGGATTCCAGCATTTTAGGAAAGCATCATGTTGACCATCGGGCTGGGATATTTACTTCTGTTTTTCAATAAATGTGGTTTTATTCTGAACAAGATAAAATGTGTACGATTAATTCATGTAATATGTTTTTGAATGATTTTAAGATCATCGCTCTATATGCTATGTGCTATCGATCCACCCAAGTAACACCCCAACTACTATTCCGCTGCATTTGACCAATCTGGGGGTGTTACACATGGTCCATTCCAAATTTTATGTAGGCGCGCAACTATATACAATTTCAAGATTAACGATGCAATACCCAGTTCATCAAAATTTTATGTTCATGTTTATAATAAAAACATTTTCATGCTTAATTCTTAAATAAGAATCAAAAATAAATTTACAAAGATTTTTTTTGTCAAGAAAACAATTAAGTTTTCCAAAGGGTTTCATAAACAACTTCATTTCGATAACAATCACTTATAAATCTCACTTTGAATAATCCTTATAGTGATGAAAATTCAGTTTTTCTCAAGGGATACTGTTTTATCTTATAAAAACAATGAGTGATCTGTAAAAGAGTGATGAAAAGTTGTTTACCAAGAACTAACTTCAATATAATAGGAAATGAGCTTAGCCAATTAATCATGAGGTTCATGATCTCGATGGCACTCAAAAAGAATAATTCACAACGTATCTCAATTCGATATGGGTACTTGTTCAATGGTTGTATCACTAATGCGAACATTAGAATGAAGCAATAAAAGATAGATATCATCGATACATGTAGAATTTATCAATCAAAGGTAGTCTTTTCATTAATCACAAACAAGTCTAAATTGTACCGTAACACATTACGTGTCACTATGTTATACAATTCCAAGAACTCATCCTACCAACTGATGTCTCAGTTAAGTTAGGGATTTTCAAAAGATACCACAATGAATACTAATCTACAAGAGTCATGGGGGTTCCACCTGTCCCGGAAGATCCATTGGTCCCAATTCAGAAGAAGGTTTCTTCAATTTATTTCTTGGATACTGGGCCTCCTCGTTAGTGGACAATGGCCTTGGAACAACCCTTAACACGAACTAACAATCATTTAAAACCTTATAATTCAATCACAAGACTTAACGACTTCCTCTTAATAATATCATATTCCATACGGGTTAAATTTTTACTTTATTCAAGTTTTAATCAACTTATACTCAATGCGATATCCTACCTCATTTTCCAATACTTTCAATCTTATTCTTAAACCTTAATAGAGCAATATAAGCTCGATATGATCAACACTTAATTTCCAATCCTATTAGCTCTTACAACAACAATTATCAAATGAGTCACTAGTATGAGATGACTCATACATTCAATTAGACTTCTCGGAAAGGTATTAGTGGCATGAGGCTTTTGGGTAATGGTTCCAATGACAGCCTCAAGTGTAACATTCCCCCTTTCGATTTCAATTTAAGAATTGGGTGACAACGAATCAGATGACATCTTTCTAGGTGGTAACGTTTTGTCAAAATCCACTCTATAAGGAAAGATCGTCATGACATCGATATCAGATTTAATCTCGCCAATTCTTCTTTTAATATCACAATCAACTAATATCTACATTTCTACGAATATCAACCATTTGTTGGGATCATAAATATCCACAACTTGGTTTAGATCTAGGATAGCTAGAATTCCTACGAGAATAGCTTCGATTGATTTACTAGGGGATTTAGGGTTCCTTGTGACAATCTACGTCGTATAAATACCTCGTATAAATATCAAAATAATCATCAAACAATCATGTAATAAAATTACATCATATATATATAATCCAAGTTATATATATTAAAATAACACTTCTCAGTCTGGCCTTGTCGGTAACTCGGGAATTCTTCAGCACCGTTATAGTCAAAAGATTTTTAGACATTTTGTGAAAAATGTTTATAGTTAAAAGATTTTGAAATGTTATATTCAAAACCTTGGTTTTAAAAATCTTTCGTTCTCTATAACGAGAGCTCTAGTACCAAACTGTAACACCCCCAAATTTATACAACTCAATACAGCGGAAGACTCGTTGGTGTTACGGGATAGCACATTACTCACATCATAGACAACGCTTAAAAATCGCGTCGTTTAATAATAAAGCATTTCCATTCATAAATATCAAGTTTACATAGGTCCCAAGACACTTTATTTTATACAAAGTTTTACAAAGCATTTGAATGGAAATTATTGGTTAAGTGCGGGCCATGAATTCTTGTCGTCTTCCCGAGAATTACCTTCAAGTACCTGAGATAAAACATGTTAAAAGAAAAGGTCAACGATAACGCCGAGTGAATTCATAGAGTTTAATAAAATCCATCAATATAATATCAGTATAAAATTATTACTGAAAATCATTTTGTTCAAATCGTTGTAATAGGCCCTAAAATAGCCAAAATCATTTTATACAAATCTTTATCAAAATCATAATATAGGCATTTGCCTTAAAAATCATTATACGAGCCAATGTCGTAAAAACAATCATACAATACGTCTTATAATGTTGTATGAAAATAAATAAAAAACCGTTATATGAATATGGTTATGAAAACCAAAACACAAACATAATATCAATAGTATGACCCTGTATTGCTAGTCAGGCAATACGTCGTAATTCTTAGCGTCTAGTAGTATTTCGTTAGTCGGATTATTATAAGCCGCATGACATTGTTACCTTACTAAACCAACAACGGGTAGCTAACCCGATACCAATTTTTCCCATCTAAAGTAGCGTGTCGTCACAAAGGTCACGCTATGGAAATCTTCTCATACATAAATTTGCTTACCAATCAATGTGGCAAGACGGGGATCAACCGTCAAGGCGCGAACTGGGGTGATCGTCCCTAAATAGTACTATTATATGCACAAGCGTCTACCAAAACCCGGTAGTTCACAATTCATGCTAATGGGACTTTTAGTGACATAACTAACTTTAATAATCCATTTTATTTCATCTATCGGGTCCTTTAATCATTTATCGGGTCATACAATCGGGTCATACAATCATTCGGTCCAAATCAATAAATAAGCAATCGGGACAAATGGTGTCCTATTTTATAAAAACTAACATGTTATCTCCCTCGCGGGTTTATAAAACATTTCTTAAAAACATTTAAAAGAGTGCGAGGCTATGAACTCACGTTGATGTGGGAAGACGATTATCGGTGATTTGGATGTACGGTACGTGCTTCAATCACGGAAACCTAGACAAATAATACTCGTCTTAGACTCATGTCCAATGACTTTATAAAAATAACAATTATGTATACATATGATGATTATTTACATATGATGATCAAGTGGGTTTACATATTCTCATCAACTCGTTTTAGTGTTTACGTATTGGTATCTTTTTACTAGTTTACTAGTTTTACCTATTTACGCGTTTTAAGTCCAATAAACTTATTATAAGTTCTTTAACTTGTATCAATCCATGTTATACTTATATTATCAGTATCTACACTTTACAAGTTGGGCCTAAATGGGTTAAGCCCAATAATAAGTTTATAAGTGTTTTAGTCCATTTTTGTTGTATTATTAGTCCAATAACTTTAATTTAGTCCGTTAACGTCCGTATGTCCTATAGTTCGGGTCTTATCGGTTTTTACTTGTTATAAATGTTTATATATCAGTATATAAGTTTTATAAAGTTTACATTAGACGGGTCCAACCATCTAAGTTTTATTTAACAAAAACGTTAATTTTAAGGTATTAGCCGAAAAAGTCGTAAAAATCATGTTTATAGTTTTATAACTTATAAAACTTAACAAGTTACCATTTTTATAAAATGTCCACTTATTTATCATTGTACATATTTATATAAATGTATTATATAAGTTAGTGGGTTTTAATTTATATTTTATACTATTAAATTTTGAGTGCTTATATAATAGTATTATACTTTAATTTCCAAAATCTGATTTTTATCTTCACTTTCACCAAAACTACCATATCTAGAGTTATATATGGAGATAGAAGCTCAAATGTTTATGACATAAACTACATGATATGTGCTCCATTTAGCTCTTCTGTAGCTACTGTTGAATCATCCTCTAAGTATTTTCTAAAAATCGTCCAAAACAGTGAACTCAGATTTGTACTCTAAACTTGTTTTGATCATATCTCACTCATTTTGATGATTTTATTGCATGGCCAACTCTCACATGTGTATAACACCTAATAATTACTGTATATTGATTCCAATTTACCATTTTATCAGTTTAACATTTGGTTACTTACTGTTTTTATACAGCCATCTCATTAAGCAAGATTTTAACCATTTTACCTATGGTTTTCCATCTTTTTAACCATGTTTATCAAATCTATCAACACCAAATCCCCACATAATATTTTTAATCATCATTCATCATCATATACATATACATAAATAAATAAAATTACAAGATTACATAATTAAAATAACAAGAGGATAGGAAGAACAATCTTTATACCATCATTAGTGATGAAAAGATGAGGTTTTTGATGAACAAGACTTGGTTCTTGTTATCAAATCTTCAACTTTAGCAAGGAAACTACTTGGGTCCTTTTGATAGATTAACACCTCCATGAATTCAGCCCTTCAACCTCATGAAAACTCCTTTTCATAGGTTAAGATCACCTCCAATCTTCATATCTTCAAAGGTTCTTCAACATATGTGTGAATAACACATGATATTGTGGTTAATTTAAGATCAAATGGTGGTGTTTTAGTGAATATGGGACGAATTTTTGAGAGAGAAATGGGAGGATGAGAGTGGTTTGCATGTATGTATTTTGGAGAAATGGTTTGATTAGATGGTTTTGAGGTGGAGTAGTTGTGAGTTTAGCTTAAGTGTTAAGCTAGTTACAAGTGTATAAGCTTCCTTGTGAATCTTTGACACCTCATGGGTGTTGGTAGCTAGTTTTGCCATCCCATATTGGGGGTGGGGAAAAAGTGGTTTTGTCTCATCCCCAATTATTTACGGGTACTCCTTGATTCTAGTTTCCTTGATTTGCATGCCCTCGGGTCATTTTACGAAAAACATTTTTATAAATTATGAATCAACGGCACAAAACGAATCTAATAAAAATTGTCTCATCAAAAACGGAGTTCGAAAACGTAGATACGTAATCCTAAGGTTTCCGGTTTAGTCGTAAAGGACGTCAAATTATTCACGTAAGTCCTAATCTCTTCTCGTAAATTTGTGAGTTTATGAACCAACACAAATTTAAAATCCAAAAATAATATTCACGGATAAATTTATTTCCTGAAATATCAGGCAGTCACCAAAGACGGTGTATGTAAACGTAAGCACGTAACGTAGTGTCCTCCGGTTTAGACGTAGTCGATGCTACTTCAAGATGTAAACCCGAATTTCTTCCCAAAAATAAGTGAGTTCATAATATAAAATTAAATTAGTGTTTTTAAATAATATTTGAGAATAAAATATAAACCATAAATTGACGGATTGTCACAATAACGGTAATATTAAATGCTAATTCATGAAGCACAAGGCTTTGCAAAGACATAGTAATTATCGACATTCGGGTAATGTAATATTTCAACATGTAATCAGGAGAAGAAATAATACAACGATAATTAAAAGTAAATAATAAGGATTAGAGAGTTACCCGCGCAGATATCGAACAACATTGGCAGCTTCTGTGGTTGACACTTAAAACAATAAAATATTTGAACTTTCGGTTATAGACTAAGTTTTTTGAAAACGACTCAGTTCCCTATAACCATCGCTCTGATACCAATCTGTGAGACCCAAAATCTGACATGGACAACTAGGCAACGAGGGGGTAACATGTCATAGTATAAGAAACAATAAATTACAGTTCATACAAAGCTGACGAAATAAAAACATGTACATTACATCATAAAAGGTCAGAGTTTTTAAAGATAGGTCCCAGAGTTTTAGAAGCGGAAAATTATATTATTTCGTCTCGATTTGTAACATAAAGTTGCCCAAAAGATAGAATAAACTTCTGACAGTTTATATAAAACAAATCTTTCAAAAGCATCAAAGAAATCTCCAAGCTGTGATAATATCCTGCGGGCTCCCATCCAAGCAAAGCTAAGTAATAATACCTAAGATTAAACATGTAAAATCGTCAACATAAAGTTGAGTGATATTCATAGGTGTAGCAATAAGGATGTCGAACACAAGCATTCGTTTGTAAACAAGAAATAGGGGAAAATGGTTATGTACAATAACCATTATCCGAAACGTTATGATTATTATTGCTGTTTAGTTTCATGAACCGAAGCTTAACTACGTAAGTATTCATCCTAAATACTCAGGTATAAACAAATGTAATGCGTCATGGTTAAACAACTACATCATTTGGACGGGGATAGTCAATCCCGATGGATCCACCCACAACATTCGCGCTTCGCGCAATGCACCAGGACAATTAACGGTTCATCATCGAAGAGATGAAACTCAAGGCTAACATCTAAAAAGCAATAAGAATATCGAAAATCTAAAAATCATACATGTTCTGGATAGCATACAAGTTCTGGATAGCATTCAGTTTTTAAATGGTTGTGTTCCACAATGTAAAATCTCACCCCGTATTTAGAAACCATGTATAAGAAAAAAGGGGCTATGAACTCACCTTAGCCACGAGGTAAGTCAATCACGGTACTCAGCAACTGAGTAGAAACGGTAGTGGTAGACGATCACCGACGATATGGATGCCCGAGAAACACGAAAACCGCAACCTATCAAAATAAGACGCGCGTTAAGACTCGAACTCAAGTATCGATATGTACCAAATATAATATGACTCAAATGTTTTCAAAATATTCATATTTAAAAACCATTGACACGAACCAAAAGAATCCATACTAACCCATTTATTTCAACACTACCCGTTAAAACACTTGTACACTTGAAATTGACCCGTGATGAGATGGCATTTATACATGATCTCATCGTTCTTTTCGGGCTTTAAATGCATAAAAATGTCATAAAATACCATATATATGCTTGTGTTTTTTTACTTGTGTATTTTAGGTATGGATATCGTGAAAAAGACAAAAGATCACAAGATACAAGGAAAAACGGACACGAGAAACAAAGTCGTACAAAGAACCGGGCCTTAATCATGGAATTCCCAACAAATACCCTTGAAGACTTGAAGACAAACAAGATTGATCCTAATTTATTGAAGAAATGACACTTAAAACCCTTGTATATTAATAATTACAAGTTTGGTCCCTTAAGTTTGTCAAAATTACACAAAAGGTCCTTCAACTTTGAAGAAATGGCAAGAATAGTCCCTCAACAAATCAAAATTGCCAATAATGGTCCCTCATGAAGTCAAAGATACATTGAAGACCTTTGAAGATCAACAATGTTCAAGATCAGCCCTTAAATTATCCCAAAATGGCAAAAACAACCCTTTTAATCCTTTTGGAAAAGTCTTGTGCCAAAATTGTCAAAACCTGAAAGTTATTAACAAAGGAAATGTGTTTTTTTGCAAAATAAACGTGCTATACACTTTCTGCCAAAACACAAGGACTTAAGTTGCCACATTTGAAACATTCAAATGTTTTTGCGCCAAACACTTCTCAATCCACCAAAAACGGATCAAACACACTACTGTTTACCTTTTTACCATCCAGAATTACATCACTTAAAACAAAGGGTAATTTGCAATTACCTTGGCACACGTTTGATTCACCTCACCTTAAACACATCCCACACATAAAACCCTCACTCCCACTCACAAAGGACCCCACCCCCAATTCCCTTTCCACCAATCAGAATACAACTTAGCCTCCAAGTTATGTGACGTGTCCAAATCAACAGCTATGATTCATTGCTTCATCACAAAGCTAAAATGAACATCCAGGATCACTTTGGACAGCTCACACCAAGGATTCGTCTAGAAGAACCAAGGGCATTATAGGGAATTCAGTTCTAGGGTTTGTAAATAGTGTTTAGCTAGGCATTTGCCTATAAAAGGAGACCTCAACATGTGAGAGTCCCTTTGTTCCAGATTTTAGCTTTTAATCTTTGTAATTCCTTTTTATGAAATAAAGTTTGAATTTCTTAAAATTTTGAGTTCTAATCTGTTATTTATAAAAGTTTGGTGTTTGAGAAGCTAAAATCTGAGTTCCATTTATATGTTTGAAGGTTTTTGAGGCAAGGTTTTAGTTGATAAAGCTTGGGTTTCAAAAATCAGAAAGTTGGCATTATTTTTTATCTCACTTTGTGTTTGTTCATCTTAGCAGCATTGGAAGCTGGTACTTGTTTTGCTAGTACCTCAGCTCAAACAATCCAGGGCCTAGATGTAGGTCTTGGAGGTTTGCACCTTCTTCCCTTTTCATTTTCTCTTTAAGTTTCTGATTATTTGTGATTTTTGTGGATTATTGCTTGAATTTGTGTTATTGTGGTTGATTATTGTTGATTTGGCTTTGTTTGATGTTAATGAGGTGTTACTGATCTGATTTGTGGGTTGAATCTTCATAAGCCTTTGAAAATTTGTGAAAATAAGTTTTAAAAGGGTGTTTGGGATTACTGCATAAGTTAGATTTGTGGTTTGTTAAGTGCTTGTGTGTTGAATGCAAGTATTGGTATCTGTTATTTGGGAGCATATGTTCATCTGTTTGCAGGTTTTGTGGGTTTGAACACATTGATTCTTGTTTTGGCTATAAAATCTTCATAACTTGGTAAAATTGGCTAGGATTTTGAGGACACCTAGATCTAAGCATAGGTTAAGGGTAACAAGTGCTAAAGCATAGTTAATCACACCAGGGTAGAAGGATTTGAGGCTTGAAATTGGATCAAGTGTCAAGTATATCAGCAAACTGTTTCTCCATATTGTTCATTGTTCATCAGTAACTTCTAGTGCTTTGATCTTGTTGATTTCTTTGATTCGGTGTTTGATTCTTGTTTCTTTGTGTTTATTGTTAGTTTTTATAGCTTGTGTATGCATCTGGTTAAGTTTGGTTGGCTTATTTTGCTTAAATCTGCTTATTAAGTGCTTAACTGCTTATTTGCATATCTGGAGCATATCTGTGGACTGTTTGGCTTATTGTGGCTTATTGTGTGGATCATTTTGTGATTTTATTATTGCTATTGACTCCTTGTGGTTCACTGATCATAAGGGTGCCTTTGTTTCCAATTGAATCAAACCAGAACTCTCAAATAAGCTTGGTCAATTAGTCAAAGCAGTGGGAACTCCTTTCCCCTGCTGGTTGCCACTGATAGTGCAATTTTGGTGTCAGCTTATCAATAAGCTATAATAGCTTATTTTAACCAGCAACAACTTTGTTTTTGTAATAGGTGCTCATATTTTGACCCATTTGTTCATCCTGGAGCATTTGGGTGGTTGACTTTTAGGTTTGACTAGAAAACCAACTCCTTTGACTTTTACATAAGTTCATTTGTGCTTATTCTGGCTTATTGGTTGTGCTTATTGGATTTTTGTTGATTGATATTCCTTATTGAGTCCATTTGAAAGCTTTTGCAAGTTGAATCAGCTTCTGAGGTGCATTATTTCTCAAAAACGACTATTTTGTCGTTTTGTGGAATTTTGCTTTTCTATTTTCTGGCTTATTGAGTGAGCTTATTGGAAATTTCTTTTGACAGATCTCTTAAGCATCCTAAAAGAGGGTTGTGTGTCAAATTAGAGCTTATGGCATTAGCTTATGGCTTAATGGGCTGAAAAGCCCAATAAGAATAAGCTTTGTGTTCAATAAGCTGTGATAAGCACATTTTCAGCTTTTGGGCCTTTAGAGTTTTGTCCTTAGAATTGAATTTTAAGTCAGATAGGGCTTTTCCAAGTCAATTGGGCCAAGTTTGACTTTTTGGGCCCAAAAGCCCATTTAGGTTGACTGTTTTTGGATTTGGCCCATTTGAGGGCCCATTAGGGGTATTTTGGTAATTTCACTTTCATTTTCTGTTTATTTAGGTTAAAATAAACTAGTTTGAAAGTTTTTAGAATTTTTTATAATTTTTGGATTTTTAATATTATTTTAATATTATTTTATTATTATTTTTTGAAATTTCACATTTTCCAACTTTTTACATTTTTCTTAGGTTAATTACATTAAAATAGGAATTTAGCAACTTTTAGAATAGTTTTATCACTTTTAGATTAATTTTTATAATTATTTTAAGTTTTAATAGTTTTTAAATCATTTTAAATAGTTTTTATTAGTTTTAAAATTTCTAAAAATAGTTTTTAAGCTTTTTAGGTCAATTTAGAGTTTTACCAATTGAAAAATCTTTATTTGGACTTTTTGATAATTTATTTGATTTTTAGGGCTTTAATTAGCATTTAAAAATTGAATATTTAATTATTTAAAAGGATTGAAAAAGTTTTGATCATTGGTAAACTCTTAGTTTATTATTTTTGATTTTTGGTGAATTTTTGGTAATTTTTAGAATTTATTTTTATTTTTGTGGTTTTTAAGGTTCTACGTTTAAACTTTCTAGTAGTGATTTTGTGTTAATTTTTATTTTTACGTCTTCGTCATCTTCTTTTCTAATCCCCTTCTAAACCAAATATTAATCTCAAATCTTGTACATTTTAGTCACACACATATACCTCCTTGGGAAACGAATTTCATTGGGTCATTAACACTTGATTTTTCCTAAAGTCATTTGTTCGATACTTACCGCTTTTACGCCTTTTTCCTAAAAGGTGTATTTTACCACAATCACTTTGGCGCCGCTGCCGGGGAGGTGTGTCGTGATTAATTTGCATTGTTGTTTTTAATATTAACCAAATAGTATTTGTATTAGTAGAACTCTACTAATACGTATTATCGGTTTTCTTGGTTTTTCTTGTACAAATATTATTACTATATTGTATTAAGTATCACAATAAATTTACAATATCTCCAAAAGTGTGAAAACACAACCTTAATTGGGATTTGATCTCCTAATTATTGTATTCGAATCTCAAACAAAAAGAAAAGGCAAAAATAGATAAATACTTTCGTGAAGCTCGATTTTGAAAGATACAAACTATAAGGTGGGTATAAGGCGGGTATTATAAAATATACCCTAAGGAAAAAGGCTCTTAAGTGCTTCGCGCCGCCTCGTTTCCCCGCTTGCTTGTGAGTATTTTGAGATTGAAGGCTAATCGAGGGTTTTGCCTCCCAAAGTATTATTACGTATACTATATTTGCTTGGTTTTCTTTGTGATTAAACCCTCTTGAACAATTTGGTTTTCACCAAAGTTCTAAAGTCATTGGAAGACGTTCACTCCACGTGATCATTTTCATTCCTTTGAGGCTTCTTTAATCAAGAGTTTGATTCGAGGAGAGATTTTGTAGATTGTTGTTTACGAAGATACACCCAAATCCAAAAAAATTAAATCATCAAAAATACAAAAAAAATTGAAAATTCACAAAACACCCAAAAAGAATCTTCTTTGCTCACCTCATATTCTTCGTGAAGCTTATGATCACTCGTAATCAAGCAAAACGAGCTCGTAAACGACTTCAAAAGCAAGCCAATCAAGAGACGTTGATTGTTGAAGAACCTCCAATTGTTGAACCTATTGTAGAACAAGAAGTCGTCATGGCTAATCGTACTATGATGGAGTTGCTACAAGCACCCACCGAGGGTTTTGGAGAGGCTATTGTGATTCCCGCTATCCTTGAGGAGAATTTCGAAATTAAGATGGGTTTAATGTCGATGTTGCAAGCAAATAAGTTTAGAGGTCATGAGAAAGACAACCCGCATTACAATATTAGGAATTTCAACCGTCTCACCGCCACTAGCAAGTTTAAGGATGTTCCACATGACGCCATTAAGATGACGTTGTTTCCATACTCGTTGGATGGACCCACAAAAATTTGGCTCGAGAAAGAACCGCCAAATTCGATTTTGACATGGGACGATCTCGTTTCTAAGTTTGTGAACAAGTTTTTTCCACCATCTAAAACAACACACTTGAAAAATGAGATTTCACGATTTGTGCAAAGAAATAATGAAAGTTTTTCAATGGCATGGGAACGATTTAAAGAGATGTTACATGAATGTCCACACCATGATTTCACGGAATTGCATCAAGTGGATACTTTTTATAATGGGCTTAATGATCATGAACGAGATTATTTAAATGCCGCCGCGGGTGGTAATTTTTTGTGCAAGACGACAGATGAGGCTTTACAAATCATTGAAAATAGATCTAAGGTTTATAACCCTCGTAACACACCGAGTGTTGCCAATATGGGTTCGTCATCTTCGTCACAATCGTCTCGTAGCATCAACGCCTTACATGATGAAGCTAATGAGGAAAATCGGTTTTTTGATAGATTTGCTAATCTTATGTCCCATTGGAAGGCTCAAGAAGCTTCCAATTCCGCTTCGGTTAAAGCGGTTGCTAAGAGTTGTTTATCTTGTGGGGGAGCTCATGATCTTTCCGAGTGCATTACCGCGGATGGTAACACTTCTAGTGCTTATGTAGCAACGGGAACTTACAACCAAAACGGTCAAGGTTCCCGCCAAAATCAAGCTCCACCAAACCAAAATGTTAACAATTATCGAAACAACAACCAAGGTAATTACCAAGGCAATACACGCAATTACAACAAGGGGAATTATCAAAGTGGGAATGGACAAATTTCTAATCAAAACCAAAACCGTGATTTTCAAAACACTACACAAGGTTTTCAAAATGCTCACACTAAAAATTTGCAAGGAGAATTTTTGGATTATGCAAAAGCAAATGATGCTAAATTTGATAATATGCAACATGAGATGATTAGCTTAAGATCCGAGTTGAAAAACGAGCTTAAAAATGAACTTAAAACTCATGCAAACAAAATGGAAGGAAATGTCCAACGTCTACAACAAAATCAACAAAAGATGGAATTAGGACAACATGAGATTAAGCAAGAGTTATTAAAAGCGGATGCTAGGCAATCAAAATTTGAGGACCGAATGGCTAAGATGTTTGAAGCAATCATGTGTAAACCCTCTTCCTCGGGTGGTCTTCCTAGTGATACCATTGCAAACCCGAAGGGATAAATGAAGGTTATTACTACACGAAGTGGTAAAACTTTCAAGGAACCAATCTCTCGTCCAAGTACTTCTAAGGAGAAGGAAATCGAGAAAGAACCTGAGGTGATGGTCGAAAAGGAGCATATTACAATCCCACGAAGTACCGCTCATACCTCACCTACGGTTGAACCAATACCAATTTTGGAACCCGAGTTTCCAAGGTCGTTGCCTAATTACCAATCCACACCACCTTTACCCTACCCTTCGAGACGAAACAAAGAGAAAATGCAAGAACGTAACAAACAACAAATCGAGCTTTTTATAAAAATGTTTCAACAAGTGCATTTTGATGTGAGTTTAGCCGACGCGTTGTTATATATGCCTCGTTTCGCTTCCACTTTTAAAAGTATGATGAGCGATAAGGAAAAGCTTTCAAAGCTTGCTAATTGTTCTTCGGTTTATCTTAACCGCATACCGGAAAAAGTTGGTGATCCCGGAAAGTTTCTCATTCCTTGTGACATACAAGATATGAAAGAATGCCTCGCCTTGGCCGATCTTGGTGCGAGCATTAATTTGATGCCATTTTCCATTTGGAAATCGCTTTCGCTTCCGGCTCTCATTCCTTCGAACATGTCCATCGAGATGGCCGATCATTCTACGATTATGGCATGTGGAGTAGCCGAAGATGTTTTCGTGAAAGTGGGGAAGTTCTACTATCCCGTTGATTTTATAGTAGTTGACATCCCCGCGGATCCTCAAGTTCCTCTAGTTTTAGGTCGATCATTTTTAGACACTTCGAGATCGCTTATAGATGTTCATGCGAGAACTATCACTTTGAGATTCAACGAAGAGGAACTTGTTATAAACGCTACTCAAAACTCGAAACCTTCTCATGTTTATGCAATCGCTACCATCAATCACATTGACATCGTTGATGTGGTTTGTGATGAGTTTTCACAAGAAGTGTTAGGTTTTTCCGATAGCTCGTCAAGTGGCAATCCCACTATTTTGGATCCGATTCTTGCTAATTCCACACCAAATCTCACTCCATTCCAAGGAGGCGATCTCACTTCAAATGAAATCGACAATGAAGATGAGGTGTTGATTAGTGATGATACTTCTATACCACCATTTCTTTCGCCGATGGAAGTTATGAGTGTTGAACCAAAATCTTCAATCGAGGAACCACCTATCCTTGAATTGAAAGATCTTCCTTCTCACCTTGAATACGCATTCTTGAAAGGTGATGACAAGTTGCCGGTTATTATTGCAAAATGTCTTGCTAATGATGAAAAAACCGAGCTCTTGAAAGTTCTTAAGGCTCACAAAGGGGCAATTGCATGGAAAATATCCGACATTAAGGGGATTGATCCAAAATTTTGTACTCACAAGATTTTAATGGAGGAGGACTACAAACCTGCAATTCAAAGTCAAAGAAGGGTGAATCCCAAAATTCACGATGTCATTAAAAAGGAGATCCTTAAACTCCTTGACGCGGGAATGATTTATCCTATATCCGATAGCCCATGGGTGAACCCAATCCATTGTGTCCCTAAAAAGGGAGGAATGACCGTTGTGCCTAATGAAAACAACGAGTTAATTCCCACTCGTGTTGTGACCGGTTGGAGGGTGTGTATTGACTACCGAAAGTTAAATGACGCCACTCGTAAAGACCACTTTCCTTTGCCCTTCATGGATCAAATGTTGGAGCGACTTGCGGGAAATGAATTCTATTGCTTTTTAGATGGTTTTTCCGGTTACTTTCAAATCCCTATCGACCCTCGTGATCAAGAGAAGACTACGTTTACGTGTCCTTATGGAACATTCGCTTATCGTAGGATGCCTTTCGGACTTTGTAATGCACCCGATACGTTTCAACGGTGTATGATGGCTATTTTTCACGATATGATCGAGAAGTCGATGGAAGTATTTATGGATGACTTCTCGGTGTTTGGTAATTCGTTCACGTCATGTTTATCTAATCTCGAACAAATGTTAAAACGTTGTGAAGAAACCAATCTTGTGCTTAATTGGGAGAAATGTCATTTCATGTGTAAACAAGGAATCGTCTTAGGACATAAGGTGTCGAAGGCGGGGATTGAGGTCGATAAAGCTAAGGTATACGTCATCGCCAAGTTACCTCATCCCCAAACCGTTAAGGGAGTTAGGAGTTTCCTATGCCACGCGGGCTTTTACCATCGTTTCATCAAGGACTTTTCGAAAATTTCTCGTCCTATGACACACCTTCTCGAGAAGGATGCTCCTTTTAACTTTAATGAGGATTGTGTTAAGGCTTTCGAAACTCTCAAAAGGAAACTTACCGAAGCTCCCATTCTTGTTGCTCCTAATTGGGAATTACCCTTTGAAATCATGTGCGATGCAAGTGATTATGCTATAGGGGCCGTCTTAGGGCAACGTTATGACAAGAATTTTCGTCCTATCCAATATGCTAGTAAGACAATGACCGAGGCTCAATTAAAGTACACCACAACGGAAAAGGAATTCCTTGCCGTGGTCTATGCTTTTGAGAAATTCCGACCTTATCTCGTCTTGACTAAAAGCATCGTGTATACCGACCATTCGGCTATCAAGTATCTCTTAGCTAAGCAAGATGCTAAGCCGAGATTGCTTCGTTGGATGCTCCTCCTCCAAGAATTTGATGTCACCGTGCTTGACAAAAAAGGAGCCGAGAATCTAGCGGCTGATCATCTCTCTCGTCTAGAAGATCCTCACAAAGATGTTTTCAAGAACAAGGAAATTACCGAAACATTCCCTCTTGAGACTCTCGGTGTAGTGAATTCTAAAGACACCACCCCATGGTTTGCCGACATTGCAAATTACCATGCGGGCAATTTCATAATCCAAGGGTATGACGACACAACAAAAACGAAAATTCTTTCGTGACGTCAAGTTCTATTTTTGGGACGACCCTTATCTCTTTCGGATTTGTGCGGATCAACTCGTTCGACGTTGTGTGTTTGGTGCCGAAGCAACTAATATCCTTAGAGCTTGTCACGAGGGACCCACGGGTGGTCACCACGGTGCTAATCTCACGGCTAAGAAAGTGTTCGATGCCGGTTTCTTTTGGCCTTCTATCTATCGTGATGCACACGCACTTGTGAAGTCGTGTGATTCGTGCCAACGTCAAGGAAAGTCGTCTCAACGTGATGAAATGCCACAAAACATAATTCAAGTATGTGAGATTTTCGACATGTAGGGAATAGACTTTATGGGGCCGTTCCCATCGTCTCATGGCAACAAATATATCCTCGTTGCGGTGGACTACCTTTCTAAGTGGGTGGAAGCTAAGGCTTTGCCTACTAATGATGCTCGTGTGGTAGTGATGTTTTTGAAGCAACTATTCTCTCGGTTCGGAACCCCTCGTGCTATTATAAGCGATCGTGGAACCCATTTTTGTAATGACCAATTCGAAAAGATTCTAAAGAAATATGGGGTTACTCATCGTCTTTCTACGGCTTATCACCCACAAACGAGTGGGCAAGTCGAGGTTTTGAACCGAGCATTGAAGAGGATTTTAGAGAGGTCAATTGGAGAAAACCGTGCTTCATGGTCCGACAAACTCGATGACGCTTTATGGGCCTTTAGAACCGCTTATAAGACACCTATCGGTTGCACTCCTTATAAGTTAGTCTATGGGAAGAATTGTCATTTACCCATTGAGTTGGAGCATAAGGCATATTGGGCCCTTAAGCATGCTAATTTTGACTTGAAGACCGCGGGAGATCACCAGAAAATACAATTGAATGAATTGGATGAATTAAGGGATAATGCTTATGAAAATTCATTAATTTTTAAAGAAAAGACTAAAAAGTTTCATGATTCAAAGATTAAAAACCGGGTTTTTAACGTTGGTGATCAAGTGTTGCTTTTTAACTCTCGTCTTAAGATATTTTCCGGGAAATTAAAATCTCGTTGGTCGGGTCCATTCACCATTACACAAGTGTTTCCATATGGGACCATTGAGCTAGCTCAAGATGATGGTCCTAATTTCAAGGTGAATGGACATAGGCTTAAGCACTACTTTGGTGGGGAAATTCCTTCAATGGTTTCCCCCGACCAAGACACCTTCCCCAATGATAATTAGCATTGAGGGGATCGAGTCGAGCTCATGACTCGGTAATAAAAAACGAGGTGCCTCGTGGGGGAGATCCCATGCTTATCTTTTATGCTCACTATTCACTAATAAGGGGACTTGTACCCTTTCAACTCGTTGTCTCGTGGTTGTTTGTGATTGTGTTATCTAGATCATCATCATCATCATCTACGATTGAAGACTCTCGTGTTCGTTTACGTGAGCCTCTATCGTTCGTTTGAAGAAGTTTTTCACGATTCCATGACATATCCTTTATTGTTCTAACAATTATCTTTTAGCATACTTAATAAACGGCTTTAGATATATTGTTGATCACCCTTTCCATGCTAGATCCTAAGCATTCGACTCTTCGTCTCTAGTATGGGGGGTGCTCCACCTTTAGACTCGAAACATTGAGGACAATGTTTACTTTTAGTATGGGGGGTGAATAGATACTTGCTTTGCTACGCCCTCACGCTCTCCAATTTTCAATATTTTGTTTTGCTAATAAGGCTAAAAATGGCCAAATTTTAAAAATTTTCTTAGTTTTCATAAGTGTTTTTAAGACACGAATGTATATTTTCCGATGGGTAGAATAAGAGTTAATTTTTGACTTGATGGGCATTTGGAGCCATTTACATTCCTTAACCCGCTCAATTCAAGTTTTGCTAGACTTTTATATAGGGAGCTTTAAAATGCGAAAGTCTTAATTCATTCGGGTTAAGAACAAGAACTTTTCGCAAGTTCGTATAATTGATTCTAGAAAGTCACTTATCAAGGGAACTTTAAAACGCATTCTCTAAACTTGAAAAAGTCCAAGAAAGTGCAAGATCCTATAGGTGGCTTGAAAACCCAAAACTTTGATTTGATATAGTCTTAATGAAAGCTAATCCAAATTTGGCTTAATTTTGACTTGCATGGCTAAGTATTCACGAGTCTCTTTAATTAGAGGTCTTTATATAGTGAAGAACGAGAAATGATAGAGTTAGACAAGTGATCATGCTAAACGTAGAACATGAAAGTGTTCTTTCAAAAACTCATATGTTTTTAATTGTGGCTTTTTCTTCCCATAAGATCAATGCATTAGGAATAAATCATAATTGCAATAAGTAAGGCCGTACGATTTGAAAGGTTACTTAGCCTCTAGCGCAAGATCGTTTAAAAGTTGCTCGGGGTTGAATAGAGTTCATAGCCAAGGCATAACTTATTGAAGCGGGACGCGAAGATTGGCGATCATCCAAAAAGGCCCTAACAAGGCATGAGGAGCTCTATTTTTGCTAAAGATCCAAAGATGATGTGAAGTATCATTATTCCTAAATCAATATGAAGGATCGAGACACACGACGAGAAGCTATTACTCCCCTAAAGAATGGAGAAAGTCTATCCAAAAAGACCCTAACAAGGTATGAGGATAAATATATCCAAGTCCGAAAAGGAGGCGGATCGTTGTATATCAAAATCCAAAGTAAAGATTGAAGAAAAATGATGAAGTCGTGGTCCAATATGAAGAATCTCTCAAAAACGTCAAGTGAAGAAATTCCAAATATATGAAGAGAAGACCATAATTTCAAGAACGTCTTCCCAAGATTTGAAGTATGAAGTACATGCCAAATATCGGTCCGAGAAAGGTCTCAAATCGTGAAACGAGTTATGCCAAGATATGAACTTAAGGAGATACACGAGAAGCCGTTTTAAAAGATTTTGTCCTTCGGCTAACTTTGATCAAATCGTGCTACTTTGCTTTCGGACTAATAACTACTCAAATAAGTCAATATGAATCACTTGTGATCCATGACAAATAGATAAAAAATGCTAGTAACCCATTTCCTTTTATAAAAACTAGGATTGCGGGGAGAAAAAGTATTACACAATTTGGACGTATGAGTAGTGTTAGCATTGTGACTTGTACCAACAATGATCTTGTTTTTGCACTTAGCATGGAATGTATGACAATCAAGGATGACGAAGTTTACTCTAAGGGACATTTACTTGTTTCTATTCTTTGACCCTAAAAGTCACTTTTTGTGATGAAAATCATATGTTATGTCTTTACACATCTTCGTAGTGTGTTGCAAGTCTTTTACTCTTCAATAAAGGTTAATAAAATTGAACTTTGGTGATGCTTAGATACTTTATTCTAGCATTGCGTGAGGGCACGACAATGGCTTAGTATGGGGGAGTGATGAGATGGCATTTATACATGATCTCATCGTTCTTTTCGGGCTTTAAATGCATAAAAATGTCATAAAATACCATATACATGCTTGTGTTTGTTTACTTGTGTATTTTAGGTATGGATATCGTGAAAAAGAAAAAAGATCACAAGATACAAGGAAAAACGGACACGAGAAACAAAGCCGTACAAAGAACCGGGCCTTAATCATGGAATTCCCAACAAATACCCTTGAAGACTTGAAGACAAACAAGATTGATCCTCATTTATTGAAGAAATGACACTTAAAACCCTTGTATATTAATAATTACAAGTTTGGTCCCTTAAGTTTGTCAAAATTACACAAAAGGTCCTTCAACTTTGAAGAAATGGCAAGAATAGTCCCTCAACAAATCAAAATTGCCAATAATGGTCCCTCATGAAGTCAAAGATACATTGAAGACCTTTGAAGATCAACAATGTTCAAGATCAGCCCTTGAATTATCCCAAAATGGCAAAAACAACCCTTGTAATCCTTTTGGAAAAGTCTTGTGCCAAAATTGTCAAAACCTGAAAGTTATTAACAAAGGAAATGTGTTTGTTTGCAAAATAAACGTGCTATACACTTTCTGCCAAAACACAAGGACTTAAGTTGCCACATTTGAAACATTCAAATGTTTTTGCGCCAAACACTTCTCAATCCACCAAAAACGGATCAAACACACTATTGTTTACCTTTTTACCACCCAGAATTACATCACTTAAAACAAAGGTTAATTTGCAATTACCTTGGCACACGTTTGATTCACCTCACCTTAAACACATCCCACACATAAAACCCTCACTCCCACTCACAAAGGATCCCACCCCCAATTCCCTTTCCACCAATCTGAATACAACTTGGCCTCCAAGTTATGTGACGTGTCCAAATCAACAGCTATGATTCATTGCTTCATTACAAAGCTAAAATGAACATCCAGGATCACTTTGGACAGCTCACACCAAGGATTCGTCTAGAAGAACCAAGGGCATTATAGGGAATTCAGTTCTAGGGTTTGTGAATAGTGTTTAGCCAGGCATTTGCCTATAAAAGGAGACCTCAACATGTGAGAGTCCCTTTGTTCCAGATTTTAGCTTTTAATCTTTGTAATTCCTTTTTATGAAATAAAGTTTGAATTTCTTAAAATTTTGAGTTCTAATCTGTTATTTATAAAAGTTTGGTGTTTGAGAAGCTAAAATCTGAGTTCCATTTATATGTTTGAAGGTTTTTGAGGCAAGGTTTTAGTTGATAAAGCTTGGGTTTCAAAAATCAGAAAGTTGGCATTATTTTTTATCTCACTTTGTGTTTGTTCATCTTAGCAGCATTGGAAGCTGGTACTTGTTTTGCTAGTACCTCAGCTCAAACAATCCAGGACCTGGATGTAGGTCTTGGAGGTTTGCACCTTCTTCCCTTTTCATTTTCTCTTTAAGTTTCTGATTATTTGTGATTTTTGTGGATTATTGCTTGAATCTGTGTTATTGTGGTTGATTATTGTTGATTTGGCTTTGTTTGATGTTAATGAGGTGTTACTGATCTGATTTGTGGGTTGAATCTTCATAAGCCTTTGAAAATTTGTGAAAATAAGTTTTAAAAGGGTGTTTGGGATTACTGCATAAGTTAGATTTGTGGTTTGTTAAGTGCTTGTGTGTTGAATGCAAGTATTGGTATCTGTTATTTGGGAGAATATGTTCATCTGTTTACAGGTTTTGTGGGTTTGAACACATTGATTCTTGTTTTGGCTATAAAATCTTCATAACTTGGTAAAATTGGCTAGGATTTTGAGGACACCTAGATCTAAGCATAGGTTAAGGGTAACAAGTGCTAAATCATAGTTAATTACACCAGGGTAGAAGGATTTGAGGCTTGAAATTGGATCAAGTGTCAAGTATATCAGCAAACTGTTTCTGCATATTGTTCATTGTTCATCAGTAACTTCTAGTGCTTTGATCTTGTTGATTTCTTTGATTCAGTGTTTGATTCTTGTTGCTTTGTGTTTATTGTTAGTTTATATAGCTTGTGTATGCATCTGGTTAAGTTTGGTTGGCTTATTTTGCTTAAATCTGCTTATTAAGTGCTTAACTGCTTATTTGCATATCTGGAGCATATCTGTGGACTGTTTGGCTTATTGTGGCTTATTGTGTGGATTATTTTGTGATTTTATTGTTGCTGTTGACTCCTTGTGGTTCACTGATCATAAGGGTGCCTTTGTTTCCAATTGAATCAAACCAGAACTCTCAAATAAGCTTGGTCAATTAGTCAAAGCAATGGGAACTCCTTTCCCCTGCTGGTTTCCACTGATAGTGCAATTTTGGTGTCAGCTTATCAATAAGCTATAATAGCTTATTTTAACCAGCAACAACTTTGTTTTTGTAATAGGTGCTCATATTTTGACCCATTTGTTCATCCTGGAGCATTTGGGTGGTTGACTTTTAGGTTTGACTAGAAAACTAACTCCTTTGACTTTTACATAAGTTCATTTGTGCTTATTCTGGCTTATTGGTTGTGCTTATTGGATTTTTGTTGATTTATATTGCTTATTGAGTCCATTTGAAAGCTTTTGCAAGTTGAATCAGCTTCTGAGGTGCATTATTTCTGAAAAACGACTATTTTGTCGTTTTGTGGAATTTTGCTTTTCTATTTTCTGGCTTATTGTGTGAGCTTATTGGAAATTTCTTTTAACAGATCTCTTAAGCATCCTAAAAGAGGGTTGTGTGTCAAATTAGAGCTTATGGCATTAGCTTATGGCTTAATGGGCTGAAAAGCCTAATAAGAATAAGCTTTGTGTTCAATAAGCTGTGATAAGCACATTTTCAGCTTTTGGGCCTTTAGAGTTTTGTTCTTAGAATTGAATTTTAAGTCAGATAGGGCTTTTCCAAGTCAATTGGGCCAAGTTTGACTTTTTGGGCCCAAAAGCCCATTTAGGTTGACTGTTTTTGGATTTGGCCCATTTGAGGGCCCATTAGGGGTATTTTGGTAATTTCACTTTCATTTTCTGTTTATTTAGGTTAAAATAAACTAGTTTGCAAGTTTTTAGAATTTTTTATAATTTTTGGATTTTTAATATTATTTTAATATTATTTTATTATTATTTTTTGAAATTTCACATTTTCCAACTTTTTACATTTTTCTTAGGTTAATTACATTAAAATAGGAATTTAGCAACTTTTATAATAATATTATCACTTTTAGATTAATTTTTATAATTATTTTAAGTTTTAATAGTTTTTAAATCATTTTAAATAGTTTTTATTAGTTTTAAAATTTCTAAAAATAGTTTTTAAGCTTTTTAGGTCAATTTAGAGTTTTACCAATTGAAAAATCTTTATTTGGGCTTTTTGATAATTTATTTGATTTTTAGGGCTTTAATTAGCATTTAAAAATTGAATATTTAATTATTTAAAAGGATTGAAAAAGTTTTGATCATTGGTAAACTCTTAGTTTATTATTTTTGATTTTTGTGAATTTTTGGTAATTTTTAGAATTTATTTTTATTTTTGTGGTTTTTAAGGTTTTACGTTTTAACTTTCTAGTAGTGATTTTGTGCTAATTTTTATTTTTACGTCTTCGTCATCTTCTTTTCTAATCCCCTTCTAAACCAAATATTAATCTCATATCTTGTACATTTTAGTCACACACATATACCTCCTTGGGAAACGAATTTCATTGGGTCATTAACACTTGATTTTTCCTAAAGTCATTTGTTCGATACTTACCGCTTTTACGCCTTTTTCCTAAAAGGTGTATTTTACCACAATCAACCCGTTATACGACGCCTAGTTGACGCAAGTCAAACTATTATTTAACCTTATTCGGACCAGTAGCTAAGTCATTTATATAATGACTAAGCACTTGAGTAAGTCACCATGTCCGATGGTGAATACTCAAATTCACGCAACACAAGCATTGAACTATGTGTCCAAAATAAAATCAGCAAGTACACCCCGAATGTACACACTGATCTACCCTATCTAGACTTGTCCGTTTTAGATGAAAATTGGTGTCAAGGTCACTTATAACCTGTATAAGACCTCACCAAAATTTGAGCCAAAGTTCACACTTTAAAACCCATCAGCTCGAAACTTTACTCGACTTCAAACTTGGGACAAATTAGTGCACTTGTTTTGTAAAACCGTTTGGACCACTTTAAAAGTACTAACTCGACAATCCGTCTTTTGAAACCACTACTAGACTCATTAAAATAAGTTTGTAAACTTTGAAAATAAGTAGTTACATTTCTCTAACCAAGCCTAAAGTCCCCGAGAGTCGACCCAAAATTAGCCACAATTTCGGATTGTGCCGACTTGCGTCTCCCGGTTCACGAATACTAAAACTAGCATAACTTTTGACTCGTAATGACTTAGAAGCTCTATCTTATACCAAACGAGCGCCTCGGAAAACACTACAATAAAATCAAATAATCTTTGCCTTTCTCAGACCTTAAACCCACGAAAAAATCTGTTATATGCTGCTGTCCCAAAATACCTTTTTAGAAAACAAGTCAAATAAATTTTCCCACCAAATATAATCATTCCCATATATCTATTATCACTATACTATCATAGCCATCAACCAAACACTCCTAAAAACACTTGTATGAAAAATCTAACAAATATCAAAGATTAAAAACAAGACTTTTTATGATCAAACAAGATAATCTTACCAAAAACAACACATGCATGATGATTAAAACATCATACAACCATGAAATCGTGAAGTCTTAAAATTTTGATGCATGTTCTTGAATTTGATATCATTAGAATCACAAGAAAATATTAGAGATGGGACTTGATTTTTTTTGTTAGATCAAGGTGGAAATCAAATTTTTGAGGGTATTTTTTTGGTTGGGATGTCATGGAAAAGAAGAGAGAAAGAGATGGTGTTGGTGTTTTTTTTATAAAATGAATGTGTGTGTGAGTTGGTGGAAGAAAAAAAAACTTATATATGGCTAGTTAAGTGGAGGGTCCAATATTGCCATCTTTGAAACTTGTGGGCTTAAAAACAATTAATAGTTTTAAAGGGTAGAAGATGGTTATTGGTAAATATTGAAAATATTTACAAGGCTCGGGTTTCGTAAAAATATTTTTCAAAAGTTGCAATGCATAATAAAATTATTATATGATTTCCTGACACGACTTAATACGTAATTAAACTAAATCATCGAAAATAATAATTATCGAAATAATCGATAAATAAACGTAAACTTTTGGTCATCCGTCGGTATCGCGATCACTAGGAATTCTCGTTGTACATTGATTTTGAATAAACTCGTTGTAAAACGCACGCGGGTGATTTTAAATCAAAAACTATGATTTAAATTAAATTTGGAAAAATAAAATAAAAATTTTTATAATTCCATACAAAGTATTTATCGATGATCAGAAAATGCTTTAAAAGTATAACTTAAAAATCTCAGGATTTACATATAGGAATACAAGAAAACGTAATAGGTTGGAAAATTTAAGAAACACGAATAAAAGAATAAAATAATGCTGGGAAAATTACGGGTTCTCACAGTTTTAAGTACTCAAACTCAGCATGGTCTAAGGTAGAATGAACATTGCTCCCACATGTGTTGCAGCTTAGTCCGACTGAGGATTCAGTGCTTTGAGATGACTCAGCTAGCATTCCCCTTCTGACCATGATTATTCTATTGTGTCATGAGGTAGTATGATCATTGCTTCCACAAATATCACACTAAGGGTAGTATACGCAATCATCAGGCCTATGATCAGGGATGCCCCAATGTGTACATGGTGGGTAAGGCTTAGCCTTGGATTTTTTGATTTGTTGAGAGGCGGGTCCATAGTTGTAAGTTTGAGCATTATATCTATTAACCTTTCTAATAGAAGCCATGTTCATCTCATGATCTGCTATCCTGTGATCTTCACTTTTAGACTTCATGCAATACAGAACTCTAAAGCAGTTATGAGTGGTATGATTTATGTAGTGACATAGCTCACAGGAAGGTTTCTTTGTTTTAACTTTCTTAGAAGACTCAGGTTTAGTTTTGTTACTTGTTGATGATTCAGTCTGTGAGGACACAAATGTTTCACCCTGAGTTTTAAAGGCTGAGTTCTGCTTCTCTTCCATGAAAAGTTGGAACAATCTACTTAACTCCACTTGATTTACATCAGGAATAGAGTTGACTAAGTTTGCAGGAGTCCCTGAGGGAGAGATAGGTTTGGTTGTTTTCTTAGTGACATTTCCTGACTTAGTGTGATTTGATGTCACTTTTGAATCAGGCTTTGTTTGTTCAGTACAACCTAACCCAACTCTTCCTCTAGGTGAGTGTTCTTGATAAGATAGTGGAATTAGTTCAGAACCTGGACTTGTCCCTTGAAGATTTTTCAAAGGAGGTAGAGGTGTCTGAATGTCCTCAGCAACACTAGGTGTTTCAGTGTTATTGGATTTATTTGGGACATCAGTCTCTTCATTAAGACCAAGTTTTTCATTAATAGCCTGAGATTCAGGGATTAATATTTTTCTAGTATCAAAATTAGGCAACACACTCTCAGGATTTGATATTTCAAACCAGTCTTTTGACTTTGGAATCATTTCTTGATCAAACCCTACTGAGGTTGGAATAATTGCTTTTTCACTCATTTCCTTAGTAGGTGGCTTTTCAGAGAGTTGACGTGCCCCAAGAATTTTCTTCTTTTCGGCAGGAATTTGACTGTTTATACACTAAGAAGCTAAGGTAGAGCTATTTGTCCATTTCTCATTGATGCGTTTTTCATCCTTAAGTTGTTCTTGAAGAGCATGATTGATTTTAGTGAGTTCAGTGTTATGAAGTTGACAACTTACTGCTTCAAGTTTGGCTTGTTTCAAAATCAATAAATCTTATCTACATTTGCTTAATTCAAAAAAAAGTTTATTATATTTTGAAAGAAGATTTAATCTATGCTCTTCAACACACGATAGGTCAATGTTTATATACTTAAGGATCTTTTGCCTATCAGACTCTTCATCCATAGAAAGAAGCACGTTTACCTTTCTCATTATGATGTCAAACCATTCTCCATTCCGAGCATGACTCTTAACAACTGATAGTTCATCATCAGCTAGAGCCATCAATACTTGATATCTGACTTCCTCATATTCTGAGGACAAGTCTTCATCATCCCAATCAAAGGTTTCAGCAACCAGACCTTTGGCTTTGTTCTGAGAAGGCTTTTGAGTCTGAGTAGTTGAACGTTCAGTTTCTAAGAGTGCAAGCTTTGCTTTAACCTTTTTATACTCAGACCTACAATCCTTCTTAATTTTCTTATTATTCTGAAAGCTTTGGGTAATTGGAGAAGCCTGAATCAGTTTTGGTGTAAACTTGGGTTGAAAATTGTCATTTCTTGATGAATAATTTTGTCTTTTATCTGAGGCCAATGGAGTTTTTGAAAGACAATATTTTGCAAAATGCCCAGTTTTACCACATCGGTAACAATCCACTCCCTCAGTTGATTGATTTCTAGCAAATCTAGTTCTTTTGATATAACGTTTGGTATTTGCCAACATGGCCCTTTCATGATATTCCCTGTTTAGATCCCTTATGTATTCAGTACTAGATCTTTCATCAACCTCATCATCTGAGGTCTCCTCAAAATCATGAACAATTGCATTTGGGTAAAAAAAGTAGTTGTAATGGGTCCATGATCAACTGGGGTAGGTTTGGCTGAGGTGTCTGTTATTAAGGCCTTCTTAGACTCAGGATATCTTCTATTTATTAGATTATCTTCATAGATAAATCTTCCAGAAATGTCTGCAAGATCCTGAGTCTGTATGTGATTAGCATTTCTCAGTCCTTGAGAAAAACCAAGCCATTTTTCAGGGAGACTATTGACAAAACCAACATTGATTTCATGCTTACACAGTTTCACCCTGTCGTTTGATAGCTCATTGAGCAAGGTGTTATATCTGGTATAAGTCTGAGGAAGTGTTTCAGATGGTTTGGCTCTGAAAGTTTTATATTCTAACTTCAGGTCCATAATCCGATTTTCCTTAGTGTCGGATGGTCCTTCTAAACTATGAACAAGATCTGTCCAAGTCTCTTTGGCCGTCTCACACTCGATGACAACCTCCATAATATCTTCAGGAAGACAGGATATTATGATGCTTTTGAGACGTTGGTCTTGATTGATTACTCTCCTTTCATCGTCAAACCATTGGTTTTTAGGTTTGTCATCACCAGATGTTGTTTTTGGTTTGAATGGACCATTCTTAATACAAGTGATGTAATAAGGTTCCATTCCCATCAAATAACATAGCATTCTTTTCTTCCATTTGTTAAATCTTTCAAATTCTAACTTAGGAGCGTTAACAGAGTAACTTGCTCCTTTTTTGTTAACTAGTTCGGGTACATTACTTTCAGCCATAATGGATCAAGGTTTTAAAAACTTTGAGATGGTAGTTAAAAAGTTTTATAATCCTACCGCTCTGATACCACTTATTGGTCCCTTGTAATTAGTGCTATACTTAAGAATACTAGGTATAGTCCTAACCCATGATTAAGTAATGTAATAAACTTAATATAAAGTAAAGTAAATAACACAAAGGTTTTCAACCTTTAAATCTTAGCTTTATTAAAGAATTATACCCTATTGTATACGAAGCTACAATAGGGATTGAATAGACAATGCGTGTTTTTGGTGATCTCCTCACTAACAAGCTAGTCCAATCCTAACGATTGCTAAGTGATGTGATCGTGATAGTATAGTGATAATTAGGATACGTTATAGGGTAAATTAAAAAATTACCTTTAGGAAAAATTAATAGACTAATATTACCAATGACGAATTCAATTAAACACGTGATGAACCAAGTTCGTTGTACACGAATATCGAGTGAATTTGAGACGTTTCGTTTCGATTTGGACAATTGATTTGAATTGCTTTTCGGTTTTTAAACTAGAAATTAATTCTACCAATTTTAAACTATTTAAAATTATCCTAAAGTGCATGAATCGTAACCCCAAATTATTTTAATCTAAACACAATTACTTAAAATTAAAACTATTTAAAAATTAAACTATTAAAATAATAATCTATTAAAATAATTTTAACTCTATTTAAAAATCTATTTAAAACTTTTTTTTAACTAAATCAATTAAAATGTAATTTAACTAACTCTATTTTTTTTAAAACTATTTTTTTTATATTTAAATCTAAATTAATAAAAGAAATCTAATTATTAAAATAAACTAATTAAACTTTTTAAAATTAATAGAAACATTTCTATATTTTATGTTTATTTTATTTTTATTTTGAAACTAATTATTATTTTTAGACTCAAAATTTACTTTAATAAAATTTATAATAAAACTTCATTAAAAATGAAAACCTAATAAAACAAATACTTAAATAAAAAAATCAGCCAAACTCAGATATAGTATATTAATTAAATTACCAAAAGAAAACTCAAAAGAGCTTGCTAGCCAAGTGGTTATCATGTTGGACTTGTGAAGGGCAGGTCTCGAGTTCGAGACCTGCAAGAGACATATTTTCACGAATTATTTCTTTTTAGGACTAAAATAAAGCAGTCACAGGAGGTGACTTGCGTGCTAATAATATTGAATGACTGATAAGTATATCAGCCTTTTAGGTAAATCAGATCAATAGAATCTGATCACTTTTGAAACTTAACAAAATCAAAAAGCAGTAAGAACAACACTCAAATATCAGAAAAATACCCTCCAAGACACAAATCAGACCATTACAAAATAAACTTACAGCAGCCTAATATAAACTCATACCCATGTCTAATTAAACAACTAAAACAAATTTCAACCAAGCAGTTCTACAACTAAACGTTAGCAATCCAAATCAGTCAAATGTTTCTAGCAAATAAGGCAACCAAATTAAACTGACTAAATTTTTATCAGCAGATCATATCAGTAAAAAAAACAACAGGCGTGCAACCAAACTATCACATTACACTTATTAATCTAAGCATCAGTGTAGTAGCTAATAAAAACTTATATAAATCACCAATCAGTTTCAACAAATCCAAATAACAACCTCTTATAGACAGTCTATTTCAAGTAGAAAGGCCTTAAAATCTACAAGCTATCTGAACAATAAAACTGTTGTACCAGTCTAAACAATCTCAAATCATAACTCAAATTAAACGAAATAAAAGACTCAAATCTTAACAGCTTACAAATTATTTGCATCAAACACTAACTATCTAAGTAAGCAGATCAAAACCTTTAACTCAAACCGTTATACAAATCAAATCATTTGGACAATTAAACAGATTATTTCAGAAACAACTAACCAATAAAAATCATATAACATCAAACATAAACTTAAACAACATAAACAAGAATAAAACAAAAATAAAATGGATTAGAACCTTGTGGAGATTCCTTTGAGATGAAGGTCAGCGCTGTGCTGCCTTATGAACCAGAAACAAAACCATTCACCACCACCTTAAAACGAACCACAATCACCATCTATTCGAACCAACTTCAACATAACTCGAACCATAAACTACCACTCAAATCGTGACAACATCCTTTTAAGCCAAACCAGTTGGGTTTAACTTTTCCCTTCTAATATTTTTTAACTTATTCAATTAAGTTATAAATGAAGCTTAAAAAAATAAGATTTTATTAATTATGTCATCTGTTTTAAGTTGAATCAGTAAGTATATATTTTTCTTCACTGAAAATTAATTAAAGCAGATTAAAAGAAACAATTAACAAGAACCAAAACTTTTATTAAATCATCAAATCATTACAATACTATGAAAAATTGAAATTACAAATACCTAAAACTAAATGTTGGGAATAAATCTATGCTTATTTGTTTCCCCTGCTAGTTGATTATTCGTACCCCTGCTAGAGTAAGTTCCCCCTGCTAAATAACAAAGGCAGGGGGATTGGTTCCCCTGCTGAAGTCAAAGGCCCTGCTGTCAAAGATAAACATGGAATAGATTTTTACGCGTTTCAGTTTTTATTCCTTAATACTTTCCATAGTTTGTTAGTAGTGATCATGTACGTGAGTCCTTGTGCCTATAAAAGGACTCACTAGGTTAGCATGCAATGTGTGTCTTTTCTCATTTTGTCTTTCATTATATTACTTTAAGGTTTTGTAAACCCTAATAACATTTTGGGTATTCGTATATCTTTGATATATTAAAGTTCAACGTTTGAATCATATTTGTTCTTGTGCTAAACATTATATTCCGCATCTTGTTTAGTTGCTTTGCTTTGCAAAGTTTCTCTAGTGTTAGATTGAATTCTTTCTCTCTATCACAACCCTTAAACAAGCTATTAAGGTTTAAAATCTGACTTTGGGATCAACAAGTGGTATCAGAGCTTGTTGAGAAACTTTGTCTAAATCAAGAATAAAATCCTCATAGCAAACATGTCTTCAGATTCATCCTCAAACAGCAACAACCACAATAACCTCAAGTTACCCATGTTGGATCCTGAAAACTTTGAATTATGGGAATTCAGAATCCAACAATACCTCAAAATGGAACACTATGTTCTCTGGGAGATCATAGAGTTTGGTGATCAATTCAACAAAATGGTGGCAGTTGAAGAGAGCAAGGATGAAGGTGAAAGTTCCAAAAGTAAGGAGAAGAAGAAATCTGCTGCTCTGTGTGACAAGGAGATACTGGCTAGAAGGCATGATGTCAGGGCTCACAGCTCATTGCTGTTAGCCCTACCTGATAGACATCAACTCAGATTCTGGAAATACAAAACAGCTAAGGATCTATGGGAAGCCATAGGCAAAACCTTTGGAGGAAATGAAGCCACAAAGAAGAAGAAGAAAAATCAAATGCTGAATGATTTTTCTTCTTTCAAAGCAATTGGTGATGAATCAATTAGAGATATTTACAATAGGCTTCAAGACATGGTGGCCCACTTGGAATTCTTTGATATTGAGGTATCAAAAGAGCAGGTGAACACCAGGTTTCTTAACAGTCTCCAGAAAGAATGGTTTGTCTATAAGGCAATTTGGCAGAATAAGGATGATTTGGACGAAAAAGACATTGATGACATATATAATAACTTAAAGGTTTTTGAACCTATTGTCAATGAAATGAAGTCAAAAGGAACAATTCCCACCAACTCAAGTGGAATCATTGATTCCCCTGCTAACATGGCATTCATATCACAAAGCAGTGGAATCTCCAAGAACAGTGGAATAGAAGTAGCCCCTGTTACTTATTCCCCTGCTACCAGGTCTGGACCTTCCTATGATGAAGAAAGACCAGCTACATTCAGCCTTGATACTGCGTGTGCTTTTATAGCATCTCAAGGGCCACAAGGATCTACAGTGTTACATGAAGATCTAAGTCAAATCAGTAAGCAAGCACTAGAAGAATTGGATATCAAGTGGAATATGGCTTTGCTCAGTATGAGAGCCAACAGGTTCCACAAGAAGTATGGGAAGAAGATCACAATTAATCCCTCTGATGTGGCTGGGTTTGATAAAACAAAAGTTGAATGCTACAATTGTGGCAAGAAGGGTCATTTTGCCAGGGAATGTAGAGGACCTAAGTCTGGAAATAGCTACAGAAAGGAAACAAGAGATGATGATTCTGGTGCTAAAGCCATGGTAGCCATGCAGGGGATAGATAGAGCAAATGGATGGGACTGGAGTGCTATGACAGAGAATGTGGAAAGAAATCAAGCCTTGATTGCTGAGGAAAAGGAAGAAGATTTTGCACTTATGGCTATGTCAAGTTCCAGCTCTGACAATGAGGTATATGATGACTCATACTGTACTAAAGCTTGTAGGAAAAATACTGAATCTTTGAATGATCAAATCAGAAAGGTAAAAGCTGACTATATCAATTTTGATAATGATCTTGATAACTACAAACGTGCTTTAGAACAATTAGAGTCCACCATAAGAGAGTATAGGCAAAGAGAAAGTGATTATAGGGATCACATTGTGATTCTAGAAAGAGATGCTAAGGAGAATAACCAATCTATAAATGTATTAACTGCTGAACTTGAAATTTTCAAAGCTAACCAAAAGATAGATGAGGAAACTGTTGAAAAATTTGGAAAAGCTTCAAAAGATTTAACAAAGGCAGTTGAAATTGGTCAATCTACTAGGGACAAAACAGGGTTTGGAATTAAGAATATGAATCCTACCATACCACCACCCCCTGCTAACATCCATGCTCCCTCTCCTAGAAAAGACTTGTCCTGGACTGGTCTCCCTTGTTTTGAAAAACAGGATGACATTGAGTTTGACTTGAGTGCTTATATACCTAAAAATCTTGATACAGAAGAGTCTCTAGTTAAAACTAGTGTCATTAAGGATGTTAAAAAGGAACAGGTTGGTTTAAAGCAAATTGACAACCCTGTTCGATTTTCAAAAGAAGGAATTTCTGGCAGCAATCCTAGTTCTAAGAGTATCTCTCCCAAATCTAAGACTAGGCCACAGTCCCCTAAGTCTACCATTAAATATGCTGGTATGTACAGGAATGTCAGAGGTAATCAAAGAAATTGGAATGACCAAAAGTCTCATCAATTAGGAGAAGACTTTGTGATTAATACCAAGCCTTGCTTCACAAGTGGCAGCTTTGAACACACTTATCAAGAGTGTAAGGCACCAATGGATATGGTGGCTGCAAATCCCTTAAAGGATATGCAACCTAAAACCATTCTTCTAAATACAGGGGCAAAATCCTTTTCCCCTGCCAAGTATGTTGCCCCTGCCTTGAGAAATAGGGTGACTGATAAATATGTTGTTCCTGTCCTTAGGAAGGAGAATGATGTTCACCCAAAGCCCAACACTTCTGTGACCACCCTAACACCTCATACTGCATATAAATCTGGCTCTAGACCTTACCAACACATGAATAGAGTCCAAAACAAAAGGTGGGTTCCCTCTGCTAAGCATAGGGATTCCCCTGCTAAAACTGGGGTATCCCCTGCTAGAAAAGCTTTACATTCTAGGAACATGGGAAGATGGGGAAAAGCTGTGAAAGCCTCAGCTCGTTGGGTTTGGGCACCCAAAAGGGGTACTCAATCTAATGGTGTATCTCTAGTTTTTGATAAGCTATCCTACATTGATACACGAGGTAGATCCAAGTTTGTAATGGCTTGGGTCCCCAAGAAAAACTAATTTGTTTTTCCTTTTGCAGATGACAAAGAAGACAAGGGATGATAGAGCATATTGGGATAGTGGATGCTCAAGAAGTATGACTGGACAAAAAGCTTACTTGTCTAACTTTGTGCCCCTGCATGACAATGATGGTGTTTATTTTGGAGATGGGCATGGAACTATAACAGGAAAAGGAACTATTGTCACAAATGGGATGACTTTTGACAATGTGTACTTGGTGAAAGAACTCAAGTATAATCTCTTTAGTGTGTCACAGATGACTGATAACAAGAATTTTGTCTTGTTTACTGACATTGAATGCTTGGTATTAGGAAAGGAGTTTGTCTTGCCAAAAGACACTCCAATTGTTCTCAGAACACCAAGACAGAAGAACATGTACACAATTGATCTCAAGGACATATCTCTCCAAGACAATGAAACATGTTTCATTGCCAAAGCTTCAGCAGATGAATGTAAGAAATGGCATAGAAGACTTGGTCATCTTAATTTCAAGAACATGAACAAACTAGTAAAGCATAATCTGGTTCATGGTCTTCCTTCCAAGTCTTTTGCCAATGAACATACTTGTGTAGCATGTCTGAAAGGGAAGCAACACAGAGCATCTTGCAAGTCAAAAACAAGTATGTCCACCACCAAGCCATTGGAACTACTGCATATGGATCTTTTTGTTCCTACTTCTGTGGCAAGTATAATGAAGAAATGGTACTGCTTAGTGATTACTGATGATTTTTCAAGGTTTACATGGACATTCTTTCTATTTGAAAAGAGTGACACATCTGATGTACTCATTGGGTTCATCAATCAAATTGAACAGTAAAAAAGCATGAAGGTAGTTACCATGAGATCAGACAATGGTGGTGAGTTCAGAAATCAGAAACTGGACTCTTTCTGCATAAACAAAGGCATCAAGAGGCAATTCAGCATTGCTAGAACACCTCAACAGAATGGAGTGGCAGAAAGAAGGAATAGGACACTCATTGAAGCTGCAAGAACTATGCTGTCTGATTCCAAACTTCCAGTTATCTTTTGGGCTGAAGCTGTATCCACTGCTTGTTATGTACAAAACAGGGCCTTGGTTGTTAAGGCACACAACAAGACCCCTTATCAGCTGTTTAATGGAAGACCTCCCTTAATTGACTTTTTCAGACCTTTTGGGTGTCATGTGATCATCTTGAACACCATTGACAATCTAGGTAAGTTTAATGAAAAAGGTGATGATGGATACTTTGTGGGCTATTCATTAAACAGCAAGGGATATAGGGTCTTCAACAAGAAGACAAGCAAAATCACAAAAAATCTTCATGTGAACTTCCTTGAAGACAAACCTGAAGATGTTCAAACAGGTCCTGACTGGTTCTTTGATATAGATGTACTTTCAAAATCTATGAACTATGTACCTGTTGTTTTGCAGAATACTAACATTTCAGGTAATAAAGAAACAACTGATGCTGAGAAGTCACCCCTAAGGTACATGAATGTACCCTCATTGTTCCCTAGTGAAGCTGATGATCAAGAAAAACAACCAATCTCATCCCCTGCTATGGCTGAAGGCAGTGGAATGGCTAAAAGCAGTGGAATCCAGGATTCCCCTGCTAGACAAATTGATTCATCTTTCACAAAGGATCATGATGCTAATAAGACTACTGATGCAGAAAGAGAATCCCCACTCATTTCATCATCTACACCCATAAATGATGGTCCCATCATATCCAGCAGTGGAAGCAGAATCATCAGGATTGGAGGTCCTAGTTACTCAGAGCTTCATTCTGCTCACCAGCACCCATCTCTAGGTCATGCTGTATCAGTTGGAAGTTCCTTTGAGGACTTCTTTCCTAATCAAAATAGCCCCATCAATTCTGATTTGGAAGAAGATGAAACAGAAGTCATCATGCAGCCTACCTACAGAATCAATAAGGATCATTCTATCTCTCATATCATTGGCAATCCTGAAGCCCCCAGACATACAAGGTATACAGCAAAGGAGCACAGCTTCATTGCTAATATCACCATGAAGTTCAATCATGACAACATACAATGTTGTCTGTTTACTGCATTTTTGTCACAAGAAGAGCCAAAGAAGATTTTTCAGGCTTTAAACGACCCAAGCTGGGTTGAAGCCATGCAAGAGGAGCTCTTACAATTTGACATACAAGAGGTCTGGATTCTGGTTGATTGTCCCAAATGGGCAAGGCCTATTGGGACAAAGTAGGTAATCAGGAACAAAAAGGATGAAAGGGGAATAGTCGTCAGGAACAAAGCAAGACTGGTAGCACAAGGGTATACTCAGGAAGAAGGAATTGATTATGAAGAGGTGTTTGCTCCAGTAGCCAGGATTGAAGCTATTAGATTATTCCTTGCTTATGCCTCATTCATGGACTTCACTGTTTTCCAGATGGATGTGAAAAGTGTCTTCCTATATAGAACCATTGATGAAGAAGTCTATGTCATGCAACCTCCAGGGTTTGAAGATCCAGAACATCCTGACAAAGTATACAAAGTGAAAAAGGCCATGTATGGACTTCACCAAGCTCCCAGAGCCTGTTATGGTACTCTCTCTAAATATCTCTTAGACAATGGATTCAGCAGGGGGAAGATTGATCAGACCCTGTTTACCAAGAAACAAAAGGGTGACCTTCTGCTAGTACAAGTCTATGTGGATGACATCATTTTTGGATCAACTAACTCCATGCTTAGCAAAGAGTTTGCCAAATTGATGCAGGATAAATTCCAAATGAGTGCCATGGGAGAACTAAACTTCTTTTTGGGGTTACAAGTTCAGCAGCGGAAAGATGGGATATTTATCTCACAAGACAAATATGTGGCTGAGATTGTAAAGAAGTTTGGCATGTCTGATGGGAAGAAGGTGTCCACTCCAATAGACAAGGATCATCCATGGGGCAAGGATGGTCCTGGAAAGCCTATAGATGTCAGGAATTACAGGTCAATGATTGGGTCTCTTATGTATCTCACTGCTTCAAGACCTGACATCATGTTTGCAGTCTGCTTATGTGCAAGATACCAGGTGTCACCAACAGAGTGTCACTTATTTGCAGTGAAAAGGATTTTTAGGTATCTAAAATGTCATCCTACCTTAGGACTCTGGTATCCAAAGGAGTCACCATTTGAGCTGATAGCCTATTCAGATAGTGATTATGCTGGTGACAACAATGATAGGAAGTCTACAACAGGGGGATGCCAATTTTTGGGGAGCAGGCTTATATCTTGGCAATGTAAGAAGCAGACTATCATGGCAACATCCACAACTGAAGCTGAGTATGTAGCAGCTGCTGCATGCTGTGGTCAAGTTCTTTGGGTGCAAAATCAATTGCTTGATTATGGGTATAACTTTCTTAAAACCAAGATATTCATTGACAACAACAGCACTATTTGCATTATAAAGAACCCTGTTTTTCATAGCAAGACCAAACACATTGAAATTAGACATCACTTTATCAGAAATTGTTTTGAAAAAGGACTGATTGTCCCTGAGAAAATTGATACAGAACTTAATGTTTCTGATCTTTTAACAAAAGCTTTTGATGTAGGGATGTTTCAGTATCTGGTTGCAGGTATTGGAATGGTTACTCCTTAAAATCTGATGTCTATTTTGGCATGTATAATCAGGGTTACTTCACTGCTGTTGTTGTATAATTGTTAGTCCATTTGTCCATCTCTTTCATTCCACTGCTTTTTAACACTGATTCCCCTGCTGGGGGTTCATTCCCCTACCAAAGAGGATTTTTCTCTTAAGCTGGGTGTGTTCTTTTTACAAAAGTGGTTCTATGTGGTTTTAGACTAACAATGCAGAGGTTCATATGGTGCATACTATTCTCATTGGTGGATCAGGTATATATTCTATGTTTCAGGGGAGGTTAGGTCACACCTTTAGGACTCAGGGTATCCTTAGGATACTCATATATGATCTTAGATCATATCCACTGGTGAGTAGGGGTTCAGGGTAATGATGACTTGCTGCAAAGCTTGTCAGAACTCTGAAACCTTGGGGCACTGTATTGTGTGCTTACATTTCTCTATTAAAACAGCTTGCTGTTCAAATACAGAACTGTGGCACACATTGCCAAGACTGACTGACCATAAGTAAGGGACAAGGTTGGGATGGTGGTTGGGGTATGCATGTTTTCTTGGGATAACCTGGTGTAGGGGGACTTATGTATTAACTTTTTGTATTGGGACCATTGCTGAATAGAGGACTCTTGAGTTTCTACGTATCTATCTTGTGTATACAAGTGTGTACATTAGAGCAGAGCTAGTTAGCATTAGTCTCTCCATGACCAGTTCAATACCCCTACGAAAGTTTCCCCTACTTTTTATCTTTTATTCCCCTGCTTTCACAACATTCCCCTGTTTGACCGTTGACCGACAATACCGTTACCCTGTTCATAGCCGTTGGGCCTGCTTGCTTAAATTTTGGTTAGGGAATATTTTATTATTTTTAAAAGATATTTAAGGCGCTTTCTTCGCTGATTGGTAATCTTTTCCTTCTATTTCAAATAAATTATTTTTTTATCAAGATTTATCCTTGATATTTTTGCAATTTGAAATTTTTGGTCCAATCACAGCTCTTCAATTCGCCTATATAAACTTAATTCCCTTTACCAGCAGGTCCATCTTTCTCTCTCGACTTAATCCCACTTACCTCTCATCTCTATAAACCTTTAAACTATTTTCAAAATTTATCATGACTCTTAAAATTGATCCTAATCGTAACCAAATTGCTTTGCTTCATGATGAACCAGCCGAGTTTGCTGATGATGTGGCCTTTCTGAAGTCTTCGTACTTCAGAGTGGCCCTTCTCATCAATCCTCGAATCTATACCTCACACATTCAACAGTTCTGGTCTAAAGCCATGACCAAAACAGTGAATGGAGAGGTTATAATTCAAAGCACAGTTGATGGTCATTCCAAGGTAATCACACTTGCCTCCATCAGGGAGAATCTGCTCCTTGATGATGAGGATGGAATAACAAACTTTTCTGAGGCTGAAATTTTTGAAGGTCTTGTTAAATTGGGGTACAAACTTTCTGAAAATCAAAAATGTAAGTTTGCTAAAGGCCAGTTTGCCCCTCATTGGAAATATTTGATTCATACTATAATGCAATATTTGTCACCAAAAACTACTGCTTTTAATGAGGTTGGTAGTGAGATAGCTTCTGCCCTGATCTGCATTGCAACAGGGAGGAAGTATTGTTTTTCTCAAATGATTTTTAAAGGCATGGTTAAAAATGTTTCAAGCACCTCAAAGTTTTGTATGTATCCAAGGTTTATAGAAATTCTGCTGAATATGAGTGATCATGGTCCCATTAAACACAGAAACTATTTTTCAGCAACCCAACACACCACCAAACTCTTCACCACACTACTTGCACCATCACCTTTGTTTTCTGGCAAAAACATTCCATTCACTTCAATTATGATGGACCAAATCAGACGGGAAGAAGCCAAAAATCAAACAGCCATAAATCAACCTTCTGATTTCCCTGCCAAGAACCTACCACCTGCTGATCCACAACAAGAAAGGCGTTCAAAATCCAGGTTTGCCAGGTCTCCCTTGCCTGGTGAATCTTCACAAGCAGCAGAAAGGAGAGTCTCCAAGAGTTTGGAGCAACCTGGGGGGTTTGGCTGCCACTACTGTCTCATCCTCAAGGGGTGAGCAGGATAGTGACACCATCAATAAGTCCTCTCCCCCACTCCATGATATCCAACAAGGGGAGAAATTCCCTTCTAGGATTGAGAGCAGTATGAAACCTTTGACAAATTTGGAATTGACGAAAATGTGCATGAGCCTGAAAAGGCAGAATGCACAACTAGTACAATATGTCAAAAAGCAAGGTCTGGTTATCTCTCACTTGGAAACCAGACTTGCTACTCTTGAGGGGAGGAGAAAGCCCAGACTGATTCTTTCCACAGATGAGGATGCTTCCAAAGGGGAGGAAATTCCACACATAGAAGGGTCTACTGAGTATTATTCATATCCTGGTGGGGAACATGGAAAGATAACAAGTGCTCAGAAAGGGATGGAGAGAGAAAGTGCTGATAAGGAAAGTGACAAGGGGAGTGCAACCAAAGATATTGCTCAAACATTGCTCACCATGGGCAATCCAGAAGAAGCCCCTACTTCAAAAGTTTCCCCTGCCATTGCTGATCCCACTGCTGTCAGTTTATCCCCTGGTAAGAACATTACTCAAATATTTGTTAGGAAGAACAGAAAGCAACCAGCTCAAAAGGGGATAACAATCAAAGAACCTGCATCTAAAGCAAAACCAGCACCAGTAGTGGATCCAAAAGACAAAGGAAAAGGAATCATGGTGCAACAGCCCAAGAGAAAATACAAGCATCTGACTCCTGAACAGCAAAGGGCTCAAGAAGCACATGATGCACAAGTAGCTCTCAGGCTACAACAAGAGGAGATGGATATGCAGGACCAAAGAATGGAGAAGATGAGGCCCAAAGATATGCTAAAGCAGGTTGAGATTATGCATAGAGAACTAGATGACAGGGTACCTCATGTTGGAGAGTTTCTTGATCAATGGGAGAAGGAGTTGAAAAATGCTCCTTTGGAAGACAGGTATGAGTTGACTTGCCTTGTTTACAAATATCAAACTGAGTATCTGGAAAGAAGGGCAATTCAAATTCAGAGTGAGAAGTATCGAACTTCAGAGAAAGGGCAACTTGCTCACTACAAAGTTCTGCTTAAGAGACATAGAAAGTGGAAGGATGGTGACTTCAGTGATATGAGTTTTGAAGCCATAAAAAGAGCAGTCAGACCAGTTCTAAAGTTGTATGATGTGGAGGATTGGATGACTATCAACACTCCTGAGGAAGCTGAGTATCTTAGGAGACAAAGTGAAATGCTACAGAAAGCTAGAGAATCAAAGAAAAGAAAAGCTGGAGAGACTACACAAGCAGGTGCATCATCCCAAGCAGGTGCATCATCACGAGCAGGGGCATCGCATCAAGCAGGTGGAAGTTTTCCAGAAGTACTTGAGAAGTCTGTACTTAATGTACAAAGAGCAGCAAAGAGACTCAAGAGAATGGAGAAAGTAGGCATAGTTACTAAAGAGTCTCAAAGACCTTCAAATGATGAGATTGATAAACAGCTAATTCTGCAGGAAAATGATGATATCTCACCTAGTGAACTTGGAAAGAAGTTTGCTATTATAGAGTATGATGTTTATGAACAAAAAGGAAGGACTTGGTGGAAGCTTACAAGAGCTGACAATACAGCACAGACCTTTCTAAGTCTAGATGTCATGTTTCAAATTTTAGATAGTGAAGACTTAGAAGATCTGTGGAAAATATTGAAGAAAACGTTTGCTGTAAAACCTCCTACCATGGATGGTGTGGAGAAGGATTGGGTAATCTGGGAGTGCATGCATAGGATGTATGAGCATGAGTTATTTGATCCTATATTTGATGCAGTAAAAAAAGGAGATTTGTTGTATTGGAAGCTATTTACTAATTATGGGGTTTATGAGGTGGTGATGGAAGGTGTGAGTGTGTACTTGCTCAATCATAGGTATTATCCCTTCTCTCAGGACACCTTGAAGAAACTGGCACAGGCTAACCTAATTGTAGATGCTAAGAAGCCTGTTAAGAATGGTTCATAGTCAGATTTGGCCAGAGAGTTTGTAAGCATCCTCATCAACTAGCATTTATTCAGAAACTTGTCTTTAGGGGAAAGCACAAGTTTAGGGGAGGATTGTTGGGAATAAATCTATGCTTATTTGTTTCCCCTGCTAGTTGATTATTCGTACCCCTGCTAGAGTAAGTTCCCCCTGCTAAATAACAAAGGCAGGGGGATTGGTTCCCCTGCTGAAGTCAAAGGCCCTGCTGTCAAAGATAAACATGGAATAGATTTTTACGCGTTTCAGTTTTTATTCCTTAATACTTTCCATAGTTTGTTAGTAGTGATCATGTACGTGAGTCCTTGTGCCTATAAAAGGACTCACTAGGTTAGCATGCAATGTGTGTCTTTTCTCATTTTGTCTTTCATTATATTACTTTAAGGTTTTGTAAACCCTAATACCATTTTGGGTATTCGTATATCTTTGATATATTAAAGTTCAACGTTTGAATCATATTTGTTCTTGTGCTAAACATTATATTTCGCATCTTGTTTAGTTGCTTTGCTTTGCAAAGTTTCTCTAGTGTTAGATTGAATTCTTTCTCTCTATCACAACCCTTAAACAAGCTATTAAGGTTTAAGATCTGACTTTGGGATCAACACTAAATTGACATAATAACATTAAGAAAGAAAAAGGGATAAAGATCACAAGATAAATTGGGGTTTTTATAGCCATCCCAAGGCTGTAGTGGGAAGAATACTCGGATAGCATATCCGAATCTTCTTAGCATATTCCTTCTTCAAACTTGATCTTCTCTCTCATCTAATGATCTATGGTTGAGATTAGCCCATCTAGCACACGGATTGCCAACGTGGCATCCGTTGTGCTAGTTGTGCTAGTTGTGCTTCTTGGTTGCTGATTTGGCCCCTTTTGATTGGATGAGTGGGGAATTTGAGGTGTCTTGGCCAGTGAATCTTTGCCACGTAACCTTTTCTGCCCATCTGTTCTCTTCCTTAAAATTGGGGGATTTATTTCCCCCATGCTTGAATAACACGTACGAACCAAAACCCCTATTAATTTGACTTTTTGGGTAATTAGGGCTTGGGGTGAATAGTGATTAGGGTTGTGAAAGTTGCTGGTTTTCATTTTTACTTTGGAGAAGAAAGGGTTGAGAGATAATGACATAGATAGTATCGATTTATTTAATGTGTGTGTGATGGAAAATTGTGTGAGTGGGGCAACGAATATTTTATAGGGTTGTGGTGAAAAGAAAACGTGTGAAATGGTATACTTGTTTGACTGGGATTATGTGAATGAAACGAAAAGCTGAAAGAGTTTAATCAACATAATCGTTTCTTTATTCTTCTCCTTTTATAACATGGGCTTTGAAGCCCACCATCACCCACATTTACTCCATCCGTTTGCTTGATTTGTAGTTTGGGCCTGAATTTGGGCCAAGACTTCACCACTTCACATTTGGGCTTAAGAATTGGGCCTTTCCAAGTTTTTTATCCAAAATAACTTATTAATGGGCTTAAAAGCCCATTAAGCATATGTGGATCCCACTAAACCAAAATCCTTCTTGAACTTAAATTCGTGAATGAAATCGACTTGTATTTGGCTTCCTCGATCTTTTCATCAATCTTGTGTTGGTTTTGCCGGTTTTCACGATCTTGGTACCTACACACATCAAACAACAAAACATACAAATACAAGGCAATATAGATACATTTTATGCACTTATTCATTGTTTTAAGCTACAATTGATATGAGTAAAATCACTCATATCAAACTCCCCTTGCTAAGCAATTGCCGTGTCCTCACGCAATGATAATATAAAACAATAACTACACCTTTATTCAACTTTTTAAACTTTATTTTGCAAAGACATAATGTATTGCTTTCACTATTGAAAAATAACTTTTAGGATCATAAAACTCAAATAGATTCATCGTCCCCGACTTTTCACTTTTCCATTCCAAGTGCAAAAACAAGATCATTGTCAATCATAAGCCCCAAAATTAAACCAACTCATACAAGTAATTTGTGTTAAACTCAATCTCCTATTATTCCTAATTGTATCTCTAGATTTTATTTGTCATTCACCCAAAGGCTCATTTAACTTTATTTGATATTTATTAGTCCAAAAATGAAGGCAAGAACGGTGTAAACTCAACACTCAAAACCTAACCTCGACTTCAAAAACCGTTGTCACTAAAGAAAGCCCACATCAAGGATAACTTAACACGATTTGAGGGATAAATCCCGGACCCGAAATTTGGCTAATATGGCTACTTAAAAGCAACAATAAAAACCTCCAAAGTCAATTATGACCTTATTAATGGAGTTAGCAACAATTACACCATAACACCTTTTGGCTCTTTAAGATGCAATTGTGCTCCTTATTTAAAATCCACACCCTAAGGCTCCTTGGACAAAAATAAGGGAATTGACTTCACCATCCCACCTTACAGATCATGATGATGAAGCAATTTTTATTCAACACGCCCCTTGACATACACCCTAAGGCTCTAATGACAAGGTTAGTGCTACATGACTCCCACCCGAAGGCTCCTAGAGAACATGTTTTTATTTATTCTTCTTTATTATTATGATATTTATAGTAAGCCAAGTTTCCGCAATCCCATGATCAAAAGTCAATGACGCTAACACCCACAATGTGTTCTCACTTTAATTACAAGGGAAGAAAAAGAAGGAGTTACGAGTTAAGATATCAAGCCTAAACCTCTAAAAACTTCATTTATTAAGCAATTATTATACAAGTGTGGAAAGTAAATACGAGGAGATTAAATCAAACACAAAAATACTTGCACAAAGAAAAATTTAACCTTAGAAACTTATGATTGAACTCTATCATCTCTTGTTCTCCATATTGTAAAATTTCAAAAATGTGAAATCAATGGATACTTAGCCTATTAAATCAAAGTTTTGGGTTTTCAAGTCATCTATAGGATCTTGCATCTTCTTATACTTTTTCAAGTTTTAGAATTTGCGTTTTAAAGCTCCTTTGATAAACGACTTTCTAGGATCAATTATAGGAACTTGCGAAAAGTTCTTGTTCTTAACTCGTATGATTTAAGACTTTCGCGTTTTAAAGCTCCCTATATAAAAGCCTAGCAAAACTCAATTCAAATACGTTAAGGAAAAGCTAAGGTTAAAAACCGAGTCGAGTCAAAAACTATTTTTATTTTCACCAACGGAAAGCCTACATTTGTGTCAAAAGCACTTATTTTATTTATTAAAACTTAAAAATAACACTAAAAATTTAATTTTTTATTGAAAATGAGAAAAACAATACGTTTGGACACGACAAAAGCAATTGCAAGCGAGTATATCGATTGACTCCCTCATGCTAAAACCAAAAATTTTCCTCAATGTTTCTTAGCTCAAGAGTAACACCCCCTTGCTAAAACACGAAGAGTCTAATGCAAAATCCTAGCATGGAAAGAGCACGCAAATCTATAAGCTGTTTATTAATTATGCCTCAAGATAAAACGTTAGTCGATAAAAATCAAGGGATAAAGAGTGTGTCCCTTTTTGGCATTCAAAGAATGGAAGATCAAGTGGACCGGCAAAAACCGAACACGAGAGTCTTCAAATATTAGGGTCATACCTAAGATTCACAACACCACAAAACACGAGCACAAGCTTGAAAGATCAAGCCTTATTAGTATTGGAAAATAGAAAGAAGATAGAATGTATGGGACTCCCCCACAAGGCACCTCGTTTTTGTTAACCGAGTCATGAGCTCGACTCGATCCCCGCATTCATTGGTCCTTAGGGAAAATGGTGAAAACCGGCATAATCGAATAAAATCCATGATAAAGCGCGATGTAGGGGTCAAAGATTACATCCTCGTTGTCGGATGACAAACGAAAGGATAAAACTCCAACACAAATCTCTAAAAACAGATGGTAGTCACAAATCACTAAATGGATGTTGCATGCTCCCCGAGATAAACTCGCACCAAGATGATTAAAAAGTCTTTCAATTATTGCATCGGTGAAAGGCCGTGATTTCCCTAAATAAACGATTCCGGGATCGAATACCTCGTCCTCAGTGGAGAAAAGAATAGACAACACGGTGTCGTCCCCCCATGCTAATCCTAAATCATATGAAGCACATGGTAATGGTGTGGTAAAAGTCTCAACACTAATGGTTTCAACTTGCATGACTTTGTTGACCTTGTCACTCATAGGAATGTGAATAAAGGGGTCATGGTACACAAAATGAGTCGCATGAAAAACCCGCACATTAAGATCAAAGCGAGTGGGAAGGATAATAGGAGCAAAAGTAATTTCTCCCTCCGGGTCAACATTGTCATCATCATAAATCGGGTGATCAAACCAAGAGTCTTCATCACCGTCATTAGACTCTTCCTCAAATTCCGAAGGAATGTCTATATAAAGAAACTCATCAACCTCCTTCAAGAGAAGATCATCATCACAAAGGTTGTGAGATGTAGGAGGTATGATGCTCTCAAAATCCTCTTGAAACAATGGATTATTGTTCATTGAAGATTCAAAGAGAGGATTTGAGTAAGTCACAAAAGTGTCGTCATCCTTATCATCGCAAGAAATATCCGACAAAGTATCTAGTGTATCACACTCGGATACAAGATCATCATTCTCATTCGAAGGAAATTCATAGGTGAATTCCTCGAGAATGGTAGGTAAAACACGAGAATCACGTTCGATCTCGAGATCGATAACGTCTTCACTTCCCCGTGAAAGTGGATCAATGATAGCAAAAGTTCATCGATGAACTTATCACATGAATAGTCACTAACCTCACTCGGTGTGAAGTTAGGAATCAAAGGATCTTCAATAGAAGATTTTGCCTTAGGAACATCAACATGATCCTTAGAAGAGAGTGAAAATGAGTCCATTTTCAAAGATTGTTCAATTAAAGCAATATCACTCTCGGGATCAAAATTCTCACTATTAAACTCACTAGCATCAAATGGCTCACTTAGGTAATCATCAATTTGTTTTTCAATCTTAGAACTATCATCCTCGTGTGGAGAAAGTGAAGATGAGGAAAGGTTACAACATGTTTCAACAAAGCAAGCTTCTTCATTTGAATTTAACTTTCCTTTATCACAAGAAGAGGTTTCCAAAATTGGAAAAACACCTTTATCAAAAAGAGCTTTCTTATTACTTTCAACTGTTTCAACACATTTTACACTTTCAACTTTCTTAGAAGCAAATCTTGGAATCTTTTCCTGTTTAAAAACAATGCTTTTATCTCCATAAAACAATTTAATTTCCTCTTTCCTCATATCAACTTGAATTTGAGCTGTGCACAAAAATGGTCGTCCTAAAATAATAGGCACACGAGGATTGGTCTCATAATCAACGATAGCAAAATCGGCTAAGTACAAGAAATTTACCACTTTAACAATGACATTTTCAGCTATACCAACCGGTCGAGTGGTGGTACCATTAGCAAGCTCAATGATCATTCGAGTGGTACTAAGTGGTGCATAGTCAATAGTTTTCCAAAGAGCTAGGGGCATTATGTTAATGCTAGCTCCTAGATCGGATAGGCCTTTGCAAACCCCAAGCTCATTGAAAACACAAGGTATCAAGAATTGACCCGGATCTTTATACTTCTCGGGAAAGAAATCAAAGAAAACCGAGGTACTAATCACATTCAAAGTAGCCTTAGTTACTTCTAGAAAAGTTTCCTTAGGTGGAGGACTAAATTCAATCACTTCAACTTCATCTAAATTTTCACAATCATCATAAACGGTTATGGCCTTAAGCTCTCCCTTCGGGTTTGGAATGGTGTTACTAGGTAAGCAACCCGAAGAAGTAGATGGTTTAGACATGAATCCCTCAAACATTGAAAGCAATTTATTTTGACCTTGTTCTAAACTTTGTTGCATACATTATGACTTTGCTCTAATCTTTGCTCAAAACGGTTTTGGTTTTGTTCAAGTCTTTGTTGATTAAGCTCAATCTTGTTATTTTTCCCTTTAATCATATTTTGAAACTCATTTTTCAAAGTTGCCATTTGTCCTTGAATGTTATTTTGAAAAGCTTTCAAATTTGCCTCATTTGACTTAATGTAGCTTGACAAATCATTTTGATTATTGCTTTGAAAACCTTGATTGTTTTGATTAGCATTAAACCCATTTCCTTGATTAAAATTCCCTTGGTTACCACGGTTAAAATTATCCCCATTGTTTCTATTGTTGTATCTATTTTGAACCGGTGGAAAACCCGGTGGAGCAACATGATTTTGACGAGGAACTTGATCGTTAGAGCCATAAGTTCCCGTCGCGGAAAAAGCACTAGCTTAATCAAACTGCGTGGTCGAAAAAGCATAATTAGGATGTGATCCACCACATGATACACAAACATTCTCAACCATATTAATGGATCCATGAGGATTCTTCCTAATCTCATTCAACAAAGTCGCGAATCTACTATCAATCTTAGAGTCCAATCTAGCAATCTCGGGATTTAATGAATTCACATTGGAAACAACCGGTGTGTTTCGTGAATATTGTGCTCTCGAATTATCCTCAATTATTCTCCACGCGTCTCTCGGAGTTTTTCTTAAAAGATTACCACCCGCGGCGGCATTTAAAGAATCTTGTTCAATCATATTAAGCCCATTATAAAAAGTATTTATTTGATGCAATCCGGAGAAACCGTGGTGTGGACATTGTCTTAACAAACCTTTAAATCTTTCCCAAGCAACCCCAAACGATTCATGCACTTTTTGTTCAAATTTGGTGATCTCGTTCTTAAAATGTGTTGTCTTAGATGGTGGAAAGAAGTATTACCCTCGAGCGAGTACGGAAAAAGCATGAGCTTAATCGCATCATTCGGCACATCTCTAAACTTGAGAGTCGAGGTAATTCGAAGAAAATTCCGAATGTGAGAATGCGGGCTATCGGTCTCATTGCCATGAAATTGGTCGACACGAATGAGTGATAAAAGACCCGTCTTAATCTCAAAATGATCCGCCAAAATAGCCGGCACAACGATTGCTTCCCCATACCCTTCGGTGGGTGCACGGAGCAATTCCTCCATTGTTCGGTTATCGACCATCTCTACAACAATAGGTGGAAGCTCGGGTTCCACTATTCGTTGTTGACGATTTCTATTTCTACGAGGAATATTTTCAAGCCTATTAAAATCAATCACAAGACGAGAAGAACGTAATTGCATACACTACAAAGATGAGAATTTAGAGGATTAGAGAAAAGAAATTAGACAAGAAGAAGATTATTTTTGGTATTTTATTTGGTATTGCTCAATCAATAATGATCGATAAAAACAAGGAATAAGGATAACTACTATGGAAGTAAATTACCCTCGGTCGACTTTGAAACGATAGGTGAAAACCTAAACGTCTCGAGGTTCAATAAGTAAACTACAAAAATAAGATTTATTACTACTTGATCGGCAAACCAATAATAGGTCGTCCCTCTCAATATACGCACAAGCAAGCGGGGAAACGAGGTGGCACAAAGCACTTAAAAACCTTTTTCCTTAGACGGCCTTTTATAGCACGTCGCCTTATACCCACCTTATAGTTTGTATAAATCGAGTTCAAACTTCTTATTAGTATTTATCTATTTTGCCTTTTATTTTTGTTTTCGATTCGACTACAATAGCTAGGTGATGAAATCCCAACTAAGGCCTTATTTGAAAAGTATGTAAATTTATTGTTCTACGTAATACAATATATTATTCACAAAAAACGAGAAAAACGATACATACTATATAATAGAAAAATAACAAACTTTCCGAGGACGGAAAGGGTCTTCAAATCAACGATCAACAAATCTCCACGAAGACGAATCGTACACAAGATCCCTGGCATCGGCGCCAAAATTTTTGATGTGATCGTGATAGTATAGTGATAATTAGGATACGTTATAGGGTAAATTAGAAAATTACCTTTAGGAAAAAGTAATAGACTAATATTACCAATGACGAATTCAATTAAACACGTGATGAACCAAGTTCGTTGTACACAAAGATCGAGTGAATTTGAGATGTTTCATTTCGATTTGGACAATTGATTTGAATTGGTTTTCGGTTTTTAAACTAGAAATTAATTCTACCAATTTTAAACTATTTAAAATTATCCTAAAGTGCATGAATCGTAACCCCAAATTATTTTAATCTAAACACAATTACTTAAAAATTAAACTATTAAAATAATAATCTACTAAAATAATTTTAACTCTATTTAAAAATCTAATTAAAACTTTTTTTAACTAAATCAATTAAAATGTAATTTAACTAACTCTATTTTTTTTAAAAAACTATTTTTTTATATTTAAATATAAATTAATAAAAGAAATCTAATTATTAAAATAAACTAATTAAACTTTTTAAAAAAATAATAGAAACATTTCTATATTTTATTTTTATTTTATTTTTATTTTGAAACTAATTATTATTTTTAGACTCAAAATTTACTTTAATAAAATTTATAATAAAACTTTATTAAAAACGAAAACCTAATAAAACAAATACTTAAATCAAAAATCTGCCAAACTCAGATATAGTATATTAATTAAATTACCAAAAGAAAACTCAAAAGAGCTTGCTAGCCAAGTGGTTATCATGTTGGACTTGTGAAGGGCAGGTGTCGAGTTCGAGACCTGCAAGAGACACATTTTCGCGAATTATTTCTTTTTAGGACTAAAATAAAGCAGTCACAGGAGGTGACTTGCGTGCTAATAATAATTAATGATTGATAAGGATATCAGCCTTTTATGTAAATCAGATCAATAGAATCTGATCACTTTTGAAACTTAACAAAATCAAAAAGCAGTAAGAACAACACTCAAATATCAGAAAAATACCCTCCAAGACACAAATCAGACCATTACAAAATAAACTTACAGCAGCCTAATATAAACTCATACCCATGTCTAATTAAACAGCTAAAACAAATTTCAACCAAGCAGTTCTACAATTAAACGTTAGCAATCCAAATCAGTCAAATGTTTCTAGCAAATAAGGCAACCAAATTAAACTGACTAAATTTTTATCAGCAGATCATATGAGTAAAAAAAACAACAGGCGTGCAACCAAACTATCACATTACACTTATTAATCTAAGCATCAGTGTAGTAGCTAATAAAAACTTATATAAATCACCAATCAGTTTCAACAAATCCAAATAACAACCTCTTATAGACAGTCTATTTCAAGTAGAAATGCCTTAAAAATCTACAAACTATCTGAACAATAAAACTGTTGTACCAGTCTAAACAATCTCAAATCATAACTCAAATTAAACGAAATAAAAGACTCAAATCTTAACAGCTTACAAATTCTTTGCATCAAACACTAACTATCTAAGTAAGCAGATCAAAACCTTTAACTCAAACCGTTATACAAATCAAAGCATTTGGACAATTAAACAGATTATTTCAGAAACAACTAAGCAATAAAAATCATATAACATCAAACATAAACTTAAACAACATAAACAAGAATAAAACAAAAATAAAATGGATTAGAACCTTGTGGAGATTCCTTTGAGATGAAGGTCAGCGCTGTGCTGCCTTATGAACCGGAAACAAAACCATTCACCACCATCTTAAAACGAACCACAATCACCATCTATTCGAACCAACTTCAACATAACTCGAACCATAAACTACCACTCAAATCGTGACAGCATCCTTTTAAGCCAAACCAGTAGGGTTTAACTTTTCCCTTCTAATCTTTTTTAACTTATTCAATTAAGTTATAAATGAAGCTTAAACAAATAAGATTTTATTAATTATGTCATCAGTTTTAAGTTGAATCAGTAAGTATATATTTTTCTTCACTGAAAATTAATTAAAGCAGATTAAAAGAAACAATTAACAAGAACCAAAACATTTATTAAATCATCAAATCATTACAATACTATGAAAAATTGAAATTACAAATACCTAAAACTAAATTGACATAATAACATTAAGAAAGAAAAAGGGATAAAGATTACAAGATAAATGGGGGTTTTTATAGCCATCCCAAGGCTGTAGAGGGAAGAATATTCGGATAGCATATCCGAATCTTCTTAGCATATTCCTTCTTCAAACTTGATCTTCTCTCTCATCTGATGATCTATGGTTGAGATTAGCCCATCGAGCACACGGATTGCCAACGTGGCATCCGTTGTGCTAGTTGTGCTTCTTTGTTGCTGATTTGGCCCCTTTTGATTGGATGAGTGGGGAATTTAAGGTGTCTTGGCCATTGAATCTTTGCCACGTAACCTTTTCTGCCCATCTGTTCTCTTCCTTAAAATTGGCGGATTTATTTCCCCCATGCTTGAATAACACGTACGAACCAAAACCCCCTATTAATTTGACTTTTTGGGTAATTAGGGCTTGGGGTGAATAGTGATTAGGGTTGTAAAAGTTACTGGTTTTCATTTTTACTTTAGGGAAGAAAGGGTTGAGAGAGAATGACATAGATAGTATCGATTTATTTAATGTGTGTGTGATGGAAAATTGTGTGAGTGGGGCAACGAATGTTTTATTGGGTTGTGGTGAAAAGAAAACGTGTGAAATGGTATACTTGTTTGACTGGGATTATGCGAATGAAACGAAAGGTTGAAAGAGTTTATTCAACATAATCGTTTCTTTATTCTTCTCCTTTTGTAACATGGGCTTTGAAGCCCTCCATCACCCATATTTACTCCATCCGTTTGCTTGATTTGTAGTTTGGGCCGGAATTTGGGCCAAGACTTCACCACTTCATATTTGGGCTTAAGAATTGGGCCTTTCCAAGTTTTTAATCCAAAATAACTTATTAATAGGCTTAAAAGCCCATGAAGCATATGTGGATCCCACTAAACCAAAATCCTTCTTGAACTTAAATTCGTGAATGAAATCGACTTGTATTTGGCTTCCTCGATCTTTTCATCAATCTTGTGTTGGTTTTGACGGTTTTCGCGATCTTGGTACCTACACACATCAAACAACAAAACATACAAATACAAGGCAATATAGATACATTTTATGCACTTATTCATTGTTTTAAGCTACAATTGATATGAGTAAAATCACTCATATCACTAAGCTTGACGATTCTATCAACAAGAGTTTAGAACTCAAGTGTTTGATCGTATTTGGAGGAGAGAAACTTTGTTTGTGAATGTCTAAAGCATTTTGTCCACAAACTTGTTTCTCTCCTTTTACAAGCATCCTATTTATAGAAGGAAAGTAAGATATAAAACAAAGAATTGCCCATGTGCAATTCGTGTCTTATTGGTACAATGTACAATCTTGTCTTAGCCTATTCTAAGTATTAGGACATAAGTCCTTTTACACTTGTCAGTAACCTATCTATCATAAAAGGGTAAGTCACGCTAATTGCGTGATGTATTCCATCTTATCACAATTCAACTTATCCCGCCTTTAATTTAGTCTTGGAGAATACTTGTTTCTTAAGGGAGATCGTATGGGGTTCAGTGAGTCTATTGCCACAACTCACTAAACCCATCACCTTCTTCTTCGTCTTAGAAGACATTCATTGAGCTTCGCCTCTCTGAATGCTAGAGTCTTTCTTTTAGACTCAGTCTAGGAACTCGAAGGTAACTCACTGAGTGACTGTTCACTCAGTGACTTCATTATGTTCAAGGTTAATACTTCACTTAGGCTGATTGTTATTCAAATTCATCAGTGAGATCATTAGGCATTGAATTGACCTAACATTATTCTTGTTTGCATTCCATTAGTAACAGATATAGAGTAAGCCTACAAGTTTTCAAGTCAAAACTCTAAGACAAAAAGGCACCACTAAAAGTTTGGGTCAGACTAGTCTTTTCAAAACAGTCTACTTTAGATCATCAAAACTTGCTCATCTTTGAATGATAGATCATGTTCTTTAGCTTTCTGGATAGCTGAACATATGAGCTTTTAGAATCTATAAAGTTTTAAGCTTGTAGTGCACTATAGAAAAGCTACATTAGCTTTTAAGTCTCTGTGATAATTAGCTTAAAAAGCTAGGCCATATTTTCTTTTCCCACTGATCTACTTCACAAATTTAGCCTTTTTATTTCACAAACCAGTTAGAAAAGTGATAAAAAGTAGATTTAGACTTGGTCAACTTTTGGTCAACTAAAGTCAACAAAAGTCAACATAAGCTCAGTTTTGGCTTATTTGAGATTTTGGCTTATTCTGTTGATGGATTTTGGAATTTCTTGGACAGATCTTAATATTTTAAGCTTTTAGATGTTTTCTTTGAGTTTCAGTCATAGTGCTTATTCCAAAGTGCTTATTTCTTAAAAAGAGCTTATTTGAAAAAGCTAAAATCTGTTCTAGGACATTTCAGCTTATTTGCTTTTACATACCTAGCTTATTTCTTATTCTGAGTCTTTTGAAATTGGTTTCAGCTTAATTGGTTAACTAGATCTCAAGATATAGCTTAATTGAGTCCTAGCCTGTTTTTTGTATTATCTCTTTTAAAATTTACACTTTAGTCCTTGTTGTTTGTTAAACCTGTTAATTAGTTAATAATTAGTTAAAGTTCGTAATAAATTGTAGTTTAGTCCTTTTGGTTGTTAGGGTTTTTAATTCTTGTTACAAGTTTTGTTAGTTGGTTATTTTTGGCATTTAGTTTCATACTTTTACATTTTTAGTCCTTGTAGTTTTACACATTTACATTTTTAGGAAATTTCTTTTAATTATGCATTAGTTACTTGTACTTTTTGCATTACTTGAATTATGTGCAATGTGTTTTTAGTGTAGTCATATACATAAGTGATAATATTTTTACCTTTTGACTGCTTTGTGATAATTAGACATAGAATACCACAATTCTACTATCATTACCAAAAATAATTACGTGACTTAATTGATATCGACTGATCAATTCGTAAAGACACCGAGAGAAAAACGAACTTAAAAACGACTTATAAATAGCACCGCTGCCGGTTCTTTTCGTGGAGATTGGCGGTTTCTAGTGAGATGCATATTGGATTTTGGGATCCGTTCACTTGTGAACGTTCCTTCAATCAAAAATATAAAAAAATCAAAAAATCAAAAATATAAAAATATAAAAAAAATTAAAACATAAAAAATAATCAATTCTTTCATAAGATTTGAACCCAAAAATAAAATAATACAAAAGTAATCTTTTTCCTAAATGATTACACCAAAAATATATTATATATATTGTTTTCAATCGTTTTTACGTACATATTTTATTTTCTTAAACAATAATAAAAATACAAAAATATTTTCCTTTATAGTATTATATGTAAATAAGTATACGTAGATAGGAATTTTAATACACACTATTCCATAAATATTGCCTTGGCAATACACCGTATTTGGGGGTGTTCCGGTCCCAAATACGTGTATCGATCAAAGAAAATAAAGGCAAAAATAGATAATTACTTTCAATAAGCAAGAATTCGATAAATACGAACTATACGGTAAATAGAAAGGCGGCTTTGCTATAAAATGCTAGCCTAATGGAAGCTAGGTACTTAAGTGCTTCGCGCCACCTCATTCCCCCCGTTCACTTGTGAGTATTTTGAGAAGGAAGACTTGTTGAGGGTTTTGCCGCCCAAGTAGTACTACGTACATATTATATTTTCTTGTGATTTTCATATTGAACCTCGAAGGAGATAATCTCTTCTCTTTCAAAGTCGACCGAGAGCTCCTCTCTCATTCCTCTTGTGTAGTGTTATGTGCACTCGAGCGCGTGCACATATTCCGAGTGGTGTACCTCATCCTACCAAGAGGAAGAATAAGAACAAAGCCATCCATCAAGCCGATCACGAGCATCGCGCTTTCGACAACCTAAACGAAGCCATGGATCAACGTCCATTATTCGAGATTCTCCAATACAACGTGGATGGGAATGCGGATGCCATAGACAATCCCGAGATAGCCGCTAATAACTTTGAACTTAAGATATGTGTGATACAAATGGTTTCATCAATACTTTTCCTAGGACGACCTATGGATGACCCCCATGATCATATAAAGAGATTCTTATCCATTAGTAATACCATCAAGTATAATGGGGTGCCTCAAGAGGTGGTTAAGTTGATGCTATTCCCTTTCTCGTTGGAGGGTAATGCTAGGATTTGGCTAGATAAGCAACCCTCTAGTAGCATTCTTACTTGGGAGGGATTAAAGGAGAAATTTGTGAACAAGTTCTTTCCACCTTCACGAACCACCGCATTGAGGTATCAAATCATAGGCTTCCAACAAAAGAAAGATCAAACCTTTAGTGAGTCTTGGGATGAATTCAAGGAGTTATTAAGAAAGTGCCCTAACCACGGTTTTGACCAAGTCCACCAAATCAATAGTTTCTACAATAGTTTGAGACCACACCATCAAGATTCCATTAACTCGACCACGGGTGGAAACATTCTTGCTAAGTCTGTCCAAGAGGCATGGGATATCATTGGGACAAAATCCATGGTCCAAACTAATAAGGATAGAGATGAGGTGGTACATGTTGTGCAAGGTTGTGTTACTCAATCAACTGACGATCCATTGCTTCAAAAGATTCACCAATCTTATGATATGTTTCAAAAGTTTATGGAAATTCAATTGAGAAACTATTCTACCAACAATGTTAATGCCATCACTCTTCAATGATAGACATGTGGCGGAACTCATTCTTACTTGAATTGTGAGAGGGTACGAAATGACTATCAAGGAGAATGTTATGCCTACAATGATGATGGAAGGGAACATTTCAAACCAAACATCAAGCCTAATCACATCTCTTACAAATTCAACAATTACCTAGCTCCACCGGGTTTCCCAGCCCATCAACCCACCTAAATCCAAGGAAATAATCCACAAATGCTTAATAGAAACCACGGGCCAAGAGGAAATTATCATGGGAATAACAATAATAGAGGGCCAAACAACTTTCAAGGGCAACACCTAGGGAATACTTTTCATGGCAATAACCAAGGGTTTTAATAAGTGTGAAAACACTTATCCTTTTACCACTTAATTATAAAAAAACAAGCCAAAACGTGTATTTAATATCGTAAAAGGCGGAATTATGCGTGGTTTGTGTTTTTGTTGTGTTTTAGGACCAAAATATGAAAAAGGAAGAAAACACGGGCTTTCACGGGCTTTTATCGAAGAAAAAGACAAAAGACGAAGTCAAAAGATCAAGAGTGAAAAAAGAACAGAAGTCAAAGGCCTATTCTGAAGATTTATCGAAGAAAAAGTTTAAAGACAGAAGTTTAACGAGTCGAAGAACCAAGTCTAATAAATGAAGAAAACTAGAAGACAAGTTATTTTTATATCGACAAATCCCGAGACAACGTCGAGAAAGTCGAAGAAATTAAAAGACGAGAAGACAAAGTGAAAGAAGAAAGCATCAACACCTACCTTCCCTTCCTCCTATATATACCCTCCTAATCCTTCAATAGGAGGTGTTAGATTATTTTAGTTAGAATTAGGTAGATTAGAGTAGGAGTAGGAGTAGATTAATTGCTTTCTCTCTAGATTTATTTCATGTTTTTAAGCTTTCATCTTTAATCTTGTAATCTTGAATCTTTAATCTTCATCTTAATTTCAAGCTTTTTAGATAATTCTCATTCTTCCTTTCTTGATTTAAATCTATTGTTTTGCTTTGATTAATCATATAGTTTGTTTAATATTTATGCTTATTTGCTTATTGATGTGCTTATTCCATTGTTCTTATTGTTTTTCATGTGTTTGATTGTTTTAGCTTATTGTGCTTATTTCTTATTGTGTGTTTGTTTTATTTTTAATCAAGTGTTTTTAATAGTTTAATCTTTTAAAATTTGATTTTTAATATTTTGTTTATTTGGTGTTTTTAGAGTTTTAAATTTGTGGCTTATTAGCTTTGTCTTAAAATCAATTTGGTTAAAGTCTTTGTTAAGTGCTTATTAGTTTTTAGCTTATTTATTTATAATTCGGGTTCCTAAACCCTAGTATTCCGAATTAGGTAGATTTTCTTTTACTCCGACTTAAGTATTCTTGTATCCCGAATTAGTAAACATAACAACATTCCAGATTACATATGAAAGCCACATTCGGGATTAGCTAATGTAGTGTGATTCTGGATTATTTTGGAACTGCATATTCCGAATTGTGTGAGGAATTTGGTTATTCCGAATTGTATCAAGAACCTTAGATTCCGGATTAGTCCCTAATCCTGTATTCCGAATTGTGTAGAATCTAGATATTCCGGATTGTGTTAAGTTAGCTTATTCTAGATTGGGTCGAGTATTAAGTATTTCAGATTGTGTTCATTATCATATTCCGGATTACACATTGGATTCATATTCCGAATAGCATTATGAACTAGGATTCTGGATAGTTTGATTTCTGGTTATTCCAAATTGTGTGTTTCACACACATTCCGGATTAGGTTCAAATTGTTCATTCCGAATTAGGTTAAAATTTTAGGTATTCCGATTTAGGTATAGTTTTCTCATATTCCGACTTATGTTTACTTTGTTTTCCCGAATTATTTTTCAAACTTTATTTTTCCCGCCATTTTACTTAGTTTCATTTTTAAAAGTGTTTTGCCTTAGTTCAATTTCAAGTTTACTTTTTTATAAAGTTTTTATTTTTAACATTTACTTTTTATAAAGTTTTAATCTTTTGTAATTTTATTTTCAAAGTTTTTATTTTTAGTTATAACTTTAAAGTTTTCAACTTTAGTTTAAATTAGCTCAACGACATTTGCTTTTCACACCAAGAACAACTGAGTCGCACTTTTAACCGTTGTCAATTCGAATAGACAATTTCAAGAACCAAAAATTCTCTTATTAAAATGGCGCCGCTGCCGGCTCTTTTCGTGAAGATTAACGGTTTTTGTGAGAGACTCGTTGGATTTTGGGATCCGTTCACTTTTGAACGTTTTTTTCTTGCAAATTTTTTCAAAAACCCATAAAAATTAAAATTTTCAAAAATCCAAAAACATTTAAAAAATCATAAAAAGCATTTCTTATTCAAAAGTTTTGTACCAAAAATATTTTCTTTTTACATTAACCCTATTTCTTCTTCTATTTCTTTTCTATCTTTTTCTTTTGTAGGTGTACGAGACTCGTGCTATTATGGATAATCGTCCGATTTGGGAAATATTGCAAGAAGAGCGTTATCAGATTATGTCCGAGGAATATACGACTTGTGGTGGACCTCATGCTTATTTTAACTGTCACAAAAATTATGGGGAAGTTTATCCTAAAGAGGAAGGCATGTACTATGCTACTAATACTTATTCTGACTCCCTTAGTTTTACCATAACAAGTAAGCCACCACATTATGATCAAGGGTTTTATGGGGAATTTCAAAATCAAGGGTTTTCAAATCATGAAAGTTTTCGAAATGAAGGAAATTTTCAAAATTATAATCAAGGGAATATTTCACAACCTCAAATGGACTTGGTTCTACAACAATTGACTGAACATTAGAAAACAATGAAAGCGATGTAAGAATCGACCAGAGAATGGCTAGAGGAAACCGATAGAAAATTAATGCTCATTTTAGAAACCTATCAAGCTCAAAATCATATTGAGTCTTCTTTGAGAGTTGATGTTGAGGCTACATTTAGCTCACCTACTTCCTCACCTCTTGAGGAAATTCCCGAGATTATTCTTGAGCCTACTTTACCCAATGATGACCCCATTTCTTCACCTACTCCTTCAAATGACTAAGATTTCTTCAAATTCTCTAAGTGAGACTTGTTTTGATAAACTAATTTTTGAGGAGTGTGAAGAACTTTCTAATGAGACCATCAAAGAAGAACACTTGATTAGTCCTACACCTAAGGAGTATGTAGATAGGGATGAGTTATCTTGTGATTCCGACTATACTTTTAATTATTCATCAAGATCAGATGAAGATGATTCTCCTATTTTCTCTAAATCAACTTCTGCAGAGCCTAAGGACGATGTCGCTTTTAATAATGATTTCCAATTCGAGCCCGAGATTGAGGAAATTATCTAACGAGAGCTAGCTATTTTACCTCCACTTCCTCCTACAAGTGAGGTCGATTTTTCCAACGTCGAGGCCAAACTTGATGAGTTGGAACGTCTTATTTTTCTTAATAATGACGAACCAACTCACTTGACCAATCATCCAATTCTCGAGGAGTTACCTAATCAACACTCCTCAAATAGCATTACATTTACCACATTCGTGCAGATTTAACATATCAATAATCCCCACAAATGAATGATGGATTCGTACTTGATCGTGATCTTTTAGAGCGAGTTTCTAAAATCCTCAATGAGGGGAATGACAAACCTTGGTTTGACGCGCCTATCTATGATGAAGTAATCGAAGAGATTAACGTTCATGAGGATGAGTGCTTTGACCCGGGAGGTGACATTGACCATTCTATGATTGACTCCTTTACGGCTTTACCGCTTAATAACTATCAACTGTCTTGGGGGGATAAAAAATTGCTTCCTTTACCCACCCCACCTCCCGTGGATCATGATTTCACATACTTTTCTTATATTGAGAGAACTTTTCTATCCTTCAATACTTATCCTCCTGCCTCTCATTTATTATATTCCTCCGAGACCGAGGTAAAGATTTTTGATCCCGGTATTACATTAGAGGCTTCCCCATGGACCACTTAATTCGGGGTCGAGTCAGGCTCGTGACACGGTTAACAAAAACAAGCGCTTCTCGAGAGGCAACCCGCTTATCTATCCTTTTTATCTGTTTTTATAATAAGTGGGGGGAGACCCTAGTATGTGTTTTTTGTTTTCTTTCTTATGATGTCTAGGGATTGGCGCTTTCAAAGACCCACTTTTGATGACTTTTGACGACCCGTGATTCCGTGTACCCGTCTTCCCGGTTTTATCCTAAACTCTTTTGATTCACTATTTTATATTCTTCAATATTACAATAGGAATCACTTTAGTTGTCTCTTCCTTAGCAAGATTTATACAACGTGCACAATGTCCTAAGTGTAGGGGAGTTTACTCCCACATGCTTAAACATTGAGGACAATGTTTATCATAAGTGTATGGGGGACTTCTATCAAAGTTAAGTGGGCTTTTCCATGAATTTTTCCTCATTTTAACAAGAAAATTGTTTTTTCGACATTTTTCAAAATTTTTGATTTATTTTGGCCTAGTAGCATTTTCCTTTGTTATCGTTATTTTCTTTATTTATAAGTTTTAATAAAATGGATTTAATGAGTTTAGATATCTTTGATATATTAGGTCCGTCATGAATCTTTTGACTCAACCCGAGTTTACTTATTTGAGTTTACTCTAGCCAGTATCCTTAACATGTTTTAATCATGTTTTGCTAGACTTTTATATAGGGAACTTTAAAACGCGGAAGTATTAACTCATACAGGTTTAAGAATAAGAACTTTTCGCAAGTTCCTATAATTGATCCTAGAAAGTCATTTATCAAGGGAACTTTAAAATGCAAATTTAAAACTTGAAAAAAATTCTAAGAAGTTGCAAGATCTTATAAATGATTTGAAAACCCAAAACTTTGATTTAATAGGCTAAGCATCCACATGTCTCATTCCTTGATATTTTAAATTGTGGAAAACAAGAGATGATAGAGTCAATTATAAGTTTGGTATTCTTTCATGAATTTATGTGAGTTAAGTATGAGTTTTTTCTCCCATCGCTTGTTAATTAATATAATTGCAATAAATAAGGTCGTACGATTTGAAAAGTTACTTAGCTTCTAGCACAAGATCGTTTAAAAGTTTCTCGGGATTAATTAGAGTTCATAGCCAAGGCATAACTTATTGAAGCGGGATGCGAAGATTGGCGAGTCCGAAAAGGCCCTATCAAGGCATGAGGGCTACATTTTGTTGCTAAAGATCCAAAGTGATGTGAAGAATCATTTATCAAAAATCAATATAAAGGATCGTGACACACGACGAAAAGCAAATACTCCCCTAAAGATCATGGAGAAGTCTATCCGAAAAGGCCCTAACAAGGTATGAGGATAAATAGATCCAAGTCCTAAAAGGATGCGGATCGTTGTATATCAAAATCCCAAATAAAGATTGGAGAAAAAATGAAGAAGTCGTGGTCCAAGTTGGAAGAATCTCTCAAAAACTTCACGTGAAGAAATTCCTATTATAAAGAGAAGACCATTATTTCAAGAACGTCTCTTAAGATTCGAAGTATGAAGTTAATGCCAAATATCGATCCGAGAAAGGTCTCAAATCGCGAAACAAGTTATGCCCATATATGAACTTTATGAGATTTCGAGAAGCAGTTTTAAAAGATTTTGTCCTTTAGCTAACTATTGATTAAATCGTCCTACTTTATTTTCGGCCTAAATAAACTATCAAAATAAGTCAACAATGCATCCTCATGATCATTCAAGACAATAATAAAATATAAGAGATACACCTAGGAATAAGAGAGTCTAAGTGAATAATTGAGCCACATGAGTGAGTGTTAGCTTTACTAACTTATAATAACAATGATCTCGTTTTTAAGCTTGGTATGGGGAACATGAAACTTGAGTGTGATAAATATCCATGACACCAAAGCTCTAATGTAAGTCTTAGATTTCTTTACTTGTTCTGTCCTTCTAATATTTTGTTTCCTTAGTGCTTTAGTATTTAATAAAGGCCAAGGTGGGTTAATTATGACGGAGAATGTAAATCTTGCTTTGTAACTAATGTATTTAATGAGGGCATTGCAATGGTCAAGTGTAGGGGATTTAATAAGTGTGAAAACACTTATCCTTTTACCACTTAATTATAATAAAAACCAAGCCAAAACGTGTATTTAATGTCGTAAAAGGCATAATTATGCGTGGTTTGTGTTTTTGTTGTGTCTTAGGACCAAAATATGAAAAAGGAAGAAAACACGGGCTTTCACGGGCTTTTATCAAAGAAAAAGACAAAAGACGAAGTCAAAAGATCAATAGTGCAAAAAGAACGAAAGTCAAAGGCATATTCTGAAGATTTATCGAAGAAAAAGTCTAAAGATGGAAGTTTAACTAAGTGAAAGAACCAAGTCTAATAAATAAAGAAAATTAGAAGACAAGTTCATTTTATATCGACAAATCCCGAGACAACGTCGAGAAAGTCGAAGAGATTAAAAGACGAGAAGACAAAGTGAAAGAAGAAAGCATCAACACCTACCTTCCCTTCCTCCTATATATACCATCCTAATCCTTCAATAGGAGGTGTTAGATTATTTTAGTTAGAATTAGGTAGATTAGAGTAGGAGTAGGAGTAGATTAATTGCTTTCTCTCTAGATTTATTTGATGTTTTTAAGCTTTCATCTTTAATCTTGTAATCTTGAATCTTGAATCTTCATCTTAATTTCAAGCTTTTTAGATAATTCTCATTCTTCCTTTCTTGATTTAAATCTATTGTTTTGGTTTGATTAATCATATAGTTTGTTTAATCTTTATGCGTATTTGCTTATTGATGTGCTTATTCCATTGTTCTTATTGTTTTTCATGTGTTTGATTGTTTTAGATTATTGTGCTTATTTCTTATTGTGTGTTTGTTTTATTTTTAATCAAGTGTTTTTAATAGTTTAATCTTTTAAAATTTGATTTTTAATATTTTGTTTATTTGGTGTTTTTAGAGTTTTAAATTTGTGGCTTATTAGCTTTGTCTTAAAATCAATTTGGTTAAAGTCCTGGTTAAGTGCTTATTAGTTTTAGCTTATTTGTTTATAATTCGGGTTCCTAAACCCTAGTATTCCGAATTAGGTAGATTTTCTTTTATTCCGACTTAAGTTTTCTTGTATCCCGAATTAGTAAACATAACAACATTCCAGATTACATATGAAAGCCACATTCCGGATTAGCTAAAGTAGTGTGATTCTGGATTATTTTGGATAGAGATGAGGTGGTACATGTTGTGCAAGGTTGTGCTACTCAATCAACTGACGATCCATTGCTTCAAAAGATTCACCAATCTTATGATATGTTTCAAAAGTTTATGGAAATTCAATTGAAAAACTATTCTACCAACAATGTTAATGCCATCACTCTTCAATGAGAGACATGTGGCGGAACTCATTCTTACTTGAATTGTGAAAGGGTACGAAATGATTATCAAGGAGAATGTTATGCCTACAATGATGATGGAAGGGAACATTTCAAACCAAACATCAAGCCTAATCACATCTCTTACAAATTCAACAATTACCTATCTCCACCGGGTTTCCCAGCCCATCAACCCACCTAAATCCAAGGAAATAATCCACAAATGCTTAATAGAAACCACGGGCCAAGAGGAAATTATCAAGGGAATAACAATAATAGAGGGCCAAACAACTTTCAAGGGCAACACCAAGGGAATACTTTTCATGTCAATAACCAAGGGTTTTAATAAGTGTGAAAACACTTATCCTTTTACCACTTAATTATAATAAAAACCAAGCCAAAACGTGTATTTAATGTCGTAAAAGGTGGAATTATGCGTGGTTTGTGTTTTTGTTGTGTTTTAGGACCAAAATATGAAAAAGGAAGAAAACACGGGCTTTCAAGGGCTTTTATCGAAGAAAAAGACAAAAGACGAAGTCAAAAGATCAAGAGTGAAAAAAGAACAGAAGTCAAAGGCCTATTCTGAAGATTTATCGAAGAAAAAGTTTAAAGACAGAAGTTTAACGAAGTCGAAGAACCAAGTCTAATAAATGAAGAAAACTATAAGACAAGTTCTTTTTATATCGACAAATCCCGAGACAACGTCGAGAAAGTCGAAGAAATTAAAAAACGAGAAGACAAAGTGAAAGAAGAAAGCATCAACACCTACCTTCCCTTCCTCCTATATATACCCTCCTAATCCTTCAATAGGAGGTGTTAGATTATTTTAGTTAGAATTAGGTAGATTAGAGTAGGAGTAGGAGTAGATTAATTACTTTCTAGATTTATTTCATGTTCTTAAGCTTTCATCTTTATTAATATTGTAATCTTGAACCTTTAATCTTCATCTTAATTTCAAGCTTTTTAGATAATTCTCATTCTTCCTTTCTTGATTTAAATCTATTGTTTTGCTTTGATTAATCATATAGTTTGTTTAATATTTATGCTTATTTGCTTATTGATGTGCTTATTCCATTGTTCTTATTGTTTTTCATGTGTTTGATTGTTTTAGCTTATTGTGCTTATTGCTTATTGTGTGTTTGTTTTATTTTTAATCAAGTGTTTTTAATAGTTTAATCTTTTAAAAATTGATTTTTAATATTTTGTTTATTTGGTGTTTTTAGAGTTTTAAATTTGTGGCTTATTAGCTTTTTCTAAAAATCAATTTTGTTAAATTCTTGGTTAAGTGCTTATTAGTTTTTATCTTATTTGTTTATAATTCGGGTTCCTAAACCCTAGTATTCCGAATTAGGTAGATTTTTTTTATTCCGACTTAAGTTTTCTTGTATCCCGAATTAGTAAACATAACAACATTCCGGATTACATATGAAAGCCACATTCCGCATTAGCTAAAGTAGTGTGATTCCGGATTATTTTGGAACTCCATATTCTGAACTGTGTGAGGAATTTGGTTATTCTGGATTGTATCAAGAACCTTAGATTCCGGATTAGTCCCTAATCCTGTATTCCTAATTGTGTAGAATCTAGATATTCAGGATTGTGTTAAGTTAGCTTATTCTAGATTGAGTCGAGTATTAAGATCTCCGGATTGTGTTCATTATCATATTCCGGATTACACATTGGAATCATATCTTGAATAGCATTATGAACTAGGATTCCGGATTGTTTGATTTCTAGTTATTCTGAATTGTGTGTTGCACACACATTCCGGATTAGGTTCAAATTGTTCATTCCGAATTAGGTTAGAATTTTAGTTATTCCGATTTAGGTCTAGTTTTCTCATATTCCGACTTATGTTTATTTTGTTTTCCCGAATTATTATTTTTAAACTTTATTTTTCGCGCCATTTTACTTAGTTTTATTTTTAAAAGTGTTTTGCCTTAGTTCAATTTCAAGTTTACTTTTTTATATAGTTTTCATTTTTAACATTTACTTTTTATAAAGTTTTAATCTTTTGTCATTTTATTTTCACAGTTTTTATTTTTAGTTTATAACTTTAAAGTTTTCAACTTTAGTTTAAGTTAGCTCAACGACATTTGCTTTTCACACCAAGAACAACTGAGTCACACTTTTAACCTTTGTCAATTCGAATAGACAAATTCAAGAACAAAAAATTCTCTTATTAGGTTTCAAAATCCACATCCAAACTTCCAAAACCAAGGATTTCAAGGGAATAGGACAAATGATTATAACACTATCGAGCTTCTTCATAAGATGAATCAAGACAATGAAAGGAGATTTCTAGAAAAAGAGAGGAGATTAATGGGAAATGCAAGAGAATACGAATAAGAAGTTTATGTTGCTCTTAAATCAAATACCTCAAGATGCTTTACCCTCAAACACCCAAACCAACCCTTGAGCTAATGTTAATTCCATTACTACAAGGAGTGGAAAAACCATCGTGGGACCTTCCATTCCTCCGCCATCAAAGGAGGAACAAGGCCCGAAGGTAACAGTGAGTAATCATACTCCCCCTTTGGTGACTCCTCCCACGGCCCATCTTTGTGACATTCCACCATTAACCGACCCTATACTTTCCAAGCCCACCATTGAGGAAATCCAAGAGAAGAGTCCTCCAACACCCTCAACTCAACCTTCACCCAAACCCAATTTACCATACCCTTCTTGGTTGAGGAAGGAGAAGCTAAAGAATAAAGATGACATACAAGTGTCCAATTTTATGAGGATGTTTAAGCAATTGAATATCAACATATCTTTTGCGGAGGCTTTAGCTTACATGCCTAAGTTTGCCAAAATGTTTAAGGACCTTCTCTCGAACAAAGAAAAATTGGTTGATATGCCTAATACTTCCTTAAATGATAATTGTTCCGCGGTGTTGTTAAAGACGCTACCTACTAAACTAGGTGATCCAGACCGGTTCTTAATTCCATGTAATTTTCCGGGGTAGACAATTGTATGGCTTTAGCGGATCTTGGTGCTAGCATAAATTTGATAACTTTATCGATTTGGAAACAACTCTCCCTTCCCGAGCTTACCCCTACTAAAATGACACTCGAATTAGCAATTCGTTCAATCGCTTATCCGGTCGGGATAGCGGAAGATGTTTTTGTAGGAGTTGACAACTTCATATTCCCCACGAACTTTGACGTTGTGGATTATGATATGGATCCGAGAGTTCCCTTTATTGTAGGAAGACCCGTCTTAAGAACCGGTCGCACTCTTATTAATGTTGCGGAAGGGGAACTCATTTTGAGGGTAGAAGATGAGAAATTTGTGTTTAAGTTGGAAAAATGACTAAGAAATCTCAAGTGTGTGAAGCCGTTAACATTGTGGATGTTCTTGATGAAGTTTGTGATGAACACTTTCATGATGCTTGCAAAAGTAATAATGAGGACATTCCACATGTTGAGACCGTATCCTCTCCTTAATTCCTCCCTCCTTAACTCCATTTGTAGAGAGTTATTTTCTCTTAGAGGAATTTGAGTCTAACCTTCTTGGAAATGAAGATTCTCCCATCAATTGGGAAGAAGACATTCTTACTATCCAAAAGTTACTCAATGAGGACCCTATTCCTTCACCTACTCCACAAGAAGTTACTAATGATGATCCCTCATTAGTTCAACCTTCTATTGAGAGTTCACATACCTTAGAGCTTAAGGATTTACCATCACACCTTGAGTATGATTTCTTAGAGGGAGAAGATAAGCTACCCGTTAATGCTAAGGATTTGAAGTAAGATGAGAAGAAGAAGCTTATTGAAGTTCTTCGAAAGCACAAAAAGGCTATTGCTTGGAAAATATCCGACATAAGGGGGATTGATCCTAACTTTTGCACTCATAAGATCCTTATGGAGTATGATTATAAACCCGCCATTCAAAATCAAAGAAGTGTTAACCCAAAAATCCATGAAGTCATCAAAAAGGAAGTTATCAAACTCCTTGATGCGGGTATGACTTACCCAATTTCCGACTAACCATGGGTTAGTCCGGTGCATTGTGTGCCTAGAAAGGGTGGAATCACCGTTGTTCCAAACAAAAACAATGAGTTGATTCCCACAAGACTTTCACGGGTTGGAAAGTTTGTATAGACTATCGAAAGCTTAATGATGCCATAAGAAAGAATAATTTTTCCTTACCTTTCATGGACCAAATGCTTAAGCCTTTAGCGGGAAATGAATACTATTTCTTTCTTGATGGATTCTCGGGTTATTTTCAAATCCCAATAGATCCAAAAGATCAAGAAAAGACCACGTTCACTTGTCCCTATGGCACATTTACTTACAAACGAATGCCTTTTGGCTTGTGCAATGCTCATGGGACATTTCAAAGGTGTATGATGGAAATCTTTCATGACATGATGGAGCAAACCATGGTAGTGTTTATGGATGATTTCTCGGTGTTTGGAGATTCATTCAATTCTTGCCTTTCTCATCTAGAACGTATGCTTAAAAGGTGTGAGGACACTCACCTTGTTCTAAATTGGGAAAAATGACACTTCATGGTTAAAGAAGGGATAGTTTTGGGTTCATAAGATTTATAAGAAAGGATTAGAAGTGGATCGTGCTAAAGTCGATGTTATTGCTAAACATCCCCCACCAACTACTGTGAAAGGAGTTAGGAGCTTTTTGGGACTTGTGGGTTTCTATAGACGTTTTATACAAGACTTTTCTAAGATAGCTAGACCCATGACCCACCTCTTGGAACAAGAGGCTCCTTTCATATTCACACAAGAGTGCTTAGAATCTTTTGAGATCCTTAAGGAAAAATTGACAACGACTCCAGTTTTGGTTTCACTAAATTGGGATTTCCCTTTTGAGCTCATGTGTGATGCTAGTGACGATATGGTTGTAGCCGTTTTGGGACAAAGGATTAACAAACACTTCCAACCTATACACTATGCTAGTAAGACAATGACGGGTGCTCAATTGCATTACACTACTGATAGGATTAGTATATAACCTTGTTTAGGAAAACAAAGCGTAAAAGAGGGGTAAATACGACGGTTTAGGAAAACCGTGCACAAATGACCCAAAGGTGGGATTGTTCTCAAGGAGGCTAGTGTGTTGTATTAAGAGATGATTAAATGTTTGTGATTATGATTATGAGAAAAGAAAAGAGAAAAGGATGACAGTTACGATTAAAATTACACTAAGACAAAAGTCGTAAACGTAAAACCGTAAAACGTGACGAAATTTAAAAATTACCCTAAAAATTCTTAGAAAATTGAAATAAATCCTAAAAATGCAATTAGAGTTTACAAAAAATCAAAAATCACTTAAACATTTTATTTAATTAAATAATAAATTTATAATGCTAATTAAAGCCCAAGAAATCAAATTAATTAACAAAAAGCCCAAAATTAGATTTTTCTCTTTGTAAACCTATAAAATAACTTAATTAAACTAAAAACTATTTTTAAGAATTTAAAATTAATTAAAAACTATTAAGATATAAAAATAATCCTAAAAATTAATTAAATGACAAGAAAATTAATCTAAAAGTTTTAAAAATCCTAACTTAATGTATTTAACTTAGGAAAAATGAAAAAGTTTCAAAAATCTTAAAAATACTTTTTAATAATAAAATAATAATAAAATATTAATAAAAATCCAAAAATTATAGCAAATTCTAAAAACTTGCAAACTAGTTTAATTGAACTTAAATAAACAGAAAATGAATGTAAAATGTCCAAAATACCCCTAATGGGCCTCCAAATGGGCTAAAACTAAAAACAGTCCAAGCTTAATGGGCGTTGTGGCCCAATAAGCAAAAAGTTATCTAAATAAACTGAGAAGTTCCAGTCTAGCTTAAAATTCAATTTTAAACACAAAACTCTAAAGGCCCAAAAGCTGCAAGTTAGCTTATCACAGCTTAATAAGCAAACAACTTATTCTTAATGGGCTTTTTGGCCCATTAGGCCATAAGCTAATGCCATAAGCTAAAATTTGACACACATACTTCTAATAAGTTTATAAAGCTGTTTGTAAAAAGAATTTTTGAATAATCCCAAGAAATAAGCCTGAAATAAGCAAAAGCTCTCTACACAAAACGACAAAATAGTCGTTTTCGAGTTCTAGACAAATTCAAGGGCTGATTCTTTTTGCAAAATGTTTCAAATCACTTAACTAAGCTTAATAATCAAAAAGATTTCAAATAAGCATACTGAATAAGTTGGAATAAGCAATAAGCTGTTTTGAAAAAGAGAAGTCAATTCGTTTTCTAGTTAACATAAAAGTCAAAGGCTGAAATGCTCCAAAATAGTCAAATAAGGAAGATTGATTACCAAAACAAAGTTGTTGCACAATAAAATAAGCTATTATAGCTTACTGATAAGCTGTTCACAAATTAACACTAGCAGTGGCTAGTAGCAGTGGGAAAGGACTCCCACTGTTTGACTTTCTTGACCTTTGTTTTTAGTGAGATTTACTTAAATTTAGTGGACAATCAAGGCACCCTTATAACCAGTGGGTTATAAGGAGTCAATAACAAGCAACAAATCACAAAAACACTTAGCCAATTAGTGTAGTTAATTCAAACAGTGCTCAGACATTGCACAGACACGGAAAATAAGCATTTATGAAGAAATAAGAAGATTAAGCAAGAATAAGCCAACCAATCTCAACCAAAAGCATACACAGGCTATAATAAACTTAAATAAGCAATAATAAACTAGTTTCATGCACTTTTTTAATGATTTGAGCTTCTTACAAGCTTATGAATATTACTGATGAACAATTAAGAACACAAAATCCTTTTGTTGATATACTTGACCACAAATCCAATTTTAAACCCTTAAATCTAATTATCAGCTTACACAAACTTTTTTTTACACTTGTTAATCCTAAATAAGCATACACACTAAGTGTTCCCAAATTTTTAGATCAAAACAGGCAAAATCAAAGTAGTTATAACACAATCTCCAGATTTGATGTTCAAAGCACAAGATATGCAGATAAAAGCATACAAACACATTAACAACAGATAAATACCACAAACAAACCCTAACACCTACTCAAACAAACACAAACTTCAAACAAGCAGTAATCCCAAACACCCCTTTCACTTTTTAAATCAAAATTTAAACAAGCAAATGTGATTTTCAGGTTAAACCAAACTCAAATAAACATCATAACAACATTCTCATGCACTTAGATCAAGATTCAAGCCACAAGAACAACACATACAACAACAGAATCACAAAATCACTTAGAACAAGTATTTTGACAGATTTTTGGTAAAAAGGGTTCAAACCTCATGAATGTACATCCACACTCACGAATTTATAGCTTATGTGCCTAGCTAAACAAGGCACAAGCTTCCAACAAGCTGCCTAGATCAATAGGGTTAGAAACAAACAGATTAATAAAGAAAAATGGAAAATGACCAAGATCCTTTCAACCTTGAACCCCACCCCTTGATCCTTCCTAAACCACAAGCTCACTACACCTTGATAAGTATCTTATTAGGGTGTTATGATCACTTATAGTCCAAAAAGTCAAGTGAACAAGACTTATAAAAAATCATGTTTTTTGAAAACTTTTGCAATAACTTGCACAATACTTAAAACCAATCCTTGAGATTTCACAATCACAAACTTATAACATCAACAAACAATGAATAAAAACGGCACTTGGAATTCATCAACCAAATCACACACTTTTTCATTCACTAGAAACAAGGGTTTACAGATTTGTGACCAAAGAAAAACCAAGAGCAAAGACTAATGCTGCATCCTAGAGGCTTTATATAGAGCCTTTACAATGATTCTAGAAAGCTGAAATAACTAAAAACCTAGTGTATGAACTTCCAGAATTGCCCTTTTAATTTTGAATATTTGCTTGAACATGTGAAGAATTTTTGGACGTTTGTTGATGTTAGCTGGTGAAAAATTGATCCAAGGTACCAAAACAAGCTTAGGATTGAAGCAGTGTTATAGGACGTTGATTCCACTGGCATGCTTTGTCATTTTCCCCAAAAGTGAAGCAGGGGAGGTTTCATGTGAGCATGTGAGTGATGTGGCAAAGGGTTTAAAGGTGGGGTTTTGTTAATTAGACCCTTAATCGTAAATCTGGACAAGATTAAGGGTTAATTTTTCAGTGGTTAGTAAATCCCCAAATTTAGTTATGAACTTGAAGAACAGCTGTTTCATCTTGTTTGGGTTTTAAAAAAGGTGTTTAGCGCGAAATTAATAACTAATTAATTTAATTAGTTATAACCGGCTGAGTGGATTGGTGAGGTGGCACAAGGGTGAGTTGTGATTGGTGGAGAGGGGTTAGTGGGGCACGTGGAGTTCTCTGGTTGGTCTAGGTGTCTTAGGATGTTTGCCAGCTTCAGTCCCCCTTCTTTCTTTCTTCTTTCATTTCTTGTTTAAATACCAAAAACTGAATTCCCTTTGTATTACAAGTTTCAGTTTTTATACTTTGGCCACAAAAAGTTTCCAAAAGTATTTCAAGGACTTGTTTTGCCAATTCATGATATTTGAAGGACCAAAATTGACATGTCTTCAATCTTCAAGGTCTTCACTTGTTTCTTTGTCTTCATAGAGGACTAAAAGTGACAAGTCTTCAAATTTGATGGACCATTCTTGCCAATTCTTCAAAGTTGGGGCCTTTTTGTACATTTGAAAAACTTTAGGGACCAATCTTGTAATTATGAATATATAAGGGTTTAAAGTGTCAATTCTTCAATAATTAAGGACCCTTCTTGTACAATCTTCAATTCTTCAAGGACTTTTCTTAGAAAATCAACTCTAGGGCCCGGTTCATTGTGCGGCTTCATTTCCCGTGTTCGTTTTTGCTTGTTTCTTGTGATCTTTTGTCATTTTCTCAATATCCATACCTAAAATACACATTGAACAAACACAAGCATATATTTGGCACTTTTGATGATATTTTAATCATTTTAAGCCCGTTTTGGACGATGAGACTATGTATAAAAGCAGTCTCATCACTCCCCCATACTAAACCATTGTTGTACCCTTACGCATTGCTAGAATAAAGTATCCTAGCACGTCTAAAATTAATTTTTATGCACTTTTATTGAATAATAAACTTACTACACTACCACTACTACTTGCGTTTTAGACATAATGTGGGATTTTCATCGCAAAATGGGACGTTTAGGATCATTGAACAAGAACACGTGAATGCTTCGTGAGAAATAATTTCATCGTCCTCGATTTTCACCTAATTCCATGCCAAGCGTGTAGCGAGATCATTGTCATTATAAGTTAGTAATGCTAACACTACTCATATGCCCTAATCACATACTTAGACTCCCATAATCCTAAGTGGTATCTCTTATATTTTATTTTTGTCTTGAATGTTCACGAGGATACATTTTTTACTTATGCGGTGATAGAGATATAGGTAAAAAAATAGATTCATAACATTTTAACCAAGACCATCGAATTAATAACACCCCTAATAGACAACGGTGTCAAAAAATTAAGTCAACAAGAAGTATCGATGAACACGGTTTTATAACGGTTTTGAACATGAGACTTATTACCAAGACTTTTATACGCCCCCTAACGGATGGGCCTTATTATCATAGGTTTACCTCCATCTTTTATTTAACTTCGCCATGAAGCTTTAATTATGACTTCGATCTTGCCTTGCCTTTTATTTAACCTCGCCATGAGGTGTTTATATCGCCAAAGACGTATATCCTTATGCTAAAAGCGAATTTTTGATCTTTAAAGCTTCAAAGATTAAGGCATAATTCACTTTCAATTTCACATAGATTTTTCGACCTTGTGAGCTTCAAATTGTTTGCTTGATTTAGGTGAGTACTTGAAATCTTATTATTAGGTGAAGCTTTCGATTATTCGGGTTGCCAATAATTCAAACCCGTGACGTTGGCGATACCATAATGTTTTCCCAATTTAATTACATGGAAGCTACTAGAAAAGACTAGAAACCAACAATCAAGACTAAACCGCTAAGCCAATACTTATTAGCAAGATATATATACAAGCGAAGGTAGAATAAGCAAACAACGAGAACACATGAGTTTTAGAAAGAATACAAGTACTCTACGTTCAGCATAGTAACTTATAATTAACTCTATCATTTCTCGTCCTCATTTAAGAGACTTAGCCTAATATAAAGTTAAGGAAGTGAAGCTAAGTGCTCAACACGCATGGTCGAGTGAAAAATTACTCTTATTCTCGCCATCAGAAAATCTACATTCGTGTCTTCAAACACTTATAAAACATGAGAAAAAATTTTAAATTATGCCACTTCTAGCCTTATTTTGAAACAAAATGATAAACAAAGAGATAAACTTTGGAAAGCGTGAAGGTTTGGCAAGGCAAGTATCTATTCACCCCCATACTAATTGATAGGTGTGAAAACACCCATCCTTTTTACCACTTAATTATAATAATAACCGAGCCAAAACGTGTATTTTATGTCATTTATGTCGAAATTATGCGTGGTTTGTGTTTTTGTTGTGATTTAGGACGAAAAGGTGAAAAGTGGAGAAAACACGGGCATTCACGGACTTTTATCGAAGAAAAAGACGAAAGACGTAGTCGAAAGATCAAGAGTGCAAAAAGAACGGAAGTCCAAGACCAATTCTGAAGATTTATCGAAGAAAAAGTCGAAAGACGGAAGTTTACCAAATGCCGAAGAACTCAAGTCTAATTTATTGAAGAATTACACGACGAGTTCAAAGAAATCCCGAGCCAAAGTCATTATAGTCCAAGATTTAAGAAGATTAAAGAAAGCAAGGACCTAATGACGCAATTAAGGACAAGATGAAAGAGGGAGGAAGCTTCCTAAGCTCCTCCCTAATCTCCCTATATATAGTTTAGTTTTCCTTCATTTCATTGTTGTTGGGTGGCTTGACAAACCACCACTTCCACCATTTTCATACCTTGTTATTTCATCTTGCATTTGCACCTTTAATTTCTTACATTTAATTCAAGTAAGTTTTCTTAATCTTGTTGTTTTAATCTTCTTTACCTTTGATCAAGCTTTCTATCTTTCATCTCTTTCTACCTTTCTTTATTTTTAGTTGATTTTGGTGCGAATTATGTAACACCCCCAAATTTGTACAACTCAATACAGCGGAAGACTAGTTGGTGTTACGGGATAGCACATTACTCACATCATAGACAACGCATAAATATCGCGTCGTTTCTTAATAAAGCATTTCCATTCATAAATATCAAGGTTACATAGGTCCCAAGTCATTTCATTTCATACAAAGTTTTACAAAGTATTTGAATGGAAAATATTGTTTAAATGCGGGCCATGAATTCTTGTCGTCTTCCCGAGAATTACCTTCAAGTACCTGAGATAAAACATGTTAAAAGAAAAGGTCAGCGATAACGCCGAGTGAATTCATAGAGTTTAATAAAATCCATCAATATAATATCAGTACAAAATTATTACTGAAAATCATTTTGTACAAATCATTTTATTAGGCCATAAAATAGCCAAAGTCATTTTATACAAATCTTTATCGAAAATCATAATATAGGAATTTGCCTTAAAAATCATTATATGAATCATTGTCGTTAAAAACACCATACAATACGTTTTGCAACGTTGTATAGATTAAATAAAACCGTTATATGAATATGGTTATAAAAAGCCTTGAAAATCATTATACGAGCCAATGTCGTAAAAACGTCATACAATACGTCTTATAACGTTGTATGAAAATAAAAACCGTTATATGATTATGGTTATAAAAACCAAAACACAAACATCATATCAATAGTATGACCCTGTATTGCTAGTCAGGCAATACATCGTAATTCGAAGCGTCTAATAGTATTTCGTTAGTTTTGGATTATTACAAGCCGCATGACATTGTTACCTTACTAAACCAAAACGGGTAGCTAACCCGATACCAATTTTGCCCATCTAAAGTAGCGTGTCGTCACAAAGGTCACGCTATGGAAATCTTCTCATACATAAATTCGCTTACCAATCAATGTGGCACGACGGGGATCAACCGTCAAGGCGCGAACTGGGGTGATCGTCCCCAAATAGTACTATTAAATGCATAAGCGTCTACCAAATCCCGGTAGTTCACAATTCATGCTAATGGGACTTTTAGTTACATAACCTAACTTTAATAATCCATTTAATTTCATCTATCGGGTCCTTTAATCATTTATCGGGTCATACAATCGGGTCATTCAATCATTCGGGTCCAAATCAATAAACAAACAATCGGGACAAATGGTGTCCTATTTTATAAAAACTAACATGTTATCTCCCTCGCGGGTTTATAAAACATTTCATAAAAATATTTAAAAGAGTGCGAGGCTATGAACTCACGTTGATATGGGAAGGCGGGTTATCGGCAATTCGGACGTACGGTACGCGCTTCAATCACGGAAACCTAGACAAATAATACTCGTCTTAGACTCATGTCCAATGACTTTATAAAAATAACAATTATGTATACATATGATGATTATATATATATGATGATCAAGTGGGTTTACATATTCTTGTTTTAATCCATTTTGTACTTATATTTTCAGTATTTAAACTTTACAAGTTGGGCCCAAATGGGTTAAGCCCAATAAGTTCTTTTTATAAGAGTTTAACTTATTTAGTCCAATTATTAGTTCAATATGTTTACTTAGCTTGTAAATGTCCGTATTTCTTATAGTTCGGGTTTTATTGGTTTTTACTTGTATTAGTTACCTATACATCAGTATATGAATTTTATAAACTTTACATTAGACGGGTTTGGTCGTCTAAGTTTTATTTGGCGAAAAACGTTAATCTTACGACAATAGCCGAAAAAGTCGAAAAAAAATCAAGTTTATAGTTTTTACTACTTATAAATATTATTTCCCCATTTATATAATTTATCCATTTAATTAACCTTTTATATATTTATATAAATAAGTTTTATAAGTTAGTGGGTTTTTATTAGACATTTTATAAAATAAAATGTGAGTGCTTATATAATAATAATAAACATTAATTCTTAAAAATCTGATTTTTATCTTCATGTTCACCATTTTTAACATATCTAGAGTTCTATTATGAATTAGAAGCTCATTTTCGGGTGACATGTTCTTCATAATATGTGCTACATTTAACTTAGTTATAGCTACTGCCCATTTTAAGTTTATCATGCCTTAACAGTCCTTACAAAACTGCTTATTCAGATTAGACCACCTAACTTGTTTTGATCATATCTCACTCATTATTTTGATTCCATTGCATGGCCAACTCTCACATGTGTATAAAATACTGTACTTACTGTAAATGGATCAAACCTTGCAATTTTATCAGTTCATCTTTTAGTTACATACTGTTTTTACACAGCCAACTAAATAATCAAGATTTTAGCCTTATTTCTTATAGTTATCAACCTTTTTAAGCATATCTATCAACACTTGATCCCCACACAACATTTTTATCATCATATATACATCATATACATATACAAAATGAAAGAAAATACATTTGTTCCTTACAAAATAACAAGAGAAAAATGGAGAGGATGATCTTCTTTACCAACCAAGTGTTTTCCTTGTTTTTGGAAGACAAGGACTTGATGAACACAACAAGTATCTCCAAGACCATCAAATATCAAGAACATATGTTGGAAAATCAGCCCTAGGACACAAGCAAATCACCTCCAAAGATGTTAATATGGCCACCAAATGAGCAAGGCTTCAAGAGAACTACTTAATAGAGCTAGTAAACATGTGGTTCATGGCTAGAAGAGATCAAAGAGGGTGTTTGTTGCTTAATTTTGGACGGCAAGGGGGAGTGGTTTGAGAGAGTTTGATGTTGGTTTGCATGTATGAAATGGTGGAAGTGAAAACTAGTAGCTAGTTTTGAGAGTTACTGGGGAAAGTAGTGCTTAAGGTGTAAGCTAAGCTTACACTTGTTGTAAGTTAGCTAACTTGATGCCACCTTCATGGTGTGGTGTCAAGTTTCCGTCCAACCTAAGCTAGTGGGGTAGGACAATGTGTTTTGTCCCATCTCACTAGTTTACGGGTATTTATCGATTCTAGTTTTCTCGATTTGCGTGCCCTCGGGTCGTTTTACGAAAAACGTTTTTATAAATTATGAATCAACGTCACAAAACGAATCCAATAAAAATTGTCTCATCAAAAACGGAGTTCGAAAACGTAAATACGTAATCCTAGGGTTTCCGGTTTAGTCGTAAAGGACGTTAAAATAAAATCGTAAGTCCTAATCTCTTCTCGTAAATTTGTGAGTTTATGAACCAACACAAATTTAAAACTCCAAAATAATATTCGCGGATAAATTTATTTTTCTGAAATGTCGGACTGTCACCAAGGACGGTGTATGTAAACGTAAGCACGTAACGTTGAATCCTCCGGTTTAGGCGTAGTCGACGCTACTTCAAGATGTAAATCCAAATTACTTCCCAAAAATAAGTGAATTCATATTGTAACATTAAAATAATGTTTTCAAATAAATATTGAGAATAAAATATCAACCATAAATTGACGGATTGTCACAGCATTTACCCCTAAACAGGATCTTTGTCCTCAAATATCATCTTACCTTACTACTCGCTTCTTATAGAGTTAATGCCATGTGGGTATTTCCTCCACATTCGGTCTTTTCTCACAAGTGGAATTCATTATAATACGCGAGTTTCATCAAACATAACTACGGGAATAAGATCAGGCTAAATGTTGACTTACTTTCTCTATCCATGATGTTCACGGGTTTCTGATGAATGCAACTTTTCGCCGATCTAAGCTTTACTAAGAACAATCAGATTGTCACTTGATAGATATTCCATCAAGTTCGATATACGAAACATAATTCACGCAGTCGTTGAAGTCCTAGGGTAGATCCAGCTTATATGCCTTTCAAACCAATCTTTTATATCATCTCAATGGTCCCATACAACGGGGACTTATATCCCATGATTTGTCAGATCATGAATTCATTTTTCCAAGGTTAAAAATTGTGGCATAACTTCGCTACCCATTTGGCACTTCAAGATCTACATTTCATATTCACATAACCTCCTGCCCACTATCGGCAGTTAATAATCAAATCCTAATTTCAACAATCATTTCAGATCTCGCGGGTCGGGTATTTTGCAAGGATAGGTTCGCCATCATAGGATACCTTAAACCTAAAAGACATGTCCAACTCACAATGGGTGTTTGTCGGGTGTCTTCATCTCAACTCCTGCTTACAGATGCTCTAAGATTTAGATCCTAGCAAGATTCGATCTCAAACCTAATACGATGATTATCAATGGTAATCCTTCCAAAGGAAAGCGATTATACGGTTTATTACCAAAGATCAATCATTCAAACATAGAACAGCACTTATATTACTTTGTATCGTTACTTTACCTCGTCCCTTCGATTGGGGTGGTCCATAGTACTCTCATCAAGGTTCGTTCTCAATGATTTCTGAGCAAATCTCTAGAAATTCGATGCGTTACGAGGATCTTGATAAAGATGTTTGATACAGGCACACTATGTTTACATAACTCTTTTGCATTTATCATTAACGGGAATGATATTAGTAGATTTGGTCAGTCTGTCGACGATGACCCAAATCGAATCAAATTCTGATGATGACCTTTGAAATAGCTAGACGTTTACTAATGTATGAGGCGATGTCTGCCTTCATAATTTGCCATTAGTACAACTTCTTCAGACACAGATACTTCTAGTCGGAAATGACATACATATAATACTTATACTTACAAGATTTCCAATATAACTATATCTCACAATCCTCCATATTTAGACAATCACAAGTGGTCTTTAAAATATTTAACACTATTGGCTTCTCAATTATAATGGTTCACATTAGTCGTGAAACCCTTCACTATTTATATTATCCTTTTTACAAACATTGTTTATTTTATTATTCTTTTATATTGTTCGGCAATTTATTTTGCACCTTCATTATTAAGGAACATGTCCTAACTGGTTCTTTATCTTTTCTACATAATGCGTCGGTATCTATATTCACTTCTCATGATGATATAATTATCATGTCCACAATTCACTCAGATATCCTTTCTATATTATGCGTCGGTAATTACGTTCACTTTCCTGATGAAATAAATATCATAACCGTATTTATTCAAAATTCCTTCTTTATATTTTCTAAGTTTTAGTTTCGTCTCAACTATCATTTTTATCAGTTTTGCTTAATCTGACGTTTTAAAGCATCGATAATTATTACAATTAATTTAATAAATATTTTTTTTTATGAAACGTAAACATAAAAATTTTAAATTTCTTAGTTCGACCAATTAGATAAAATGTTCAAAAATAATTTGAATTTAATTAACAAGATTTTTGTTGATTTATCGAAAATATTTAATAAGATTTTGTAAATGTTCGAAAAACCTTTGTTTATACTTTGGTCAAAGTTTTCTTAGTTGAAAAGCAAAAATTGTTGTTTCAAATTTCAAGTTATGGTTTAAATGGTTTCCTCATTCCTTCTTAAGTTTTCCTAAGGTATGCAAAAACATTTACCCCTAAACAGAAGTTTAGTTAAATGGTTTGTGTATAAGGGAATAATCCCTTTAAAAATTCTTTGTTAAAACATTTGTCAAAACATATTTCCATTTCTTTTTGGTAAAATCCAAAGTCTTAAAAGGGCTCTTAATTTTTGAAGAGTCTATATGCATACATCTTACCATTATTAATCCAACGGTCATTTTATGTAAAGGATTAAGTTTTTAATCCATAAGCGTTAATGGTTCTAATCTTTGAAAAGTCAATATAGCTTCCATTATCTATTAATCACACGGTTAAATCATGTAAAGTATTAAGCCGTTAATCACATGTTAAATATTCAAGGTACATGTTTTTATTGTTCGGCCAATTCAGGGCAATCTATAATTAATTATTAACTTCATTCTTATTCTTACAAACAAACAAATGGTCCTAAATGATCACAAGCATGAATTTATCAAATTACAGCCTACACACGTGATTCACCAAATTTATGAATACTACATGTGCATTAGTCAATCCAAACGTCATCACGTGAAACTCATAATGTCCATTACAAGTTCTGGATGTGGCGATTGGAATAGATAATCTTTTTCGCGGATGCGAAGTTGATAATAACCATGCCGTGGATCAAATCTTTAAAACATACGCTAGAACCTTGTAAATGATCGAACAAATCTTCCATTTCGAGTTATGGATATCGCTTTCGATTGTCAATTTACTCAGTCAGAATAATCTATAAATATAAGGAATGATAACACCATAGCTCTTCATGATGACAGGCTTGGTATAATAAAATCTTTCTCTGACAACTCTCTCAGTTGTACGGTAATTCCTTTAATTCAGATGGTGCTGACGTACAGTGCACATGCCACAAGTGCAGCACGGGGAATCTAATCAATACCAATTTCAACTTGCCTTAATGGAAAAAGTCTAGGTAATTTACCAACAAATACCTCCTAAAGTTTCAGATAACAGAAACATCTTTTAATAAATACATATTAGGTTCTTCTAGATTACAATATCTATAACTAGTTCACAATCATTCACGGTATAATTTCAAGTCATCCATCAAGAATTATTTAGATTACTTTTGATAATCAACATCTTATCATTTAGGGGAATTCTACTCGAGTTCCCATCAATTAAGACAATGTCATCATGTCATAATCAATCAATCCATTCTACTGGCACTATCAATTTTCTAGTTTTATTGCCGTCGATAAGATGTGAACTTCTCAAAAGACTAATAATAACTCATAATCCTTCACAAATTCAAGGATATATGGAGACATAAATAACCTTAAAATAGTAAGGTTAACGCATAATCTACGCGAGAGAATTTCAAATCAGATACAGACGAAGACATTTAACGAATATGAATATATCCCATGATTTCATAATTTGAGTACGCATTCGAAAGCTCCTCGGATCGTTACCCAGGTCATTCAAATGAAATCAAATCAAAAGAAATGATAAGAACGTCAATACATCCAGTCGGGTATCAACACTCGGTAATCAGATACTTTTCCTAAGAATTTCACTACGGGAGAATTGGACAAGAAAGAATTGTCAATTGTCAAATAAGACAATTTCCACAGATGAGTAAATTCGACTCAGAAGAATAGGTGTTACAGGCACATATGTAGGTGTCCCTAACACTATGTCCTTATTTTTCACTTCTTGCAGATCTCATAAAATTTAATCTTTCACAACCTTTAAAGAGAATGTAGTGTTTATTAATCAGTTTTATGGTGACTACTAGTCAGCCTTGCATGGTTCATTCCAAATAGTATGTAGGCGCACAACTATATACAATTTCAAGATTAACGATGCAATACTCAGTTCGTCAAAATTTTATCATCATGTTTATAATAAAAACATTTTCATGCTTAATTCTTAAGTAAGAATAAAAATAATTTACAAAGATTTTCTTTGTTATGAAAACAATTAAGTTTTCCAAAGTGTTTCATAAACAACTTCATTTTGATATCAATCACTTATAATTCTCACTTTGAATAATCCTTATTGTGATGAAAATTCAATTTTTCTCAAGGCATACTGTTTTATCTTATAAAAAGAATGAGTGATCTGCAAAAGAGTGATGAAGAGTTGTTCACCAAGAACTAACTACAATATGATAGGAAATGAGCTTAGCCAATTAATCATGAGGTTCGTGACCTTGATGGCACTCAACAAGAATAATCCACAACGTAACTCAATTCAAGATGAGTACTTGTTCAATGGTTGCATCACTAATGCGAACATTAGGAAAAACAAGAAAGGATAGATAACATTGATACATGTAGACTTTAGCGATCAAAGGTAGTCTTTTCATTAATCACAAACAAGTCAAAATTGTATCGTAACACATTACGTGTCACTATGTCATACAATTCTCAGAACTCATCCTACCAACTGATATCTTAGTTTAGTTAGGGATTATTTTTAAAAGATACCACAATTAATACTAATCTACAAGAGTTATGGGGGTTCCACCTGTCCCGGAAGATCCATCGGTCCTAATTTAGAAGAAGATTTCTTCACTTTATTTCTTGGACACTGGACATCCTCGTTAGTGGACAATGGCCTAGGAACAACCCTTAACACGAACAATCAATCATTTAAAACCTCATAATTAAATCACATGACTTAATAATTTCCTCTTAACAATCTCATATTCCATACGGGTTAAATTTTACTTTATTCAAGTTTCAACCAAATTTTATACTCAATTCGATATCCCACCTCATTTTCCAATACTTACAACCTTATTCTTAGGCCTTAATAGGGCAATAAAAGCTCGATATGATCAATACTTAATTCCAATCCTATAGCTCTTACAACAACAATTATCAAATGAGTCACTAGTATGAAATGACTTGATCATTCAACTAGACTTCTCGGAAAGGTACTAGTGCCATGAGGCTTTTTGGGTAATGGTTCCAATGACAGCCTCAAGTGCAACATTCACCCTTTCGATTTTAATTTAAGAATTGGATGACAACGAATCATATGACATCTTTCTAGGTGGTAATGTTTTGTCAAACTCCACTCTATAAGGAAAGATCGTCATGACATCGATATAAGATTTAATCTCGCCAATTCTTCCTTAATATCGTAATCAACTATTATCTACATTTTTACGAATATCAACCATTTTGTTGGGATCATAAATATCCACAACTTGGTTTAGATCTGGAATAGCTAGAATTCCTACGAGACTAACTTCGATTAATTTACTAGGGAAGTTAGGGTTTCTTGTGACAATCTACGTCGTATAAATACCTCGTATAAATATCAAAATAATCATCAAACAATCATGTAATCAAATTACATCATATATATATATATAATCCAAGTTATATATATATTAAAATAACACTTCTCAGTCTGGTCTTGTCGGTAACTCGGGAATTCTTCGGCACCGTTATAGTCAAAAGATTTTTAGACATTTTTAGAAAAATGTTTATGGTTAAAAGATTTTGAAATGTTTTATTCAAAACCTTGGTTTTAAAAATCTTTCGTTCTCTATAACGAGAGCTCTGATACCAAACTGTAACACCCCCAAATTTGTACAACTCAATACAGCGGAAGACTAGTTGGTGTTACAGGATAGCACATTACTCACATCATAGACAACGCATAAATATCGCGTCGTTTCTTAATAAAGCATTTCCATTCATAAATATCAAGGTTACATAGGTCCCAAGTCATTTCATTTCATACAAAGTTTTACAAAGTATTTGAATGGAAAATATTGTTTAAGTGCGGGCCATGAATTCTTGTCGTCTTCCCGAGAATTACCTTCAAGTTCCTGAGATAAAACATGTTAAAAGAAAAGGTCAGCGATAACGCCAAGTGAATTCATAGAGTTTAATAAAATCCATCAATATAATATCAGTACAAAATTATTACTGAAAATCATTTTGTACAAATCATTTTAATAGGCCATAAAATAGCCAAAGTCATTTTATACAAATCTTTATCGAAAATCATAATATAGGCATTTGCCTTAAAAATCATTATACGAATCATTGTCGTTAAAAACACCATACAATACGTTTTGCAACCTTGTATAGATTCAATAAAACCGTTATATGAATATGGTTATAAAAATCCTTGAAAATCATTATACGAGCCAATGTCGTAAAAACGTCATACAATACATCTTATAACGTTGTATGAAAATAAAAACCGTTATATGATTATGGTTATAAAAAACAAAACACAAACATAATATCAATAGTATGACCCTGTATTGCTAGTCAGGCAATACATCGTAATTCGAAGCGTCTAATAGTATTTCGTTAGTTTTGGATTATTACAAACCGCATGACATTGTTATTACTAAACCAAAACGGGTAGCTAACCCGATACCAATTTTGCCCATCTAAAGTAGCGTGTCGTCACAAAGGTCACGCTATGGAAATCTTCTCATACATAAATTCGCTTACCAATCAATGTGGCACGACGGGGATCAACCGTCAAGGCGCGAACTGGGGTGATCATCCCCAAATAGTACTATTAAATGCATAAGCGTCTACCAAATCCCGGTAGTTCACAATTCATGCTAATGGGACTTTTAGTGACATAGCCTAACTTTAATAATCCATTTAATTTCATCTATCGGGTCCTTTAATCATTTATCGGGTCATACAATCGGGTCATTCAATCATTCGGGTCCAAATCAATAAACAAACAATCGGGACAAATGGTGTCCTATTTCATAAAAACTAACATGTTATTTCCCTCGCGGGTTTATAAAAACATTTCATAAAAATATTTAAAAGAGTGCGAGGCTATGAACTCACGTTGATATGGGAAGGCGGGTTATCGGCAATTCGGACGTACGGTACGCGCTTCAATCACGGATACCTAGACAAATAATACTCGTCTTAGACTCATGTCCAATGACTTTATAAAAATAACAATTATGTATACATATGATGATTATATATATATGATGATCAAGTGGGTTTACATATTCTTGTTTTAATCCATTTTGTACTTATATTATCAGTATTTAAACATTACAAGTTGGGCCCAAATGGGTTAAGCCCAATAAGTTCTTTTTATAAGAGTTTAACTTATTTAGTCCAATTATTAGTCCAATATGTTTACTTAGCTCGTAAATGTCCGTATTTCTTATAGTTCGGGTTTTATCGATTTTTACTTGTATTAGTTACCTATACATCAGTATATGACTTTTATAAACTTTACATTAGACGGGTTTGGTCGTCTAAGTTTTATTTGGCGAAAAACGTTAATCTTACGGCAATAGCCGAAAAAGTCGAAAAAAAATCAAGTTTATACCATTTATATAATTTATCCATTTAATTAACCTTTTATATATTTATATAAATAAGTTATATAAGTTAGTGGGTTTTTATTATACATTTTATAAAATAAAATGTGAGTGCTTATATAATAATAATAAACATTAATTCTTAAAAATCAGATTTTTATCTTCATGTTCACCATTTTTAACATATCCAAAGTTCTATAATGAATTAGAAGCTCATTTTTGGGTGACATGTTCTTCATAGTATGTGCTACATTAAACTTAGTTATAGCTACTGCCCATTTTAAGTTTATCATGCCTTAACAGTCCTTACAAAACTGCTTATTCAGATTAGACCACCTAACTTGTTTTGATCATATCTCACTCATTATTTTGATTCCATTGCATGGCCAACTCTCACATGTGTATAACATCTTGTACTTACTGTAAATGGATCAAACCATGCAATTTTATCAGTTCATCTTTTAGTTACATACTGTTTTTACACAGCCAACTAAATAATCAAGATTTTAGCCTTATTTCTTATAGTTATCAACCTTTTTAAGCATATCTATCAACACTTGATCCCCAAACAACATTTTTATCATCATATATACATCATATACATATACAAAATGAAAGAAAATACATTTGTTCTTTACAAAATAACAAGAGAAAAATGGAGAGGATGATCTTCTTTACCAACCAAGTGTTTTCCTTGTTTTTGGAAGACAAGGACTTGATGATCACAACAAGTATCTCCAAGACCATCAAATATCAAGAATATATGTTGGAAAATCAGCCCTAGGACACAAGCAAATCACCTCCAAAGATGTTAATATGTCCACCAAATGAGCAAGGCTTCAAGAGAACTCCTTAATAGAGCTAGTAAACATGTGGTTCATGGCTAGAAGAGATCAAAGAGGGTGTTTGTTGCTTAATTTTGGACGGCAAGGGGGAGTGGTTTGAGAGAGTTTGATGTTGGTTTGCATGTATGAAATAGTGGAAGTGAAAACTAGTAGCTAGTTTTGAGAGTTAGTGGGGAAAGTAGTGCTTAAGGTGTAAGCTAAGCTTACATTTGTTGTAAGTTAGCTAAATTGATGCCACCTTCATGGTGTGGTGTCAAGTTACCGTCCAACCTAAGCTAGTGGGGTGGGACAATGTGTTTTGTCCCATCTCACTAGTTTACGGGTATTTCTCGATTCTAGTTTTCTGGATTTGCGTGCCCTCGGGTCGTTTTACGAAAAAAGTTTTTATAAATTATGAATCAACAACACAAAACGAATCCAATAAAAATTGTCTCATCAAAAACGGAGTTCGAAAACGTAAATACGTAATCCTAGGGTTTCCGGTTTAGTCGTAAAGGACGTTAAAATAAAATCGTAAGTCCTAATCTCTTCTCGTAAATTTGTGAGTTTATGAACCAACACAAATTTAAAACTCCAAAATAATATTCGCGGATAAATTTATTTTTCTGAAATGTCGGACTGTCACCAAGGACGATGTATGTAAACGTAAGCACGTAACGTTGAATCCTCCGGTTTAGACGTAGTCGACGCTACTTCAAGATGTAAATCAAAATTACTTCCCAAAAATAAGTGAGTTCATATTGTAACATTAAAATAATGTTTTCAAATAAATATTGAGAATAAAATATCAACCATAAATTGACGGATTGTCACAAATTACATTTGATCCGTGTTGATCTTGATGTTTTCGTGCTTAAAAAGTTCATCTTTTTATGGTTTGATTTAAAAGTTTGCTTATTTTAAGTTTGGATAAGTTGTTATTTGAGCTTACTTAGTCCGTTTTACTTTTGATTCGTTCTAGTTTTAGTTATTAGCTTATCATTATAGCTTATTGCCTAGCTTTTTCTCGAATCCCATATAAATCGGAAAAGGTATAATCCCTTTTCCGATTGGTACATTCCGACCAGCACCCACTCCCTCATTCCGATCACATAGGTCGGAAAAGGGTTTTTAGCTTTCTGATTTGCTCTCCCTCATTCCGATCACCTAATCGGAATAGGGTTTATATCATTCCGATCGGTTCTGTTTTATGATATTACGATTGTGGAGACTTTGTGACATTCCAATTGGATTTGGTTGATAAACATTCTGATTGGTATGTTTTATATCATTCCGATTGTGGTGTTTCATATATTCCGATTGGGATTCATAGCTTCATTCCGATCAGCTTTCTTTTTTCACATTCCGATCAGCAACTTTCTGATGGGGGTACAATCCGATCGGATTCCGATTGGATTCCAACCGGGTGTATTTCGATTGGTTGTTTTGTTTTGTTTTAATATTTTACGTCATTTAAAGTGACAATTTTACTCGTTTTGTTTTTAGTTTATTTTAATTTCGTTTTGCATTTTTATTTGATTGTCAATTTACTTTTCGTTAAGTTTTTAATTTTACGTCATTTAATTTCTCGTCATTTAATTTCAAAGTTTTAAATATTGCTCCATTTACGTTTTAACTAGTTTTAGTTTTAATTACCCGACCTTTATTTTAAAGTCTTGCACATTTATTTCACCAAAACCAAAAATATTATTCTTTACCAGAAACGACTGAGTCACACTTTAAACCGGAAATCAATTCGAGAAGATACCGAGAAACGAACTTTTTCAACTAGTAAAAATCCAAATATCAAATGGCGCCGCTGCCGGCTCTTTTTGTGAAGATTAACGATTTTTTGTGAGAGACGCGTTGGCTTTTGGGATCCGTTCACTTGTGAACGTTATTTTTCGTGTCCAAAATTTTCAAAAATCCAAAAACATTTGAAAAATCATAAAAAGCATTTCTTTTTCAAAGTTTTGCACCAAAAATATTCTTCTTGCTTATCTATTTTTCTTTATGGATTTTTATGTCCATTGCGTCGGGTGTGGGAGACGATTATACGGGAACGACTCTTGTCAATGGTGTACATGCGAACGGTGCGGAAACGATATCGACAACACACAACTAGGATTTTGTCCCTTGTGCAACTCGGTTAATTCGTCCTTTTTGAATCCACCTCCTGTTCCCCCGTGCATCTATTGTGGAAGCGATTCTCATTGGCATGTTTCGTGCCCGGTTCGATACCCGTATGGTTACGGGCAAGAACCGGGGTACAATTATGACAATGATAATAGCTATCCATAAGACGCACCCAGTCTTTCTCCTTACCCGTTTTGCAACAACTGTGAGGGTCCTCACGATACCTCTTATTGTCAACCAATGAATTATTATGAGCCAAATCTGTGTCCTCATTTTTCTTCACCGATAGATTATTATAAACCAAATCCGTGTTATAATTCTTCTCAACCGATGACTGACTATGAGCCACATCCGTGCTATAATTCTGGTTTTCATAACTATGAGCCCCCACATCACACCCTCAATCATCAATCCTCTCAGGGAATTCGTATTGATCAACAACTCACTACTCTGAATGAAGAAAGGCACGCCATTATTTTGGAAATTCAAGAAGCCTTTGTTCAGTTTAAAGAAGCATGGGCGGAGGAAAAGCGACTGCAACCAGAGCAAGTATCTAATCTTAGTGATTATACCCCTCCTCTTGTGCATCAATACTATTATGATGATGATGACGACGATGCTGTATGCACTTTCAACACATCTTCTGAAGTTGCTGCTCCTACTCTCGATGTTCCTACTGCGTCTAAGGATCTTGATTCGTTGAATGAGCTTAGTGATGTTGGTCTCGAGAAAGTATTAGATGATGAGGTTTGTGACTTACCTGCTATGGAGCTTCAGGACGACATTGCTCTTATGGAAGAGGTCGATCCTAGTGATGACGATTCTTCTCTTCGCTATGAGAATTTCACTTTTGAAATTTCTCAATCTCCATCGGGAGATGCGGGCGATGACGATTTATTCTCTCCGGCTTACGAGAAGTTCACCGACGAACTTGATCTTGTGGATGAGGTGGAAGACGTGCTTCTTCGCGATAGATTACGGAAAGTGCACCTTCTTATTGCTCAAATCGAAGAGTTGACTTCTCCTCCTATTTCCGAGTCTTTGCCTCCATCTATTCCTCCCGTTGAAGATAATGACCCATTGCTGGAAGAAATCGATATCCACTCCATCCCTCCAGGTATTGATGATTATGACACTGAGGGGGACATTATTTTTGATAATTTGCTGCAGGAAGGTATTGTCCCAAGTCCCCCTCCCGAGCACCTTTCATCCACTCAGTTAGAGACCATCACGGAGGATGAGTGCTTTGACCCGGGAGGTGACATTGATTATGCTATCATTGATAACATTACGGCTTTGCCGAATGCTCAGCCTCCATTGTCTTTGGGGGATGACAATGTGCTTACTTTACCCACCCCACCTCCCGTGGACCTTGATTTCACATACTTTTCGTATGTTGAAAGGACTTTTCTCCCATACAAGACTTATCCCCCCGCCTCTCCTTTGTTGATGTCAACCGGGAACGAGGACAAGGTCTTTGATCCCGGTATTACATTCGAGGCTTCCCCATGGACTATTTAATTCGGGGACAAGTCAGGCTCGTGGCTCGGTTAACAAAAACAAACGCTTTTTGGGAGGTAACCCAATTATCTATCTATTTTCACCATAAGTGTAGGGGGAGCCCTGGTGGTGTTTCTTGTTTTCTTTCTTATCATGTGCAGGGATTAGAGCTTCAAAGACACACTCTTGATGACTTTTGACGAACCGTGATTCCGTGTTCCCTTATTCCCGGTTCTATCCTAAACTCTTTTCGATTCACTATTTTCTATTTCTCAATATTAAAATAGGAATCTCTTTAGTGGCCTTTTCCTTAGCGAGATTTAAACAAAGTGCACAATGTCCTAAGTGTAGGGGAGTTTACTCCCACATGCTTAAACATTGAGGACAATGTTTATATTAAGTGTAGGGGGGATTTCTATCGAAGTTAAGTGGCTCTTTTCCTTGTATTTGTCCTCATTTTAACCGGAAAATCAATTTTTCGACATTTTTCAAACATTTTTATCTATTTTGGCCTATTAGTTTTTCCCTTTGTATAGTTATTTTCTTTCCTTATTAGAATAAATGTTTAATAAAGTGGTTTTAATTTTCAAACGTTGTGAATCTTTTGACTCAACCCGAGTTTACTTATCTAAGTTTACTCTAGCTAGTATCCTTAACTGTTTAAGTCAAGTTTTGCTAGGCTTTTATATAGGGAGCTATAAAACGCGAAAGTCTTAACTCTCACGGGTTAAGAACAAGAACTTTTCGCAAGTTCCTATAATTGATCCTAGAGAGTCGTTTATCAAGGGAACTTTAAAATGCAATTTCTAAACTTGAAAAAGTCTAAGAATTTGCAAGATCCTATAGGCGACTCGAAAACCCAAAACATTGATTTAATAGGCTAAGCATCCACGAGTCTCATTCCTTGAGATTTTAAACTGTGGAGAACGAGAGATGATAGAGCCAATTATAAGTTCGGTATTCTTTCGTGAATTAATGTGAGTTAATTATGAGCCTATTATCCCATCGCTTGTTAATAAATTTATCTACAATAAATAAGGTTGTATGATTTGAAAAGTTACTTAGCTTCTAGCCCAAGATCGTTTAAGAGTTGCTCGGTATGGATTAGAGTTCATAGCCAAGGCATAACTTATTGAAGCGGGATGCGAAGATTGGCGAGTCCAAAAAGGTCCTAACAAGGCATGAGGGCTATATTTTGTTGCTAAAGATCCAAAGTGATGTGAAGAATCATTTATCGAGAATCAATATGAAGGATCGAGACACACGACGAAAAGCAAAAACTCCCCAAAAGTCATGGAGAAGTGTATCCGAAAAGACCCTAGCAAGGTATGAGGATAAATAGATCCAAGTCAAAAAAAGGAGGCGGATCGTTGTATATCAAAGTCCAAAATAATGATTGGAGAAAAATGAAGAAGTCGTGGTCCAAGTATGGATCTCTCAAAAACTTCAAGTGAAGAAATTCCTATATGAAGAGAAGATCATTATTTCATGAACGTCTCTCAAGGTTTGAAGTATGAAGTCGCTGCCAAATATCGGTCAGAGAAAGGTCTCAAATCGCGAAGCGAGTTATGCCAACATATGAACTTTATGAGGTCCCGAGAAGCAGTTTTAAAAGATTTTGTCCTTTAGCTAACTATTGATTAAATCGTTCACTTTATTTTCAGCCTAATAAACTATCGAAATAAGTCAAAAATGCATCCTCGTGATCATTCAAGACAACAATAAAATATAAGAGCTACACCTAGGAATAAGGGAGTCTAAGTAAATAATTGGTCCACATGAGTTCGTGTTAGTTTGCTAACTGATAATAACAATGATCTCGTTTTTAAGCTTGGTTTGGAGAAAGTGAAAACTTGAGGATGATGATCATTCATAACATTTCCAAAACCCTAAGGTATGTTTTTTATTTCTTTACTTGTTTTGTTATTTTCTATCTCTTTAATAAAGGCCAACGTGGATTGATTGTGATGAAAAATGTAAACATGCTTTGTAACTAATGCATTGCATGAGGACATTGCAATGGTTAAGTGTAGGGGATTTGATAGGTGTGAAAACACCCATCCATTTTACCACTTAATTACAATAATAACCGAGCCAAAACGTGTATTTTATGTCATTTATGTAAGAATTATGCGTGGTTTGTGTTTTTGTTGTGATTTAGGACGAAAAGGTGAAAAGTGGAGAAAACACGGGCATTCACGGGCTTTTATCAAAGAAAAAGACGAAAGACGAAGTCGAAAGATCAAGAGTGCAAAAAGAACGGAAGTCCAAGACCAATTCTGAAGATTTGTCGAAAAAAAGTCGAAAGACGGAAGTTTACCAAAAGCCGAAGAACTCAAGTCTAATTTATTGAAGAATTACACGACGAGTTCAAACAAATCCCGAGCCAAAGTCATTATAGTCCAAGATTTAAGAAGATTAAAGAAAGCAAAGACCTAATGACGCAATTAAGGAAAAGATGAAAGAGGGAGGAAGCTTCCTAAGCTCCTCCCTAATCTCCCTATATATAGTTTAGTTTTCCTTCATTTCATTGTTGTTGGGTGGCTTGACAAACCACCACTTCCACAATTTTCATACCTTGTTATTTCTTCTTGCATTTGCACCTTTAATTTCTTACTTTAATTAAAGTATGTGTTCTTAATCTTGTTGTTTTAATCTTCTTTACCTTTGATCAAGCTTTCTATCTTTCATCTCTTTCTACCTTTCTTTATTTTTTGTTGATTTTGGTGCGAATTACATTTGATCCGTGTTGATCTTGATGTTTTCGTGCTAAAAAAGTTCATCTTTTTATGGTTTGATTTAAAAGTTTGCTTATTTTAAGTTTGGATAAGTTGTTATGTGAGCTTATTTAGTCCGTTTTACTTTTGATTCATTCTAGTTTTGGTGATTAGCTTATCTTTATAGCTTATTGCCTAGCTTTTTCTCGAATCCCATATAAATAGGAAAAGGTATAATCCCTTTTCCGATTGGTACATTCCGACCAGCACCCACTCCCTCATTCCGATCACATAGATCGGAAAAGGGTTTTCAACTTTCCGATTTGCTCCCCCTCATTCCGATCACCTAATCGGAATAGGGTTTATATCATTCCGATCGGTTCTGTTTTATGATATTCCGATTGGTGGAGACTTTGTGACATTCCGATTGGATTTGGTTGATAAACATTCCGATTGGTATGTTTTATATCATTCCGATTGTGGTGTTTCATATATTCCGATTGGGATTCATAGCTTCATTCCGATCAGCTTTCTTTTTGCACATTCCGATCAGCAACTTTCTGATGGGGGTACATTCCGATCGGATTCCGATTGGATTCCAACCGGGTGTATTCCGATTTGTTGTTTTGTTTTGTTTTAATATTTTGTTTTAGTTAAAGTGACAATTTTACTCGTTTTGTTTTTAGTTTATTTTGATTTCGTTTTGCATTTTTATTTGATTGTCAATTTACTTTTCGTTAAGTTTTTAATTTTACGTCATTTAATTTCTCGTCATTTAATTTCAAAGTTTTAAATATTGCTCCATTTACGTTTTAACTAGTTTTAGTTTTAATTACCCGACCTTTATTTTAAAGTCTTGCACATTTATTTCACCAAAACCAAAAATATTATTCTTTACCAGAAACGACTGAGTCACACTTTAAACCGGAAATCAATTCGAGAAGATACCGAGAAACGAACTTTTTCAACTAGTAAAAATCCAAATATCACTAATGTCAAACATTGTCCTCAATGTTTAGGGTCTAAGGGTAGAATACCCCCATACTAGAGATGAAGTCGAATGCTTAATCTAGCATGGAAAGGGTGGAACCATTAAATCAATAGTCGTTTATGAAGTGTGCTAAAAACCTAAGGTTAGAACATCAAAGGATATATCATGTGGATATCGATAAATTCTTCAAATCAAACGATCGAGTGCTCCCATAAAACGAACAGGAGAGGCTCCAATCGTGAAGATAATGATCATCTAAAAACCAAAATTCACAAACAACCACGGAACAAAGGTTGGAAGGGCACAAATCCCCTCACGTTAACTACATTAGAAAGCGATAATATATACGTGGATAAGAATTGGACTCCCCCACGAGGCACCTCGTTTTTTATTACCGAGGCATGAGCTCGACTCGATCCCCTCAATACTAATTATCATTGGGGAAGGTGACTTGGTCGAGGTAGTTCAAAGAAGGAACTTCCCCACCAAAGTAGTGCTTCAACCTATGGCCATTTACCTTAAAGTTAGGACCATCATTTTGAGCTAGCTCGATGGTCCCATATGGAAAAACTTGGGTAATGGTGAATGGACCCGACCAACGGTATTTCAACTTGCCGGAAAAGATTTTCAATCTTGAGTTAAAAAGCAACACTTGATCTCCAATGTTAAAAACCCGGTTTTTAATTTTAGAATCGTGAAACCTTTTGGTTTTCTCTTTATTAATCAATGAATTTTCACAAGCAATGTCTCTCAATTCATCCAATTCATTAAGTTGCATTTTCTGGTGTTTTCCCGCGGTCTCAATGTCATCATCACAATGCTTTAGGGTCCAATAAGCTTTGTGTTCGAGTTCAATTGGCAAGTGACAATTCTTCCCATACACAAGCTTGTAAGGAGTGCACCCAATGGGCGTCTTATGAGCGGTACGAAAGGCCCATAAAGCATCGTCTAACTTATCCGACCACAATTTTCGCTTTTCTCCTATCGATCACTCCAAAATCCGATTCAATGCTCGGTTTGAAACCTCGACTTGCCCACTCGTTTGTGGGTGATAAGCCGTAGAAAGCCGATGTGTAACCCCATATTTCTTTAAAACTCTTTCAAATTGGTCATTGCAAAAATGGGTTCCACAATCGCTTATGATACCACGAGGGGTTCTAAACCGAGAAAACAATTGCTTCAAAACTTGACTACCACACGAGCATCGTTCGTGGGCAACGCCTTAGCTTCCACCCATTTGGATAGGTAGTCAACGGCGACAAGGATGTACTTATTACCACGAGATGATTGGAACGACCCTATAAAATCAATTCCCCAACCGTCAAAGATCTCACATACTTGGATGAAATTTTGTGGCATTTCATCGTTTTGTGAGGATTTTCCTTGTCGTCGGCATGAGTCACACGACCTGACAAGTGCATGTGCATCTCGGTAAATAGTAGGCCAAAAGAAACCGATATCAAAGACCTTCTTCGCCGTGAGATTAGCACCATGGTGACCACCCGTGGGTCCCTCGTGACAAGCTCTAAGGATATTAGAAGCTTCGGTGCCAAAAATACAACGTCGAATAAGTTGATCCGCACAAGTCCAAATAGGTAAGGGTCGTTCCAAAAGTAGAACTTGACGTCACGAAAGAATTTTCGTTTTTGTTGAGTCGTCATACCCTTAATGATGAAGTTGCCCGCATGGTAATTTGCGATGTCCGCAAACCATGGGGTGGATGAGTCAATCTGAGAATTCACTACACCAAGTGCCTTGAGAGGAAATGTTTCGGTGATTTCCTTGTTCTCGTACACACTTTGGTGGGATCTTCCAAGTGAGAAAGATGATCGGCCTCTAGATTCTCGGCTGCTTTTTTGTCAAGTAACGTGACATCAAATTTTTGTAGGGGGAGAATTCAACGAAGCAATCTCGGCTTTACATCTTTCTTAGCCATGAGGTACTTGATTGCCGAGTGATCCGTATACACTATGCATTGGGTCAAGACGAGGTAAGGTCAGAATTTCTCAAATGCATACACCACGGCAAGGAATTCCTTCTCCGTTGTGGTATACTTAAGTTGAGCCTCGGTCATCGTCTTACTAGCATAGTGGTTAGGAAAGAAGTTCTTTTCATGACGTTGCCCCAAAATGGCCCCAATAGAGTAATCATTAGCGTCACACATGAGTTCAAAGGGGAGGTTCCAATTGGGAGCAACAAGAATGGGAGCTTCGGTAAGTTTCCTCTTATGGATTTCAAAGGCTCGTACATAATCTTCGTTAAAGACTAAAGGAGCATCTTTTTTCGAGGAGGTGTGTAATGGGTCGAGAAATCTTTGAAAAATCCTTGATGAATCGACGATAAAAGCCCGCGTGGCCTAGGAAACTCCTAACCCCTTTAACGGTTTTGGGATGAGGTAATTTGGCGATGACATATACCTTAGCTTTGTCTACCTCAATCCTTGCTTTCGAGACCTTGTGCCCTAAGACGATTCCTTCCTTAACCAAAAAATGACATTTTTCCCAATTGAGCACAAGGTTGGTTTCCTCACAACGTTTTAACATTCTCTCAAGGTTCGACAAACACGAAGTGAACGAACTACCAAGCACAGAAAAGTCATCCCTAAAGACTTCCATCGTCTTCTCGTTCATGTCATGAAAAATAGCCATCATACACCGTTGAAAATTTCCCGGTGCATTGTTGTAACACCCCATTTTGATAATGGAATGTCACGCGTAATTATGGCGTGTCATCAAAGCATACAAGGATAAATGTCGAAACATTACATGACCATAAAAGGAAAATACCGGAATCAAACATCGGTAGTCCAAAAGTAATGCTCATCACACACAAACAACTATAATGAAAGGACTAACAATGTCCATAGCAAGAGTATCAAAGTAAAGATAATGCATAAAGTAAAGAAAGGCTAGAAAGCTTCCAGTCCATATGCACGTACGCTTAAAATCTACGAGCGTCCCTGAGTACCTGCCGTTTTGGGAACTTAGAAAAGGAAACGGCTGAGCAATACGCTCAGTGCACGGATGTACAATAAAGCATGAATAGTATAAGCATATAACATATAACAGCGGAAGAAACTAAGTCTCGAATAACCCGGTTAAGTCTTGGTAAAACTGGTTTTATAGTTTGAAAAGCCTTATGTTTATCTTATAAAAACTGTTTAACATATTCTACCATTAGCCAATATAGGTAATGAAAATCCACCGTGCATGAATACTTGGAGGGGTGACCTCATCATGCAAATTAGAGGGGCTGCCTCTAATTTAATATACTGGTTTTAGGTAAGAGGGATCAGCTCCTTGTGAAGGATGCAAGGCACACACCACATTCACATTGAGTAATCTGCTGAAAACATGTAACTAGGATGCACCCATACGCCCCACATGATAAATAAGATAATATGGCCAAAAGCTGAAGGGACGCCACGAGCAATCACTCCGCCATGGTGAAGTCATAACACCAGTACCTCTAGTGTTATGGTTATGGTACCTCCATAACTAGGTGAAACTGGTCATGCATGTATATGGCTATAGGTATTCTAAATTAAACATAAGCAAATCAAACATATAAACTTATACTACGGGAAAATAGTTGGCTGCATACGAGGAATCCTAATAAGAAAAGAATGTCCATACTGAAAGGACGAGAATCCGTACCTTATGTCCAGTGAACGAAGAAGACGAACTGAGGAGAGTCCTACTTCGGTATCACTAATGCTACATAAATACATACGTATATAAGTATCTGATCACTAAATACATAACTGGTTTTATGTCGTGTCTTAGCTTATTTTATACGTTCATGTCATGTTTTAGTGTTTTAAGCTTTAAACTATGTTTATCTTATATTCTGTCTATTCTGATTAAGTAGTACTTGTATTTCATGTATTATTATACTTACTGTGTAATAATAAGTAACTTTCTAAAAATAACAGGTTTCCTAAAATAGAAAGTTTCCAAAAATAGAAAGTTACCAAAAATAGAAAGTTTCCAAAAATAGAAAGTTTCCAAAAATAGAAAGTTTCCAAAAATAGAATTACTGCTTAAAATAGACAAGTTTCTAAAAACAGAAAGTTTCCATAAATAGAATAGCTGCCTTAATTAAAATAAGTTTCTAAAAATAGAAATTTTCCATAATTAGATATAAGCTTGTTAAATAAGCTAAGTATATAAGCTTAAGTGTTTCCTGATTATTTTTCTATGTCATAATGATATAAGGTATAGTTTATTAATTATTACACGTAATTTAAATAAACTATAGGTTAAAAGTATTTAATTAAATATATCATGTTTTTAGTTAAATAAATTTAAATACTTAGGTTAAAACATGTATTATTAATTATTAATAATATAACCTAAGTCGTGTTAATTAATTAATTATAGCCATGGTTTTTAATAATTAATTAATTATAAAGTCTAGAAAAATATAAATACTTAGGTTAAAATTTCATGATCTAATAATTAAATTATAACCTAAGTCATGTTTTATTAAATTAATCATGTCATATATTATTAATTTAATTTTAACATATGATTATTAAAACAGAACCTTAGCATAAACCATGAACCGGATCGTGACTAGAAACCATGAACCGGACTTAAAATCAACACCATACCCCGAACCACTTCGTGGTTTCCCCTTGTTGCTGCTGCCGTGGGACCCACACCACCAAACCGATACCATGAGGTCTCGGTGGTGGTCCATATGCCAAGCCGAGACCCCCTTGGGGTTCGGTTTAGGCGCCGACCACACACAAACACCCCTAAATCCTCCGTTTTGATTTACCCCATAACCATTTACATGTTTGATTTATGTTTTTAATTAGGTTTTTAAAAACATCATGTTCTTATTTAATTTATTAAATCAAAACAAAAAGAAAAAGGATTAAAAAGGTATACTGAATGCGTGGATCTAACGAGGATAAAAACACATGAAAACTTGAACCAAATTCAAGATCAAAAATCAAATAAACACTCCCTTTGTGTCTTGTATATGCGGGCGGCCAAGAGGAGAGGAAGAAGGAAAAGGAGAAAATCTTTTTAGGTTTTTGATGATTTACTGTAATGTGAAAAATGAAAACAAGATTTTACCTTTACCCCATGTTAGTAAAATTTGATGGGCTTGGCCCATCCTTCTTTGTGTAGCCGCGGGTAGGGGCCCCACATGGGGTACCCGTACCATTTTCCGTGTCTAATTATTTAAGTGTTCGTTCGTGTTTAGTCGTGTTCGTGTTTTATGTGTTCTCGTTAAATATTAACCGTGACTTAATATATTTATTCGTGTTCGTAATAAATATATATACGTAATTAGTATTAGTTCGTGATTTAATTACGTTCATGATTTCATGATTGCATGTTCGTGATTAATTATTGTCAAATAATTATTGTGTGTTCGTACGTAATAAATACTTATCGTGTTCTAACACGTACGTAATACGTAAAATTCTAACACGTGAACGAAATAATACTATAAAAGGAAAGTTTTAATCTAGTACGTACGTTCTTAAGGGTACTATTCATGGTAAAAGCATGCGGGTTTTACAACTCTTCCCCCCTAAAAAGAATAATTCGTCCCCGAATTATAGATAAAATAAACTGGAAAAGAAGAAAATACCCAAATTCAAAATATAAAATGAGGGTAAGAAGCCCGGATAGACTCCTCTGTTTCCCAAGTGGCTTCCCGCTCGGTATGATCCCTCCAAAGGATTTTGACGAATGGAATCGTCTTCCTTCTCATGACTCGTTCTTGTCTGTCAAGAACTCGTTCGGGTTCTTCTATGAATGTGAGATCTTCACGTATCTGTTCCAGTGGATACTGAACCATGTGAAGGGGATGATACTGGTACCCTCTGAGTAAGGACACATGAAACACATTGTGTACATACGAAAGCTGCGGAGGTAACGCTAACCGGTAAGATACTTCACCGACTCGTTCAATGATATCAAACGGTCCGATGAAACGAGGACTGAGCTTCCCTTTTATCCCGAAGCGTCTAACACCACGTGCCGGCGAAACCTTAAGGAAGACGTGATCTCCTACGTTAAAATGTATGTCCCTACGATGCTTATCGGCGTAACTCTTCTGACGTGATCGTGCTTCTTGATGTTTCTGCTTAGCTACTGCGATCCTTTCATTGGTCATCTCTATGATTTCTGGTCCTTCAAGTGTTCGCTCGCCAACCTGATCCCAGCAGATTGAGGCGCGACACTTTCTTCCATACAACATCTCGAAAGGAGCGCACTAGATACTTGCGTGCCAATTGTTGTTGTATGCAAACTCCACCAAACATATGTAATCGTCCCAATCACCCGTCCATTCCAACGCACATGACCTCAGCATGTCATCCAATGTTTGAATCGTTCGCTCCGACTGTCCGTCTGTTTGAGGATGAAAAGTCGTGCTAAGCTTAAGATGTGTACCCCAAGATTTCTGTAGACTCTTCCAAAATCGCGAAGTGAAATGAGGATCTCTGTCTGAGACGATGCTGGATGGGGCACCGTGGAGTCTCATGATCTCTCTTCTATACGTATCGACGAGTTTACTTACCGGATCTTCCTTGTGGATCGGTAAGAAATGAGCTGATTTGGTAAGTCGATCTACGATAACCCAAATTGCATCGTGCTTCCTCTTGGTAGGCGAAAGACCAGTAACAAAATACATGGTGATTTTGTGCCACTTCCACTCTGGAATATCTAACGGTTGAAGGAGACCTCTAGATCGCTGATGCTCGATCTTAACCTGCTGGCAGGTAAGACATTTGGAGACGTAAGTGGCCACATCCTGTTTCATACCACTCCACCAAAAATATTGCTTGATGTCATGGTACATCTTAGTCAAACCAGGATGTATATAGAATGAGGAGCTATGAGCTTCAGCTAACAAGGCTTCCCGGAGTTCTTGGTCATCAGGAACACAAAGTCTCATGCCCTGCCATACGATACCATCTGCATCTACTCTGAATTCCGTCTGTTTCTCCAAATTCTATACTATCGCCCAGATTTATCCATCATCTTTCTGAGCTTCCTTGATCTTAGAGAGTAACTCGGGTTCTACTCTAAGAATAGCCCAGTAACTATGCTGTCCACGTACCATGATCTTGATGTCTAGTCGCTCCAAGTCTCTTATGATTTCCTCCTCAATTTTATTGCCGTTGACCATTCCGGACTTCCTGCTAAGAGCATCTGCTACTACATTTGCCTTTTTGGGATGATACTGTAGATTAATGTCATAATCCTTCAACAGCTCTAACCATCTCCTCTGCCTCATGTTCAATTCACGTTGAGTGAAGATATACTTCAAGGTCTTGTGGTCCGTGAAAATGTCACATGATTCTCCATATAAGTAGTGCCTCCATATCTTCAATGCAAACACGACTGTAGCAAGTTCCAAGTCATGCGTGGGGTAATTTTCTTCATAAGGCTTAAGCTGCCGTAAAGCGTACGCGATCACTTTCCCATGTTGCATGAGAACACAACCAAGTCCCTTTTCCGATGCATCACTGTAGATTTGAAATCCACCCGTAGTAGATGGGAGAGTAAGAATAGGTGCAGATACTAGCTTCTACTTCAGGTCTTCAAAGCTCTTCTCTCGTTCTTCAGTCCAGACGAATTTCTCCCCTTTCTGCATCAGTTTGGTCAATGGTAGTGCTAAGCGGGAAAAGTTCTCCACGAACCTACGGTAATAGCCAGCTAAGCCTAAGGAACTGCGGACTTCCGTCGCTGATGTCGGCCTCGGCCACCTAGTAATGGCCTCAACCTTCGCTGGATCCATAGTGATTCCTTTTGCTGATACAATGTGACCTAGGAATGCCACCTTGTCTAACCAGAACTCACATTTGGAAAATTTAGCATACAGCTGCTTCTCGCGAAGAATCTGTAGTACTGTACGAAGATGGTCTTCGTGTTCCTCCTTGGACTTTGAGAAAATCAGGATGTCATCGATGAAGACAATGACGAACTTGTCTATAAATTCATGGAAGATTCTGTTCATCAAGTCCATGAACACTGCTGGAGCATTTGTCAGGCCGAATGGCATAACTACAAACTCGTAGTGGCCATAGCGGGTACGAAAAGCAGTCTTGGCGATGTCCTGCTCCTTAACCCGTAGCTGATGGTAGCCTGACCTAAGGTCAATCTTGGAGAAGTGTTTGGCCCCTTGGAGTTGGTCAAACAGATCGTCTATACGCGGCAGTGGATACCTATTCCGGATAGTAATCTTGTTGAGCTCGCGATAGTCTATGCAAAGACGCATACTACCGTCCTTCTTCTTAACAATAGAACCGGTGCGCTCCATGTAGATGCGCTCGGTCGAATGAAACCTCGTTCAAGAAGTTCTTGCAGTTGATCCTTCAGCTCCTTCAGCTCTATGGGAGCCATTCGATAAGGAGCCTTGGAGATGGGTTCAGCTCCTGGAATTAGCTCGATATTGAATTCCACTTCTCGTGCAGGTGGTATGCCATAAATTTCTACTGGAAATACATCTTGGAATTCCGACACTATTGGTTGATCCTGAATTGATGGAGATTCAACATCAATGTCATGAACCGTAGCTAGATAACCCTCACAGCCATGTGACAGTAGTGCACGCGCTTGCAGGGTAGATATGATTTGTATAGACCGTCCAGGTACGAACCCGTTATGAATGTACTCTGGTGCATTAACATCACCGAAGATAACTCGATATGAATGGCAGTCTATGGTAGCATGATGCTTGGATAGCCAATCCATGCCCAAAATCATGTCGAAGTCATTCATGTCTAGCAGAAGTGTATCAACAGGACGAACCTTATCGTCAAATTCTAGGGGAAGACTCTTGTATACATGGGTGATTAATAAATAGTCCCTCAAAGGCGTGGAAATAGTAAGTCTATTCTCTAGTGGCATGGGGAGCATCCTAATGTTCTTAGCATAAGCAGTAGAAATGACCGAGTGAGTAACACCCGTATCAAAAAGAACACACGCAGCTTGACCATACATATACAAGATTCTAGTGATGGTACCTGTAGACTTGTTGTCCTGGTCACGAGATGTCGTGTAGACACGCCCAGTGGTAGGAGGCGGCTTGGTATCAGCATTAGCTGATGTGCCCTCCATCACGCCCTTACGGCAATCCTTCATGATATGCCAGGAAGACCACACTTGAAGCATGCGTCAGTGTTACGATGACATGGCCCTGGGTGCCTATGGTCGTAAGTAGAGCAAAGAGGATGAGTATATCCTCCAGCAGGTGCTCTGGCTGGCTGAGAACCTGATAAAATATATTACATAAGACATGATAATAGGGTACAAAGGATAATGTGGATAATCCTTAAGATTGAATACCAGTGATAGTTGGACGGCTAGGCTGTGAACCTCTCTGGTTCTGGTCCCTACCGTTTCCATGGTTCCTGGTAGATGTTTTGCTAAAGTGTCAGAATATGAGTTATAACATGAAATCATAAGAAATTGCGTAAGTATTAGGACATGCTGCCGTTGGAGTGTCCAGCGTTGTTATGGTAATTATCATTACCGCCACGCCTATCCGTAGCAGAACAGTCGTTAGTCTGACCGTTTCCCTTGGGCTGATGAGGCTGCTGCTGAGTAGCCGGCTGAGACCGGTCCCTAGTTTTCTGCCTGGAAGATACAATTTAAAGAGATGAATAATGACATATATGGAAAGAATACGGATTGGTCATCGCTTGAATACGAATGTTACCTCTTCTCGGGTCTCTCAGTTTCCCCGAACTCATCTCTCTCCTGCAGCATTTCCAGCTTACGTGCTGCATCGGCCACTTGTGCTACAGTAGTGAACGTAGCACACACCAGATTGTTTGCGACCGATGTGCGAAGAGCCCACCTAAAGTGGTGTGCCTGCTCTTCAGGAGTACCTGCTGCTGCACCAAGGAAACCAGCTAAGCGAAGGAAGCGCTGCATAAACTCATTGCTATTCTCCCCAGCTCTCTGTCGGATCTCATGGTACTCCCTCTCGAGCTTGAACTGAGCCCATGTCAAACCAGCAATCCAATCGTCACCTCCCTCAGACTGCATCAACGCTAACCACCAATTTAACACATCGCCTTCGAACCGATAGCATGCCAACCTCGCCTTAAACGCGGGGTCACAACCCATAGCATTGAAAATCTTCTTGATGTGAACCAACCAGCTTTCAGCATCACTAGGGCTATCTTTTATCTCAAAAGCTCGAGGACGGAGCTTGTTGAATCTCTCCAGCCATACTGCCAATGTCACTGGAGGAGGAGGAGGAGGTGCTTGGTTATGCTGCTGATTGTTGGCAGCTTGAACCTCAGCCTTGATGTCATTCCTCAGTTGAGGAAGGAAAGCTTGCATTGCAGCATTGAGTTTTTCCTGTTTGCGTGTGAGAACCATCTGACAATATAACATAAAACATATGATTAACATATCAAAACATAAACATAAAATTATATATACATGAAAAAAAATTTATACCAATAAATCCAGAGAAAAATTTTATGCAAGAAAATTTGTGTATGAATGCATGATGCAGTTTTATGAAAACTTTTGTATGCTCGAGAGTGAACGCCTATGGTCAGTTCACCCAAAATAAAAGACATGGCGTAGGAACGCCTATGGGTTGGTCCCAAATTTAAAAGTTTCATTAAAACACATGCGACTAAATAGGGCCAGTCCTTTACCAACCATTACTTAGTCATAAACCCGCGACAATGGCATATATATGTATGCATAAAAATGATGAATGCATGAAAACGATTGTCAGTTCTAGGAAGTCCATAGTGACTACCCACTAATAACATGTCATATTTTGAGAGCCTACAGGTCGAAGCCTTGGCTCTGATACCATAATTGTAACACCCCATTTTGAAAATGGAATGTCACGCGTAATTATGGCGTGTCATCAAAGAATACAAGGATAAATGTCTAAACATTACATGACCATAAAACGAAAATACCGGAATCAAACATCGGTAGTCCAAAAGTAAAGCTCATCACACACAAACATAAGTACTGTAAATGAAAGGACTAACAATGTCCATATCAAGAGTATCAAAGTAAAGATAATGCATAAAGTAAAGAAAGGCTAGAAAGCTTCCAGTCCATATGCACGTACGCTTAAAATCTACGAGCGTCCCTGAGTACCTGTCGTTTTGGGAACATAGAAAAGGAAAACGGCTGAGCAATACGCTCAGTGCATGGATGTAGAATAAAGCATGAATAGTATAAGCATATAACATATAACAGTGGAAGAAACTAAGTCCCGAATAACCCGGTTAAGTCTTGGTAAAACTGGTTTTATAGTTTGAAAAGCCTTATGTTTATCTTATAAAAACTGTTTAACATATTCTACCATTAGCCAATATAGGTCATGAAAATCCACCGTGCATGAATACTTGTAGGGGTGACCTCATCATGCAAATTAGAGGGCTGCCTCTAATTTAATATACTGGTTTTGGGTAGGAGGGATCAGCTCCTTGTGCAGGATGCAAGGCACACACCACATTCACACTAAGTAATCTGCTGAAAACATGTAACTAGGATGCACCCATACGCCCCACATGATAAATAAGATAATATGGCCAAAAGCTGAAGGGACGCCACGAGCAATCACTCCGCCGTGGTGAAGTCATAACACCAGTGCCTCTAGTGTTATGGTTATGGTACCTCCATAACTAGGTGAAACTGGTCATGCATGTATATGGCTATAGGTATTCTAAATTAAACATAAGCAAATCAAACGTATAAACTTATACTACGGGAAAACAGTTGGCTGCAAACGGGGAATCCTAATAAGGAAAGAATGTCCATACTGAAAGGACGGGAATCCGTACCTTATGTCCAGTGAACGAAGAAGACGAACTGAGGAGAGTCCTACTTCGGTATCACTAATGCTACATAAATACATACGTATATAAGTATCTGATCACTAAATACGTAACTGGTTTTATGTCGTGTCTTAGCTTATTTTATGCGTTCATGTCATGTTTTACTGTTTTAAGCTTTAAACTGTGTTTATCTTATATTATGTCTATTCTGATTAAGTATTACTTGTATTTCATGTATTAATATACTTACTGTGTAATAATAAGTAACTTTCTGAAAATAGCAGGTTTCCTAAAATAGAAAGTTTCCAAAAATAGAAAGTTACCAAAAATAGAAAGTTTCCAAAAATAGAAAGTTTCCAAAAATAGAAAATTTCCAAAAATAGAAAGTTTCCAAAAATAGAATTACTACTTAAAATAGATAAGTTTCTAAAAGTAGAAAGTTTCTTTAAATAGATTAGCTGCCTTAATTAAAATAAGTTTCTAAAAATAGAAAGTTTCCATAAATAGATATAAGCTGGTTAAATAAGCTAAGTATATAAGCTTAAGTGTTTCCTGATTATTTTTCTATGTCATAATGATATAAGGTATAGTTTATTAATTATTACATGTAATTTAAATAAACTATAGGTTAAAAGTATTTAATTAAATATATCATGTTTTTAATTAAATAAAGTTAAATACTTAGGTTAAAACATGTATTATTAATTATTAATAATATAACCTAAGTCATGTTAGTTAATTAATTATAGCCATGGTTTTTAATAATTAATTAATTATTAAGTCTAGAAAAATATAAATACTTAGGTTAAAATTTCATGATCTAATAATTAAATTATAAACTAAGTCATGTTTTATTAAATTAATCATGTCATATATTATTAATTTAATTTTAACATATGATGATTAAAACATCACCTTAGCATAAACCATGAACCGGATCGTGACTAGAAACCATGAACCGGACTCGAAATCAACACCATACCCCGAACCACTTCAGGGTTTCCCCTTGTTACTGCTGCCGTGGGACCCACACCACCAAACCGAGACCTTGAGGTCTCGGTGGTGGTCCATATGCCAAGCCGAGACCCCCTTGGGGTTCGGTTTAGGCGTCGGCCACACACAAACACCCCTAAATCCTCCGTTTTGATTTATCCCATAACCATTTATATGTTTGATTTATGTTTTTAATTAGCTTTTAAAAAACATCATGTTCTTATTTAATTTATTAAATCAAAACAAAAAGAAAAAGGATTAAAAAGGTATACTGAATGCGTGGATCTAACAAGGATGAACACACACGAACACTTGCACCAAATTCAAGATCAAAAATCAAATAAACACACCCTTTGTGTCTTGTATATGCGGCGGCCAAGAGGAGAGCAAGAAGGAAAAGGAGAAAATCTTTTTAGGTTTTTGATGATTTACTGTCATGTGAAAAATGAAAACAAGATTTTACCTTTACCCCATGTTAGTAAAATTTGATGGGCTTGGCCCATCCTTCTTTGTGTAGCCGCGGGTAGGGGGCCCCACATGGGTTACCCGTACCATTTTCCGTGTCTAATTATTTAAGTGTTCATTCGTGTTTAGTCGTGTTCGTGTTTTATGTGTTCTCGTTAAATATTAACCGTGACTTAATATATTTATTCATGTTCGTAATAAATATATATACGTAATTAGTATTAGTTCGTGATTTAATTACGTTTATGATTTCATGATCGTATGTTCGTGATTAATTATTGTTAAATAATTATTGTGTGTTTGTAAGTAATAAATACTTATTGTGTTCTAACACGTACGTAATACTTAAAATTCTAACACGTGAACGAAATCATAGTATAAAAGGAAAGTTTTAATCTAGTACGTACGATCTTAAGGGTACTATTCATGGTAAAATCATGCGGGTTTTACAATTGCAAAGTCCGAATGGCATTCTACGATAGGCAAACGTTCCATATGGACACGTAAACATAGTTTTTTCTTGATCACGAGGATTGATGGGGATTTGGAAGTAACCAGAAAAACCATCTAAAAAGCAATAGAAATCGTTTCCCGCAAGACGCTCCAACATTTGATCCATGAAGGGCAACGAAAAATAGTCTTTACGAGTGGCGTCATTCAACTTACGATAGTCGATACACACCCTCCAACCGGTCACGAGTCGAGTTGGAATTAACTCATTGTCATCGTTTGGCACAACGGTCATTCCTCCCTTTTTAGGGACACAATATATGGGACTCACCCAAGGGCTATTGGAAATAGGGTATATCATTCCCGCGACAAGGAGTTTAAGGACTTTCTTTTTGATGACGTCGTGAATTTTGGGGTTCACCCTCCTTTGGCATTGAATTGCGGGCTTGTAATCTTCCTCCATTAAAATTTTGTAGGTACAAAGTTTAGGATCAATCCCCTTAATGTCGGATAATTTCCACGCAATTGCACCTTTGTGAGTCTTTAGAACATCGATAAGTACAGTTTTTTCATCATCCGAAAGATCTTTCGCAAAAATCACCGGCAAATGATGTGCTCGTACGCTAGGTATATTTAAAAAGAATTGCAAATACAAATCCTAGACAAGAAGCCAAAAACTTGATATGCGATGTTTCCACACATTGGGTTTTAAATTTATAACAAGAATTACCGATATAATTAGGAACACAAATTCGAGCAAGTATACTCTAGTCATGTTGCAATTAGGTTGGTAAGTCAAGGTCGTCCCATGGGACTTGGTTATACTCAAGTGTAGTTGTTTGTAACAATGGTAAGTATGATTGTCACGATCACACCACCATGAGAATCGTTAAAGGCATAAGCACCCAAAGAACATACATGTATGAGCAAATGATCACAAGGACATTGGGATGCTTAGTTTGGAAAACATATTAAACGTAATCCTTTCGACCTATAGAACCAATACTAGTGCTTTATAAATCAAATATACATAAGTCTCAATCAAGTGGTCACTCATGAGCCTTATGCCTAAACCAATAACAACAAGAATCCTTTCGGCCCATAGACTTGGTTATCGATTTGATAAGTTCCATTTACTTGAAAGATAATTAGAACAATATATTCAAAAGACTCCTTTCGACCTATAATCTAGATTAAACCATTACTTGTTATGTTTATTAAATATCTTGCACAATCTTCACAAGCACAAGACCAAATCATTTGTCAGTGAACGAATTGAAATCAACCATATTGAGAATAATTCTGACATATAGACTCAACAATGATTAACCAAATTGACAAACAAGAAAAAGTTCTAATTCAACCAAATATAATGTCATCATCATAATCCAATATAAACACTACTAGAATCCAAACATCCATATATCACAAGTTTTAATTTAAACAATACAAGTATTAAGACATTTACGATATCACAAAACATAAGAATCACCATGAACATGAACATAAACTACATTGATAATAAAGTAGAAGTTACCCAACATTAGAATCCATAGTTACAAAATATCCAAATGATTCTACCCAAATGAACAACCAATATAGAATTCGTCCTACCCATAGCCTTCTTGGACATCAACCTCTTGGTGCGAGTATAGAGCCTTTTGAGGTGTTTGGGAATAAGAATTGTTCGAGATTGAATTGTTTATGGTGTGTGGTTTTCTTCTCTACATCACCAATGGCTTATTACATGTACATGGCTACCAATTCCACCACCCCTCACCACTTGGGTGAGGGGTGATACCAAAATCACAGAAATATGGGAATATATGATGTAGAAGATGATGATTGAGAGTGTATATGAGATGATAAACACTACCCCATGGGTTTTATTTATACTTGAATTATCCTTGGCCACCAAATAGTTTTCTTTGGCTCCAAGGGTTGTAAATGTTCCAGGGAATGAAGTAATGAAGAGAAGATGATAGGTCCTTGGATGTTATGGACTTAATTGGACTGTTTAAGTTTGCTTGGAGAAGTGGAAGATATGTTTAATGTGAATTTTCCAAAATCTGTCAGGGCAACTTGCCGGCCGCAGCAGGAGTGTTGCCGGTGGCAACTGGGCATTGATTTGCCACTGGTGGCAACTGAGTGTATATTTGTCGGCGACAGTAGAAGTGTTGCCGGTGGCAACTGGACCAACTTTGCCTTATTTCTTCTTTGGTCCTTTTTCTTTGTTTCTTCCACCTTTCTTTCTTCCAAACTTTCCAAGACTCTTTATCATTGTATTATTTATCATACGATAGCTACACTTTCATGTCTCGTTCATCTTTTCACCTCTAAATCAGGCCTTTTCTTCATTTATCGTGATGTAACCATTGATGAACCTACAATAGCAAATAAGCTTCATTAAGTATCATATGTTCATAATAATCACATAAATATATGCATAAACACCACGAATACTCTCATATAAATATGTTAGATTTGAGCGTTATCAAATCCCCTCACACTTAAGTTCTACTCGTCCTCGAGCAAGGAAAATAAAAACTTTTCTTGCCCTCAAGCAAAATAAAAGAAAAATGAAGTTAGAAACTAAATACCTAAGTTCTAAAAGAAAAGAAAATTTTTAAAATTCTATGAAAAATTGAAAAATCTATGAAAAATTGAAAATCTTTTTTATTTTTATAAAAATGGCTAAAGGTGCAAACCCCCTCACACTTAAGAGTTTACTTGTCCTCAAGCAAGTAAAAGAAAATACTTTCGGGATTTATACATATATATATATATATATATATATATATATATATATATATATATATATATATATATATATATATATATATATATATATATATATATATATATATATATATATATATATATATATATATATATATATATATATATATATATATATATATATATATATATATATATATATATATATATATATATATATATATATATATATATATATATATATATATATATATATATATATATATATATATATACGAAATCGCTAAAGGTGCAAACCCCCTCACACTTAAGAGGTTGCTTGTCCTCAAGCAAGTAAAATAAAAATACTTTCCACCATGGTGCATGAAAATGGTTTAGAAAAATAAGATGGAAATCTACCAAGTACAAACAAGACTAAATCAAATGGCATGAGCACCAAGTGTACACATATAAAGAGGAATTTTATTCGGGTTACAAGGCTAAGGATTTGGGTTAATGGGTATGGATAAGACATGGGATATTTATAATAGGTGTCACGAATATACAAGGTAAAAGTCTAAGTCCCATGTTGCTAGTTTCCCGAACAAATCACAAGCCCAAAAAATATAATCATAGCTACGAGCTTTATTCAACGCATATATCACGTCTTAGCACATTGGCTAATCGATATCTAAACATACTTCATCTTCCTTCATCTTCATAATATTGTCATCACTTTTTTTTTACTTTTTTTTCGATGACTTATTTTCTTTTTCTTTCTTTTTCACTTTTCTCATCCTCCTTTTTTTCAATTTATTTTTTTCAACATACATCACATGCTCCCCTCACACTTCGTTTAAGCATACACCACAAAAATACTAATAGAAGCGGTCCCTCTCCATCTTTGTTGAAATGGCACACACACATAGCAAAGTGTGGCAGCTAATAATCATAAAAAACTATCCACCATACAAGCAACTAGCAACCCACCATTTATACTTCGACAAGGGTTAGGCTAAGGTTTAAGGTTAGATATTTTTTTTCTTTTTACTGGATTTATCAAAAATGAAAAGAATGGCTCAACGGGTGTTCTAAGGGTATCTAGCACTAAACGAGAGTGCTAACAAAAGGTTAATATGGGAGGTTAGCTAATCGATGCAAGTAGGTAAGAAGAAAAATATAAAAGGCTTTTTGGGTATAATTCCTACGGTTGCCTCTTTATCATGCATATACACTTATATCACACAAGTGTGATCTCACTACAACTTTTTTTTTTTTTTTTATATTTTTTTTTTTACACCATGTGAATGATTATTGAAACATATTTACAAATAAACGTGTGAAAATATTTAAATCCTAAGGGAAAACAAGTGTACAAACTCTCCTCTTTTTTCTTTATTATTTTTATCTTTTTTTTTAGCCCCAAAAAAAAATTTAGATACTAAAATTGGTTTCGTTTCCCATTTATTTCCCCTCAGACTTAAGTTTGGGATTGGAGTCAATGCTAAAAATAAACTTCAAAGCGTGAAAAGTGAGGAAAATAAATAAATAGTCCAACAGAAACGAAACTTCCCGGGCTATGAAATTGCAATTGATCTCCATACGATAAGATGACAAATAAGGAAGATCAAGCGATTGCATCTCCAATGAGCGTATACACATACAGTCCATCAACATGATCAATGCATCCTCCATAATCTTTATTGAACCTGCAATTTAAACTAAACTACAAAACACGTAACTTTATTAAGCACACTTTCGTAGGCAACATGATTGCATTTAGCATATGCAAAAAGCCTTTAAACCCCTCGGTATCCCGAGTGGAAGAGTTGTAGTCTCGTGAGGGTTTCTATTGAACACACCCACAAAATTCATACATGAACCACATGAACTTAAACAAACACAAATAAGCACACATGCAAACAAAATGAAACACACACAAGACAACTAACAAAAACAAGAACAAACATTATGCATCTATATACATCACACATATGACAATTAAAAATAATCTACACACTTACAAACATAACACGACTCAACAAAAATAAAATATGAAAAACTAAAAAAAAAAAAAATTATAATAAGAAAATGACTAATAATTTTAAGACGAGAAAAACTTTCTTTATTTGGGTGCTATGGAAATACTAAGAAAGATTAAAAACTAAAATTTAACAACTAAAAGAAATGAGATTTGAGAGCTAATTGATCCTTATGAGTTTGTGTATATATTTTTTCTATTTTTTTTTTCACAAAAACTTACTCTAAAACTTATCCAACTCGCAAAAATATTTAGGGAAAGAGTAGGGTACGTCTTAAGAAATAAAAATATGATTAGTTGACGTTTTTTTTATATCATGACTCAAAAATTTTACTACTCGCAAAAGTTTCCGGGAAACAAATAGTATAAGTTTCGAGCAATGGTTTTCATAAAAAAAATTTTCGTTTTTTTTATACTAAACACAACCAATAAAATGTATACAAACTCTCAACCACAACATATTTCTCAAATCTAAAAATAAAACCTATTTAATTAATTTTTTTAACTAAATGAAACAAATACATATAATAGAGGTTTTGTACCAAATCTATTAAATCGGATGGTTTTCTAGACTTCGGGTTCTATCCACGGGGTTTGGGAATTAACCGGAGCGAATAGAAATACGAACAAGGCACAAAATGACTAAAACGGGGTGGTTGGGCGGGATATAAGCTTTATTAAGACTTGGTTTAAAACTCGATTAACGGATGTTTAACAAGTTAAAAACACAATTAAGAATGTTTTTGGTGAAGGCCTAGTTCAAATAAAAGAAGATAAAAAGAAATTTTTTTTTTTTTCAGAAAATTCCAGTTGCCGCCGGCAACGTGATAACAGAATGTGATTTGCCTCCCGGCAAGGGGCATTTGCCGCCGGCAACGCAAATTTTTTTATTATTAATTTTTTTTTAAAACTTTTTTTTTTCGAGTTGCCGCCCGGCATGGGTGTTTTGCCGGCAGCTAGTGGGATTGCCACAGTGGGTATTTTGCCGCCCGGCAGGGTTGTTTTGCCGGCGGAAACCCAAAATTCTTTTTTTTTTTTTACAAACTTTCTTATGACATAAAAACTAACATTTTTTGTAAAAACACTTTTATTAGAATGATTAAAACATATGAGATAAAGCTTAATTCAAACACACCCGTAAGAAAGAATAAGACACTTTATGCAAAAATAAGGAAAAATAAGCACAAACCTAAAAGAAAAGAGTAATAAGCTACAAAGACAAGTAAAACTATTAATCACAAAACATTCTAATAACAAAATAAGACATGATACAATGCACTTCTAACACATAAAATGAATCAAATGACTAATAACTAGATTTCTAACTTTTCTTTTATTTTTCATTTATTTTCCATTTATTTTCAAAACAAATTTTGTGATTTTTTATTTTAACACATATGACTAAAGGTATCAAATATCATTTATTTTGACTAAAGGAGAATTTTTGTAATAATCAAAATCGTTAGAAAATGATGAATCCAAACGCCCCCTAAACTAGAAAAATAAGAACTAAAAGTATGCATACAATGGGAAATGCAAAAAAGCACACAATCAAGCAAGCACACAAGACATAAAGAAAACTTATACACATGACATATAAAAAGACACAAACTCACAAAACACAAACAAGCACAAAAATTCATGTGGTCAAGTAGTTCTAGTCTAAACTAGAGTGATTCGGGACAAGGTTTTTGGGTTTTTGAAACAAGCACTTTGGGACACATTTAGCAATCAATCACTGAAACAAGCAATTTGAGAACACAAGAGAGGAAATCCCAACACCAAATATGTGATTTTGGCGCCAAGACTATGTATGCAACTTTTTGAGAAATAAGAGATTTTAAGCAAATGGTGCTCTAACCTTTGTCAAGGGCTAGAGCAATCATTCAAGAGAAACAAACTACGAACGGAATTTAGAGCAATTCAAAGACTCCAATTGAGTAATAAACAACCAACGGAATTCCTCTTATGCGAAATTCGTCACCCCCTATGCGGGTAAATGGGGTATAACAACTCTTTCGGGTTATGTAGAAATTGGTAACACAAACGTTTCAAGAAACAAGGACACAAGCAAGCAAGCAATCAACAAGATAACGATTCCAACTAACAAAGATACAAACAAAAAAACTCAAGAGTATGAACTAGCAAGTCCCCGGCAGCGGCGCCAAAAACTTGATGTGCTCATACGCTAGGTATATTTAAAAAGAATTGCAAATACAAATCCTAGACAAGAAGCCAAAAACTTAATATGCGATCTTTCCACACATTGGGTTTTAAATTTATAACAAGAATTACCGATATAATTAGGTACACAAATTCGAGCAAGTATACTCTAGTCATGTTGCAATTAGGTTGGTAAGTAAAGGTCTTCCCATGGGACTTGGTTATACTCAAGTGTAGTTGTTTGTAACAATGGTAAGTATGATTGTCATGATCATACCACCATGAGAATCGTTAAAGGCATAAGAACACAAAAAACATACATGTATGAACAAATGATCACAATGACATTAAAATGCTTAGTTTGGAAAACATATTAAAGGTAATCCTTTCGACCTATAGAACCAATAATAAGACACTAGTGCTTTATAAATCAAATATACATAAGTCTCAATCAAGTTGTCACTCATGAGCCTTATGCCTAAACCAATAAGAACAAGAATCCTTTCGACCCATAGACTTGGTTATCGATTTGATAAGTTCCATTTACTTGAAAGATAATTAGAACAATATTTTCAAAATACTCCTTTCGACCTATAATCTAGATTAAACCATTACTTGTTATGTTTATTAAATCTCTTGCACAATCTTCACAAGCACAAGACCAAATCATTTTTCAGTGAACAAATTGAAATCAACCATGTTGAGAATAATTCTGACATATAGACTCAACAATGATTAACCAAATTGACAAAAAAGAACAAGTTCTAATTCAACCAAATATAATGTCATCATCATAATCCAATACAAACACTAATAGAATCCAAACATCCATATATCACAAGTTTTCATATAAACAATACAAGTATTAAGACATTCACAATATCACAAAATATAAGAATCACCATGAACATGAACATAAACTACATTGAATAATAAAGAAGAAGTTACCCAATGATAACTCGATTTTGCTCATATTAAAAAGATTCGTTGTACCAATCTCTTCGAATTGAAAAACTTGTGTTTAATGTGTGACTCTGTTTTATTTTGGTGGAACAAAGATGTATCCTTGTAGTTTTTAAAATAAAATGTGCAAAACAATTAAAGTAAAAGGCAAGTAATATAAATCTAAGTCTATTTAAAGTAAAAGGGTGCGAGTATTTAAAAGCGTGACTGAAAATTAAAGGGCACTAAAGTAAATGACACAAACTTAAATCTAACTAAGGCAAACTTAAAACGCAACTAAAACTTAAACTAAGGCAAGGTTAAAATAAAGCTAATACAAGTAATCATAAAGTGCAATTAAAAATAAAAGGTGGGAAAAATAAAGCTTGAAAATAAAGACAGAACTTAAAATAAAAGACTAAAAATAACGTGACAAGAAACCCTTGATTCGGAAGTTTAAAACTTCCGAATGAACTAGCTTGATCCGGAACTTTTTAAGTTCCGAATGAAACAGGCTTGGTTCGGAAGTTTTTGCTGATCCGGAACTTTTTCCTTCCCTTGATCCGGAACTTCGTTCGGAAGATATTGATCCGGAACTTTTCCCTTTGGTTCGGAACTTTAGAATTGATCCGGAACTTTTGAGAAGTTCCGAATGAAGCCCTTGGTTCGGAACTTTGGAGTTCCGAATGAACACTCTTGACTCGGAAGTTTTGGAGTTTCGAATGAAATGCTTGACTCGGAACTTTTGAGTTCCGACTGAGCACTTGTTGATCCGGAACTTTCCCTTCGTTCGGAAGTTTGAGACTTCCGAATGAGTAATGCTTGAGTTGGAAGATTTCCTTCGTTCGGAACTTTTAGATGTTCCAGATGAAGAAGCTTGATACTGAACTTTAAGACTTCCGAACGAACACTCCTTCCCTTGAGTCAGAAGATTTCCTGGGAACAAAGAAACAGAAACAACTTTCCCGAAGAACAAGGAAATCAAGGTAAAGACGATCTAACACAAATTTAACCAAAATCAACCAAACGATTTAATAAAACCAATAACAAAACATCAATTAATCATAAACAAACAATCAATATCAAGAAATCTAACAACTTTAACCACTATAATCAAAAATCACTTGGATCAAAATAAAAGCATGAACATGAACACAAACTTAAACATAAAAATCAAAGATTAAGAAAGGTAGATAAGAGATTGACAAGATAAAGTAAAGATTGACAAGAATTAAATGGAAACTTACTTGAAATTAAATGAATTTAAGGTGCAAGACAAGGTAATTAAATTGGACAAGAAATTAAATGACATGTATTTAAATGGTGGAAGACTAATTGTCACCTTAGCCAACAAGAAAGAAAATTAACAACTAATGACTATTTATAGGGGAGGATTAAGGAAGCTTCCTCCCCTCTTTCCTTTTCTCTTAATTACAAGCTTAAGTCCCTCCTTCTTTAATTCTTCATTAATTGCATGCTTAGTCCTTTTCTTCTAATCTTCTTTAAACTTGGACTTTAAGGACTTTTGGCTTCGGGATTTCTTTGAACTCGTCTTTAAATTCTTCAATAAAATAGACTTGAATTCTTCGGCTTTTGATAAACTTCCGTCTTTTGACTTTTTCTTCGATAAATCTTCAGAATTGGTCTTGGACTTCCGTTCTTTTTGCACTCTTGACTTCTTGACTTCGTCTTTCATCTTTTTCTTTAATAAAAGTCTGTAAATGCCCGTGAATTCCCGTGTTTTCTCCACTTTTCACCTTTTCGTCCTAAATCACAACACAAACACAAACCACGCATAATTCCGACATAAAAGACATAAAATACACGTTTTGGTCCGGTTATTATGGTAATTAAGTGGTAGAAAAGATGGGTGTTTACACACCTGTCAAATCCCATACACTTGACCATTGCAATGTCCTCATGCAATGCATTAGTTACAAAGCAAGATTACACTTTTCATCATAATTAATCCATGTTGGCCTTTATTAAAGAGATAGAAAATTAAAAACATACAAAATAAAGAAATCAAAAGCATACCTCGGGTTTTGGAAAATGTTATGAATAATCATCATCCTCAAGTTTTCACTTTCTCCAAACCAAGCTTAAAAACGAGATCATTGTTATTATAAGTTAGTAAACTATCACGAACTCATGTGGGCCAATTACTCACTTAGACTCCCTTATTCCTAGGTGTATCTCTTATATTTTATTATTGTCTTGAATGATCACGAAGATGCATTTTTGACTTATTTCGATAGCTATTAAGTCTGAAAATAAAGTGAACGATTTAATCAATAGTTAGCTAAAGGACAAAATCTTTTAAAACTGCTTATCGGGACCTCATAAAGTTCATATCTTGGCATAACTCGTTTCGCGATTTGAGACCTTTCTCGGACCGATATTTGGCAGCGACTTCATACTTCAAATCTTGAGAGACGTTCATGAAATTATGGTCTTCTCTTCATAATGGAATTTCTTCACTTGAAGTTTTGAGAGATTCATACTTGGACCACAACTTCTTCATTTTTCTCCAATCTTTATTTCGGATTTTGATATATAACGATCCGCCTCCTTTCATGACTTGGATCTATTTATCCTCATACCTTGTTAGGGTCTTTTCGGATACACTTCTCCATGACTTTTGGGGAGTATTTGCTTTTCGTCGTGTGTCTCGATCCTTCATATTGATTTTCGATAAATGATTCTTCAATCACTTTGGATCTTTAGCAACAAAATATAGCCCTCATGCCTTCTTAGGGCCTTTTCGGACTCGCCAATCTTCGCGTCCCGCTTCAATAAGTTATGCCTTGGCTATGAACTCTAATCCATATCGAGCAACTTTTAAACGATCTTGGGCTAGAAGCTAAGTAACTTTTCAAATCGTACAACCTTATTTATTAGCAGATAAATTATTAGCAAGCGATGGGAGAATAGGCTTATAATTAACTCACATAAATTCACGAAAGAATACCGAACTTATAACTGGCTCTATCATCTCTCGTTCTCCACAGTTTAAAATCTCAAGTAATGAGACTCATGGATACTTAGCCTATTAAATCAAAGTTTTGGGTTTTCGAGTCGCCTATAGGATCTTGCAAATTCTTAGACTTTTTCAAGTTTAGAAATCGCGTTTTAAAGTTCCCTTGATAAACGACTCTCTAGGATCAATTATAGGAACTTGCGAAAAGTTCTTGTTCTTAACCCGTGAGAGTTAAGACTTTCGCGTTTTATAGCTCCCTATATAAAAGCCTAGCAAAACTTGACTTAAACACGTTAAGGATACTAGCTAGAGTAACTTAGACAAGTAACTCGGGTTGAGTCAAAAGATTCACAACGTTTGAAAATTAAAACCACTTTATTAAACATTTATTCTAGCAAAGAAAGAAAATAACTATACAAAGATAAAAACTAATGGGCCAAAATAGATCAAAAATTTTGAAAAATGTCGAAAATTTGATTTTCCGGTTAAAATGAGGACAAATACAAGGAAAAGACCACTTAACTTCGATAGAAGTCCCCCCTACACTTAAGATAAACATTGTCCTCAATGTTTAAGCATGTGGGAGTAAACTCCCCTACACTTAGGACATTGTGCACGTTGTTTAAATCTCGCTAAGGAAAAGACAACTAAAGAGATTCCTAGTTTAATATTGAGAAAATATAAAATAGTGAATCGAAAAGAGTTTAGGATAGAACCGGGTAATGGAACACAGAATCACGGGTCGTCAAGAATCATCAAGAGTGGATCATTGAAGCTCGAATCCCTGATTAAGAAGTGAGGAGAGGAAAGCAAACCAACGGGTCTCCCCTACACTTATGATAAAGAAAGCGAAAAGATAGATGCATCGGTTGCCTCCTAAGAAGCGCTTGATTTTTGTTAACCGAGTCGTGAGCCTGACTCGACCTTGATCAGCAATGGAAGAAGCATGAAACATATCCACCAGGATCAAAGACGTAGTTTTCGTCCATCAAATAGCACAAGCTTAAGGCGAACAAGGCAAGCCAAAGAAGAGTAGGCAAGGTTCCCTTAAGCAAAGATGGAGCACGGTGGAAGCAAGGGTGAAGTGGTGCAAGCATGTCTTCAAAATTTCCAAAGATTTTTCCTTTTATTTCAACAGGTGGATACTGAGATGGCTTAAAGACTTCAATACCGGGGTCGAACACCTTTTCCTTTAGGGGAAAATAGCACTCAGGCTCAGCAGAGTGTGAAGAAGATCCGCAAAGAAGCACAACCTCGTCCTCAAAAGAGGGACAAAGAGGTGTCAAATCATATGTGCAACGGATATTGGTGTTGACCGGTTTCTTTTCCTTTGAAAGGGTGTGCTTCAAATCCAAAGTAGGATCAAGACGATAATCTACAAAGTCATAAGGAGGGGCATCACTCTCATGAGGGAAGTAAGTGTTGAGAAATTCAGAGAAATCTTCCTCAAATGAGTAATCGTCCAAAGTAAGATCGAGTGATGGTGGAGGATCTTCATCATGTGAAGAATTGCTCGAAAGAGTATCGGCCTCATCAAAATCATCGAAAGTCGGCATCTCGGGATACTCAGAAGTACAATCATCAAAATCATCCGAATCTGAGCTAGAATCATCATCATCATAAGCATCGAAGATCGGTGGAGAATCATAAATGGGAGAAGGTTCCAAAGTGGAGCGAGAATCATCCACATCATCGTCAAAGAGTGGATTATCGATGGAAGAATCGAATAGAGGATTGTCGTAGACAACAAAGTCATCGAGCACATTTATCATATTCACTGATTCTCGTCAAAAAGATTTGCCTGTAAGCTTCCCCATTTTAAAAACTTTTGAATCATCCCTGACTCGTAAGATTAACTCACCTTCGGCCACATCCACTAAAGCTCGTCCGGTTCTCAAGAATGGCCGACCAAGTATTAAAGGAATACGAGGGTCCATTTCATAATCAACTACGACAAAATCGACCGGGAAAGTAAATGTGCCAACTTTGATGAACACGTCTTCGGCTATACCAACAGGGTAAGCGAGAGTGCGGTTTGCAAGTTCAAGAGTCATCTTTGTTGGAGTGAGGTCGGGTAATGATAGTGTTTTCCAAACACTTAGTGGCATCAAATTAATACTAGCCCCGAGATCAGCAAGGGCAATAAATTCTTCAGTTTTGTTGAACACGCAAGGCAACACAAAACGACCGGGATCTCCAAGCTTTTCTGGAAGTTCTTTAAGAATAACTGCAGAGCAGTTTTCATTTAAGCGTGTGTTGGCTTGTTCAATCAGCTTCTCCTTCTTGCTAAGCAATTCCTTGAATGCTTTGACAAATTTCGGCATGTGGCAAAGTGCTTCAACAAGGATAATGTTGATGGTCATTTGAGATAGCATATTCACATATTTCGATACTTGACAGTCATTCTTGGTTAGCTCGTTGGTCTTGCCTATGCGAGAAGGGTATGGGATTTTAGGTTTATAGGTGGAAGGTGAAGGTGTAGTTGGTAAAGGTTGAGATGTTGAAGGGTCCTTCCGAAATACATCGTCATGACGAGGCGGAGACGGTAATGGTGCACTAATACTAGGTGTAGGAGGAGTAGGGACACATGGTGGTGGAGGAGGTGTAGATGATGGGAGTGGGATTGGTGGTCCTACGATGGTGACTCCACTACGAGTAGTAATAGCACTCACATTGGCTCGCGGATTAGTGACGGTGTTTGACGGTAGAGAAATTGAAGTAGAAGGTTGAGTGGCGGGCAAGAAACTAGCCAACAGATTCTTTAATTCAGTCGTTTGAGTACTGAAGGAGGATTGAATATTATCACGAACCTCGGTTCTAATGTCATTACCTTGCTTCAGGATATCTCCTTTCAAATTGATTATTTGGCTCTATAGATTCTTGATTTGCTCACCTTGAGTTCTCATGATGGCTTCAACATCGGTGTTAATGGGTGGGGTTTGTTGGGTGGGATTTGATTGCTCCTATTGTAGTTGTTGGTGGGGTTTTGGTTCTGAGGAGAAAAACCGGGTGAAAGGTAGTTGTTGGAACGGTAGCTCAGCAGATTTCTATCCCCTTGTTGTCTAGCTTGGTAATTTTCCGGTGAATAATTACCATAAGCTGCATACACATTTTCCGGATTTCCTTGAGTCGAAGGACAATCGGTGTATGGGTGAGGACCGCCACATGTTTCACAAGGATTAGCAACCGCTTTAACTTGTTGTTGTTGTTGGTTTGAAGCGAGAAGCGTAATACTTTTGCTCATTTCGGTCATCATGCGGGTGAGTTCGGTCATCTCAGGGTTTGCTGAGGTGGAAGATACATTGACTCTCGGGTTGTTCCTTGAAGAAACAGAGGAATCCCAGTTCTTGTGGATAGTAGTCATGTTCTCAATTAATTCTCTACACTCCTCGGGTCTCCTTTTCATGAATGTGCCACCGGCGACTGCATTAATCTTATCACGATCTCGAAAAGTCAAACTGTTGTAGAAAGTATCGATTAAGGTCACAGGGAGCATGCTGTGGTTTGGACATCTATCGATCAAGACATTATATCTCTCCCAAGCATCAAACAAAGATTCATCAGGGTCTTGCATGAAACCGCTGATTTGATTGCGAAGGCTTGTGACCATGGATGGTGGAAAGTAGCGCGACAAAAAGCGTTGAGTCATATCTTCCTAAGTGTGAATAGAATTCTTCGGGAGACGATCAAACCATTTCTCGGCATGATGTAGCAAAGTGTGTGGAAAGAGTTGTAGGCGAAGTTCATCCATTGTGGTACCGGCCAACTTCATGCTTTGGGTGATTGTAATGAACTTCTCGAGGTATTTGTTGCCATCATCATCAGGCAATCCACGGAATGGGTTAGTTTGCACTTGCTGAATCATATGGTGCTTCAACGAAAACTCAGGAGCGTTGATTTGCATCGGCGCTATCGGTCCTCCTCGTCCAAACATAGTTGGTTGACAAAGTTCCTCCATGGTCCGAAGATCGGGTTGTGGAAGAACATTGTTGTTATTATTATTATTATTGAGGTGCGGTGGAATGTTGTTGTTGACACCTGACATAACTAAATCTTCTTGAGGCTCGGGCTCTTGATAATTAGAAGATCTAGTACGCATACACCTGAAAATGCAAAAGAAAACAAAACCAAACACAAAGACAATATATATACACAATAAAGATAAAATCTTTTTGGATTTTTGAAATTTTTAATTTTTATGGATTTTTATCAATTTGTTTTTAATTTTTATGGTTTTTTGAATTTTTTTAAGGCAAGAAAAATAACGCTCACAAGTGAACGGATCCCAAAAAGCAACGCGTCTCTCACAGAAAACCGTTAATCTTTACGAAAAGAGGCGGCAGCGGCGCCATTTGATAACTCGATTTTGCTCATATTAAAAAGATTCGTTGTACCAATCTCTTCGAATTGAAAAACTTGTGTTTAATGTGTGACTCTGTTTTATTTTGGTGGAACAAAGATGTGTCGTTGTAGTTTTTAAAATAAAATGTGAAAAACAATTAAAGTAAAAGGCAAGTAATATAAATCTAAGTCTATTTAAAGTAAAAGGGTGCGAGTATTTAAAAGCGTGACTGAAAATTAAAGGGCACTAAAGTAAATGACACAAACTTAAATCTAAAAATAACCTGACAAGAAACCCTTGATTCGGAAGTTTAAAATTCCGAATGAACTAGCTTGATCCGGAACTTTTTAAGTTCCGAATGAAACAGGCTTGGTTCGGAAGTTTTTGCTGATCCGGAACTTTTTCCTTCCCTTGATCCGGAACTTCGTTCGGAAGATACTGATCCGGAACTTTTCCCTTTGGTTCGGAACTTTAGAATTGATCCGGAACTTTTGAGAAGTTCCGAATGAAGCCCTTGGTTCGGAACTTTGGAGTTCCGAATGAACACTCTTGACTCGGAAGTTTTGGAGTTTCGAATGAAATGCTTGACTCGGAACTTTTGAGTTCCGACTGAACACTTGCTGATCCGGAACTTTCCCATCGTTCCGAAGTTTGAGACTTCCGAATGAGTAATGCTTGAGTCGGAAGATTTCCTTCGTTCGGAACTTTTAGATGTTCCGGATGAAGAAGCTTGATACTGAACTTTAAGACTTTCGAACGAACACTCCTTCCCTTGAGTCGGAAGATTTCCTGGGAACAAAGAAACAGAAACAACTTTCCCGAAGAACAAGGAAATCAAGGTAAAGACGATCTAACACAAATTTAACCAAAATCAACCAAACGATTTAATAAAACCAATAACAAAACATCAATTAATTATAAACAAACAATCAATATCAAGAAATCTAACAACTTTAACCACTATAATCAAAAATCACTTGGATCAAAATAAAAGCATGAACATGAACACAAACATAAACATAAAAATCAAAGATTAAGAAAGGTAGATAAGAGATTGACAAGATAAAGTAAGGATTGACAATAATTAAATGGAAACTTACTTGAAATTAAATGAATTTAAGGTGCAAGACAAGGTAATTAAATTGGAAAAGAAATTAAATGACATGTATTTAAATGGTGGAAGACTAATTGTCACCTTAGCCAACAAGAAAGAAAATTAACAACTAATGACTATTTATAGGGGAGGATTAAGGAAGCTTCCTTCCCTCTTTCCTTTTCTACTAATTACAAGCTTAAGTCCCTCCTTCGTTTCCCATTTATTTCCCCTCAGACTTAAGTTTGGGATTGGAGTCAATGCTAAAAATAAACTTCAAAGCGTGAAAAGTGAGGAAAATAAATAAATAGTCCAACAGAAACGAAACTTCCCGGGCTATGAAATTGCAATTGATCTCCATACGATAAGATGACAAATAAGGAAGATCAAGCGATTGCATCTCCAATGAGCGTATACACATACAGTCCATCAACATGATCAATGCATCCTCCATAATCTTTATTGAACCTGCAATTTAAACTAAACTACAAAACACGTAACTTTATTAAGCACACTTTCGTAGGCAACATGATTGCATTTAGCATATGCAAAAAGCCTTTAAACCCCTCGGTATCCCGAGTGGAAGAGTTGTAGTCTCGTGAGGGTTTCTATTGAACACACCCACAAAATTCATACATGAACCACATGAACTTAAACAAACACAAATAAGCACACATGCAAACAAAATGAAACACACACAAGACAACTAACAAAAACAAGAACAAACATTATGCATCTATATACATCACACATATGACAATTAAAAATAATCTACACACTTACAAACATAACACGACTCAACAAAAATAAAATATGAAAAACTAAAAAAAAAAAATTATAATAAGAAAATGACTAATAATTTTAAGACGAGAAAAACTTTCTTTATTTGGGTGCTATGGAAATACTAAGAAAGATTAAAAACTAAAATTTAACAACTAAAAGAAATGAGATTTGAGAGCTAATTGATCCTTATGAGTTTGTGTATATATTTTTTCTATTTTTTTTTCACAAAAACTTACTCTAAAACTTATCCAACTCGCAAAAATATTTAGGGAAAGAGTAGGGTACGTCTTAAGAAATAAAAATATGATTAGTTGACGTTTTTTTTATATCATGACTCAAAAATTTTACTACTCGCAAAAGTTTCCGGGAAACAAATAGTATAAGTTTCGAGCAATGGTTTTCATAAAAAAAAATTTCGTTTTTTTATACTAAACACAACCAATAAAATGTATACAAACTCTCAACCACAACATATTTCTCAAATCTAAAAATAAAACCTATTTAATTAATTTTTTTAACTAAATGAAACAAATACATATAATAGAGGTTTTGTACCAAATCTATTAAATCGGATGGTTTTCTAGACTTCGGGTTCTATCCACGGGGTTTGGGAATTAACCGGAGCGAATAGAAATACGAACAAGGCACAAAATGACTAAAACGGGGTGGTTGGGCGGGATATAAGCTTTATTAAGACTTGGTTTAAAACTCGATTAACGGATGTTTAACAAGTTAAAAACACAATTAAGAATGTTTTTGGTGAAGGCCTAGTTCAAATAAAAGAAGATAAAAAGAAATTTTTTTTTTTTCAGAAAATTCCAGTTGCCGCCGGCAACGTGATAACAGAATGTGATTTGCCTCCCGGCAAGGGGCATTTGCCGCCGGCAACGCAAAATTTTTTATTATTAATTTTTTTTTAAAACTTTTTTTTTCGAGTTGCCGCCCGGCATGGGTGTTTTGCCGGCGGCTAGTGGGATTGCCACAGTGGGTATTTTGCCGCCCGGCAGGGTTGTTTTGCCGGCGGAAACCCAAAATTCTTTTTTTTTTTTTTACAAACTTTCTTATGACATAAAAACTAACATTTTTTGTAAAAACACTTTTATTAGAATGATTAAAACATATGAGATAAAGCTTAATTCAAACACACCCGTAAGAAAGAATAAGACACTTTATGCAAAAATAAGGAAAAATAAGCACAAACCTAAAAGAAAAGAGTAATAAGCTACAAAGACAAGTAAAACTATTAATCACAAAACATTCTAATAACAAAATAAGACATGATACAATGCACTTCTAACACATAAAATGAATCAAATGACTAATAACTAGATTTCTAACTTTTCTTTTATTTTTCATTTATTTTCCATTTATTTTCAAAACAAATTTTGTGATTTTTTATTTTAACACATATGACTAAAGGTATCAAATATCATTTATTTTGACTAAAGGAGAATTTTTGTAATAATCAAAATCGTTAGAAAATGATGAATCCAAACGCCCCCTAAACTAGAAAAATAAGAACTAAAAGTATGCATACAATGGGAAATGCAAAAAAGCACACAATCAAGCAAGCACACAAGACATAAAGAAAACTTATACACATGACATATAAAAAGACACAAACTCACAAAACACAAACATGCACAAAAATTCATGTGGTCAAGTAGTTCTAGTCTAAACTAGAGTGATTCGGGACAAGGTTTTTGGGTTTTTGAAACAAGCACTTTGGGACACATTTAGCAATCAATCACTGAAACAAGCAATTTGAGAACACAAGAGAGGAAATCCCAACACCAAATATGTGATTTTGGCGCCAAGACTATGTATGCAACTTTTTGAGAAATAAGAGATTTTAAGCAAATGGTGCTCTAACCTTTGTCAAGGGCTAGAGCAATCATTCAAGAGAAACAAACTACGAACGGAATTTAGAGCAATTCAAAGACTCCAATTGAGTAATAAACAACCAACGGAATTCCTCTTATGCGAAATTCGTCACCCCCTATGCGGGTAAATGGGGTATAACAACTCTTTCGGGTTATGTAGAAATTGGTAACACAAACGTTTCAAGAAACAAGGACACAAGCAAGCAAGCAATCAACAAGATAACGATTCCAACTAACAAAGATACAAACAAAAAAACTCAAGAGTATGAACTAGCAAGTCCCCGGCAGCGGCGCCAAAAACTTGATGTGCTCATACGCTAGGTATATTTAAAAAGAATTGCAAATACAAATCCTAGACAAGAAGCCAAAAACTTAATATGCGATCTTTCCACACATTGGGTTTTAAATTTATAACAAGAATTACCGATATAATTAGGTACACAAATTCGAGCAAGTATACTCTAGTCATGTTGCAATTAGGTTGGTAAGTAAAGGTCTTCCCATGGGACTTGGTTATACTCAAGTGTAGTTGTTTGTAACAATGGTAAGTATGATTGTCATGATCATACCACCATGAGAATCGTTAAAGGCATAAGAACACAAAAAACATACATGTATGAACAAATGATCACAATGACATTAAAATGCTTAGTTTGGAAAACATATTAAAGGTAATCCTTTCAACCTATAGAACCAATAATAAGACACTAGTGCTTTATAAATCAAATATACATAAGTCTCAATCAAGTTGTCACTCATGAGCCTTATGCCTAAACCAATAAGAACAAGAATCCTTTCGACCCATAGACTTGGTTATCGATTTGATAAGTTCCATTTACTTGAAAGATAATTAGAACAATATTTTCAAAATACTCCTTTCGACCTATAATCTAGATTAAACCATTACTTGTTATGTTTATTAAATCTCTTGCACAATCTTCACAAGCACAAGACCAAATCATTTGTCAGTGAACAAATTGAAATCAACCATGTTGAGAATAATTCTGACATATAGACTCAACAATGATTAACCAAATTGACAAAAAAGAACAAGTTCTAATTCAACCAAATATAATGTCATCATCATAATCCAATACAAACACTAATAGAATCCAAACATCCATATATCACAAGTTTTCATATAAACAATACAAGTATTAAGACATTCACAATATCACAAAATATAAGAATCACCATGAACATGAACATAAACTACATTGAATAATAAAGAAGAAGTTACCCAATGATAACTCGATTTTGCTCATATTAAAAAGATTCGTTGTACCAATCTCTTCGAATTGAAAAACTTGTGTTTAATGTGTGACTCTGTTTTATTTTGGTGGAACAAAGATGTATCCTTGTAGTTTTTAAAATAAAATGTGCAAAACAATTAAAGTAAAAGGCAAGTAATATAAATCTAAGTCTATTTAAAGTAAAAGGGTGCGAGTATTTAAAAGCGTGACTGAAAATTAAAGGGCACTAAAGTAAATGACACAAACTTAAATCTAACTAAGGCAAACTTAAAACGCAACTAAAACTTAAACTAAGGCAAGGTTAAAATAAAGCTAATACAAGTAATCATAAAGTGCAATTAAAAATAAAAGGTGGGAAAAATAAAGCTTGAAAATAAAGACAGAACTTAAAATAAAAGACTAAAAATAACGTGACAAGAAACCCTTGATTCGGAAGTTTAAAACTTCCGAATGAACTAGCTTGATCCGGAACTTTTTAAGTTCCGAATGAAACAGGCTTGGTTCGGAAGTTTTTGCTGATCCGGAACTTTTTCCTTCCCTTGATCCGGAACTTCGTTCGGAAGATATTGATCCGGAACTTTTCCCTTTGGTTCGGAACTTTAGAATTGATCCGGAACTTTTGAGAAGTTCCGAATGAAGCCCTTGGTTCGGAACTTTGGAGTTCCGAATGAACACTCTTGACTCGGAAGTTTTGGAGTTTCGAATGAAATGCTTGACTCGGAACTTTTGAGTTCCGACTGAGCACTTGTTGATCCGGAACTTTCCCTTCGTTCGGAAGTTTGAGACTTCCGAATGAGTAATGCTTGAGTTGGAAGATTTCCTTCGTTCGGAACTTTTAGATGTTCCGGATGAAGAAGCTTCATACTGAACTTTAAGACTTCCGAACGAACACTCCTTCCCTTGAGTCAGAAGATTTCCTGGGAACAAAGAAACAGAAACAACTTTCCCGAAGAACAAGGAAATCAAGGTAAAGACGATCTAACACAAATTTAACCAAAATCAACCAAACGATTTAATAAAACCAATAACAAAACATCAATTAATCATAAACAAACAATCAATATCAAGAAATCTAACAACTTTAACCACTATAATCAAAAATCACTTGGATCAAAATAAAAGCATGAACATGAACACAAACATAAACATAAAAATCAAAGATTAAGAAAGGTAGATAAGAGATTGACAAGATAAAGTAAAGATTGACAAGAATTAAATGGAAACTTACTTGAAATTAAATGAATTTAAGGTGCAAGACAAGGTAATTAAATTGGACAAGAAATTAAATGACATGTATTTAAATGGTGGAAGACTAATTGTCACCTTAGCCAACAAGAAAGAAAATTAACAACTAATGACTATTTATAGGGGAGGATTAAGGAAGCTTCCTCCCCTCTTTCCTTTTCTCTTAATTACAAGCTTAAGTCCCTCCTTCTTTAATTCTTCATTAATTGCATGCTTAGTCCTTTTCTTCTAATCTTCTTTAAACTTGGACTTTAAGGACTTTTGGCTTCGGGATTTCTTTGAACTCGTCTTTAAATTCTTCAATAAAATAGACTTGAATTCTTCGGCTTTTGATAAACTTCCGTCTTTTGACTTTTTCTTCGATAAATCTTCAGAATTGGTCTTGGACTTCCGTTCTTTTTGCACTCTTGACTTCTTGACTTCGTCTTTCATCTTTTTCTTCAATAAAAGTCTGTAAATGCCCGTGAATTCCCGTGTTTTCTCCACTTTTCACCTTTTCGTCCTAAATCACAACACAAACACAAACCACGCATAATTCTGACATAAAAGACATAAAATACACGTTTTGGTCCGGTTATTATGGTAATTAAGTGGTAGAAAAGATGGGTGTTTACACACCTGTCAAATCCCCTACACTTGACCATTGCAATGTCCTCATGCAATGCATTAGTTACAAAGCAAGATTACACTTTTCATCATAATTAATCCATGTTGGCCTTTATTAAAGAGATAGAAAATTAAAAACATACAAAATAAAGAAATCAAAAGCATACCTCGGGTTTTGGAAAATGTTATGAATAATCATCATCCTCAAGTTTTCACTTTCTCCAAACCAAGCTTAAAAACGAGATCATTGTTATTATAAGTTAGTAAACTATCACGAACTCATGTGGGCCAATTACTCACTTAGACTCCCTTATTCCTAGGTGTATCTCTTATATTTTATTATTGTCTTGAATGATCACGAAGATGCATTTTTGACTTATTTCGATAGCTATTAAGTCTGAAAATAAAGTGAACGATTTAATCAATAGTTAGCTAAAGGACAAAATCTTTTAAAACTGCTTATCGGGACCTCATAAAGTTCATATCTTGGCATAACTCGTTTCGCGATTTGAGACCTTTCTCGGACCGATATTTGGCAGCGACTTCATACTTCAAATCTTGAGAGACGTTCATGAAATTATGGTCTTCTCTTCATAATGGAATTTCTTCACTTGAAGTTTTGAGAGATTCATACTTGGACCACAACTTCTTCATTTTTCTCCAATCTTTATTTTGGATTTTGATATACAACGATCCGCCTCCTTTCATGACTTGGATCTATTTATCCTCATACCTTGTTAGGGTCTTTTCGGATACACTTCTCCATGACTTTTGGGGAGTATTTGCTTTTCGTCGTGTGTCTCGATCCTTCATATTGATTTTCGATAAATGATTCTTCAATCACTTTGGATCTTTAGCAACAAAATATAGCCCTCATGCCTTCTTAGGGCCTTTTCGGACTCGCCAATCTTCGCGTCCTGCTTCAATAAGTTATGCCTTGGCTATGAACTCTAATCCATACCGAGCAACTTTTAAACGATCTTGGGCTAGAAGCTAAGTAACTTTTCAAATCGTACAACCTTATTTATTAGCAGATAAATTATTAGCAAGCGATGGGAGAATAGGCTTATAATTAACTCACATAAATTCACGAAAGAATACCGAACTTATAACTGGCTCTATCATCTCTCGTTCTCCACAGTTTAAAATCTCAAGTAATGAGACTCATGGATACTTAGCCTATTAAATCAAAGTTTTGGGTTTTCGAGTCGCCTATAGGATCTTGCAAATTCTTAGACTTTTTCAAGTTTAGAAATCGCGTTTTAAAGTTCCCTTGATAAACGACTCTCTAGGATCAATTATAGGAACTTGCGAAAAGTTCTTGTTCTTAACCCGTGAGAGTTAAGACTTTCGCGTTTTATAGCTCCCTATATAAAAGCCTAGCAAAACTTGACTTAAACACGTTAAGGATACTAGCTAGAGTAACTTAGACAAGTAACTCGGGTTGAGTCAAAAGATTCACAACGTTTGAAAATTAAAACCACTTTATTAAACATTTATTCTAGCAAAGAAAGAAAATAACTATACAAAGATAAAAACTAATGGGCCAAAATAGATCAAAAATTTTGAAAAATGTCGAAAATTTGATTTTCCGGTTAAAATGAGGACAAATACAAGGAAAAGACCACTTAACTTCGATAGAAGTCCCCCCTACACTTAAGATAAACATTGTCCTCAATGTTTAAGCATGTGGGAGTAAACTCCCCTACACTTAGGACATTGTGCACGTTGTTTAAATCTCGCTAAGGAAAAGACAACTAAAGAGATTCCTAGTTTAATATTGAGAAAATATAAAATAGTGAATCGAAAAGAGTTTAGGATAGAACCGGGTAATGGAACACAGAATCACGGGTCGTCAAGAATCATCAAGAGTGGATCATTGAAGCTCGAATCCCTGATTAAGAAGTGAGGAGAGGAAAGCAAACCAACGGGTCTCCCCTACACTTATGATAAAGAAAGCGAAAAGATAGATGCATCGGTTGCCTCCTAAGAAGCGCTTGATTTTTGTTAACCGAGTCGTGAGCCTGACTCGACCTTGATCAGCAATGGAAGAAGCATGAAACATATCCACCAGGATCAAAGACGTAGTTTTCGTCCATCAAATAGCACAAGCTTAAGGCGAACAAGGCAAGCCAAAGAAGAGTAGGCAAGGTTCCCTTAAGCAAAGATGGAGCACGGTGGAAGCAAGGGTGAAGTGGTGCAAGCATGTCTTCAAAATTTCCAAAGATTTTTCCTTTTATTTCAACAGGTGGATACTGAGATGGCTTAAAGACTTCAATACCGGGGTCGAACACCTTTTCCTTTAGGGGAAAATAGCACTCAGGCTCAGCAGAGTGTGAAGAAGATCCGCAAAGAAGCACAACCTCGTCCTCAAAAGAGGGACAAAGAGGTGACAAATCATATGTGCAACGGATATTGGTGTTGACCGGTTTCTTTTCCTTTGAAAGGGTGTGCTTCAAATCCAAAGTAGGATCAAGACGATAATCTACAAAGTCATAAGGAGGGGCATCACTCTCATTAGGGAAGTAAGTGTTGAGAAATTCAGAGAAATCTTCCTCAAATGAGTAATCGTCCAAAGTAAGATCGAGTGATGGTGGAGGATCTTCATCATGTGAAGAATTGCTCGAAAGAGTATCGGCCTCATCAAAATCATCGAAAGTCGGCATCTCGGGATACTCAGAAGTACAATCATCAAAATCATCCGAATCTGAGCTAGAATCATCATCATCATAAGCATCGAAGATCGGTGGAGAATCATAAATGGGAGAAGGTTCCAAAGTGGAGCGAGAATCATCCACATCATCGTCAAAGAGTGGATTATCGATGGAAGAATCGAATAGAGGATTGTCGTAGACAACAAAGTCATCGAGCACATTTATCATATTCACTGATTCTCGTCAAAAAGATTTGCCTGTAAGCTTCCCCATTTTAAAAACTTTTGAATCATCCCTGACTCGTAAGATTAACTCACCTTCGGCCACATCCACTAAAGCTCGTCCGGTTCTCAAGAATGGCCGACCAAGTATTAAAGGAATACGAGGGTCCATTTCATAATCAACTACGACAAAATCGACCGGGAAAGTAAATGTGCCAACTTTGATGAACACGTCTTCGGCTATACCAACAGGGTAAGCGAGAGTGCGGTTTGCAAGTTCAAGAGTCATCTTTGTTGGAGTGAGGTCGGGTAATGATAGTGTTTTCCAAACACTTAGTGGCATCAAATTAATACTAGCCCCGAGATCAGCAAGGGCAATAAATTCTTCAGTTTTGTTGAACACGCAAGGCAACACAAAACGACCGGGATCTCCAAGCTTTTCTGGAAGTTCTTTAAGAATAACTGCAGAGCAGTTTTCATTTAAGCGTGTGTTGGCTTGTTCAATCAGCTTCTCCTTCTTGCTAAGCAATTCCTTGAATGCTTTGACAAATTTCGGCATGTGGCAAAGTGCTTCAACAAGGATAATGTTGATGGTCATTTGAGATAGCATATTCACATATTTCGATACTTGACAGTCATTCTTGGTTAGCTCGTTGGTCTTGCCTATGCGAGAAGGGTATGGGATTTTAGGTTTATAGGTGGAAGGTGAAGGTGTAGTTGGTAAAGGTTGAGATGTTGAAGGGTCCTTCCGAAATACATCGTCATGACGAGGCGGAGACGGTAATGGTGCACTAATACTAGGTGTAGGAGGAGTAGGGACACATGGTGGTGGAGGAGGTGTAGATGATGGGAGTGGGATTGGTGGTCCTACGATGGTGACTCCACTACGAGTAGTAATAGCACTCACATTGGCTCGCGGATTAGTGACGGTGTTTGACGGTAGAGAAATTGAAGTAGAAGGTTGAGTGGCGGGCAAGAAACTAGCCAACAGATTCTTTAATTCAGTCGTTTGAGTACTGAAGGAGGATTGAATATTATCACGAACCTCGGTTCTAATGTCATTACCTTGCTTCAGGATATCTCCTTTCAAATTGATTATTTGGCTCTATAGATTCTTGATTTGCTCACCTTGAGTTCTCATGATGGCTTCAACATCGGTGTTAATGGGTGGGGTTTGTTGGGTGGGATTTGATTGCTCCTATTGTAGTTGTTGGTGGGGTTTTGGTTCTGAGGAGAAAAACCGGGTGAAAGGTAGTTGTTGGAACGGTAGCTCAGCAGATTTCTATCCCCTTGTTGTCTAGCTTGGTAATTTTCCGGTGAATAATTACCATAAGCTGCATACACATTTTCCGGATTTCCTTGAGTCGAAGGACAATCGGTGTATGGGTGAGGACCGCCACATGTTTCACAAGGATTAGCAACCGCTTTAACTTGTTGTTGTTGTTGGTTTGAAGCGAGAAGCGTAATACTTTTGCTCATTTCGGTCATCATGCGGGTGAGTTCGGTCATCTCAGGGTTTGCTGAGGTGGAAGAAACATTGACTCTCGGGTTGTTCCTTGAAGAAACAGAGGAATCCCAGTTCTTGTGGATAGTAGTCATGTTCTCAATTAATTCTCTACACTCCTCGGGTCTCCTTTTCATGAATGTGCCACCGGCGACTGCATTAATCTTATCACGATCTCGAAAAGTCAAACTGTTGTAGAAAGTATCGATTAAGGTCACAGGGAGCATGCTGTGGTTTGGACATCTATCGATCAAGACATTATATCTCTCCCAAGCATCAAACAAAGATTCATCAGGGTCTTGCATGAAACCGCTGATTTGATTGCGAAGGCTTGTGACCATGGATGGTGGAAAGTAGCGCGACAAAAAGCGTTGAGTCATATCTTCCTAAGTGTGAATAGAATTCTTCGGGAGACGATCAAACCATTTCTCGGCATGATGTAGCAAAGTGTGTGGAAAGAGTTGTAGGCGAAGTTCATCCATTGTGGTACCGGCCAACTTCATGCTTTGGGTGATTGTAATGAACTTCTCGAGGTGTTTGTTGCCATCATCATCAGGCAATCCACGGAATGGGTTAGTTTGCACTTGCTGAATCATATGGTGCTTCAACGAAAACTCAGGAGCGTTGATTTGCATCGGCGCAATCGGTCCTCCTCGTCCAAACATAGTTGGTTGACAAAGTTCCTCCATGGTCCGAAGATCGGGTTGTGGAAGAACATTGTTGTTATTATTATTATTATTGAGGTGCGGTGGAATGTTGTTGTTGACACCTGACATAACTAAATCTTCTTGAGGCTCGGGCTCTTGATAATTAGAAGATCTAGTACGCATACACCTGAAAATGCAAAAGAAAACAAAACCAAACACAAAGACAATATATATACACAATAAAGATAAAATCTTTTTGGATTTTTGAAATTTTTAATTTTTATGGATTTTTATCAATTTGTTTTTAATTTTTATGGTTTTTTGAATTTTTTTAAGGCAAGAAAAATAACGCTCACAAGTGAACGGATCCCAAAAAGCAACGCGTCTCTCACAGAAAACCGTTAATCTTTACGAAAAGAGGCGGCAGCGGCGCCATTTGATAACTCGATTTTGCTCATATTAAAAAGATTCGTTGTACCAATCTCTTCGAATTGAAAAACTTGTGTTTAATGTGTGACTCTGTTTTATTTTGGTGGAACAAAGATGTGTCGTTGTAGTTTTTAAAATAAAATGTGCAAAACAATTAAAGTAAAAGGCAAGTAATATAAATCTAAGTCTATTTAAAGTAAAAGGGTGCGAGTATTTAAAAGCGTGACTGAAAATTAAAGGGCACTAAAGTAAATGACACAAACTTAAATCTAAAAATAACCTGACAAGAAACCCTTGATTCGGAAGTTTAAAATTCCGAATGAACTAGCTTGATCCGGAACTTTTTAAGTTCCGAATGAAACAGGCTTGGTTCGGAAGTTTTTGCTGATCCGGAACTTTTTCCTTCCCTTGATCCGGAACTTCGTTCGGAAGATACTGATCCGGAACTTTTCCCTTTGGTTCGGAACTTTAGAATTGATCCGGAACTTTTGAGAAGTTCCGAATGAATCCCTTGGTTCGGAACTTTGGAGTTCCGAATGAACACTCTTGACTCGGAAGTTTTGGAGTTTCGAATGAAATGCTTGACTCGGAACTTTTGAGTTCCGACTGAACACTTGCTGATCCGGAACTTTCCCTTCGTTCCGAAGTTTGAGACTTCCGAATGAGTAATGCTTGAGTCGGAAGATTTCCTTCGTTCGGAACTTTTAGATGTTCCGGATGAAGAAGCTTGATACTGAACTTTAAGACTTTCGAACGAACACTCCTTCCCTTGAGTCGGAAGATTTCCTGGGAACAAAGAAACAGAAACAACTTTCCCGAAGAACAAGGAAATCAAGGTAAAGACGATCTAACACAAATTTAACCAAAATCAACCAAACGATTTAATAAAACCAATAACAAAACATCAATTAATTATAAACAAACAATCAATATCAAGAAATCTAACAACTTTAACCACTATAATCAAAAATCACTTGGATCAAAATAAAAGCATGAACATGAACACAAACATAAACATAAAAATCAAAGATTAAGAAAGGTAGATAAGAGATTGACAAGATAAAGTAAGGATTGACAATAATTAAATGGAAACTTACTTGAAATTAAATGAATTTAAGGTGCAAGACAAGGTAATTAAATTGGAAAAGAAATTAAATGACATGTATTTAAATGGTGGAAGACTAATTGTCACCTTAGCCAACAAGAAAGAAAATTAACAACTAATGACTATTTATAGGGGAGGATTAAGGAAGCTTCCTTCCCTCTTTCCTTTTCTACTAATTACAAGCTTAAGTCCCTCCTTCTTTAATTCTTCATTAATTGCATGCTTAGTCCTTTTCTTCTAATCTTTTTTAAACTTGGACTTTAAGGACTTTTGGCTTCGGGATTTCTTTTAACTCGTCTTTAAATTCTTCAATAAAATAGACTTGAATTCTTCGGCTTTTGATAAACTTCCGTCTTTTGACTTTTTCTTCGATAAATCTTTAGAATTGGTCTTGGACTTCCGTTCTTTTTGCACTCTTGACTTCTTGACTTCGTCTTTCATCTTTTTCTTCAATAAAAGTCTGTAAATGCCCGTGAATTCCCGTGTTTTCTCCATTTTTCACCTTTTCGTCCTAAATCACAACAAAAACACAAACTACGCATAATTCCGACATAAAAGACATAAAATACACGTTTTGGTCCGGTTATTATTGTAATTAAGTGGTAGAAAAGATGGGTGTTTACACACCTATCACCCAACATTAGAATCCATAGTTACAAAGTATCTAAATGATTCTACCCAAATGAACAACCAATATACAATTCGTCCTACCCATAGCCTTCTTGGACATTAACCTCTTGGTGCGAGTATAGAGCCTTTTGAGGTGTTTAGGAATAAGGATTGTTGGAGATTGAATTGTTTATGGTGTGTGGTTTTCTTCTCTACATCACCAATGGCTTATTACTTGTACATGGCTACCAATTCCACCACCCCTCACCACTTGGGTGAGGGGTGATACCAAAATCACAGAAATATGGGAATATAGGATGTAGAAGATGATGATTGAGAGTGTATATGAGATGATAAACACTACCCCATGGGTTTTATTTATACTTGAATTCTCCTTGGCCACCAAGTAGTTTTCTTTGGCTCCTAGGGTTGTAAATGTTCAAGGTAATGAAGTAATGAGGAGAAGATGATAGGTCCTTGGATGTTATGGACTTAATTGGAGTGTTAAAGTTTGCTTGGAGAAGTGGAAGATATGTTTAATGTGAATTTTCCAAAATCTGTCAGGGCAACTTGCCGGCGGCAGCAGGAGTGTTGCCGGTAGAAACTGGGCATTGATTTGCCGTTGGTGGCAACTGAGTGTAGATTTGCCGGCGGCAGTAGAAGTGTTGTCGGTGGCAACTGGGCCAACTTTGCCTTATTTCTTCTTTGGTCCTTTTTCTTTGTTTCTTCCACCTTTCTTTCTTCCAAACTTTCCAAGACTCTTTATCATTGTATTATTTATCATACGAGAGCTACACTTTCATGTCTCGTTCATCTTTTCACCTCCAATTCACGTCTTTTCTTCATTTATCGTGATGTAACCATTGATGAACCTACAATAGCAAATAAGCTTCATTAAGTATCATATGTTCATAATAATCACATAAATATATGCATAAACACCACAAATACGCTCATATAAATATGTTAGATTTGAGCGTTATCATCAACTTATCGTCTCCTTCCAAGAATACGTATTCAAGATGAGGAGGAAGATCTTTCAACTCAAGGATTGGTGGTTCCTAGATTGAATATTTGGGATCGATACTCATAACCTCCATCGACGGAGGAAATGGGAAATCGTTAAAAAAACCCTTGATAATCGATAAGTCCTCATCTTTGTCGAGGTCTTCATTACAAGTACGAGAAACATAAAATTCTTCCAACGTAAAACCACCACCTTCAAATGAAGTGAAGGATGGTGTCGAATTATCAAGAATAGGATTGAGCATAGTGGGATTGCCACTATTTTATTTATCACCAAAACCTAAAAATTCTTGTGTAACTTCATCGCAAAAGACATCGTTCATATCAATTTAGTTTATGGCCGCGATAGAATGAACAAGAGAAAGCTTGGAGTCTTAAGTTGCGTTTATAACAAGTTCCTCGTCGTTGAAACGTAAGGTGATTTTCCTTGCATGCACATCAATCAACGCTCTTGACGTATCCAAAAACGAACGACCTAAAATGAGAGGAACTTGAGGATCCGTGGGAATATCGGCTACGATAAAGTCTACCGGATAATAGAACTTTCCCACTTTCACAAAAACGTCTTCGGCCAATCCACATGCGGGAATAGTAGAATGATCGACCATCTCGATAGACATTCTTGAAGGAGTAAGATTAGGAAGATTGAGCGACTTGAAGATTGCAAGAGGCATCAAACTAATACTAGCACCAAGATCGGCCAAGGCATAGCATTCTTCCATATCTTGAATACCAATTAGTATTAAGAACTTACCGGGGTCCCATCGAATTTTTGAGCTATGCGGTTAAGATAAACCGATGAACAACTAGACAATTTTTGCAATTTCTCCTTGTTGTTCAACATACTCTTAAAGTTGGTGGCAAAACAAGGCAACACAATCAAAGCGTCGGCGAAACTTATGTTGAAATGCAAATCACGAAACATCTTAATGAAAAGCTCAAATTGGTAGTTGTCACGCTCTTGCAATTTCTCCTTACGAAGTTTCGATGGGTAAGGCAAGGGTGGTGTGGGTTGGGACATAGGCATAGCCTTTGGAATCTCGGGTTCCAATGATGGTAATGAGTCAACCGTAGGTTTGGTTTGAGCGGTACTTCGTGGGATTAGGATATGCTCCTTTTCGACCACCACCTCGGATTCTTCCTCAATTTCCTCTACCATTGGAGTAATTGGTTGAGGAGTCGGTTCCTTAAAGGTCTTACCACTACGTGTAGTAATCACTTTCATCTCTCGCTTAGGGTTCGATATGGTGTTACTAGGAAGACTACTCGAATAAGATGGTTTACACATTATAGCCTCAAACATACTTGAAATTTTATCCTCAAACATAGATTGCCTCTTATCTACCTTAAGCATCTCTTGTTTTATCTCATGTTACCCTTGTTCCATCTTTTGTTGGTTTTGTTGTAATCTTTGCACATTAATCTCCATTTTGTTTGCATGAGACTTAAGTTCATTTGCTAACTCATTTTTCAACTCATTTTTCAAATCATTCTTAAACTCGGATCTTAGGCTAATGATCTCCCTTTGTATATTATCAAACCTAGCATCATTTCTATTTGCATATTCAACAAATTCATTTGGAAGATCTTTCAAGTTTTACAAACCTTTGTTGTTGTTTTAAAAATCACGGTTTGATTTTTGTTTTAAACTTGATTATTTGCCCCTTGATTCCCATAGTTGTTATTACCCTTGTAACTGTTCGTTTGATTTCCTTGGTAACCAACTTGATTGTTTTGATAATTGTTAGCATTTGGATTTGGTGTAAAACCCGATGGAGTCAGTTGATTAGTGCGGGTAACTTGACCGTTTTGGCTATAAGTTCCCGTGGCCGCGTAGGCACTCGAAGAGTTAACACCGTTGGTAATGCACTCGGAGAAATCATGACCTCCACCACAATACATACAAGAAACCTCAACCACTTTAGTCGTAGCGGGAGTGGGTTTTTTACCAACTTTAAACTCCATCAAAAGTCCCTTAAGCTTATCAAATATTTTGTTTTCCAAATTCGCCTCGATTTCGAAAGCATCGATGGTACGTGACAATGAAGGCGAAGGTGAAGACGAAGTCATATGAACACTCGATGTGCTACGAGGACTATAAACCTTAGACCTATTCCCAATAATCAACAACGCTTCCTTGATCGTTTTACACAAAAATTTACCACCCGCGGCGGAATTAAGATAATCACGCTCATGATCGTTCAATCCATTGTAAAACGTGACAATTTGATGCAAGTCGGAAAAACCATGATGAGGACACTCATGTAACATTTCCTTAAACTGATTCCAAGCCGTCGAATAACTCTCATTAAACTCTTGTGAAAATTTTGAAATCTCGTTTTTCAAATGCGTAGTCTTAGAAGGCGGAAAAAATTGATTCACGTACTTCGAAACAAGATCCTTCCACGAAAATATAGAATTGGGTGGCTCTTTCTCTAACCAAATTTTAGCGGGCCCCGCTAAGGAATACGGAAAAAACATCATCTTAATCGAGTTGTTCGAGACGTCCTTAAACTTGTAAGTGGCGGTAAGACGATTGAATTGGCGGATATGGTTGTGAGGGTTGTCCTTTTCATCACCACTGAATTTGTTGTTTTGGATCATCGACAACAAACCCGTCTTAACTTCAAAATTCTCCGCAAGGATAGCGGGAATCACAATAGCCTCTCCATAACCCTCGGTGGGTGCTTGAAGCAACACCATCATAGTTCGATTAGCCATGTTTGCTTCTTGTTCTATGATGGGTTCGTCAATAGGAGATTCTTCACTAGAAGGCGTTCCTTCCTTTCGGTTTCTATGTTTACATGCACGTCTTGCTTGGTTACGAGTTTGCATAAACGTCACGTACAACGTGGGGATGAGCAAAGAAGTTTCTTTTGGGTGTTTTTAACTTTTTCCATTTTTTGTGCTTTTGATTATTTTTTTACTTTTTTGGATTTTGGTGTATTACGTAGACAAAAATCTACAGATCTCTCCTCAAATCAAATCTCTCGATTAAAGGAGTCTCAAGGAATGAAAACGATCACGTGAAGTGAACGCCTTCGAAGACTTTATAACGTTGGTGGAACACCAAAACGTTCAAGAGGGTTTAATCTTTGAAACCAAGAAAATATATAGATACGTAGATAATACTTTGGTTGGCAAACCCTCGATTAGCCCTTTTTCTCTTAACACGCACAAGCAAGTGGGGGAAACGAGGCGACGCTAAGAACTTAAGAGCCTTTTTCCCTTAGGTCGTGAAATACAACAGCCTTATACCCACCTTATAGTTTGTGTTAATTAAAATCAAGCTTCACGAAAGTAATTATCTATTTTGCCTTTTTTTCTTTGTTAGAGATTCGAATACAATGATTGAGTGATGAAATCCCAATTCAAGGTTGTGTTTTCATACTTTTGGAGTACTTGTGAATTTATTGTGATACGTATACAATATAGTAATAATATTCACACAAAAAAACGAAAATCGATAATACGTGTGCTTAGAATTCTAAAACACACAAATAGTTATTATGGTTAATATAAAAACAAAATTTGTTCAAATCAAAACACAACACGCCTCCCCGATAGCGGCGCCAAAATGATAGGAGTAATATACAACCTTGTTTAGGAAAACAAAGCGTAAATTAGGGGTAAGTACGACGGTTTAGGAAAACCGTGCACAAATGACCCAAAGGTGGGATCGTTCTAAAGGAGGCTAGTGTTTTGCATTAAGAGATGATTCAATGTTTGTGATTATGATTACGAAGAAAGAAAAGAGAAAAGGATGACGGTTACGATTAAAATTACACTAAGACGAAAGTCGTAAACGTAAAACCGTAAAACGTGATGAAATTTAAAAATTACCCTAAAAATACTTAGAAAATTGCAATAAATCCTAAAAGTGCAATTAGAGTTTACAAAAAATCAAAAATCACTTAAACCTTTTATTTAATTAAATAATTTTTTTATGCTAATTAAAGCCCAAGAAATCAAATTAATTAACAAAAAGCCCAAAATGAGATTTTTCAATTTGATAACCTCTAAAATAACTTAATTAAACTAAAACTATTTTTGAAAAATTTAAAATTAATTAAAACTATTTAAAAATGATTAAAAACTATTAAAATATTAAAATAATCCTAAAAATTAATTAAATGACAAGAAAATTAATCTAAAAGTTTTAAAAATCCTAACTTAATATATTTAACCTAGGAAAAATGAAAAAGTTGCAAAATATTAAAAATAATTTTTAATAATAAAATATTAATAAAAATCCAAAAAATATAAAAAATTCTAAAAACTTGCAAACTAGTTTAATTTAACTTAAAATAAACAGAAAATGAAAGTGAAATGTCCAAAATACCCCTAATGGGCCTCCAAATGGGCTAAATCTCAAAACAGTGCAAACTTAATGAACTTTTTGGTCCAATAAGCAAAAAGTTATCTAAATAAGCTGAAAAGTTCCAGTCTAGCTTAAAATTCAATTTTAAACACAAAACTCTAAAGGCATAAAAGCTTAAAAAGTGAGCTTATCACAACTTAATAAGCAAACAACTTATTCTTAATGGGTTTTTGGCCCATTAAGCCATAAGCTAATGATATAAGCTGAAATTTGACACACATCCTTCTAATGAGTTTATAAAGCTGTTTGTAAAAAAGAATTTTTGAATAAGCCCAAGAAATAAGCCTGAAATAAGAAAAAGCTCTCTACACAAAACGACAAAATAGTCGTTTTCGAGTTCTAGACCAATTCAAGGGCTGATTCTTTTTGAAAAATGATTCAAATGAATTAACAAAGCTTAATAATCAAAAAGATTTCAAATAAGCACACTGAATAAGCTGGAATAAGCAATAAGTTGTTTTGAAAAAGAAAAGTCAATTCGTTTTCTAGTGAAACTTAAAAGTTAAAGGCTCAAATGCTCCAAAATAGTCAAATGGGTCAAATAAGGAAGATTGATTACCAAAACAAAGTTGTTGCACAATAAAATAAGCTATTATAGCTTATTGATAAGCTGTTAACAAATTAACACTAGCAGTGGCTAGTAGCAGTGGGAAAGGATTCCCACTGTTTGACTTTCTTGACCTTTGTTTTTAGTGAGATTTACTTGGATTCAATGGACAATCAATGCACCCTTATAACCAGTGGGTTATAAGGAGTCAATAACAAGCAAAAAATCACAAAAACACTTAGCCAATTAGTGTAGTTAATTCAAACAGTGCTCAGACATTCCACAGACATGGAAAATAAGCAGTTATGAAGAAATAAGCAGATTAAGCAAAAATAAGCCAACAAATCTTAACCAAAAGCATACACAAGCTATAATAAACTTAAATAAGAAATAATAAACTAGTTTCATGCACTGGTTTAAAGATTTGAGCTGATTAAAAGCTTATGAATATAACTGATGAACAATGAAGAACACAAAATCCTTTGTTGATATACTTGACCACAAATCCAATTTTAAACCCTCAAATCTACTTATCAGCTTACACAAACTTCTTTTTTACACTTGTTAATCCTAAATAAGTATACACACTAAGTGTTCCCAAATTTTTAGATCAAAACAGGCAAAATCAAAGTAGTTATAACACAATCTTCAGATTTGATGTTCAAAGCACAAGATATGCAGATAAAAGCATACAAACACCTTAACAACAGATAAATACCACAAACAAACCCTAACACCTACTCAAACTAACACAAACTTCAAACAAGCAGTAATCCCAAACACTCCTTTCACTTTTTAAATCAAAATTTAAACAAGCAAATGTGATTTTTAGGTTAAACCAAACTCAAATAAGCATCATAACAACATTCTCATGCACTTAGATCAAGATTCAAGCCACAAGAACAACACATACAACATCAGAATCACAAAATCACTTAGAACAAGCATTTTGACAGATTTTTGGTAAAAAAAAAGGGCTCAAACCTCATGAATGTACTTCCACACTCACGAATTTAGAGCTTATGTTCTTAGCTAAACAAGGCACAAGCTTCTAACAAGCTGCCTAGATCAATAGGGTTAGAAACAAACGGATTAATAAATAAAAATGGAAAATGACCAAGATCCTTTCAACCTTGAACCCCACCCCTTGATCCTTCTCAAACCACAAGCTCACTACACCTTGATAAGTATCTTATTAGGGTGTTATGAAGAAGATTGAACAAGACTTAGAAAAAATCAGGTTTTTTGAAAACATTTGCAATAACTTGCACAATACTTAAAACCAATCCTTGAGAATTCGCAAACACAAACTTATAACATCAACAAACAATGAATAGGAATAGCACTTGTAATTTGTCAACAAAATCACACACTTTTTCATTCACTAGAAACAAGGGTTTACAGCTTTGTGACCAAAGAAAAACCAAGAGCAAAGACTAATGCTACATACTAGAGGCTTTATATAGAGCCTTTACAATGATTCTAGAAAGATGAAATAACTAAAACCCTAGTGTATGAACTTCCAGAATTGCCCTTTGAATTTTAAATATTTTCTTGAACATGTGAAGAATTTTTTGACGTTTCTTGATGTTAGCTGGTGAAAAATTGATCCAAGGTATCAAAAAAAGCTTAGGATTGAAGCAGTGTTGTGGGACGTTGATTCCACTAGCATGCATTGTCAATTCCCACAAAAGTGAAGCAGAGGAGGTTTTATGTGAGCATGTGATTGATGTGGCAAAGGGTTTAAGGGTGGGGTTTTGTTAATTAGACCCTTAATCTTATATTTGGACAAGATTAAGGGTGAATTTTCAGTGGTTAGTAAATCCCCAAATTAGTTATGAACTTGAAGAACAGCTGTTTGATCTTGTTTGGGTTTTAAAAAATGTGTTTAGCGCGAAATTAATAACTAGTTAATTTAATTAGTTATAACCGGCTGAGTGGATTGGTGAGGTGGCACAAGGGTGAGTTGTGATTGGTGGAGAGGGGTTAGTGGGGCATGTGGCGTTCTCTGGTTGGTCTAGGTGTCTTAGGATGTTTTCCAGATTTAGTCCCCCTTCTTTCTTTCTTCTTTCATTTCTTGTTTAAATACCAAAAACTGAATTCCCTTTGTATTACAAGTTTCAGTTTTTATACTTTGGCCAGAAAAAGTTTCCAAAAGTATTTCAAGGACTTGTTTTACCAATTCATGATATTTGAAGGTCCAAACTTGACATGTCTTTAATCTTCAAGGTCTTCACTAGTTTCTTTTTCTTCATGGAGGATTAAAAGTGACAAGTCTTCAAATTTGAGGAACCATTCTTGCCAATTCTTCAAAGTTGAGGGTCCTTTTTGTAATTTTGAAAAACTTTAGGGACAAATCTTGTAATTATGAATCTACAAGGGTTTAAAGTGTCAATTCTTCAATAATGAAGGACCCTTCCTGTACAATCTTCAATTCTTCAAGGACTTTTCTTGGAAAATTAGCTCTAGGGCCCGGTTCATTGTGTGACTTCGTTTCCCGTGTTCGTTTTTGCTTGTTTCTTGTGATCTTTTGTCATTTTCTCAATACCCGTACCTAAATACACATTAAACAAACACAAGCATATATTTGGCACTTTTTATGATATTTTAAGCATTTTAAGCCCGTTTTGGACGATGAGACTATGTATAAAAGCAGTCTCATCAACTACCACGGAAAATGAGTTGTTAGCCATTGTGTATGCTTTTGAGAAATTTTGCCCCTATCTTGTTCTTTAGAAGACTATAGTTAATGCGGACCATTCCGCTCGCAAATACCTTATGACAAAGCAAGATGCTAAGCCTAGATTGTTATTATGGGTTTTGTTGCTCCAAGAATTTTCTATAGAGATTCATGGTAAAAAGGGAGCCGAGAATTTAGACGTGGATCATTTAAGTAGACTTTAGGATCCTTTTCAAGGAGACTCACCTCATAAGGAAATAAATGAATCCTTTCCACTTGAGGAACTCATGTCTATCTCTTCACAAGAGGATGTCACCCCTTGGTTTGTGGATATTGCAAACTATCTTGTGGGGGATGTGCTAATTGAGGGTCTTACTTCCCAACAAAAGAAGAAGTTTCTAAAATAAGCTAAATATTACTTTTGGGACGACCCTTACCTCTTTAGGCAATGTGCGGATCAAATCATAAGAAGATGTGTAGATGGGCCTGAATCTTTTAAGATCATAGGAGCTTGCCATAAAGGACCCACGTGGGGCCATTTTGGGCCCAACTACAACGGCAAAGAAAGTCTTTTATTCGGGTTATTATTGGCCTTCAATATACAAGGTTGCCCAAGAGATGGTGAAATATAGTGATGTATGCCAAAGACAAGGAAAAATTAATCAATGTGATGAGATGCCATAAAAATTCATACAAGAGTGTGAAATATTTGATGTGTGGGGAATAGACTTTATGGGACCTTTTCCATCTTACAAGGGAAACAAGTACATACTCATAGCGGTGGATTATGTTTCAAAGTGGGTAGAGGCTAAGGCCTTGCCTACTAATGATGCTCGTGTTGGAAATACGTTTTACGTATTTATGAAGGATCGGTCGCTCCAACGATAATTATGTAATGGGCTCGTGATCTATTTAATTATTGTATAGTCCATATAGCCCACATGTAGGGTGGGCTATATATAACCCCTCCTAGCATGTTAGGAGGGGGTTGTTGATTCCATTTTCACTTTAATCATTATTCATCTTTTCTTTCTCTCTCTACATTTCCCCTTTTCTCTCCTTTCTCTCTCTAATCCTTCATCTAATTCCTTCATCTCTTTATGATTATCATCTAAATCAACCAACCTAATCCACCAAATCCATGATATAGAATAGGCCATTAATCACGTAGACCTTCAATTGGTATCAAGAGCCATGGTTAGTTTGGTTTATTCTTCTTTTATTTTGTTTGATTTTGGTGGGTTTTGATTTAATCATGCTTAAACTTTAAAAAGTTTGTATTTTTTATAAAAGTTTGTATTTTTCTCTTTTTAATTTTGTATTTTTTTTTGATTAAATCCTTCTATTTTAATTGCTTTTTTATTTAAATATATTAAATTGAACCTTTAATTTTGTCCTTTTTTAGTTCTTTAATCAATGTTTACCACTTTAATTTTTGTTTTTTATTAGTTTTTTTTTAAGTTTTTATAATCAGTTTTTTTTTTTATATACTCATTTTAAATTTTTTTTATATATCAGTTTTTATATATAATTTTAAGTTTCGAGTCTCCAGTTGTCTTTATTTTTTTTATTATATAATCAGTATTTTTTTCTTTTTTTTTAATCTATTGAGTCTCGAATTTTTGTCCAACACCAGTCCTACAGTCCTTCATAATCAAGTCCAACACCAGTCCTACAGTCCTTCATAATCAAGATTTTTATTATCAAGGTTTTTGGGTCTCGAGTTTCAGTAATCAGTCAGTTTTTTTTTTTGTCAAGTTCCGAATCAAATTTTTAAGTTCCGAATCAAATTTTTAAGTTCCGAATCAAACAGAACTCTTCCGAACCAAGAACTTCCGGATCAAGCCAAAAGTTCCGGATCAAGAAGTTCCGGATCAAGAACTTCCGAAACAAGAACTTCCGGATCAAGCCAAAAGTTCCGGATCAAGAAGTTCCGGATCAAGAACTTCCGAACCAAGAACTTCCGGATCAAGCCAGAAGTTCCGGATCAAGAAGTTCCGGATCAACAACATCCGAATCAAAAACTTCCGAATCAATTGTTTTGAAAAAAACTTCCGAATCAATCTTTGAAAAACTCTTCCGAATGAAGCCCATTCAAACATAACGGGAACATTTGTTTTTGACTCGACTCCAATTTTAAAACACTCATTTACCCACCCTTACCAGCACACCCTCGACCATTCCCTCATTCCCTCTCGACCCAAATTCAATCTCTCGGACACTCACTCCCCCCTAAACCATCTAATCTCTCGACTCACCCACATCCGACAGCCTCGACACACACAAACTCACCCTTCGACTCATTGACATCCCACAAACACTCATTCTCGAACCACTCACACTCTCGGACTCCACAAACCAAACACACCCGCTCACCTCACCCGATACACACACTCAAAACTCTCGACTCACACTCCCATCCTTACTCTCGTCTCTCACACCTCTTGACACCTCACCCAAAAACAACTCTAAACCCTCACCCTCATTAGACCCACCCTCGAAAATCCACTCAACAACAAAACTCTCGGTTTTTACTTTCCCTCAACCAACTAAGACTCAATCATTCGACTCCCTCTCTCGACTCAATCCCTAATACTCTCCCTCGACACAAACAACACACCCTCTCACCTCTCGAACAACACAGACACTCCCTCACTCTTGAACACACACCCTCGTCTAACACACCCTCATACACCCAGAACAACACAACCCTCCCACAAGACCCTCACTCGTCACGACTCCAAAAACAAACACCCCACAAACCCTCGAAAGACCCTCGTCTCACCGACTCACCCTTCTCACCCCAACCACCCCGACACCCATCATACCCACAACCTCATCAAACCCTCACCCTCGACAACTCTCTCAGACTCACTCCCTCACAACTCTCGAAATCAACAACAAAACAGACAAACCCTCGACCTGAACCAACAACAAGAAAGACGCTACAGAAGGAGAGAAGGACTCAACATATAAATTAAAAAACCTACCTGAGACCTTTAATTTAAAGGTCTTGAAGATGAACCTCCGATTATTGGTACATGAATGAAGGTCGATTGGTGTCTCGGTTTAATTAGATCAACGTAATCAAATAAAGGTTGTGGGTTTATGGTATTTGATGGAGTTCTTGTGATTTGAGAGAATTTCTTGGTTGAGGAAAGAAAAGAGACGGAGAGAATTTGGAGATAGAGAGAGGACGATTGAGGAGAGATAGATAGATTAGGTTTGTGATTTAGTCAAAGAGAGAATAGAGACAGACTTATTTTGGGGCGGATATAACAAAGCGAACAGTGGGGCGGTGGTATCTTATTTATTGGGCCACGTGTGCTGAGACGGAGAAAACTATGTTTCTCTAGCCACGTTGAATTGCTTTAAAAAACTATTATTTTATATCAGATTTTTTTCTATCAGATTCTTTGTTAAGTTTTTATTTTATTTTCATATTTTTTTGTTTTGTTTTGTTTCAAGTTTTCTTAAAGTTAATTTTTAAAAGTTTATTTATTTTTTTTAGTTAAATTAATCCTTTTTCTTTTAAAATATCACATTTTATTTTAAAATATCACATTTTATTTTTTTGTATTTTTGTCACTTTTATATTTTTATTTTGTCACTTTTATATTTTTAGCATTTTGGTTAGTAATTTTTGGCAAATCGTGTTAAGCGGGTATATTTTTTTAAAAAAAGTTATCGTGAAAAATTTTTGACGGGTTATCGTGACGAGTTATAGTGACGGGTTAAAAGTTTTGTGGCTGGATTTAAAGACAGACGTGACGAGTCAAAGTGACGAGCTTCATTTATACCATCCATCGAGGAATTTTAAGCATTATTTACGGGTCTTTCGTTTTAATCGATCTTTAATGGATTCGTTCGATTCGACATGTCAAAAGGGAGAGTTGTATTTAAGGCACAACGAAGTTAAGAAAAGTGGCATCACCTCCTTTCAACTACTCCAGTCTCATCTTGTCACTCTTTCGGGGATTCAAGGAGGGAGCGAATTTGTGACAATCTTTGGACAAGATCGTCATATATTCATCGACTCCATTTTTACCGCTTTGACCCAACTCGCCGAGCAACTCAACCATGGTAACTTTAATCACTCTGCATCGGTACTTGCATATAAGGCTCTTGTGACACACCTCACGCCTTTCCTCCAAATTAATATCATCAAGCCTGAAAGTTCAATGATTTGCCAATCGTTTCTTCGAGATACACATACCGAGCTTCGAGTTTTCCGTGATACGATTTTGAAACTCATGTCATCGGTCTCGTCTTCGATATATCAAAGATCATAACTTCAGCAAGTGTATGTTAATGGAGTGCAAGAATCAATGACGCAGATGCAAGAGGATAATGGTCATACGGTTGACAATTTGGAGCCTAACGATGGCACGAGCACAGAATCAAGAGGACAACATGATGCCAGTGGCACGTCAGGGAATGTTCACGAGATTTCTCATGATGACACCTTACCCATTTATGACGCAGAGCCTGCAAACATGGTACAATGTAATGTGGTTTATGATGTATATGCTGATGATATACCGCATATTGAGGATTCTGAACCTAATTATGACAAACATGGGATGGAAACGAGTGATAGCAATACCACTTCTGATTCATCCGATGTAAGTCATAATGGGGGAGAGATTGTTCAGAATGCTAAACATCATGATAATTATCCTATAACTGATTCATTGACTGCTTCTGATTCCAAGATTAAAGAGCTCGAAACAATCGTAGCTCGGCAATCAAAAGATCTTGAGGATGCCAAACTTGAATTTTCTAAGAAAACGGACAAATTTGAAACATACTTTGAAAAACTTGAAAAGTCAAACGTTGTTCTTGAAAGAAAATTGGATCAAACTGTTCTAGATTCTAAAGCTGAAAAGGATAATCTTTTGAAACAAATTCAACTGCTTGAATCTAAGTTGGCATCCCAAGATAACGTGCTCAAAGAAAATGAGACTTTAAAGGCCCAAGTACAGGAAAAGGTTTTTGCTATAGCTGCGTTGAAAAACGAGTTAAGGAAAAGTAAAGGACCTAGTGTGGACACTAAGCTTGAAAAACCATCAATCTTGGGGAAACCGCCTACAAATCAGTTCGTCAGACAACCGATTGTCAGACAACCTACTGCATTTAGATCCGAGCGACCATAATCCTCGAGACCGCGGTTTGCCTCCCAAGTTGATTTGGTTCATCTTATTAGACCAGTCACTCCAGCAACTAGGCCCAATGTGATCACTCCAGCTTTAGCAAGACCAAATCATATGATTGCCTCTAGTTTCCCTAAAAATACCAAGACCACGTCTAGAACTAGTTCAAATGACGTTTGCCATGAATCTGATCTTAGGGAAGCTAAGCAAAAGACACATGTAAGAGATAGGAATTTCAAACCTAGTCAGATGCCTTCTAGTTTACCCAACACTGCTAGCCGTAGCATGTCCAATCCTAGGAGCATCAATCAATCATCTAGGGATTCTAGATCTTACTCGGACATTAAATATGCTACTTGTAAAACATGTAGAAAATGTATCTTTACGGAAAATCATGATGCTTGCATCAAAAAATTGCTTAATGAGGTGAACTCCCGTGCTAGACTTAAATCCCAATGGGTCGCTAAAATCAAACCCTTTGGTAAAATGTGGCGCCCCACTGGTAGAACTTTCACTATTGTAGGAAACGAGTGCCCTTTAACTAGGATAGTCTCCGATTCTACTAAGTCTACTAGGGAGGAAACTGATAAAGATGATACTTCACTTACGCCTAAACTTAAGGTTTTCTATAAAAGGAAACGTTTGCCAGCCAAGACTAGTGAATCATCTACTCAGGTCGTCTCTGAAACAAGTAAAGCCAATTGTGAACCCCCATGTGCTTCTATAATTGATATCGCTAACCCACGGCAAAGCATGCAAATTCCTAATGAGATTGCAGGTACCAAAGTTGATGTTCCAAAAGAACGAAGCGGTCCAATCGTTGTGTACCGTTCAACTAAGGACACTCTTAGAGTTTGGTTGCTGAAGAAGCAGATATCAGAGAAACAAATGTCTCAGGGGATTCATGGTTAAGCTGCAAACAAGGACTTACAGTCACATAACAGACTGTAACTCGATCCTCAAAAAAGGAAAGTTCATCCCGATGATGACTTATCCTAAAAACGAGAAATTCAATTTTCTCGGGCATGAGCTTATATCAAAAACATTCCAAGTTTTTAAGCTCATGCACTATGGCTCCTCGTTAAATGACAGACGACGACCCGGACTTCAGAGACAGGGAAGTTTATCTACGCAACGATAACTTACCCTCTTAACAATAAATTAATTTTTCTTGGACACGAGCTTACCCTAAAACCATTCAAAGGTTTTAAGCTCGTGTAAATGGTTTATCGTTAAATATCAGACGATAACCCGTGCATCAAAGAAAGGAAAGTTTATCACCGATGATAAACTTATCCTAACAACGAGAAATTAAGTTTTCTCGTGCATGAGCTAAAATTAAAAACATTCGAGGTTTTTAAGCTCATGCACAATGACTTACAGTTAAATGTCAGACTGTAACTCGAACTTCAAATAAAGGAAAGTTTATCATTAATGATAAACTTATCCTCATAACGAGAAATTCAATTTTCTCGGTCATGAGCTTGTCTTAAAACATTCGAAGTTTTAAGCTCAGAAAGGAAAGTGGATCTTTTAAATAAGAGAACTTTTCCTCGTAACAAGAAATTAACCTTTCTCGGTCATGAGCTTTCCGTTAAAACAGTCAAAGTTTTCAAGCTCATGAACACGACTTCTAAGTAAATGTCAGCTTAGGACTCGTCCTTCAGATAAAAGGAAAGTTTATCGCCGATGGTAACTTATCCTTAACAACGGGAAGTTCACAACTTCTCGGACTTGAGCTCGCTTTTAAGATATTCAACATCTTAAGCTCAAGTAATTGTTTTTCAAAACTTTGAACACAATTTTTCGAGAATTTCTCAAAAGGTTTTTCTAAATCTTTCAAAATTGTGTGTTCAAAAATGTTTTGATAAAACGAGCATGTCTTCTGGAATCGATAATATTTACGAACCTAGAAATGTCATTCAATAATGACACGGGGTTGTAAATAAAGTTCGAGCAGAAGTTTAAAAGATTTAAAACATGCTCCATATGGTTTGCTATTATTTCAGATAGCAACCCGCTTTTCATAATCAAGTCAAGCATTTCACCGGAAAGCTTTGACTCAACAACGGGAATTAATTTTCTCGGGGACGTGACGAGGTGATCAGCATTCGTGAACAAGAACCATGTGAATCTTTCATATGATGTTCTCCATCATTCAGGTCCTACCTCGTACATTGCTAATCTTGTGAATTCATTATTATATATGATCTTTGCACGTAATAAATACCTTACACTTGTGTTTAAAAGGTATTTAATTTACGTTTCAAGTACACCCTCATTAATTTGAGGGGGAGCTTGTTAAAATCATGAAGATAACTAATTTGCATCTTTCTTCCCAAATTTTCTTAAAATGCTATTAAATCAATTGATATTTAAAACATCGATTGGGTTAATATTTTTAATATGGGGGAGAAAATGTGCTTTAATATGGGATATGATCAATCATAAATGGTTTGACTTAACGTGATAGCTCATCCCGACATATGCAAAATGTTTTCGGATATCGTGGCATATGTTAAGGGGGAGCAAAATGGATTTGCACTTCAAAATGGATTTCATGGTGACATACACTTACCCAAAACATCTCTATTCACGACGGTGAAGATTGTGGTGACATAAGGATGGTAGGATAGGTTAAAGTCCAATGATTTCTCTAGAACCGGAGGAATCTTCCCAAGGACATTCCATAGCTAGAAATAGTAGTCCTTAGGAAAGATGGAGAAAGATTGTGAATGTAGCTGAATGCCGACCAAGTACTTAAGTTAGCACTGGAACAATCACAACAAGGTGCTAGTGATGACGTATTGGTAAGCATTGAAGGGGTTGAAGAATGAAAAAGAATTGTAAAGATAAAGGGTGTAAAGAAAGAAGCCCTCCTTACAACCTTAGGCAGAAACCGGGTCAATACATATGCTATTGAGATCATTTTTGTTAATGATTCTCGACATTGAAGAAAGACATCATGGACCCAGTGATGCAATGCACAACCCTTCCCAGCTAACTCAAATATCTCTCAAAAGGTATTTGTTTTAATCACACGGAGATCAACACGTTATCTATTGGTTTATTCACTCCGAATAGACTGGTATTGAAAAGGTGGCACTCCTCTCCAGCCTCCGATCACTAAAAATCCAAAATGCATGATCGAGTCTAGAGCCATTTGAGATCATCAAATATCTCATTAGGACACACTTTCATATTTCCTTGCTTCTTCACACACTGTGAAAAGTAAGAAAGATATTAAGAGTCCTACGCAAAATCTTCATGATCTTGCCTGAACATCCGAGTAATACGAAAGTATTTACAATGAAGATGGAAATCCTTCTTGAGCGAATATCAAAAAGCTCATGGTAGGTGACTTGTGCGATTCTTTATGAATCAAACTTGTGATAACTGGAAAGCAACAGTGGTTTAATTCTTAAATGAATTTAAACACGTTCCAGGCCTCTACACAATATCTTAATGATCTTGCCAGAACGTTCAGAGTAATACTATTAAGTATTTACAGTGACGAATGGAAATCCTTCTAGTGTTAACATCAAACAGCACTTGGTAGGTAACTTGCAAGATTCTATATGAATCAAGCTAGTGACAACTGGAAAGCAACGATGGTGCGGTTCTTAATTGAACTTTACTTGTTCTAGGAACATGAATTGACGGCTTCAAATCATGCGGATAATATTATCCAAATGATCCACTCTTTACGTTCGCAGTCAGCTTTAGACGGTCGAGTAAAGAGAACGGGTTTACCCGCGAAATCTTGTCAAGGAGGTTCTTTATTGAAACTACCTGCCACAAGTACGATATTTAATATCGTCCAACGGTCTTCACCGACCGGAGGTAAATTGCTACCGAATTAGAATGAAATGTTCAAGGCCATTTCATCCGTGTATATTGTTTGTTGCTAACTGTCTTATGCAGCGTAACAAGAAGGTGGCATTGCGGTGTACAATCCAGAAGAAGTCGTCACCACATGCTTATACTACATACAATTAGTACTTCAACAAATTCAAGAAAGCCTGAAGGTCAAGTCTTCCGCTGTATCAAACTCTGAAGCTTTCAAGAATTTAAAAGTATAAGTATGTGGAACATGAAGTCACAAAGAGGCAAATATCACAAGTGAAGAATGCACAAGGTCAAGGCAAGGAAACATGCTCAAGACTAAAGTCAAAGATCACATCAAGCATATTCACAAGAACAAGATCGAAGACTCAAGCATAGATGCTAGGTTTAAGATTTTGTAAAAAGATGTGACCTCCCTTAGGGGGAGATTGTTGGAAATACGTTTTTCCCAATAAAGTCTCGGTCACATCTTAGTTAGCATAGATCACGAGTTATAGACTATTTAGAACTTTGTTTCTTGGAGCGACCTCCCTTAGGGGGAGATTGTTGGAAATACGTTTTACGTATTTATGAAGGATCGGTCGCTCCAACGATAATTATGTAATGGGCTCGTGATCTATTTAATTATTGTATAGTCCATATAGCCCACATGTAGGGTGGGCTATATATAACCCCTCCTAGCATGTTAGGAGGGGGTTGTTGATTCCATTTTCACTTTAATCATTATTCATCTTTTCTTTCTCTCTCTACATTTCCCCTTTTCTCTCCTTTCTCTCTCTAATCCTTCATCTAATTCCTTCATCTCTTTATGATTATCATCTAAATCAACCAACCTAATCCACCAAATCCATGATATAGAATAGGCCATTAATTGCGTAGACCTTCAGCTCGAGTTGTAGTGAAATTTTTGAAGTAATTGTTTGCTAGATTTGGTTTACCTCGTGCCATTATAAGTGATCACGGGACTCATTTTTGTAATGATCAATTTACTCGAGTCATGAAAAAGTATGGTGTTAACCATAGACTTTCTACCGCATATCACCCACAAACCAATGGGCAAACCCAGGTCACCAATCGTGGTTTCAAAAGAATTTTGGAACGTACGGTGGGAGAGCATCGCGCTTCTTTGGCGGATAAACTTGATGATGCATTGTGGGCTTTTCAAACCGCATTTAAGACACCTATAGGTTGCACACCTTATCGTCTTGTATATGGAAAACCATGCCACCTCCCTTTTGAGTTGGAACACAAAGCTTCATGGGCTTTAAAATAGGCTAACTTTGACCTTAATCAAGCTGGTTCACATAGGAAGAATCAACTAAATGAGATGAATGAGCTTAGAACCAATGCTTATGAGAATTCATTCCTATATAAGGAGAAAACTAAGCAACTTCATGATGCCAAGATTAAGAACCGTGAGTTCAAACTTGGAGATTCGGTTTTACTCTATAACTCACGGTTGAAACTTTTTGCGGGCAAGCTTAAGTTACGATGGACCGGTCCATTCACTATAGCTCAAGTGTTTCCCTAATGGACTATTGAGTTGTCTCAACTAACTGGCCCAAATTTTTAAGTAAATGGCCATCGCGTGGAGCATTATTTTAGGGAGGACATTTCCGTTGAAAATGGTCCAAGAGACCCCTTTTAAATCAAGCTTGAATAACTAGGTTAGATCATCTAGAGTAGACTTTGGTAGGTTAGGAATAATAAGAGGGTGATATAGTTCAGATGAAGTGTAGGGGGTGTGTAACACTCTCAAATTTTGTATAGGTACAGCGGAAGGGTCAGTAGAGTGTTACGGGATAGCACAATAACTCAAATCATAGACAATGCATAAAAAGGATTGTACAAAGTTTAATATAGATTCATCCGAATAAAAGTTTAGTGTCTACACAAGGTCCCCCAGTTTTACAGTCATAAAGTTTACAAAAGATAGTTCGAATGAATATATTTATTATGTGGGCCATTAGAGTCGATCTCCATGCAAGTTACCTTCAAGCACCTGAGATAAAACATGCAAAAAATATATCAGCGAATGTCGGATGAATTCATAGAGTTTAGTAAAAACCGTTATATAAAATAGTTATGTAGATCATAAACACAAGCTTAATATCAGTAATGAGACCCCATATTGCTAGTCAGACAATATATATAATTCCATTCATATAGCATACATTATCTATGAGACCACAGCCTCAGTATTTACCATTATCGGTATTATTATCGAATTATTATAAGCCGCATGACATTGTTGCCTTTCTATAATATACAACGGGTCGCGAGCCCGACAAACATGTGCCCATCTAAATCAGCGTGTCGTCACTAATATCGCGCTATATAAATCTTCTCATACATAAATTCGCTTACCAATCAATGTGGCACGACGGGGATCAACCGTTAAGGCGCGAACTGGGGTGATCTTCCCCAAATAGTACTATTATATGCATATGCGTCAACTCCCGGTATTTCACAATTCATGCTAATGGGACTTATAGTGACATAACCTAACTTTTAATAATCCATTTCAATCATCCTTTTGGGTCATACAATCAATCGGGTCCATATCAATAAGCATACAATCAGGACTACTTGTATTCTATTTTTATTCAAACTCGCATGTTATCTCCCTCGTGGGTTTACAAAACATTTCATAAAACATTTAAAAGAGTGCGAGGCTATGAACTCATGTTGGTTGGGAAAGGCGGGTTATCGGTAATTAGGATGTACGGTACGTGCCTCGATCACGGAAACCTAGACAAATAATACTCGGTCTTAGAATATCGTCATATAACTTTATAAAATTTGGTATGTATATTTAATGATGTCATAACATGATGATCAAGTGGGGTTTTATTTCCTTATACAACATTACTTAGTTGTTAGGTACTAGTTAACTTAGTCTAGTTATACTAGTTTTAGCCCATTTACATATTAGGGCCTATTAAGCCCATTAAGAGTCCAATACATTATATTAGTTCATTTATCTTTTTAAGACCAGGCTCATACTCATATGTTGGGCCTAAGTGGGTTAAGCCCATGATTAAGTCTAATAATATTAAACCAAACTAGTTGGGCCTAGTGGTCCAACAAGGCTAATTTGGCCCATTATGGTCCATATGTTACAAAGCTCGATTTTGTCGATTTTTACTTGTCAAGTGTGTTTACATATCAGTATATGTTTTATAAAAATGTTGCATTAGACGGGTCCTACCATCTAAGTTTTAATTGGCGAAAACGCCATCCTTTCGGTTTTAGCCGAAAAGACGTAAAAATCTATATATAGTTTGTAGTTTAGAAAACATTTGAGTTTTATTTTTATAAAATGTAATATTTAATTATTATAGTCTATAAACATATTTTATATTAGTTATATCAATTAATTAAATTTTACATACTTGTTTTATATTGTATTTTATTTCAAGTGGTATTATAGTATTATATACTTTAAGTCAAATCTGATGTGAAACTTCAAGTCCACCATTTTGATCATATCTTGAGTTCTACAACGAATTAGACCCTAAAATTTTTATTATATAAACTACATGATATGTGATACAAATAACTCTTCAGTAGCTCTTGCTCAAACAGGTTCTAAGTATTTGTAATAATTGATCCAAAACAGACTAGACAAATTAGTACTACAAAAGTGTTTTGGCCATATCTTGCTCATTTTTAACATTCCATTGAGTGGCCAATTCACCACTTGTGTAAAATAAATTATATATCTCTATATCAATTAATCTAAGCCATTTAACTAAGTTACCATATAGAAATCTACTGTTTTAAACAGCCTATATGACTAGTCGTGATTTTAACACTTTTACTTGTAGATTTTAGCCTTTTTAACCTAATCTAGTGACACAAAATTCCCATGCAATATATTGATCATCATTTATCATCATCATACATATACATTTTTGAAGAAAATATATGAATACATTTACAATATTAATAGGATTATAGAAAGAACAATCTCTATACCAACCAATTGTGATAAAAAAGATGAGATTTATGATGTACAAGACTTGATCTTGTCACCAAATCTTATGAACTTAGCAAGACCACTTATATAAATCTCCAAGTATATGAACACCTTCTTGAAATCAGCCTTAAACCTCCATAAAAACTCCTTTTAACATGTTATAATCACCTCCAATCTTCATCTTTTTAAGTGGCTTTCAACATATGTGAATTATAGTTGAACTTGTAGGTTAAATTTTTGATGATGGTGGTGTATGGTGGTGATGTTTGGACGGAAAGAGAGGGAAGAAGAGAGAGTGGGAGAAATTTGCTAGCTAGTTTGCATGTATGTGTGAGAAATGAGAGAAAACAAGGGTTTTGATGGTTTGAGGTTAAGTGGTTTGATGCATGTATGAGACACGGTATATTTTTAACAAAGGGTGTTTACCCTTGGTTTTGTCCGCCCATAGTGGGGGTGAGACAAGTGTAAACTTGTTTCATCCCCATTAATTTACGGGTACTCCTCGATTCTAGTTTCTCGATTTGCGTGCCCTCGTATCAATTTACGAAAAACCTTTTTACAAATTATGAATCTACAACACAAAAAGATTCTAATAAAAATTGTCTTATCCAAACCGGAGCACAAAACCGTAAATACATAAACCTAGGGTTCCCGGTTTAGTCGTAAAATACGTTAAATTATGCACGTAAGCCCTAATTTCATCCCGTAAATATGTGAGTTCATGAACCAACATTAAAATAAAATATAAAAATAATATACGAGAATAAATTTACTACCTGAAAATGTCAGGTTGTTACAACATTTACCCCTAAAAGGAATCTACGCCCTCGTAGATCCATTTCATTTCGATGCCCGTTTCTTATTGAAGTCAAAGAAGTGTTGGTATTTCTTCCACATTTCATCCTCTCGCTCCCAAATAAATTCTGGCCCATGCTTTGAATTCCACCGAACCTTAAAGATAGGTATACGACTTTGCTTAAGTTGCTTTACTTCACGATCCATAACCTCTACGGGTTCTTCAATAAAATGCAACTTCTCATCAATCCTGATCTTATCCAATGAAATCTTCTCATTACATGTAGCTAAACATTTCTTCAGATTAGATACATGGAATGTATTGTTAACACCATGAAGTTCTTGGGGTAACTCTAATTTATAAGCCACCGGACCTACTCTAGATAAAATCTTGAATGGTCCTATATAGCGGGGATTTAATTTCCCACGCTTTCCAAATCTTATAGCGCCTTTCCATGGCGACACTTTCAACATCACACAGCCACCCACTTCGAACTCCATCGGTTTCCACCGCACATCCGCGTAACTTTTTTGTATACTTCGGGCTGTCAACAACCGCTTCTTAATCTGAACTATCATCTCCGTAGTCTCCCGAATAAATGCCGGTCCTGTGAGCTGGGTATCCCCAACTTCACTCCAACATACAGGAGATCTACACTTTCTACCATATAAAGCTTCGAACGGTGCAACCTTAATACTAGCATGATAACTGTTATTATAAGAAAATTCTTCCAATGGCAAATGTTTATCCCAATTCTTACCAAAATCTATTACACATGCTCTTAACATATCCTCCAGTGTCTGTATCGTCCTTTCACTCTACCCATCAGTTTGGGGGTGATAAGCAGTGCTCATATCAAGATTTGTTCCCAAAGATCTTTGGAGGGATCTCCAAAAATTCGACGCTAATCGAGGATCTCGATCAGAAATAATCGATACAGGCACTCCGTGCTTACATAAAATCTCCTTAAGATAAAGACGAGTCAGCTTCTCCAGTGAGAAATGCTCTTTAACAGGAATGAAATGAGCTGATTTGGTCAGTATGTCGACAATGACCCAAATCGAGTTATTTCCAGAAGAGGTTCTAGGAAGCTTAGTGATGAAATCCATCATGATTCGCTCCCACTACCATTCAGGAATTTCTGGTTGGTGAAGTAGTCCTGATGGCTTTTGATGTTCGTCTTTGACTTTTGCACAAGTCAAACATTGAAGAACATACATAGCAATATCAGCTTTCATATTCGGCCACCAGTATAACTTCTTTAGGTCATGATACATTTTGTCAGAACCAGGATGAATGGAATATTTAGATTTATGGGATTCTGACATGACTAAATCTCTTAAGCCTCCATACTTAGGTATCCACATACGACCTCTGAAGCATTTCACTCCATATGCTCTAACCTCTAAAGGATCTCCTTCACCTCGAAACCCTTCATTATCAAAATTTTCTTTCTTACAAGCTTCTATTTGTGCATTTCTAACTTGTCCAGGCAAATTATTATGCACAGTCAAGACTAGAGAACGTACCCTGATAGGCTCTCTATCCTTTCTACTTAATGCATCGGCAACAACATTTGCTTTACCTGGGTGATATTTTATATCACAATCATAATCACTTAACAGTTCTATCCATCTTCGTTGCCTCATGTTTAATTCTTTTTTATCGAGGATATACTGTAGGCTTTTATGATCGGTGAATACCATACACTTGGTGCCATACAGATAATGTCTCCACAACCTAAGAGCAAAGACTATAGCTCGTAATTCCAGATCATGGGTAGTATAATTTTCCTCATTTTTCCTTAATTCCCTAGAAGCATAAGCTATCACCTTTTCTCGCTGCATCAAGACAGCTCCATAACCTCTAAGAGACGCATCACAAAATACCACAAAATCCTTACTACCTTCGGGTAATGATAAAATAGGTGCACTACATAATTTCTACTTCAATACCTGAAAAGCTTCATCTTCATCACTTCCCCATACAAAAGGTTTATTTTTCTGAGTAAGCTTAGTCAGGGGTTTAGCTATTAAAGAAAATTCTTTAATGAATCATCTATAATAGTCAGCCAATCCTAAGAATTGTCGCACCTCCGTTGGCATTGTCGATGCAGACCAACTCTTAATGGCTTCAACCTTTGCCAGAAAAACATGAACTCCATCTTTGTTAACCACATGACCAAGAAATTGAACAGAGTCCAACCGAAAATCACATTTTGAAAACTTTGCATACAACTTTTCATCCTTAAACAAATTTAAGATAGTCCTTAAGTTTTCTCCATGCTCCTCTTTATTCTTAGAATTGATTAGAATGTCGTCAATGAACACGATCACAAATTTATCCAAATAGGGTTTGCACACTCGATAAATTAGATCCATGAATACCGCCGGTGTGTTAGTTAACCCAAATGGCATCACTTGAAATTCATAGTGTCTATAACGAGTTCTAAATACAGTGATGGGAATATCTGCTTCACGAACGCGAAGTTGATGATATTCAGACCGCAGATCTATCTTAAAATATACACTAGAGCCTTGTAGTTGATCAAATAAATCATCGATCCTTGGTAAAGGATATCAATTTTTAATCGTCAGCTTGCTCAGCTCACGGTAATCAATGCATATACGGAAAGATCCATACTTCTTCTTAACGAACAAGACTGGAGCTCCCCAAGGTGACGAGCTCGGTCGAATAAAACCTTTATCAGAAAACTCCTTGAGTTGTTCGGATAATTCCTTCAATTCAGAAGGTGCTAATCGGTAAGGCGCACGTGCCACCGGTGTAGCACCGGGAATTGGATCGATTCGAAACTCGACTTGCCTTATCGACGGAAGTCCGGGTAAATCATTGGGAAATACCTGAGGAAAATCACAGATAATAGGCACGTCTTTTAATTGTTTCTCCTTAGACTCATTCCCAGTCACTTGAGCTAAGAATAGCTCGCAACCGTTCCTGATGTACTTTTGGACTTTAATACATGAAACGATTTTCAGATGGGATTCATGTGACAATCCGTCCATTTCAGGTCATTATTCTAATCTCGACTATTACGTATTATGTGTTTACTTTAATGATAATTTTAAATTATCGGCTAACCGAGATGGTTATGGCTTGAAACTTAGCGTAAGAATGTCGTTTAGATGAAAACCGGCAAGGAATACGTTAGGTATCGATATTATATTCTCAAAATTTTCATAAGAATGATTTTTATTGTATTTATTTTAGTTTCTTGTGTTTTACGTTTTGACAAATAAGGCTAAAAATGGCCAAATTTTAAAAAAATTCTCATGTTTTATAAGTGTTTAAAGACACGAATGTAGGTTTTCCGATGGCGAGAATAAGAGTAATTTTTGACTCGACCGTGCGTGTTGAGCACTTAGCTTTGATTCCTTAACTTCACATTAGGCTAAGTCTCTTAAATGAGGACGAGAAATGATAGGGTTAATTATAAGTTACTATGCCACATATACCTGGAACTTTTCCTGCTTGTTGAAGCCCAACCCACTTGCTGAATATAAGGATGGCTAGATAGCTGATCTATATGGAATTACTCATTACGTCTTTGCTCATCAAAACTAACTTCTTTATTGTCGTCATCAGATTAAGATTCATTCTTTTTTTACTTGTTTTTAATAACTGTAGACAAACTGTCATTTTGACAGAATATACCAAAGAGTTATACAATCATTAGACAAAAGAATAAGTATGCGTATAGTAGGAAACATGATAGATTTCTAAAATTTTTTGAAATAAATATATATAAATGAAAGCATACCTCGTATGGGGATCGACGGGTACTAACAACAACATCATTCTCATTAAATATTGGAATAACCTTATAAGACAATCGTGAATCCAGTCTTTTAGTAAGTTGTTAAATTTTGGATTCCTGAAGTCGTTATAAGTTATAAGATGCAAATCTAATGATCAAGCTGAGTTTTTTCACATTCAAAGACGAAGTGGTGGATAGAAGGAAAGTTTGCCTTTTTAGATAATAGTAACAAAAGTCAGCCAATATGAACGTTTGAATGGTCTGTTATACCAGGAACAAAAAAAGTAGCCACATTCGAGTAAAAACAGATATGTTTCAGTTGATTCATACACCTGAATTAAGTAAGAGATCAAATTTGGGTTGTTTTCAAAATGGTGTCATAGAAGAGTAAGAGGATTGGGGGCGTGGAATCCATCTAAATGTATTCTGAATTGTGAGCTTGTTTTCATCCAGTGTTTTGTTGCTGCTTCCAAAGAGCGACGAGCAGCCTCTATTTGTTGGCTGCGATAGCGTTCTTGTCCAAAACTTTTCACAAATGGCAATTTAAACTGGTTCTCTTTTGTAATTATGCCAAATACCTCGTCAGTTTCACGGATCATGATCCCACTCACTCCCTGAAGGCAGCCATTTTGCATTCTGCAACTGCAATTAACACTTAACATATTAAGGGTGGTGGAAATCGATAACTGTCATTGACATGCTTTGTAGTTACCAAAATGTGGATGTGTTGTGCATTGACATGCTTTAATAAATACATCTTTAGTTAAAAGATTTTAAATAATCCAGTTACAATATTTTGTTGTTTAAATCCCATGTTCTAATATTTTCTGTTGGTGCTCGGGTATTGGTTTGAGAGGTCTGTAGTTGCCAATGAAGTAAGTAAATGCAAACTTATTAGGTAAAATAATTGTTAAATAAATAAAACGAATAAAAATCAAAGCATTTATATACGTTTATTCCTTGTTATTTACTTTACTTATTAACATTTTTTTTTGGTTTGTTCAATGAAAAGTTGTCAACAAAACTTATTGGACCACCAATGTCACTCGAACCGGGTTGGAGCTTCGGGTAAGGAGGGAAAAGGTTACTTGAGAGCTCAAATTCTCATTAAGGATGATATTCACTTCCTAGTTCCTAAATCGCCTAAACCACGAGGTATTAGTTTACTGTATTAAATATAAAAATCGTAACTCTTAAGCAATATCTATGCTACTTTATAAAGACCATGAAAAACCTTTTTTCCCTGTAGCAGACACTCCTGCTGCTGTTGATGATGGTTTTGCGGTGGACGCATATCAGGCCTAGGAGGATCAAACACACAAGGAGGCGGTATCCCAGGAGGAGCACCTCTATTCAGAAACGTTACTGCAGGACTGCAGGTGATAAGCTGACCTGCTGCATTGTTGGGCACAATGACGCTCTACTTAAGCATATTAAGTATAAAACATGCAATTTGCTCCGGAATACACATATGAGAAATTGACAACCGAAGTCCACTCCTATCTGAACCGTATATCTACTGCTTTAGATAACTTGTGTGATTGATGGACTATGCGAAAGGTCTTCTACTTAAGAATTAAGTAGGAAAGCTTTCAGGGATAGGAAGCATGTTAAGCCATTTTTATATACGCATACTCTGACTTTTAATGGTTTTAATGCACATATACATGTATCACATATGTCATTCGTTTGCGAGAATCTTGATTTTATTTAATGAACTTTGACTTTTGGACTGATTGTTGCAGTAGCAGATCATATGGTTATAAAAAATAATTCAAAAAGAAAGGACATTCATTAGGATTTATGCAAGTATTAAGTCATAAAGCAAAAGTGTGTAGAGTACCTTTGCATTGCCATCTGCCACCATTCTAAGGGGACAAGAAGCGTCTGATAATTAGTACCTTCCATCCAGGATTCCTGAGGTACAGGAAATGCTAAGTGAATTTTTTTATTGCAAACGACCTTACCAAATTTCTATTATGTCTTTAACCTCTTAGAAGTTAATATCTTAGATGGTATCAGGATCATCTTCATAGTCAAAGTCGGGTTCATTGTACTGCCTGATTCTTCTTGGTCCTGGTCTGCCTTTACGGACCCATCCCAGGTGCAGCTACCATTGCAGAACCTCATAATTCAGATAATGGATCAAGAATAGCGGCATTGCATAAATTGTAAAGACTACTCCACCGAGGTTCTCATGATTATGGAGCAAGTAGGGAGGTCTTCCTTGTAAAGCTTCAAAAACTGGCTTTGCTGTATACATTAGTGCACGACATTAACTAATATATGCTGGTATATAATGAGTATCAGTATTTATAATATGTTATCAAAAAAGAATTTAAGCAGTTGACATTCAGATGCAAAATGCTATCATCAAACAAAGTTACTGCACTAATATCGACAAAATGAAATTATAATCTTGTAAGAGAAAAACACGCACCTTTCCACTAAATTATGATCATGATTGTATTGGAAGGGGTCTGAGTGTATGACTGTGACAGTTCCATCCTTCTTCAAGATTATTTGCTGAAATCGTCGCCTACTTGAGCTAAAGTTCTTCTTATGCTTGCTGGTAAAAGACTGCTAATATATAGTAGATTTTTTTGGAAAGGACTAATATATAGTAGATTGATGAGTGTTGATATATAGAATACGTAGATTTTTAGAACTGACGTGCGAGAAAGATACATATTGTATCTCTCTTGTGACTTGATCCGTGTGCACAGCCGCTGTGAGTCCAATACCAGAAGCTCCTTTACCTGTTGTGTACCCCAAATTCAAACTAAATATTACAAGTTACACATCTTATGGAAACGAATGATCCCGCTATCACAAGCAGAATGAGATTAGAATCATGTAATTGTTATTAGTTCAAAAAGAATGAGATTAGGGGTGCAATTAGCAGAAAATACTCCGTCCATTGAAGATAACATTAAACAAAAAAAATTACATAACAAATTTCTTACCTGTGATTTAATTATGTCTTTTCATAAGGACTTCATTAAGTATATAATTACGGCTTCCAATCTGCAATCTTAATTTACGTTCAAAAAATAATGTAAAATTTCTCAATAGGTAACTGATGAATACAGTGAATACAATCGTTCTCAAAAACCAGATTTAATGTGCTCGAAATTAGACTAAAAACAACGTCTTCATTCAATTGATGACATTCATTTCGTTAATCAAGTACAAACTTTTCGCATACGTGGCACAAAAGTTGCACAAAATGAGTTGAACTATTTACACACTCACGTTCACCATGTGTAAGCTTCTTCACTTTTTCAAGATGGTTGATTGGCCGAACACCATATTGTGTAAACTGAAACCTGAACTGGGTCAATATCCATGAGCAAACTCCCATATTCTACATACTCGTGGAATAACAGTTTATTAAGACAAAACTGCAGATACTTGGCATATATTATCCTCATTTAACTTGGTAAATGCGACCTGCAATGCTCATAGGGTCCCCCTACCTAATTGATCATCTTAACATCTAAGTCTTTGAGAGGGCCAGAAATGCTCGACTTGTGCAAATAGTAAGATTGACAGTACCTAGATCAGTTGATGAAATATGAAGCAGATGGAAATATATTCAGGTAAACTTTGTACAATTAAAGCCTATAAAAAAGTTCTATATCAGCAACCACATGTATATTTAGGTAAACCTTGCTCATATTAAGAAATATTAAAGATTAGTTTTGCTTTGGACCCCTTGAACCGTAGTGTAGCCTAATGAGATGCAAGGGTGAGTTGTTTCAAACATACCTAACCGAACTGTTGCACCTTTGTTGGGATCCATTATCTTAGCGGCCCATTCTCCCTTGAATCAGCAAATGAAACATTTTCCAATTAATAATAAACTCATTAATTAAATACAAAGTACATAACAAATATAACAAGATTTTAAGCAAGCAATATTATTTATAATAATTGAAAACTTTAGGGATATAGGATGCTTATTGTACGTTCAGACCAAGAAACTTAGGTGACTTGTGTTCACCATTGGAAAAACTGAGGGACAAACTCCAAATCCACATCCTTCCAGACAGCGGAATTAGTCTTGATTGAATACAATTGAAACATAACATGGATAAAATACCTCATGGTTTTGCTTTTTAGTTGGTTTCAGGCAGCAGAATGTCTTGAGATGGCCACAAAACACAAGCTGAACGATATACATCTGTAGGAGCAAAAAAGGCAGCCCATGGTGACACCATGTTACAGTTGTATAACAGAACCTACAGAGTTGAGCAAATATTGATACAACTTAACAGAAGATATGCGAGTACGTGTTTTTCACTACACGTATAACAGATCTTGAGTATGCCTTCATACAGACGATGAACCTGTATTGTTAAAAGACAAACATTTATACTCGTTTTAAACTTTAAGGGAGTACAACTGCACATACAGTTAAACAATAGATTTCATGTAATACTATTATAAGATATAGTATTGTGATCCCTATGTCTAGTAGCGACTAAAGTTGATCAGTAGTGGTCTTATCATAATTGAAGTGGCAAGATAAACACACCTGACGGTATATAGTATACTAAACTATATTTTAGGTACCTATAACATCATATATTGCAACTTGATCATGATAAGATGGGTCGTCTAGAAATTTTAGACGGGGTGTTATAACTTACATTAAGTTTAGAGAACGTCATAGCATAAGAAGCTTTTAACATGAACCAAATTAACACAAAACTAATCATCTAAAAGTGGTTATAGATATATGCATAAAGTACCTCAAACATGTTCAAAAATCAACTGAATATTTCACATAAAAGATCTTCCCAGTCTTTGTATTTGTAGTTCTTAAAAACACGACCCATAATAGTTGCCCATTAGCTGTTCCAGAACTGGGGATTTGTAATAGAATTCCACTAAAGAATACATGTGTTGCTAGAATCACTGTCATGACAAAAAAAAAGTGGTAATCTTACAGGCTCAAAGCTTTTTATAAGTCCTCCCCTTCCGATAGCCGCCCTTCAGCTTCATGCAGAATGCAAACGACCATAGCATTATTAGATACAATGGTCGAGAAAGTAATGTTGATTAATGTTTGATATTGTAGATTATGCAAAAAGTGAAAAATATCTTGAAGCCTTGTGTATGATGTTACATTTCAAGCCAAAACACCCTTAAAGCACAGTTTTGTGGCACACGTCAACACCCCTAAAATCTATAGCAAGCATACACAAACACCACTTAAAGGCGCTACACCAGGTGTTAAGACATTATATCGTTGACTAATGCTAGCTATGAGAATGTAGTTGAGGCGATGGGGGAGACTGCAATGTTTGATATTATCCCCAGATGAGAGATTTTAATTTCAAATACTTGAACAAAAGATTCAATTTAGTACCTGCAGACTAATGGCTTAATAAGAGCTGAAAACATTATTGCAGACACTCCATACAAAACTCAATCGTACTCTTCCTTGACCAGATGATTTCCCATTTATCACCCATATCAAGAAGACCCTATACACGAAATGTAATTTATTAATCACAATTACTGAGATGAAAATATCTCTTGAGAGTATAAAATATTACCTAACGAAAGAGTACTATTTTTACCTCAGATACTCGTCTTGAGTCGGTTGTCCATTTATAGCTTACAATCATTCCTGAAGCATCATTCCTGAAGCATGGCAGCTGCGTCTTCTCCAGGGGATGAATTTATTTTTAGGTTTTTTGGATTCGGGTTTACATCCCATTATCAATTACAGTATGACATGGGTAACCATTACACTCCCACGTGTTTGTTAAGATTTAAATCAATCTACATCAAACAACAAATATTAAAGATGAAATTATTTTTAGTTTTTTTTGGATTAGGGTTTACATCCCCTTATTTAGGGGAAAATAGGTTAGGGTGTACAAGTAATTCGATTGAATGTGGATGAAAGAACAAAGAACAAAGATTGAATGTTTTTATTAGCAAAGGTCAAAGATGGAATAATTTTATTGAGTTTTTCGGATTAGGATTTAAATCCTGTTGATAAGAAAATAGTGGCTGGTGTGTGTGTGTTTTTTTCACGCCGTTGCTGTGTGGGAAAAATGGGAAAAAAAGGGAATATACCATTATTTATATCCACGGTTTCAAAACGCGATTTTAAAAAAAGTGTGTTTTATAAAATCGCGGCGCGCCAAAAAAAACGTAAATAAGGCAACTAATGAGTTTTTTTAGCTAATTCTCAAATCCTATTGGTTAAAAGATGTGACTGGGATATGACTGGATTAAAAACTGTGGTTTCAAGTCATAATTATACCTATATATAATATAGATATATATATATATAAATTAGATTATATATCAAAATATGTATCTTCTCAATAAGGCTTGTTGGTAACATCGGAGATCTTCGGCATCGTTATAGTCAAAAGATTTTTAAACATTTTACTCAAATATTTATTAAATATATTTATGGTTAAAAGATTTTTGAAATGTTTTATTAAAAACCTTCTTTTTAAAAATCTTTCGTTCTCTAAAACGAGAGCTCTGGTACCAAACTGTAACACTCTCAAATTTCGTATAGGTACAGCGGAAGGGTCAGTAGAGTGTTACGGGATAGCACAATAAGTCAAATCATAGACAACGCATAAAAAGGGTTGTACACAGTTTAATACACATTCATCCGAATAAAAGTTTATTGTCTACACAAGGTCCCCCAGTTTTACAGTCATAAAGTTAACAAAACATAGTTCGAATGAATATTATTACTATGTGGGCCATCAGAGTCGATCTCCATCCAAGTTACCTTCAAGCACCTTAGATAAAACATGCGAAAAATATATCAGCGAATGCCGAGTGAATTCGTAGAGTTTAGTAAAAGCAGTTATATAGAACAGTTATGTAAATCAGAAACACAAGCTTAATATCAGTAACGAGACCCCATATTGCTAGTCAGGCAATATATATAATTCCATTCATATAGTATACATTATCTATGAGACCACATGCTCAGTATTTACCATTATCAGTATTATTATCGGATTATTATAAGCCGCATGACATTGTTTCCTTTCTATAATATACAACGGGCCACAAGCCCGACAAACATGTGCCCATCTAAATCAGCGTGTCGTCACTAATATCACGCTATATAAATCTTCTCATACATAAATTATCTTACCAATCAATGTGGCACGACGGGGATCAACCGTCAAGGCGCGAATTAGGGTGATCTTCCCCAAATAGTACTATTATATGCATAAGCATCTACCAACTCCCGGTAGTTCACAATTCATGCTAATGGGACTTATAGTGACATAACCTAACTTTTAATAACCCATTTCAATCATCCTTTTTGGGTCATACAATCAATCGGGTCCATATTAATAAGCATACAATCGGGACTACTTCTGTTCAGTTTTTATTAAAACTCGCATGTTATCTCCCTCGCGGGTTTACAAAACATTTCATAAAACATTTAAAAGAGTGTGAGGCTATGAACTCACGTTTGTTGGGAAAGGCGGGTTATCGGCAATTAGGATGTACGGTACGTGCCTCGATCACGAAAACCTAGATAAATAATACTCAATCTTAGACTATCGTCATATGAATTTATAAAAGTTGTTATATATATGTAATGATGTCATAACATGATGATCAAGTGGGGTTTTATTTTCTTATACAACATTACTTAGTTGTTAGGTACTAGTTAACTTAGTCTAGTTATACTAGTTTTAGCCCATTTACATATTAAGGCACATTAAGCCCATTAAGAGTCCAATACATTATATTAGTCCATTTATCTTTTTAATACCAGGCCCATACTCATCTGTTGGGCCCAAGTGGGTTAAGCCCATGAGTAAGTCCAATAATATTAAACCAAACTAGTTGGGCCTAGTGGTCCAACAAGGCTAATTTGGCCCATTATGGTCCATATGTGACAAAGCTCGGTTTTGTCTATTTTTACTTGTCAAGTTTGTTTACATATCAGTATATGGTTTATAAAAATGTTACATTAGACGGGTCCGACCATCTAAGATTTATTTGGCGAAAACGCCATCCTTTCGGTTTTAGCTGAAAAGACGTAAAAATCTATATATAGTTTGTAGTTTAGAAAACATTTGAGTTTTATTTTTATAAAATATAATATTTAATTATTATAGTATATAAACATATTTTATATTAGTTATATCAATTAATTAACTTTTACATACTTGTTTTATATAGTATTTTATTTCAAGTGGTATTATAGTATTATATACTTTAAGTCAAATCTGATGTGAAACTTCAAGTCCACCATTTTGATCATATCTTGAGTTATACAATGAATTAGAAACTTAAATTTTTACTTTATAAACTACATGATATGTGATACAAATAACTTATCTGTAGCTCTTGCTCAAACAGCCTCTAAGTATTTGAAATAATTCGTCTAAAATAGACTAGACAGATTAGTACTACAAAAGTGTTTTGGCCATATCTTGCTCATTTTTAACATTCCATTGAGTGGCCAATTCACCACTTGTGTAAAAATCAATTATCTATCTCTATATAAATCAATCTAAGCCATTTAACCAAGTGACCATATAGAAACCTACTGTTTTAAACAACCTATATGACATAGTCATGATTTTAACACTTTTACTTGTAGATTTTAGCCTTTTTAACCTAATCTAGTGACACAAAATCCCCATGCAATATATTTATCATCATCATACATATACATTTTTTAAGAAAACAGATGAATATATTTACAATATTAATAGGATGATAGAAAGAACAATCTCTATACCGACCAATTGTTATAAAAAATATGAGATTTATGATGAACAAGACTTGATCTTGTCACCAAATCTTATGAACTTAGCAAGACCACTTTTATAAATATCCAAGTATATGAACACCTTCTTGAAATCAGCCCTAAACCTCCATAAAAACTCTTTTTTACATGTTATAATCACCTCCAATCTTCATCTTTTAAAGTGGCTTTCCACATATGTGAATTATAGTTGAACTTGTAGGTTAAATTTTTGATGATGGTGGTGTATGGTGGTGATGTTTGTACAGAAAGAGAGGGAAGAAGAAAGAGCGGGAGTAAATTCTAGCTAGTTTGCATGTATGTGTGAGAAATGAGAGAAAACAAGGGTTTTGATGGTTTAAGGTCAAGTGGTTTGATGCATGTATGAGACAAGTGTCTCATATTTTGTATATTTTTTACAACGAAGGGTGTTTACCCTTGGTTTTGTCCGCCCATAGTGGGGGTGAGACAAGTGTAAACTTGTTTCATCCCTATTACGTTACGGGTAATCCTCGATTTGCGTGCCCTCGGGTCGATTTACGAAAAACGTTTTTACAAATTATGAATCTACGTCACAAAACGATTCTAAAAAAAATTGTCTCATAAAAAACGGAGCACAAAAGCGTAAATACGTAAACCTAGGGTTCCCGGTTTAGTCGTAAAAGACGTTAAATTATGCACGTAAGCCCTAATTTCATCCCGTAAATATGTGAGTTCATGAACCAACATTAAAATAAAATATAAAAATAATATACGAGAATAAATTTACTACCTGAAAATGTCAGGTTGTCACAGGGTGCCTCTCTTTTTCCTTTTTGGTGTTTGTGTAGAGTTTCTCTCTCTCATTTCATGCATAGAGCTTATGGAGGAGACCCTCGTATCGGGTTCACTTTGATACTTTTGTGATTCAAACTTGGCTATTAATAATGTCTAAAATGAATTCACTTTAGTAAACCTTTCCTTAGCGTGAGTTAAACAAAGTATGCAATGTCCTAAGTGTAGGGGAGTTTACTCCAATACTCTTAAACATTTGCATTGTCTTTTATTTCTTTTGTTCTTTTAAAAAATAAGTGAAAAAGAAAAAATAATAAAGGATGAAACAAGTTTAGACTTCTTTGACATATTAGGCCCGCCATGAATATTTTGACTCAAAACGAGTTTGCTTATTCAAGCTTACTCTAGCTAGTATCCTTAACCATGTAGACCTTTATTGGTTTATTAGGCTAAGCATTCACGAGTCTCATTATTTGAGATTTTAAATTATGGAGAACAAGAGATGATAGAGTTTGAAGTAAGTGTAAAGGGCTAGATAAACCTCATATTAATTAATTGTGGCTATTATATCCCCTTTCGTAACCTTTACTTTCTTGTCAACGCATGTATATATTGTTAATAAATAATCAAGAACGGTTTTAATCGGTTTGTAGCCTCTTATGCATTTTTGACTAATCATTCGTGGTTGGTATAAGTACGTCTTAAGATTCTAAGTTAGATCGTTTTATATGTACTAGACTTATGTCATGCTTAATACTTAGCGGGTGTTTTTCTTTTAATTATTTTTCTATTCTTTGTGAGGAATCAAGAAAAATAAGAGCGGCTTATAAAAAAATGAGTGGTTAGAAAAAAAAATTATACAAGACTCCCAAGTGGGGCAGTGTGGTGTTAATTATAGTATCTATTAAATTCCAGTATTACTCTCACAAGGGTTGCGGGGATTTAGTACTTGCTCCAATCCAATATTACTGTCATAAGGGGATTGAAGATCCAAGGTCTCAAAAAGGCGGTGGATATAAATTATTGCGTGAGTTTTATTTTTCTTTTCTTAAGGAGTGAGTAGCTACTTATTAATGCATGACACAAGTTTCTTACACATAAGGCGAATGACTTATTATTTTAGATCAGACTTATATCAATTGTAGGCGGTTTTTCGAGTAATGGATGAGATGGTTACTTAGAATTAAAACCGTGCTTCCTTATTTTCATATTTTGCATTTCTTATATTTCACGATTAAAATAATGAAAAATTTGCTCTCAGGCAATTTTCTCAAATAATAACCGGTCTTAGAGGCATAATAAGTGGGGGTATAATGGTAATACAATTAATTTTTATGAGTAAGTAGATGCACTTTTACTTATGAATAACAATGATCTTGTTTCTAAGCTTGGTATAGGGAAAGTAAAACTCGAGGATGATAAGTATTCATGGTACAAAATCCCTAATCAAAGTCATAGTTTTCTTAATGAGTTATTTCCATCTAACCATTTCATGAAAATCCAAAAATATATAAATATAATTGTTTTCTTTGCATTGCATTGTAAAAATCAAAAATCATGCATCATATAGTATATCCTAGTGTAAAAGCATATCATCTTGGCTAATGTGGGTTAATTCTGAGAAAATTGTACCTTTGTGCTTTAGAATATGTCACTACATGAGGTCATGGCAATGGTCAAGTGTAGGAGATTTAATATGAGTCATATCTCATATCAACTATAACATATAAAACCCTAAAACACAAGGAAATACCAAGTTTTAATGTGATAAAACGAGTTGCGTGGTATTCTTTGTTGTTTGTGATTCTGTAGGTAAAATGGTACGATTTGGTGCAAACATGGATTTCAAGGCATGATTATGAAGAAAAAGACAAAAGAAGGACCAATCATGACAAGTATTCAAAGTTCAAGGATCTTACATGTCAATTCAAGAAGATAAAGGAGTTTAGGTGCTAAGTCAACCAAACTCAAAGGGTCAAAGATGTTCAAATGTCAAGTCAAAAGGTTAAAGATGTCAAGTTATCAAAGATAAAGCATGAAAGTACAAATCTGCTAAAGCCTAGGGGTTAATTCTGCCAATCTTCAAAGATATTTTAGGCTTGATCCAAGTGAAATGGAACTGACCAATCAGAGTAGTCTATTACACTTCACACGGATCATTGACCTTGGTCAATGCAATAAATGAGCTACCAAGAATTTAATACACCAAATCTACACAATGTATCCATTATCTTCAATTCAGCCAATGGAAGACTTTCATTTCACTTCACGTGGATTCTACTGTTACTATGAATTATGATCCGTAACTCAATTATTGAACCAATCACGCAATGCCATGTGTCCCTCTTAAGCCCAGAATGAAGAACGAGCTAGAGGCGTTTTCAAGAGAAGATTTATACATGAACAATGTTCACAAGGACGAGACAAATACATCCCAGCTATCCAATTAGAATGAAATCAAGTGAATAAAAATCCCCCAATCTGGTCAATAACAATTGAAGAATCTTTTGCAGATTTGTCCACATGGAAGGTTATCATTGGTGCAGACACGTCAAAGAACTCACTTAATCTCCACTTTTCAGCCTATAAATACACTAGCTTAGCTTCATTTGTATGTAGTAGTTAGTGTATGAAATTTACACACAGTTAGTTAGATCTATCATTTTTACTTCCCTTAGTTCTACTACTATAGTGCGACTGACAATCACACTTTTGTTAGTCAGTTAGTAGTTATAACAATTTGTTACAACCATCACCATTAATAAACTTTGATTCACATTTCATTCAAAATTCTTCTCATTCTCTTAGCATTCTACTATTCATACTCCAAGTATCCATTGATTTTGTTATTCAAACTTGAATAACATAAATTGTTAGTTGATTTGGAAGCATTGTTAATGTGATCAGATTGTTGTAGTTAGCTCACATCCTGTTCTTAGCCATTAGTCCAAGTTAGACAGAAGTTGTTAAGTTCTTGATGATCAATGGAGTTCAATGGTGTTTTGGTTGATTGTTAGACTTGATTTGGTTGTTGTTATGTAAACAAGAGAGTTCAGCACTCTCTTCTCCATAAATGGTGGCTTCTAGCTAAAAAGTACTCATTCTTGTTTTAAGTTCCACTCAAAGCAGCATAACATGCTTAATTCAGTTCTATATTGGAATATTGCCTGATTTTGCCTGCTATCTGTCATATTTGACTTGTTTGATCAGCTTTTGTAGTTTGTAACTTTGTTTCATTAGTATAACTTTTAATTCCTTTGTAAAATTCTGTTTCTAGCCTTAAGTCCTGTTTGGATTAATCTTGTTTTGATAATTCAGTGAGTAAATTGGTGTTATTCTTGTTTTCATTAAATTGGTAACAAATATAAAGTAAGTCTGAAAATTTTCAAGTCAAAAATCAAAGTCAAAAACGCAAATGACCTCTAAAAGTTTGGGTCAGACTAGTCTTTTCAAAACAGTCAACTTTAGATCATCATAACTTGCTCATCTCTGAATGATAGATCATGTTCTTTAGCTTTTTGGATAGCTAAACATATGAGCTTTTATAATCTATAAAGTTTTAAGCTTATAGTGGAATGTAGAATAAGCTACATTAGCTTTTAAGTCTCTGTGATAGTTAGATTAAAAAAGCTAGGCCAGATTTTCATTTCCCACTCATATACATCACAAATTTAGCCATTTTATTTCACAAACCAGTTAGAAAAGTGATAAAAACTAGGTTTAGACTTGGTCAACCTTTGGTCAACGAAAGTCAACAAAAGTCAACATAAGCTCAGTTTTGGCTTATTTGAGATTCTGGCTTATTCTGTTGATGGATTTTGTAATTTTTTGGACAAATCTTAATATTTTAAGATTTTAGATGTTTTCTGTGAGTTTCAGTCATAGTACTTATTCCAAAGTGTTATATCTTAAAAATAGCTTATTTGAAAAAGCTAAAATCTGTTCTAGGACATTTTAGCTTATTTTCTTTTACATACCTAGCTTATTTTTTATTCTGAGTCTTTTGAAATTTGTTTCAGCTTAATTGGTTAACCAGATCTCAAGATATAGCTTAATTGAGTCCTAGCCCATTTTTAGTATTAACTCTATTAAACTTTACACTTTAGTCGTTGTTGTTTGTTAAACCTGTTAATTAGTTAATAATTAGTTCAAGTTTGTTACAAATCACTGTTTAGTCCTTTTGGTTGTTAGGGTTGTTAATTCTTATTACAAGTTTTGTTCGTTGGTTATTTTTGGCATTTACTTTCATACTTTTACATTTTTAGTCCTTGTAGTTTACACATTTACATTTTTAGCAAATTTCTTTTAATTGTGCATTAGTTACTTGTACTTTGTGCATTACTTGGATTATGTGCAATGTGTTTTTAGTGTAGTACATATACATAAGTAATAATATTTTTATCTTTTGACTGCTTTGGGATAATTAGATATAGAATACCATAATTCTACTATAATAACCAAAAACAATTACGTGACTTAACTGATATCGATTGATCAATTCGCAAAGACACCGAGAAAAAATGAACTTTAAAACGACTTATTACTAGCCAATGTCAAGGTAAAATTGGCCCTTGTTGAGGCTACGACTAGGCTAAACACAGACTTCATTAAGTATTTAGAGGATGAGAAGACCACACTTCAGGACTCCCTATCTCGAGAACGCAGGCTACTTGAGAGATAGGAATCTAAGAATGAGTGGGCTAGGGGGCAATTGGAAGAATGTAAAGAGAAGTTCACCGCCAACTGTGCTGATTTTACCGCCAAATGTTATCAACAACTGAACGGGTATGACAAGGTAATGGAATGTCTTGGTACATATTTTAATGAAGACCTTTATTCACACCTATCAGTCGTGCGAGCAAAAAAAACAATAGCTGATTCGTCATGGTCTTCACTTAGCCGCTAAGGATGCGTTCGAACGTTATGGTTGTCGCCATGGGGGAAGGCCAAAGAAAAGCTACGAAACGTGCATCTTAAGAAGGTTTATTGACAAATCCATTAGAAGAAGTGTCTTTATACGACCCCCAGGCGCAAGAGAAGCTATATGCTGCCCTCACAGTCTTGAAGGAATGCAATCTTCCCAGAATATATACCATCAAAAAATATCAAGACGACCCTATCAGCGTAATCATGGTGGGGCTTACCTTAGAGAGGCAATTACAAGAAGATTGATGAGACTGCTTTTATACATAGTCTCATCGTCCAAAATGGGCTTAAAATGCATAAAATATCATGAAATATGCCAAATATATGCTTATTACATGTGTATTTTAGGTACGGATATTGAGAAAATCATAAAAGATCACAAGAATCAAAGAAAAACGAACACGGGAAAAGAAGCCGCACAATGAACCGGACCCAAGTGATAATTTTCCAAGAAATACCTTTGAAGATTTGAAGATTATACAAGAAGGGTCCTCCTGTATTGAAGAATTGACACTTTAAACCCTTGTATATTAATAATTACAAGTTTGGTCCTTAAAGTTTGTCAAATTTGCAAAAAAGGCCCTCCACATTGAAGAATTGGCAAGTTTAGTCCCTCAACAAAACTAAATTGTCAATATTAGTCCTCCTCAAAGTCAAACATACCATGAAGACCTTCAAATTTCAAAAATGTGCAAGATCAATCCTTCAAATATCAAATAAATACAAAACAAGTCCATATAAATCCTTGTGAAAAGTTTTGTGGCCAAAATAGAAGTTTTGAAACTTTATTTACAAAGGATTCCAAGTTTCGGGCAGAAAAGAAGGAAATGAAGACAATGTGCAAGATTGGAGACTAAAGCTGGCAGACACAAATACTTACATAGGCCAATGCCATGTTGACACGTGCCCCACTATCTCCCCACACCCAATCAGAATTCACCATTTCGCCACATCACTATCCACTAAACCAAATTAATAACTAATTATTCAAAACACGCGCTAAACACCAATTTTAAATCCTAAAAAGATCAAACTGGTGTTCTTCGTGTTCTTAATCCAATTTGGGTTTTCCTTAACCTTTGTGAATTAGACACTAATTCTTTCCATATTTATGATTAAGGACACCCTTAACATAACCCAACTCTTAAACAAGCCACCTCATCACCCTTTTTGTCACATGATACCTCCCTTAACCCACAAAATTGCATGAAGACAAGAATTTCCATGGAATTAACGTGCCAAGATCAAGCTTCATTCCTACGCACCATTTGGACGTCCAAGATCACTTCTATCCCACTGGCATCTCAACAAAACGCCAAGAAGTCCAAATTCAGTCAACATATATTCAGAAATTCAAGGGCATTTTTAGGACATAACTACATTAGGGTTTATGTTTTTAACAGCTTCTAGTAGCATGTACACCCTCTATATAAAGGGTTTAGGGCCTTTCCTTTACTCTTGTACTTAGTTTTTCATTTGTCAAACCTTGTAAAGTCTTTTTCTGAATTTATGAAATTGTGGTATTGTGTTATGGTTTAAAACTAAGTTCCATTGTTTGTTATTGTGTTGAGTAGTTGTTTGTCACGTTTTTGTACTTAAACAAAACCTTGAACAAGTCCAAGAGTTCCTATAAGCCTGTGAGTCCCTTTGTTCTTGCTGAGGTCAAGAATTTGGCTTCTGCTTGGTGAGGATTGTTCATTAAGGTGTTTCTTTAAGTGACATAAGTCACAATCCAACTAGCTTAAGCAATACTGGAAGTTGGTTATACGTTTTTATAACAAAATCTATCTAAGTTGTTTGCTAAGGACTTTTGGTTCAACAGCTTGTAGTTTGAACTTAAGGGTGATCCTAGCCTCCTAATCTTGGTTGATTAAGGGGTGGTGAGGCCTTAAGGAAAGGTACAAGGCTTATGAGAGCCTAAGTGTTGCAAAGGCTATGTCTTTTGTCACCTTGAATCCTGTTATTTGTGCTAACCTAGGATCAAGCCTTTGGCTGAGCTTGTTTGTTGTTCTTAGCAGTGGAAATCTGGTGCTTGTTCTTGCTAGCACCTCAGCTCATTGATTCCAAAGTGTGGATGTACATTTTGGTGGTTTGAATTCTCAATTTTCATTTTTCTTTTTAATTATTTGGTTCTAAGTGATTTTGTGATTCTACTGGTGTATATGTGTTTTTATGCCTGCAAATTGGTTCTTGATTCGTATGTTGTAAGTTATGATGCTTAATTTGGCTTAAAACAGTCTTGAGAATACTTTGGCTTTGCTAAAATTGGTTATAGAAAGTTAAAAGGGTGTTTGGGATTGTCTGTGGTTCAAGTTTGCATGAGTTTGAGTAGGTATTGTGGTATTGTTTGAGTGTATATCTGTTATTAAGGTGCTTGTGTTCTGAAATATGCATATTTTCTGCCTTGAATCACTTAATCAAACAATTGGCTATAAAATCCTGAAAACTTTTTGTTTTGCTTTGAAATCTTGTGCACACTTAGTTTGCATGTTAACCTAGGGCTAACAAGTGTTAAATCATTGCAATTGCAACCTCAGTGATAGATCTAAGGCCTTGAATTTGGATTTGGTGTCAAGTAGATCAGCAAAATTGTTCTTGTGTTCATCATTGTTCATTAATAACTTCTTTTGCCTAAATCTTGTTCATAAGTTGGATTTATTGGATGAAATGAGTTAATCTGTGTTTTATTGAGTTATATTGAGCTTGTGTATGCATTTGGTGGTTTGTGGTTAGCTTATACTAGCTTAAACATTAGCTTATATCACCAGATCTGCTTATTACTAGTCCGTGCCATGTCTGTGGACTAATTGATTAAACTGTATCATTTGGCTGAGTGCTTGTGTTTTATTGCTTGATTGTGACTCCTTACAACCCACTGGTTGTAAGGGTGCCTTGATTGTCCAACAAAACCAAGTAAAACTCTCTAAAAAAGCAAGTCAAGAAGTCAAAGCAGTGGGAACTCCTTTCCCCTACTGCTAGCCACTGCTAGTTATATTTGGTGTTCAGCTTATTAATAAGTCATTCCAGCTTATTCCAATGTGCAACAACTTATTTTTTGTAATAGGTCTTAATATTTTGAGCTTATAAGTCAATCTGGAAGTTTACAGCTTTTGGTTTTAGCTTTTGACTAGAAAACGACTATTTTATCTTTTTTCAAAATCACCTTTTTGCTTATTTCAGCTTATTGAGTGTGCTTATTGGAAAAAATTTTGGTGATTAAGCTTAGTTAAGCTATTTGTGACTTATTGCAACTTGAATCAACTCTTGGAATAGTCTAGAACTCAAAAACGACTATTTTGTCGTTCTGTGAAGAGAGCTTTGGCTTATTTCAGGCTTATTCCTTGAGCTTATTTCAAGTTTCTTTTTGCAAATAGCTTATTTAGGTCAAGAGAAGGACGTGGGTAAAATTTTAGCCTATGGCATCAGCTTATAGCTTATTGGGCCAAAAAGCCCATTAAGAATAAGCTGTTTTGAAATAAGCTAACTTAAGCTCATTTTCAACTTTTGGGCCTTCGGAAAATTGTGTTTAAAATCATATTTTAAGCTTCACTGGAGCTTTTGGGCCAATTCTGTGGACTTTTTCTTACTGGGCCCAAAATCTAAGCCCATTAAGGGACTGTTTGGGTATTTGGCCCATTTGAAGGCCCAATAGGGGTATTTTGTATGTTCAAGTCCATTTCTGTTTTATTTAGGTTAAAATAAACTAATTTGCAACTTTTTAGAATTCTTTTATAACTTTTGTATTTTTATTAATATTTTATTAATATTTTATTATTAAAAACTAAAATTTAGATTTTTGCTAGTTTTTCATTTTTCCTTGTTCAAATACATTAAGTTAGGAATTTTAAAATTTTTTGATTAATTTTATTGTCATTAGATTAATTTCTAGAATTATTTTAAGTTTTAATGGTTTTTTATTGTTTTTAAATAGTTTTTATTAATTTTAAAATTTTCAAAAATATTTTTAAATTTAGTTAAGTCATTTTAGAGGTTTACAAGTTAAATAATCTTATTTTGGTCTTTTTGTTAACTAAATTGATTTTTTGAGCTTTAATTAGCATTAAAAAATTAATATTTAATTAAATAAAAGGTCTGAGTGATTTTTGAATTTTTTTTCTACTCTAATTACATTTTTAGGATTTATTGCAATTTTCTAAGTCTTTTTATGGTAATTTTTTTAATTTAGTCACTTTTTACAATTTTACGTGCACGACTTCGTCTTAGTTTAATTCATAATCGTAACCGTCATTCTTTTCTAATCTCTTTTCTATTTTTCTTTTCTCATAAATATAATCACAAACACTTAATCATCTCTTTACACAACACACAAGCCTCCTTGAGAACGATCCCCACATTGGGTCATTAGTGCTTGGTTTTCCTAAACCGACACTTAATACTTTCCACTTTTACGCTCTTTTCCTAAACGGTGTGAAAAACACAACCATCAAAGATGCAGAGGAAGAGTATGATTTCTATCTTAAGCGTGATGTTTCTTAGCTAAATGTGCCAATTCATTCTTCTAATCCTACTATCATGTCAAAAGAGGTTCCTTTGGACAGAGTACTGAAACGGCATGCAAAACGTGTTGCGAAGAGAAATGGTACCGTATCTAGGGACGATGTGATTGGTATGGGATCAGTGCATCCCTGGCGGTCCGATGGTGTAGCTGTCAGTGTTCCTACAATTTCTACCAAAGATGTGCGCATTCTCTAAGATATGTAGAAGGTATGGAAGGAACACACTATTTCCAAATCAAATCCTCTCCCCATATGCTGAAACGGTCCAGGTCAACCGGTGATTTATTATAGGCGTTTATTTATGATGGCATAGATCTGCCCAGCCTTTGCTTGTAAGAGCGTGTTGCGTTTGATATGCGCTTGTTGATAACGGAAACACATAATTTATTCCCTCTTGTATTACCTTGTGAAATGTATTTTCGTACAAAATGGAACATATGTTTATGCTCTTTTTGATTATCTTTGTGAATTTTTTTGGACGTACCTCCTGATGTATTGTTCCAGGTTTTTATACCCATGTTTGAATTTTGTGAATACAAGAGCCTAGTATGAGTACATTCAGTGAAGTGTATCTCTATGAACTTATGAGTGGGTTAGATTTCATTACGTGTGGCATGCCACTACTACCATAAGCTATGCCGTTGAATGCGACATGTTGTTAGACGTGCACACTGTGTCTTTTATAGGAATGTACTGGTTGCGCTACTTACTACAACGTCTTTAATAGTAAGGTGTCTAACAAGGATACCTGATCCGTGGCCACTAGGGTTGCATCCCTCTTACTTGACAAGTATAATTATTTGGTTAACTCGATCCTCTTATTTCTCGTGGAAACGGTATGTACATGTACACGCGGAGGACCAGATATGAATATTGAATGCACAATAGCATATATATATATATATATATATATATATATATATATATATATATATATATATATATATATATATATATATATATATATATATATATATATATATATATATATATATATATATATATATATATATATATATATATATATATATATATATATATATATATATATATATATATATATATATATATATATATATATATATATATATATATATATATATATATATATATATATATATATATATATATATATATATATATATATATATATATATATATATATAAATATAAATATATATATATATATATATATATATATATATATATATACTAGTTGCAAAACCCGTCTGATGGACGGGTATGACTTCTGATTGTCGTCTACATTTTCTGTTTCCTTTTTATCAATATTCATATTTGTATGTAAATATACTTTTTCATGAGTATAACATGAATTAATATAAAGTGTATCCCGACTAACGTAAGCTATTTTTTACTCCATATTTTAAGTTATCAAAGGTGTAAGTTATCTTATATTTGGTTAAAGATTTTTTTAAGTTAGGTTAACGTATTTTTTTTTGTTTTGCTATTTTTGATATTTACTTTTTTAATTGTGGTCTTTTATTGTTTTGCTATTTTTGCTATCTACTTTTTTAAATTGTGTCTATATGTTGAAAAGTGATTGTTTAATAGAATCATGTCTTATAAAAATGAAATTGAAAATTTCAACTTATATGAGGTTTATTGGTTTTTACACAATATTTACTTCCTATATTGTCGTTTTATGGTATCATTAACTTCATTTTCATTTTTTTTGGTTGAAAATTTTTCGGCGATTGTGTTTTATACACTGTTTAGTTGCTGCAATATACTTTACAAAAAAATTAGTTAAAGAGGATAAGTTTAAACGTTTCAACATGTTTATTAAATGCATTGTTATTCAATAAAGTTGCCAATAATGGTAAACATAATAGGGGGTGTTTGGTTCATAAATTAAAAAACCTAGTTTAAAATGTTGTGTCTTACTTTTTATTAGAACGACAAACATTAATGGTTAGTGGCGTTGAGTCGTGCAATGACATCTAAACGAAATAATGTTTTCTTTGAACTCTCGCCTAGTTATGTTAAACTTCGTATCCGCTTCGTCTGAGAGAAAAAGCCCTTGACAAGTCTTGAATCCAATATCTCCAGACTTATAATTATCGTTTTCAACCTTTTAGTTTAAATAAATGCTGGTGTTTAAAAATTATATATTGTACAAACTGTTTTTTAACCACAATAGATTTTTTTGTCAAATTTATTGCAATATTAAGATGATAAGATCTATTTTGCGAAGTGCTATAGTTTATCGAAATTACATCCCAATATTAGCTTTGGGTTGTGTTTGTCTTATAGAAAATTAATTTTATAACAACGTCGTTCAAAACTTCATATTGACTATTCTTATAAGACGCAAATGAGAAACATCATGAACTAATGAAAATACCTCAATAATTTTCAAGTTAAGCATATTGATACTTAACAAATGTATTTCGTATAGTAATATTTATAAGTTTGAGCGAACCTACATTGACAACATTAATACTTCAATGAACCTATTCGAGTGCAAGTTCAGATAGTAAAAGATGAAAAATATATAAATGAATTGTCACATTGCAACCTAATAAGGTGAGTATTCTTTAAGTCTGCATAATTAAAATTGAAAATGATGTCTTGAATATACAATGATTTTGAATATACAATGATGTTAAAGGTGAAAACTCTAAAGTTTATTTGATCTTTTAAAGGTCCTTGTTCTTACACATTTAATTCATAAACATTTTTAGTTAGAAAGATACCATTAATCATTAATCATAAGTTTTTAAGATGCAATTATTATTTGTAGGTCTAACGGCCATCTAATAGAGAGACGGTATATATAGGTGCTGACTCAGGATTCTCAATGTGGTGTTGTACATTAAAAATGTTTGGCTAATTAAAATTATATCTTAAGAAACGAACTGACCATGGTAGTACAAAAAGATTGGGGGTTGCATATACCTAAAAAAAACAGTTTTGAACTTTTCGTGATCTTAAAATAGGCGTAGCCCGTGCTACACCGGGTACTTATGTGAGTCCACCCATAGGTATATGTGCAAAATAGCCTAATTGTGATTTTTTCTACTGCATGTTAACAAACACGAACCTTTTGCAATTTTAGAAAATATGTTTCACCAAACTTATGAGTCTAAATGTAATAAAACAAGTTTTTTTTTCGCGCTTCGCTGCGACGTGTCTACTATAACGCGCTTTTTAATTAGAGCTTTGGTTTTCGTTGTTGTGTAATGTGACCAAGTTTTTTCGGTTGAAGTTGGAATGTAATTATTTTTAGTGCAAAGCCATAAAAGTAGAGAAGAAAATGGTAATGCAAGTATTTCCACATTGATTGCCACTGAGGCTTTTAAAACTTAATTAAGCAACATTTTTTATATGATATTTATTTTCTCGACTTTCGGGACAGTTCTTTTGGAGGAATTTTAACCATTGGCATCAACCATTTTACAACATGCATAAGAACTGAAAGAAAACATCAGGGTGATCGACAAACTATAACATAACTTTACATAAGTATGCTTTTACCTCTAACATTGTTCATTAACATTAATCCTATGCTTTGTTAATTCTTATCTATAGTATGAATAAGTTGATAATAAAGCCTTGATACCCGAATGGCGAATCAATAACTTAAAGCTGCTAGCTTGTGTGACAGAACACCGCTCACTTCATCTCTTTGATCCAATGTCTCCTGCCATGTATATAATTTTAGAAAGATGGAAAGTTTAAAAGAATTTCGATGATTATGGTGCATACAATGCTTTAGATCAGCATTGTTGTATACTTGTATAAAGACAAGGTCAATCTTTAGGTGTTAAATTCTAGATATTTTAACATAGCACAAGGGATTAAGTGAAAAATTAAGCAATCTGCACCATGATCAATATCAATATTGGAGTATATATAATTATATACTTTAACATATCTAGTGGAGATAAGGTAGAACCTCGTGCCACTGTTCTATTGTTTTGTAATTTACAGAATTAAAAAACTCAACAAATGAGTTCAGGCCTCCTTTCGAAAACTCAAACAAATCCTTCTTTGTTTATACCACATTGCTGCATTAGTGATGTTACACTAAATTATTTGTGTTCAGTTTATAGCATAGAAACCATGAACGATTTATTAAAAACAGTATAAGACTATCACTTAATACCTTGCTTACATAGTATACCAAAGGCATCAGAATTGTGACCAATTGAAACGTGAACTCTAGGAAGCTGAGATGCACTTTATTCTCCTCCGGATCGAGCAAACTGAACAACATGTGTTTACCTAAAGTTAATAAAAAATAACTTTAAGAGATGACATTCCAATGAGAAAAAATGATACCCACTATTTTATTACAAATAATTTCTGAAGCTAACCAAATCTCACCATTAGAACTGCAAAATAGTACGTAATTACTACGTCACCCAACATCATACGCTACATCAATATTAGAGCTCCATACTCCACTGATTCATGTACTAACAACTTATATAGTTATAGCAGGATTATACTGCCTAAGTTAAGGAAGAAGAACAATCATGTCTTTGGGTTTCTGCTCCTAAGTTTCAGTTAAGATCCGACATGATATTAAGCTATTAATCAAACTTTATCTAAAAATCGCATCGACTGCGCATACAGGCGATAATTAGTGCATGGTAGCACATAGCACTATAAGGTAGTGATGATGCTTAGAAGCTAAATGCAGTAGTTCTGTGTGATGGTGAAAAGCAAAATAATGCAGCCAAATAAGTGGGTCGGACTTGCAGCCTCTCCGTGTCACAACCCATGACTGCCTCAAGTGAGGACATGGAATGAAACCCAAAATTCTTAAGGGGAAATAGTATTATCAGGATAGACTCGAGTCATTTGCAGATTAGAATTGAGTTATGTCAAATCCTGTAAATAGTAGCACAGAAATAACTTACGACTTTAAATCATTCTATAATCCTATATGTTCATTTAATTTAAAGATGGAGAAAACTACTGGACATGAATACGACTTGGGTATTGTACCTGCCCCACGGCTAAGCATCTCTAATTGCTTCCGCTTCGTCGTCGCAAATACTTTTACAGTGGTTTTAGCACGACATATCCTAACCTGCATAATACACTTGAAACATGAATACATTCAATACAAAAAAACACACATACAAATCAGATCAGCTCGATATAATATATTTCTATAAGAATCACAATTCATATCTAAGGTTTTTGTCAATCAAAGATCACCCAAATCCTAAAATGTAGTCACTAAACAGTATATACAATACAGGTGTTTCAAGATTTCTAATTTTCCCGACTACTTTCATTCCCATTATAGCTCTGACCAATTCTGGTCTTTGTAGAGGCATGTTTATCCCTAAACCAGCACATAAACCAAAAGGTCAAACATATTTTATTAATAAAACTCTCTCTTTTGCAGCTTCCTTTTATAAGTATTTGTGAGGTCATGATGCTGAAAGTATAAAAGAAACTTGGAGACCTCAAAAATGTGAAGGAGAGAGGTGCTTTGGTGAAACGCAGAACCGTTTGACTTTGACCTAGGTAGAGTAAAAATAATAGGGGTAGAAACATTGTGTTGGGGTCTGACAGCCTTGAATATGTATTAGCTTATATAGTTCAACCATAAATCATCATGGTTGGGTTGAATCTACTACAACCCTTGTCCTAAACCTAAATGTTGATAGTTACACCATTCTAGAAATGGTAGTCGAAGTTGGTATAGGAATGAAGAGTAGCTAATTAGCATTTGAATCCAAAGCCACAATATCCAGCATTTGAATACTCATTTGAGTCACTCATGTTCTGACAATAGACATACATAATCCTAACGTAAGGCTTTATCAAACTGCCGACATACACGTGTGGTGTGAGTAACTTCTATTCAGTCGAGCTAGAAGTTAATTAAACACATATTAGTAACACCTCGCTTGATCACCACCACCTTTGTATACCAAGATTTCTTAATTAAACACATATTTTTTCATAACCCAAATTGTGAACTCGGCATAATAGTAACACCTCGTTTTTTGACGCAGCACGCGTTACATCAGCATCACGTCATTAAAGAAGTCGACATGGTTGAGGATAACGACATGTCATTCGAATATGTCACATCATTATGATGCGATATCGTAAAATTTGGATTTCTTTGCCTGCCTAAAAAGGATGCGTTGCTTAGAATTAAATACAGAACCAAAGTTGGTCTACCTTTCTATGCAGCAAGTCTCTTGCAATGCAGTCGCCTATTGGCAACCTCTGCACTTCATGTATGGTAATGTGTATTCGCGACGTGTTCTGCTTTTTGACTCTCCTCTTCTCATTACGGAAGCAGTGCATCATATCACAATAATATACATACTCTGAACAGAACATGTTTTAGAGGAACAGACGTCATTAGAAGAAACATCAGTGATGTTTCTCTTGATATAGGATACATCAAAGAACAGACACCTTAATGTAGATATCGAATACACGCATAACAGGGCTGCTATATTTTCCACCGCTGCTGTATTTTCCACCGTCAGTAAATATAATATCCACAAAGTGAAGGCTTACGTTGTAGCTTCCATTATGCAGCCACAAACCGTAATATATCAAAGACAATGCTAGTGCACTCGTGCATAGTTTAGATCCGTTAACTGGCGAAGAAAGTCTCACGGTAAAGAAACATATGGGCCCACCTGAGTCCAAGTCATCTTTGTATGACTGATCTTCAACTGATAGTACCATGCTAATTTAGTTAGTCATACTGTTGAGGACCACCACCACGCTGTTGGCCCCCACCCCTCGGAACATACCCGCCTCTTCGATCTTGAGAATGTCCTCCTTGGTTTATCACCTTGATAGTCGCCAATACCCTGTGGCCCTGTTCAATGATAACCACCTTGTCCTCTTCCTTTATAACCACCACTACCCTGCTGTTGTGGCTGATGCTGCTATTGTGGTCTTTAGGGCATGATACCTTGTCCAGTACCAACTTCCTGTGGCTCAGACACTCGCACCTTCAGTCCTTTTCCTTACCATTTTCACAACTGAAACACAAAAAAAAAAAATATAATTACCAGGTTAACTTATAACCTCAAAGAATAAACCAAAACAAACACTTAAAAGTTGAAACACAGTCCTGAAAACTTACAAAGTCCCATAATTATCACATTATATTTGCTCAATTCATTATATAACAACAACCTTCACCCACTTCTTTGTTTGTTGTAGCCCCAAGCAACAATCTTTAGATTACACACCAAATGGAGTTCTTTGGACTCCAAATTGAACAGTAATCAAGTCCAACCGATGCATGATCCTTTCCCGGGGAAAAGGGATTTTCCGGTTTAAAGTTCTGTAAACGTACAACCAATTTGATCAGTTTGTTGATAAACATCAGCAACTTTGTTATAATAATGCAATCAATAAATATAGTACATGGCCTACGAATAAATATAGTTTAGTTAAGTTTTTATAAAAAAAAATATAAGTTTTAGAGGTCAAGTGGTCAACCCAACCCGCTACGACCTGTACTACAAAATACCCGATTTAACCTTACCCGTCCTACCGATTTTCTACCTCAAGTTTTCACGTGTGTGAGAGTATGCATGGAAAGAGAGAAAACCTTGCTTGGAGTGAGGTATCAGCCACCGCTAACATTCTGACCGCCAACAATCCTGCATTAGTGGTGTTGTTTATTACAACCGTTACAACAGCAAACCCCTCTAGGCATCTACACCACACCAAAAATCCCAGTTAAATATGATTATAACATTTTAAATATGTTTTAATGAAAAAATGTAGAAAGAATAAGAGCATTTGACTACTATGTACTTGTTGTGACTCTCCAACCATTGCCCTCTTATTTCTTTAGTGTAACAATGTAACCTATTTGACCCGTAAGATATTTAAAATAAAACATAACCCAAATCGGCCCATTTATAGGTTAATGAGTCGAACCACCTCTAATGTGCATACGTGTACCCGCACAATGGAAAGAAGGGAGTCAAGGTCATCCAATGCAGAAGCACGAACATGATCTCCAATCACAGGTACGGGTGTCAATGAAGTTACCAGACCTAACCAAAACTGGAATAGGCGAATAAGGATTCCACACACGTTATGCATACGTTTGATGTTGTATTAACTCTGAGCTATATTTCTTTGTATGCTGCATTATCTCCCAGCTTCATTATCTCTCCACCTCATCACCCATATTTACATTTAACAATAAGTATAATAACGTCGAATTGTATAGATATACACACAGAAGTATTAATATGAATTTTTTTTTGTTCTTGATTTCTGACACACTTATTTTAAGCACAGTTTATATAGCCGGATAGTTTCAATTTCATCAATACCCATATACAACACACACACATTCTAAGAGCATATTGCAGCTAAAAACCATTGATTGTAGCATTGTCCCGATAATACGTAAGCCTTCATCCAAACATGACTCGTAAAGTTAATAGTAACATTGAATATTATCTACTAACCTCAGTGTAGAACCCATCTTCTAGAGCCAGACCCAAAATCCTTTTGAAAATGGTACGCATGAACAATTCGTTTAGATAATGTATAATATCAAACCAAACCAAAATATATAATATGAAAAACAAACCAAAATATATAATATGGACTTCGTTTAGAGAAAAGATGGACTTCGTTTTATTGTCGATAATATCAAATCTTGTCAAGCTAAACACTCCTTTAAACAGAATTACCAAACACCTCATTAATTTCCTTTAATCAGAATTATCAAGTAATAATTCTTGTCATTGATATAACCCAAATTTAGAAATAATCATTACAAAAAAATATCATTCATTGCATTTAAATAATGAACTCACTCTGTAATGTTGCATAATGGTCATAAAGCGCTTCTGTGTACGATATATTGATATGATTCGTATAACTTTCCTAAAATGGGTCGAACAGGGATATTTTTCCTTTAAAAGCCCGGGTGAAGTAAGCAAATCTGGTTAGAAAGGAATCATACCAAATATTTAAACCTCGAGATCAAACTGGTTATATTCAACTATCTATAAAGTTCCTCATATCCAAAAAACAGATTCTAATAATTGAATGCTAACATTGTATCCAAACAAACAACACAAAGCCAAAGTAGAAAATTGAGAAGATGTTTTTAGGGCATACAACATAACGTAAAATCCAAAACATGAGCTTAGCTTGTGGGAGTATTCTTCCGATTCTATCTCAATCTGGATATCATGAGATCATTGATGTTGGAACCATTCTGGTGCAAATCATACCAACTCTTGATCCGTGTGAGATCTGATCGTCGAATGGACTGCACAAAAATTATAAACAGAAGAGCACTTGAAAACTAAAACTTTAAAACAACTACTGGACATATGAGGGCAATTGAAAACAAAAAAAACAAAAATGGTGTAGGAACCTGATCTTGTAGCTATGGATTTGATATATAGATTAATTTTTTATGTGCTGATTTGATATATGGATTTGATATATAGCTATGGATTTGATCCGTGTGAGATCTGATCCGTCGATTGATTTTGTGTGTGGTTTATGTGCTGATTTAGGATGTTTCAAACTTAAATAACTATATTTTTTTATGACATATAGATTAAAAAAACCAATTAAAACCACTTACAGACTTTGTAGATCTTGGATTCATGCTTAGCTCGAATTTAAAAAAAAACCACACAGAAAATCAATATTGTATAAAATAAACTCACAGTACGTAAGTGTTGTGCAATGGCTGGTGAAAAAGAATCAACATCTTTTGCGCTCTAAGCAACATCCCTGACATCATCATTCTCATTTACACTGTTATTCAGGATATTGTTGTAGCATTAATATAAGAATACGAATAAACCTGGAAAATTGATACGTTGAAGAATGTGGTAAAAAACTGGTTTTTGAGAAGCTGTTGAATACCTCAACCCATTAACTGCAGTACGATTTTGACCCCACCAGCTTTTGGAACTGCTCTTTTATTTCAGCGACTATAGATCATAAGATTCTGAATATGTACTCATACTGTACGATATATAAAGGTTTAATTAACACATAAAAAACTAATCTATATATCAAATCCATAAAAAATTAAGAACTCATACTGTACGATATATAAAGGTTTAATTAACAATAGCAAAATTAAAAAAAAGAAGAAAAAGTCGATTAACAATACCTGTTTTTTTTAATAATCTGATACTTTTTGATGAACGATAGATATGGATCGATTAGTTTGTGCGGGTTCACGTTTCAGAGACAATAGAAGACTGGTTTTTGGAAGGATATTTTGGAAGGATAGATATATCAGACGAAGTCGTGACATTAAGCCCAGAACGTGGCACGTGAAGCCCAGAACGTGGCACGTGAAGCCCAGAACGTAAGCCCATGTGCTGACTGGGATTAGTACTCTGATTGATGACGTGGCAAATCCCTCCTCTTATATATAATGTAAAGATATATATATATACTAGGCGATTACCCGCGCATAGCTGCGGAATTGCCTGGCGGCAGATAATTAACGAAACGCTATATTGTGGTAAGATAAAACTGTAGTTGGAAACCATCATAACATACAGTAATCAAGTTTAAAATGAAATCCCATATACAATGTATCAAACAACATATTAAAAACATAAAGTAAAAGTGAAAGTGAAAAATTGCATCAAGTATAAAATATAATCTAGGAACTGATGTTACTCGTTGCGCAAAACTTCTTGGTACACGACATTTGAGGTGTATACTCCTTCTTCACTAAACTCTTTGACTGGTTTCACCAGTACCTTGGTAGTTGCACGTGATATCCCTCTAGATAACGAAACATAAAGCTGACCATGTGAAAAAACAGAGTCAGGCAAATAGACACCTACATTTGGAATAGTTTTCCCTTGAGCTTTATTGATAGTCATGGCAAAGCAAAGGCGGACAGGAAATTGTGTTATCTTTAGCTTAAAAAGAAACATGTCTCCTTCAGATGGAGCGAGAAGAATTCTTGGCAAGAGAACTCTAACTCCAGCGTGTTGCCCGACAGCAATTTCAGCATTGATGACATTTGGATCAAATCGTTTGCATATCGGCCTCGTGCCATTGCATAATCCATTTTCGGATCGAGATTCCTCAAAAGAATAATCGGGCATCCAATTTTCAAGTGCAAGTAATGTGGTGGCAATCCGCTCACATTTAGGGAGTTTAAGAATTCAAGAGGATACATGTTGTGTGTGTCATCTTCCGCTTCATCAAAACTATAGTAAAACTTCTCTTCACCAGGAAATCTGCCATTCAACATTTCATTAATACTGTCAACATGTTCATTTTTAGTTGATAATAACTTCAAGACCCGCGGGATTCACGGATAATTTAAAAAAAATAATTTTAGAAGAAGTTATATGTAAATAAAATAAGAGAAACAATGGACGTAAACATATTTTATTAATATTTGAAAAAAAATAATTAGATAATAAGTGTATTATTCAATAAACACTTGAGCTTGAGTTTGTAACAATCAAAACAATAATCGTCCATGCATTTTTGTCAATGTTCCGTGAATGAAAAATATAGTGTGAAATAAATAATATCATCTCTCGTATGACATCATGATAATGAATGAATCTCCTAATGATAATTTTTAACTTACCGAACGAACTGAAACAGAAATGTATATATATAAACGCAGAAATGAAGAGTCAAACCCAACAACTCTATATAAGATAAAATAAAAAGCAAGAAATATGAACATATGCAGATACAAAGGAAATAAAGATAGAGAAGTTATCTCATGAAGAAAATACATATGGTGTTAATGAATACAAGCCTTTAGAAATAACTCGAATGTTCCAGTGCAGTAGTGCTTTGAGTCCTCGTTATGATCAAAACGATTCCATAGTCGGACGTACCTTGTTACATGTTGCATATGCCTGTTTCACCAATGTGGCACCTACTGTGAAAAGATGTGAACACAATTATTAAAATCCTCAGACTAAATGGTTTCATTATTGCTCCGCATGAGCTCTAAAAAATTCTAGAACCCTTAAAAAAAGGAACTGGATTTAACTTCTCAAACGCATCTAAAGTTCAAATAGGCCTTTAAAAAAACAGAATTCAAGAAATATCCATTTGAATGAGTATTGATTTGCTTGGACAATATTTTTGAATTCTATCAAAAAAGATGGGAAACAAATCGATTTTTTAATAACACAAATCCAATTTGCTGGGCTCATCACATGCTGCACTTTTGGCCAACAAAAAATTATGACACAAACCTAATTCAATCATGAAAAAAGAAACAATCAAATGTTTCAGTTGATGTAAATATATGAAAAGGATTAAAAGGACGGGAAAAGCTTCTTAATATCACATTCACAATTAGAGATGATGTATTACCTTATGATCAAAAGTGTCTTTTGAAAAAAATAGGTTTGTGACCGACTAATAAGGGTTTCTCAGTACGAATGTGTAGCCTGCAACCAAGTTAAACATTTGTGATTCAAAAGTTAAATGTGTATAAAATAACTAAATGGATGTGGATTTTATAGCTTATTGGTTCTAGTTAACCGAATTTATTTAAGGAAAGAATTGTTATCTTTGATTTTCCAGCAATGTCAACAAAATTGAATAATTGATTGATTTTCCAAAAATAATTTTTTATAACGTATTTTTAAAGAAAATGTCAACAATATGCGTAAAACAGTTTCTTTTTGAAGATTTTGTTTAAATCAATTTCGAAAATGCGTTTTGTTTTAAAAAATTTCCAAAAATATGCGTACAACTCATTAATCTTGAAAAAATTGTTGAAACTCAAGTTTTAAAACTTGTTTTGTATTAAACACTTTCCAAAAATACGATTAATTAAAAAAATACGAAAAATCACGGGTTTACAATAGTAAGTTTGTAACTTTTTTGGAGTTTAAAAAATAAAAAAATAATGAAATGTTTTGTCATAAAGATTAATGAAATATGTTTTTACAAAAATAAAAATTAATGAAACGTTTTTTAGTTTACAAAAATAAAAATAATGCAACGCATTTAGAAAAATAGATTTTGTCAACGTAAAATTGGTTACCAATGTTTATCATGAGTTTTTTTATATATATCCACAAAATAAATTACATCAAAAAGAATACAAATTTTTTTTTGATATACACAAAATAAAGTTACATAAAATAAGCCTACAAAAGAGTTTTTTTTATATACACAAAATAAATTTACATAAAAAATTTTACTTTATTTTTTTATATATACACAAAATAAATTTACATAAGAAAATAAGGCTAAAAATACTTTTTTTTATATACAGAAAATAAATTTACGATACAATTTTTTTATATATACACACTAAATTTACATATAACAGTGAATTGAGGCTTGACAGTTTCAACTTTTGCTTAACATTTCCTATTTTAATTTGTGATTTATTTATAACTGAATGTTACATTTCCTTAATTATGAATGTTTAAACTTTCAACAATTATTCTACAGTTATTTGGTTCCTTTCATGAGAAGTTTGGTTGAAAATTTTCAACTTTTCAACTTTTCAACTTTCAACAAATGAGATACACCCTTTATAGGGTATATATATATATATATATATATATATATATATATATATATATATATATATATATATATATATATATATATATATATATATATATATATATATATATATATATATATATATATATATATATATATATATATATATGTATATATATATATATATGTATATATATATATATATATATATATATATATATATATATATATATATATATATATATATATATATATATATATATATATATATATATATATATATATATATATATATATATATATATATATATATATATATATATATATATATATATATATATATATATATATATATATATATATATATATATATATATATATATATATATATATATATACTAGTGTCATAACCCGCCCAACGGGCGGGGTCGTTTATTTTATTGTTTCGTAGTTTTTTTAATGTTAGTGTTTTTTTTATTTTTTTAAAATTTTTTAGAGTCTTGTGTTTTTAATTAAACAATCCGGATATTTTTAATTGATATGTGAATTGCATTTCGTTTTGTAAATTTTTTAAAGTACGTATGCCATCCGCCTTTGTTAAAACAAAACTAAAAGGAAAATAATCTCTAATACTTTTAGACCATCTCCCACCCAACGGGCGTGTTTTGTCCCATGTGAATATTTGTTTTGAGTCAACGTTCGTCACTGTTGAATCCTAAGATTCCAGATCTTTTAAGCTACTAGGAATGCATTATGTTCATATGATTAGATAATCACAGCAGAATTAGAACACGACACATTAACAAGGTGTTTGGACACAAAGAACATGAATTAAAACAAATGGATTGTTCATTATATTAATAACAAACAATCACTAGATGTGTATACATTGAATCCCACATGTAGTCGACACACGCTTTTATAGGTTTACATTGTGAATGAAAGTTATTATAAACCTACTACCCTTGGTTCCTTTTATAGTGTAAGGATTAGGGTTTATAGAAGATAATATCAAATAAACATGTAAATCTTCTATTTAAATAAACATATACAGAATATATTCTGCATACATATCTAAATAGAAGCTTCCAAAGGCTTCTTGTCTACGTTTCTGTCAATACTTAGTTTGTACATGACAATGCTTGGATTGTACATGACAATGCTTGCTTCTGTCAACGCCAGATTTGTTCTTGACAACGCCTGGAATACACTTGTCAACGCTTAGACAAATGCCTTCATGTTTTCTTCGTTTTTGAGTTTCTGCCACATCAACTTTTTGACCCAACAATCTTCCCCTAGTTGATGTCGGCAAAACTCTTTGTGTATCTCTTGTAAGTTGTACATGATCTTCAAATTGCTTCCCCTCAAGTGTAGCATGTATGTCTTCCCCTTTTGTCACATCAACAGGGAAGTAAACAATGTATGCAATCTTGAAGATTCTCCAAATGTAGGCTCTGTATAATGATCTTGAAGAAAAATAAATAAAGTAATCTTGATGTATAAGTAGAATAACCCAACCTTGTGTTCCATGTCTTGCACTATCCATGTGATGAAGAACTTATACTGATGATTAAATATAAGTAGACCTTGATCCCTTGTCAATATTCTCATCCTTTGTGAGACACTGAGCACGATAATGTAACTCCTTCAAGTGTTATGACAAGTCTTCGTCACCAACAGTGTAAGCATGAACAAGTTATCTTCAAAAGTAATGTTGACCAGACACGACTTTTAAGATATGATAGAACACAAACTCGCGAAAATCTTCTTCAAACATCAAACTTACCATAAGAATTCTTCCCCTTAAGCCAACACCTCTTCATGACGATTTTAATGGAATAACGTCTTCATACCATATGTAAAAGCTACCAACATGGATAACTCTAAGGCTATCCCGATTACATAATAAAATATCCATCAAATTCCCATGAATAGTTGCTAACTCGCAGTAAGATTATTAATCCCTTTTAAAAATATCCGAGCCATAAATATCAACATGATATTCTGAATAAAAACGGAGATTCCATGTACCTTTGCGTGTAAATACCTCCTTTTTGTGTGCTAAAAACGTATCAATTTTCCAACAGCAGCTATTCCTTTTGTTATCCGAGAACCCTCACTGTCCAATATCCAAATGCATTGTCCAATATCGGTCAAAGCCTAACAGCGTTTGAACAAGTCTTTCTCGGACAACACCTGTCAACGCTTGTTCTGTCAGCGTTATCATTCTCTTTGTCAGTGTCAAGTGTAAACATGTCAGCGGCTAACTCTTTCTCCTTGACAGCAGATAGTAATGACAGTTTCCTTGTTGATCACATATATTCCACGTTTAAAGTTTTCTTAATATACTCCCTACAAAGTAGCAAGTATATATTCTAGATATATTCAACACGTCATTGCCATTAATTTTGTGTAAACAATTCCAAAAATCACGCAAGATATGTTATACGTTTATTGCTTTACATGAGAATATCAACCATGAATATTGTTCCCACATATGACGTAATCATGATCATAAGATCTTTTCCACTTTATGAGCAATAAACCAGGAAGAATCCTGATAATTTGGGAAACAATAACGCACACATTGTATTCTCATGATAAGCAAAAACATATAACTGTACCTTGGCAATTTCTTTAACCTTCACAGTTACACATGCTGATGTCATCTCATTAGCTGATACAAAAATCCTCACGTCAACATCATGGGCAACCGTACTTGATTCTTTCTTCCTTTACCCAAAACGAGTCAGAAGACAAGCGGCTTTTGGGACCATAATTTAACTTTTGAATGAAACAAGAATCAATAAGTATGCTTGCTTTTGGACCACCTGTGCATCACGCAAAGTATCATAATACACCACGATCTGCACATCTTTTGACCATGAATCAATATGCTCGTTTATAGCAAAGATGATTCATATAACAAACGAGTATGGATACACCATCCATAACCATGCATCATGCTTTATAACATAAACATCATAATCGTACCAGATTTAGGGTTTATATGAAACCCTAAAAACGAACAATCTTCAACATCGATCTAGTATTTTGTAAAACCCCTTTTCTTGCTGTTCTTAAACACATACTCATGCTGTAAAACTCCCCTTTTCTGGAATAGAAACGATCTAGGGTTTTTAGAAACCCTAAATCATTATTTTATGTAAAATCAGAAAAGTGAAAATCACCTCTATGACCAACTTCGACGCCTAATAACTTTTGATTCAGGATAAAACTCGACAATCCCTCCGGTGGATGTCTAGATATATGTGTATAGAACACACACAAGAAATTTTGTGACGATCCAACGATCCAATCAAAAGTTATGAACTTCTGAATACTGCTGCGCACACAAAAACGTCCGGAAAAACCCTAGACGGATTTTTCTTCTTTTCACCATACACGAACACCTTGTTGGTCCTAGCATCACGAGCCACGAGGCTCTAATACCAATTGTTGAATCCTAAGATTCCGGATCTTTTAAGCTACTAGGAATGCATCATGTTCATATGATTAGATAATCAAAGTGGAATTAGAACACGACACATTAACAATGTGTTTGGACACAAAGAACATGAATTAAAACAAATGGATTGTTCATTATATTAATAACAAACAATCACTAGATGTGTATACATTGAATCCCACATCTAGTCGACACACGCTTTTAGGTTTACATTCTGAATGAAAGTTATTATAAACCTAATACCCTTGGTTCCTTTTATAGTGTAAGGATTAGGGTTTACAAGAGATAATATCAAATAAACATGTAAATCTTCTATTTAAATAAACATATACAGAATATATTCTGCATACATATCTAAATAGAAGCTTCCAAAGGCTTCTTGTCTACGTTTCTATCAATGCTTAGTTTGTACATGACAATGCTTGGATTGTACATGACAATGCTTGCTTCTTTCAACGCCATATTTGTTCTTGACAACGCCTGGAATACACTTGTCAACGCTTAGACAAATGCCTTCATGTTTTCTTCGTTTTTGAGTTTCTGCCACATCAACTTTTTGACCCAACAGTCACTTAGTTCTAATGATTCCCATGTTTGTTTAATCTTCGTCCCTGTGAGAATAACGTCTTTTATTAAATAAAATGAAAATTTTGTAATGTCGGTATTATCTTTTAATAATCGTCGTTATCAAAATAATAATTAACTTAACTTTCATGTCTTAATATACATTTTAATCAATTCACCAATCACCATAGAACTGCAAAGAAAATAATTTATTTTCAAACTATTTTTCAATGATGAAAGCGCATGAACTTTACACAAAAATATAGTAAAAGCCAAGGGAGCGGTGGCGATTTCACTCGGCTGATGGCCTATTGTGCCAGGTCGGCCACGGTGCATCGCTTGGGCTTTGGCGCCATCGGCTCTCGCGCCGTGGTCGCCAACTGGCGTTGTGGATTTTTTTTCTATTTTAAAAATTAGGTATGCGTATTGTAGCGTGTGTGTTTGTTTAGTTCATAGAGAACTTAGAAGCTAAATATCATGAGTGATCTTGCTCACAACCAACCGCTGAACAGGGTCATTTTAGGTGTGAATTGTTAGCAATAATCTTTAGTAAGTAATTTGCTAGGTGTTGGCTAGTCTTTTGGTTTTATGTGCATTGGATTTCCCTTCTTGTATACTTAGGTTGATGCAAGAAAAAAGCCATCAATATTTCACGTTCAAAGTGAAAAATGTGTAAACAACATTAGAAAGGGTGAAAGACTTAAAAGTATGTTGCACCATTTTTTGTTAAAGGTTAATGAACTCGTTTTCTTAACAGTTATGAATTGTGATATTGTTAATCAATATTTTTCTCTAGCAACAGATCAAAGGTTCGTGATAAAAACATTACCCTCGAGCAAGAGCTAAAGGCTAATGAACTCGTTGAACTCGTTAAACTCGTGATATCTGACTAACCATTAATTGGTGCAATAAGTTTATCTTAATGTTACGAGTAACAGATAAGCCATATGATGCAAAAAGATTTGAAAAACATCAAGATTTCGTTTAAAATGCAAAAAGGTTTGTCCAGCATGATAGGAAACATGGGCCTAACTGATTTTGTTGAAAATGATATATACTTGAAATTTTACATAAACTTGAACCACCGTGAATTTGATTAACAGTATCAAGAAGTTTTCACCAACAGGCGTGTATTCTCGATTTTATTCTTGTAAGTCATCATCAGATCCAGGTGAAGACGGTAAGACGGGATCTCCATCTTTGCTACATCTCGAGCCAAATTCACCACCTTCTTATCCATTTGCTCCTTGTGCGTAGGGAACATGCTGTTGAACAGCAAACAGCTTCCAAACAGAATGCTATAAGCATCAAGTATCTTGTATGCACGCCATTGCATAAGCTTCATTAATGTAGGGTTGCCCTTAATAATCCACCTGTCCCACACGGTCCAACTCATGTCTTGATGCTTGATTACTTTTAGTTAGACCGACTCAGCCATGGAGAAGAGATGGGGTGGCAGGTTGGTAAATGTGTTACGATAATCTTCCACTTTGTGTCCCATGTCAACAGCCTTCTAGAGGTCAAGACAGACCAAACCAGTCACCATTGCTGTTGACGTAGCAATTGCAGGGATGATCCTTCCATCTATGAATTTGGCTCTCAGCTTGTCAACTTCTGGAATGTTGTAATTCCTTGTTCTCATGTTAGCTAGTCCGGCTATGAAATCCATGTAGTAATTTGTGTTGTCATCCTATAAAATGCATTAAAACATCAATATTAGATTTTGATTTTGAACCACTGTATAAATAATGATATAAAGATAAGTAATTGTGAACCTTCTTAAACTGAATAGCTTTCGTGACATAACCAGACGAAAGAATCTTTATAAGCTTAGTAATATGAAACTGGACCAGAATAATCATGATTTGAATTATACCTCACGTTATAAGCCTATAACCTTTAACATACCTAAGTTGATTTTGGTTCTATACAATGTAAATCAGCTCATCCAGATATTTAAGCTTAGTCTTTGCATCTATGATTGCTGTCTTTAAGCTATTATCGTCACAAGCATCAAACAAACAGTCGCGAGCTAAACACTGGTTAGGGTTATGCGGCCCAAGTTACCTTGGTAGCCTATATAAAGATTTGTCATCAAGTCATTTGTTGCGGCATGTAGGTCCAAATTTTCCTCTCTTCCAAAAACTAATTCCCAATAGAAAACAACATTTGGAACCCGTGTGGTTAAGTGAATGTATTTTGTAGTGTTTGGATCACATAAAGCATTCAACTGCTTTAACTGCATAAACAAATAGAACAGAACACAAGTAATTGTCAAAGTACTTTTGGTCCTTTTGAAAGAAGTTTATCATTGTTACTATATCATTATATTAGGTGTGACAATTCCTGACATATAAACCAAAAACCCACTAACAGATTAAATGTGTAAAATTTCAAAACTTCACTAGAAATTAGATGGTTTGATCATGTCAAAGGGGTCAAAAGACACACAAAGTGTACTCAACCTGAGAGCTTTATGAAGAATGAAAATCTTTTGCTCTTCCAAAATCGAGTCCCAAAAACTTCACTAAATAAGGACTCACCTTCAATATGAATAAGGATTGAATACAAACCCTTAACACTCCAAGCTAAAAACCTGCCTATCATTGAAGTTCAGAAAGTTGGTCTTGCTCCAACAGCTCCTGCCCCAACCGGCCGTGTTCCAGCCGGTCCTGCTCTAGCTGGTCTTTTTCCAGCCAGTCCTTTTCCAGCTAGTCATTTTTCAGCCGGTCGTGTTCCAGTTGGTAATTTTACAGCATGTCTTTTTCATTTTCCAACTGGTTTTTTTCCAGCTTGTCATGTTCCTGCCGGTCTTGCTCCCGCTTGTTTGAGCCATGAGCCAAAAAGAGAGGAAGAAAGAGGAAAAACATGGACTTACAGGATAATGTTGGTTCAACCATAATCCCAAATGATAATAGACCAGAGATGAAAAGCATCAAGAGAAGTAATAAAAATAAAGAAGCGGGTGTATCGTGTATCGATCTCAGTTATAACAAAGTGCAGAAAGGTAGTGAACTTAAGGGTACTGCTTTTCTATTAAAGTTTTCACCCGACCATCCATCGCCACCTAAAGAAATTCTAAATACAGTATTTTGCAAATATGGGCCATTAAAAGAATCAGAGACTCAGGTATACACAGAAAATTTAGAACTAAGCAGCTTCCCACTAACAAAAAACAAATTTAAGGATTGTATTGTTTGTACCATTGCTCACGAATTGCTACTCTCATCGATTGTTAGATGGACCTTGTTCTTAGTGATGAATACGTGTTTGTCTAAATTGAAATTTATATATTAAACCTTTATATTTACTTTTCAGCAAAGAACCAATGTTTAAATTTATTCTGAATATAAAACGTACGCTGCCTTATTTCAGTCAAGTCCTTATTCAACTGTCAGTTTTTTGTCAAAATAGACTGGTTTCGCACACCTCTACCTGTAGTTTACATTTCTAGGATTCTAAAACTACAATTATACTATAAAATTGTAGCCTAAGACAAACACACAACACAACACCACATTTATCAATTTCTCTATTTGCAAGTTTTGGACCATTTGCTTGGTTGTATTCTAAAAATGCATGAAACACCAGTTACTTGCATGTGTAGAAACATGTAAAAAACCAAACATTCAAGACCGTCGATGCCATATGCAAAAAAGAACCATGATCCACAATGTTCTTTGCTTTATACAGTGAGGTTTCCTCCCATAAGCTCAAGCTTTGTCTCCTTTCATCATGGTTCTGATTTTTATATAAATTTTAATAACGTATCACAAAGAAAATATATCTTTATAAGCATCAATGGATATAACAGGAGGCATGAGAGAATGGAGAAATTACTCTCAACAACATCACCTCAAGACACCCCTCGAGAAAACTTGATGGGTATTGACGGGGGTCATTTCAGTATGAGTTGATGTCCTTCCACAACTCGTATGTGTGCAAACCCTTACTGACAACGTGACTTTTAAAATCGAACCAACTTGTAAAATTGTGCCAATGTTAAAAACACCTGAAATAGTGTATGTTAGAATTTAATATTGTGTCGGCTGGGTATTTGTGTTACAATACTAATATATAAGACTGTATATAAAACGTTAAGATTATAACTACAGTAAATTGTATTTGGAATCATTATAAACACATTAATTATAACTAAAGGAGCAAAAAACTATATGCAGACATGTTGTGCATATACCAAAAACAATGACCTATTTTGATTCGATTCAGTTTCATTTGAAACAAAGCTTTGGTGATGCTTGTAACTTTAGTATTTAGTAATTGTAACTTATTTTAAAACGATCATCATTATTGAGGCCCAAAAAATATTATAGTTTGTACCTTTTTAATGTAAACATGAGCAGAACAATGGGAAGACAAGAGTAACGTGTTTACCTCAAGCATGAGTAGAACTACAACCTTTCCCACTCGTACGTGCGGCTCTGGCTACAGGGATAACGACATCACCGATAGACTTGCCTCTAATCCTTTTTAACATTTCATACATTGGTTTCAGTAGCCACTACTCAAGCTAGTGATAGTGTCTGAATGTCTACACGCTTTCATTTGCAATTGTTTAGGATGAAGGACCAACATGTTGCGAATCCGTAATTGAGCATCATCGTAAAAGGAAAAGATTGAACACTGAAATAAACTATTGTAGAGCTGTTAAGCATGCCAAAAAAGTGACCATCTCAATGAATCGAAGCCGTCTTTTTCGGGGGATCGTGCATAAACTGTGTGGTTCCTATCACAATATCATGACCTCTTCCTCCAAAATCATTTGAATTATGTGGTCTAACTACCTTACATGACTATTCGTTGTAGCATTCGTGTACCTGGAACCAGTAGCCTCCTGTAACAAATACACGATCACAGTTAAACTGCAGGTGGTTTATCTAACACGTCACATGCACATATCCCGCCTCTAAGCTCTTTTTACTCTTTCAATATAATGCCCAAGTAGGTAGGCGCAAGGTTTGTTTGTGTGGCATTATCAAGGAGTTCCATAAGTTGCGATCATCGTCGTTCTAGGCGTGATTCACCAGAATATAATAAGCGTCAAGGTAGGATGGTCTCAAAAAGATATAGTGGTGATAGGGATTATCGAGACCGTTCAGAGCCTTCACCTCGTCACGGAGAGACTACAGATATTATGATAATAAAAGAAGCAGATATGAAAATTCAGTGAGACCTCCAACAACTCATGTTTTAACTGGTGGCTCTTTTTGGTAGAAACAACGCATAATGACAACTTCGTTTTAATACGGTGATTTTCTCACAAAATTGTGTAATAATGGGTCAACATAGGTATTTTTATGGTAATGGTAAAAGCTGCTTGACTTGACAGAAAGCAAAATAGTCAAAATAAAATGGGTCAATAGAGGTATTTTGTGATGAGATGGCAGTTGCGGCTGCTGAACAAATACGCGAGTTGCGGCTGTGTAGTTTAATAGAGTACGGTTTGATCTTGTTAAGGATTTTGTTGATGGAAAAGGTAGTTGCATTTAGATTCGCTGTTATTGTTGGTTTTTACTTATTGTCGAAACCTTTGTTAGCATTATGGCTTTCACATTCAACTGAAAACTTTTTTAGTTATATTTGTTTAAATTTTGGGCAGAATTGGATGGTACTACTCGTAGAAACAACCAGAGAGAGAACATGATTCAAAAACATATATTTACCTTTTGTTGGATGCTGAATTCTCAGCTGTTATTCCGCAAGTCGCTAAACGACAGCCAGCAACATAGCTTGTTTCAGACCGTTGTAGGTTATTACATCCCTTCTATTTTGAGCAACAAAATCAGAAGGCATTCCACCTACGATAGATAAATTTAAACTAAAATAAACACTACTTAATCATTCCATGTCTCCTACAAATTGAACTTATCAGTTGCTAATTTTATATATAAAGAAATGTACTTCGGTGTGTTCTAATTTAAAGGAAATAATGGCTCATTTTTGTTACCATGCTTTTTCATGCAGAGCATTTCTTTTTCTAACACAATACAGTAGCCATGATGAGATTGGCTAACCAAATTGGTACAATCAAAGTGAGTATTTATTTCCTTTTATTTCCTACATCCCTTGCATTAACAAATAACATAATAGTCGACAAATATTAGTACTCACGTTGGAAGCTCCATTAACATGCTAGTTTCTACTACTCTCACATGAGTTATGGGACAACAAATAATATATTGAAACTTCCAAGTTAATGCATGCTAGTGTTGTTGCCGGTATCTGGTGCCTCTACTATTAACAGATTATGACGAGTTCTGCCCAGTCACTAGTTGGTTTGGGAGAGCTAAGTAACAGGCTAAAAATTTTGGTACGGGTCTAGTTGGGTTGACACGAACATTATTGGTCCAAAGTTCCGATGTTTTTCATATTGATAGTTACCGTGTCACGTTATGAACTAAATCTTGAAAGTGACGGTTTTTGTTCATTGGGTGAAGACTGCCAATATCTTGAAGCTGCTATAATAGCAGGTTCTCTTATTTTGAATGTAGTCAAATTGTTATGTTGAGTTTTGTGACTACAAAATTGAAAATTTCAAGTTGTAGATGCCCAAATTTAATAGTGCCATACTACTATTTAAATTTAAGCTATATGACATATTGACATATTAGTTTGACACCAAATAATCACAAGAAAAATACATCAACAAAGGCGAGCCACATGACGAGACAACCTCAGGATCACGTCTAAGTAATCAAATATGATGTGGCATATCTCTTTCATTTTACTTTTCAAGAAAGGGGGTAACGCTTATGATTTATGTTACTAAAATATAGCCCACGCGTCACGTGCATCCTAGTATGAGCCTAGCTGATTATGGTGTTTAAGTTTATAAAAATGCTCTACACAGTAAACATTGAGAATTAGATATATACCAGGTAAACTCCTCTAAATCTATCCTTATCCCCAGAAGTGAACAACTGTTAAAATGAAAAAAAAAGATTAATATTTAAATGAGATCCTTTAATCCTATGAGTAGTTAGAGAAAGTATGAATGCATATTCAAATTGGTGTGAGGCAGACTACACTTGCTGTCATCAGACTTTGTCTACACGTAAACTTGGTTTACACTCTTAATTTTTTTTTGCCTGATTCAAGTAGTTTCTTTTCATCTATTTTCTCAACTAGAGTTGGCTTGGTATCTTTTTCAATCTCAGATGACTTATCTTATGTGTTACTCAGGTCCAGTAACATGTGGATTCACTTACTTTAGGGAGGTTATGAGGTGGATGACGAGTCACATAATGGGTCAAAACAACACATTTAAGAAGAAAAATAAGTAAGATGAGTCGTGTTGGGTCAGATTGACCTATGTTTTTTATTTTTACATTTTATTAAGTCAGACATAGAGTCTAAATAATCAATAGAAAAACGTACTAAAAGTTTAAAAATGCTCATTAGTCATTACCTTTAATTTGGATAAACCTCCAATGTTTAAAAATGTAACTTTTTTGTTAGGAAGTATTGTAATTACATAATGTAACATCTGCTTTTGAATATATTAAATACCTAAGAACTAATGTTTCTACTCCAAAAGTAAAAATGTACGAAATAAATACATGATGTGAATATAAGCTAAGTGATTAGATTTAGTGCAGTACCTCAAGCATATATATTGTTTTGATCGAAGACAAGTTTGGGTCATATGGTCCATGGTTTTCGGTATCACATTTGACTCTCCCCTATTTTTGTAATGAAGTGCTTCCCGAATGGGTCCATCTATAGCTGTGTTTGTTCGGGTGTTAGTATCAACCATTCCAAGAGCACAAATTTTAGTGCCCCTGCATAGGATTCAAGTTTACCATATTAGATATCCCAACACCAAGACCCCCTCCTACAATACTCCTTGCTAACTTTACTGATATAACATATATTAGCCTGATATAAAAAGAAAATCTGAATTAAATCGCTTATAATAAGGAAGTGAGTAAAGTAATGTACAAATTACCTATACGTGAAGAGAAAAGATCAAATCACTGATATGAGCTTAAACTCATATCCTTTTATCAACAAATAACCCTAAAACATGAAGCAAAATACCCATTTATCTTGTAAAAAGCAGTTTTATGTGGTATGTTGTGTTTGTGTGATCTTATGTAGGTAAAAGGATACAATTTCAAGCAAACAAGGAAAAATCAAGCTCAAATGGATGAAAAAGACAAAAGAGGATCAAAAGTGACAAGACTTTGAAGTTCAAGGACCTATCTTGACAAGTTGTGAAAGTTGAAGGACTAGAAGTGCAAATTATGAAAAGTCAAGATTCAAGTCAAACCTGGTCAACTATCAAGTCAACTCAGTCAAAGGACCATTTTGTACAAGTTATGGAAGTTAAAGGACCAAAAATGTCAAAGAAATGAAGATCCTAGCTTAAAATAGCAATCTGCCAAGTCAAGGGGTTTGTTTTGCCAAGTTTGGAAAGATAATAAAGCTTAATCCATGTGACAAAGGAAGCAGCCAATGGGAAGAGAGAAAACACCTCACACGGATCACCACATAAGCCCACTACTGCCGCCTTTCATTTATTACCATATCTCAACAGTGTAATCCGCAACACATCTCCTCAACCAATAAGAAGATGACACGTGTCATCTTCTTTAACAAGAAATATTTCCAGGATCGGGTTTTTGATAGAGGGCGTTTCATGAGAAGATCAAAACATCAATTTTGCTCGTTTTGAAGAGAGGAATTCAATGGTGCAATCCAATTAACAAATCATTCACTCAATCAAAAACACCCAAATTTGTTCATCACCTTCAAGTGCCAAATGCAGAATTTTTCCACGTGGCAAGTTATTATTGGTTCTGACACGTCACAACTCCAACAAATTCTCCTATCATGCCTATAAATAGATAGCTTGTACCTCATTTTTCATGGTAGCTTAAAATTGTAAAAACACATAGTTCAATTTTCCTTTCCTTTTTCTCTCACTTTTACCCTAACTACTCAAGAGTCTGACAAACTCTTGAGTCAGTTAGTTAGTTAGTAGCTTGTAACCACCTTTGTAACTGAATTCATTCAATAAAATTCAAATTTCCTTTTCCCGCCAAATTCTGTTCTTCAAATTCCTGTTGATTCTTGTTGCTGTTGGATATACTTGTTGCTGTTTGATGTTTGTTATGATCAACCATTGATCATAACTGACATTTGTGAAGATTAGAAGCTGCTGATCAGAATCTGTTCATTCCTTGTTCATTTGGATTTTTCAAGCAGTTTGATGATTTGCAGTTGATTGTTGATTGATTTTAGTTGAATACTAGTGATAGGTGGTGGTTATCACTAGTGCAAGAGAGCTCAGCGCTCCTCTTCTTCCCAAAGGATCTCTTCATTAGGTTCTATAGCTCTTGATTTTTGTTCCTCTAAATCAGTCAAATGCATGCTCAATTTTCTAGTTTAATCTTGATGGCTATATGATATATTTGATAGTTGCTGTTGTTTGATTGAGATTTAAGTGATAGTAGTTCAGTTACTTCATTCTTGTTTACTGATTTGAGTGTCATTTGTAGTTTCTGCATCATTTCATTCACTTTTTAGCATAACAGCTTAATTGAGTTCTAGCCTTGTTAATTGCTTAGTTTCAGTTCTAATAGCTTTCATTTTGGTCATTAAAACTAGACTGTTATAGCTTTTGAATCAGCTTAAACCAATACTCAAAAAGTCTTTGTTAAATTTTGTTCAAAGCATATAAAGGTGTGTTTGGGAATAGCTTTTAAGCAGTTTTCAAGTGTTAAGAATTTGTGTTTTAGTGTTCATTTTCAGTCCTTAGTTGATAACAAGTGGATTTAAGTCATTTACAAGTCAAATAAGTAATCAAACAGGCAATTGGCTTAAAAATAGTTTGGGTTAGATATCATTCAGCTTTGTTCTTTAAAACTTGCCTTTTTCATTTGCCTAGTTCTTCTTCATTTCTTGATGAAATTCTCCCAAATTTGTTTCTAGTTATAGCTTATATCATAGACTTTTAGACTCTAAGAGGAAAATCTACAGTTTTAGGAATTAAGCTAGAAAATAGCTTATTGGTCAATGACTGAGCATTTGTCATTCTCTGAGATAAATTGATGACTGTTTTCTTGGTTCTCTTAATCCTCTTCACAAAAGTCTTGATTTTCTTTCACCAATCTAGTTAGAAAGTATTGAATATTAAGTTTTGAAGTTTTGAGCTTTTTGCAAAAAGTTGGTCAAACTTGGTCAACATAAGCTCAAAAGAGCTTATTTCAGATTTCTCATTCATTTCTGGATGAAAATGGTTCTAGTTTGATTTCCCCTTCTTGTAATCAAGTGCTTAATTAGTTTCTTTACAAAAATCAGGTTGTGACTGATTGGAATAAGCTATAGCTTATTTTGTGCTTATTAATAAGCACTCAATTGCTTATTTTTGACTTTTAGCAAAATTTCCTTAGATACACGTTGCTTAAATTGAATTAGAAGAGTTTTGCAAGTTGTTTCAGCTGATTTGGTTGAGTAATAAGCTCAAACGAGCTTATTCTTCATAGTGTCCCGTTTTTAGTTAAAAATATAGGTTAATTGCACTTTAGTCCCTAGAAGTTTAATCAGTTTAAAAACCTAGCTAAACTTCCTAATTTTGTGGTATTTGCAAAATTTAGTCCTTTACTTTTGAAAGTTGTTACATTTCAGTTGTTAAGTTTGTTGGTTTGTTACTATTTGGTTAGTTAGTTATCAATTTTACAAGTTTGGTCCTTATAGTTAACAGTTTTGCATTTTTAGTCCCTAAAGTTGTTAGAATTTAATTTTCAAGCATTTAATTTTCCTAGAATTTACATTTTCAGTCCTCTTAGTTTTATATTTTGCAATTTTAATTTTGTTTGAATAAAAACTTGGTATTTGCAACTTGTTTTACGTATAAGTAGGTTTATATTTTTCATTTTTAAATAGTGTTGTTTGAATTAGCAATAGATTACCAAGCAAGCTTGAACAACCAAGAACAATAATAAATCTGATATTGATTGGACTTTCTATTGGTTAAGAACTGAGAAAACGAACTTGCATTATACTACATTTCAAATGGCGCCGCTGCCGGTTCTTTGACTACACGAGAGACTATCGATTGACGGTTTTCATTGGCTTTTGGGATCCGTTCATTTGGTGAACGTTATTTTTACGTATCATAAATCAAAAACAAATAAAAAATCAAAAATATAAAAATATATAAAAACTAAAAAATTAACAAAACAATTCTTTTCCTAAAGAATTGACCAAAAAAATTAAAAAATCCAAAAAGCAATCTTTTTCCTAAGAGATTGCACCCAAAAATATATATTATTGGATTCTCTCGGTTTTTATGTACATATAGTATTTTCCTTTAAAAAACTCATAAATACAAAAATATTTTCCATATATTATTATAAGTAAATACGTATACGTATAAGAACAATCAATCTACATATCTTCCATAAGTATTGCCGAGGCAATACACCGTGTTGAGGGGCGTTCCGGTCCTTGACACGCGTATCGATCAAACAAAATAAAGCAAGAATAGATAAATACTCTCAATAAGCAACAATTCGAAGAATACGAACATTTAAGTGAATAGAAAGGCGATGTGCTATAAAATGCCATCTAAGGGTCAATAGGTACTTAAGTGCTTCGCGCCACCTAACCCCCCGTTCACTTGGGAGTATTCTAAGAAGGAAGGCTTCATTGAGGGTCTTGCACCCAAAGTAGTAATACATATATTGTTATTTTCTTGTGGATATTTAATATCGAAACTCGAAGAGGATAATCCATTTCTCTTCAAAGTCACACGAGAGCTTCTCTCTCATTCCTCGTATTTAGTTGCATGCTCACTCGCGGGCGTGCACAAATACCGATTGGTGTACAACCTCTTCCTCCGAAAAGGAAGAAAAAGAGAAAGAGTAAGACCACCACCGTCCACCAAGCCGATCACGAGAATCGTGCTTTGTCACCACCACAAGAAGCCATGGCTATTGATAACCGTACTTTGTATGAACGTATGCAATCCAACATTCATGGATATGTTAGTGCCATTAAGATTCCCGACTTTCCCGCTAACACATTTGAGCTACATACATCTATGATCAATATGGTTTCTTCATCACCTTTCTTTGGAAAACAAAATGAGGATCCCCATGCTCACCTTAAGAGATTCCTTTCACTTTGCAATACCATTAAGCATAATGGGGTTCCACATGAGGTCATTAGATTGATGTTAGTGTCATTTTCCTTAGATGGGAGTGCTAAGCATTGGTTAGACACCCAACCACCCGATAGTATCACCACATGGGATGATTTTACCACTAAGTTTTTGAACAAATTCTTTCCTCCACAAAAGACTATGGCTTTGAGGAATTTGATTATGGGCTTTACACAAAAACCTAGTCAATCCTTTGGTGATGCTTGGGAAGAGTATAGTGAGTTGTTGAGGCGATGCCCTAACCATGGAATGGATGATCTAGGCCAAATCAATACCTTCTATAATGGCCTTAAACCTCACCACCAAGATTCACTAAATGCTTCCGCGGGAGGGAGTATTCTTTTCAAGACATACCATGAGGCTTTGAACATTATTGAGACTAAGGCAATGGTTCAAACAAACGATCCATTTGAAGAAAGAGTTCATGTTATCCAAAACACTTCTCAAATCCCTTGTGACAACCAACTCCTCAAGTTTCAAGAAGCCATTTTTCAAAGGATGGATAGAGAAAGTGAGAGGCATTTGCAAGCACAACAAGAAATGCTTCAAACTTTTAAGAACTTGTCATTGAACAATTCCTCAAACAATGTGAATGCCATCACCATTTCTTGTGTTACTTGTGGAGGTCCCCACTCTTATGAACAATGTGACAAGGTGCAAGGGTATCAAGGGGAATGCTATGCTTATCAAGAGGAACACCGTGAACACTTCAAGCCTAACATCAATCCAAATAACCTTTCTTACAAATCCCAAAATTACCTTACTCCACCCGGCTTCCCACCCCAACCACCCACCCAAATTCCACAAAATCCTCCTCAAATTTTAGCAAGGAATCAAGGGCAAAGACAACCATACCAAGGAAATAATTACAAGGCACCCAATCAATTTCAACCTCAAGCTAATACCTTTTATCCACCACAACAAGGATTTAATCAACCACTTCCATTTATTCCCAATCAAGCATATGCTCCAATACCAAATCAAGCTTACCCTCAAAATCAAACTCAAGGATATGGGATGCAAGAGACTCAAGAGTATGTTGACAAGAAAATGCGTGAAATTGAGAAGAGAATGAATGACCAAGTGAAACGTACAATGGAAGAACAATTCAATAAGGTTTTAGTGGTATTAAATCAAAGACCACAAGGGGCTTTACCTTCCAACACACAAACAAACCCTAGGGCCAATGTTAATGCTATTACAACAAGGAGTGGTACAACAACAAAGGATCCTTCACCTCCTAAACCCACTATTGTTCAACCTACTTGTGCTCCTACTTGTGATAAGCCTTCTACTTCTACTCCACCTCCTCAAAGTGCTCCTATTCACTCAAACACACCTTCTCAACCACCTCATACTTCTCCTTTACCTTCCACACTTCCCAATGAAGAGGCTAACAAAGACAAATCTTCCACCACAACACCTATTCCACCTACACCAAAACCCACTCTTCCATACCCTTCAAGGTTGAAAAAGGAAAAGTTAAAGAACAAAGATGACATACAAGTCTCCAATTTCTTAAGGATGTTCAAGCAACTCAATATCAACATATCCTTTGCCGAAGCTCTTGCTTATATGCCAAAGTTTGCTAAGATGTTCAAGGATTTGCTCTCAAACAAAGAAAAATTGGTTGATTTGCCCAACACATCACTTAATGAAAATTGTTCCGCGGTGTTACTTAAAACCTTACCAACCAAACTTGGAGATCCGGGGCGCTTCTTGATACCTTGTAATTTTCCCGGTGTTGAAAATTGCATGGCTTTGGCGGATTTAGGGGCGAGCATAAATCTCATGCCTTTATCGGTTTGGAAACAACTATCTCTTCCCGAGCTCACTCCCACTAGGATGACTCTTGAACTAGCCAACCGAACCATAGCTCACCCCGTAGGTATAGCGGAAGATGTGTTTGTAGGTGTGGATAAGTTTACCTTTCCGGCCGACTTTGTAGTGGTCGATTATGACATGGATCCTAGAGTGCCTTTGATTGTTGGTAGACCGTTTTTGAGAACGGGTCGTACCTTGATAGATGTGGCGGAAGGAGAATTAATTATGAGAGTAGAGGATGAGAAAGTGGTGTTTAAGTTAGGTAAAGTTTGTGAAAGAAAAGAGGTTAAGGAGTCTAGACCTTGTGAGACTATTAACATTGTGGATGTGCTAGATGAAGTGTGTAATGAACACTTTCATGATGCTTGTAAAAATGCTAGTGATGAGATTCCACATGTTGAAACCGTGGCCTCAATTGCTCCCTCTTTAACACCTTTTGGAGAGAGTGATTTCCTCTTGGAGGAATTTGAGTCTAACTTTCTTGGTGATGATGATTCTCCCATAAATTGGGAAGAAGATATTCTTACAATCCAAAAGTTGCTCAATGAGGACCCTATTCCTTCACCTATTCCACAAGAGATTACCATTGAGGAACCTTCCATAGTAAAACCTTCCATAGAGAGTCCACCTCCCATTGAACTTAAGGAACTTCCATCCCACTTAGAATATGCTTTCTTAGAAGGAAAAGACCAATTACCGGTGATTATTGCTAAGGAATTGAAAGAGGATGAGAAGGAGAAACTTATTGAAGTCCTTAAGAAACATAAGAAAGCTTTAGCATGGAAAATATCCGACATAAGGGGAATTGATCCACATTTTTGTACTCACAAAATCCTTATGGAGGATGACTATAAACCCGCCATTCAAAACCAAAGGAGAGTTAACCCAAAAATTCATGAGGTTATTAAGAAGGAAGTGATTAAACTCTTAGATGCGGGTATGATTTACCCCATTTCCGACTCTCCATGGGTTAGCCCGGTTAATTGTGTTCCAAAGAAGGGTGGAATCACCGTGGTGCCTAATGAGAACAATGAGCTTATTCCCACGAGACTTGTCACCGGTTGGAGAGTTTGCATTGATTATAGAAAACTCAATGAGGCAACTAGGAAAGACCATTTCCCGCTTCCCTTTATGGATCAAATGCTTGAACGCTTAGCGGGAAATGAGTACTATTGTTTTCTTGATGGCTTTTCGGGTTATTTTCAAATACCCATTGACCCTAAGGATCAAGAAAAGACCACATTCACTTGTCCATACGGTACATTTGCTTACAAGAGGATGCCTTTTGGCCTATGTAATGCACCGGGGACGTTTCAAAGGTGCATGATGGCGATTTTCCATGACATGATAGAGCAAACCATGGAGGTTTTTATGGATGACTTTTCCGTATTTGGGAACTCCTTTAGCTCTTGTCTCACCAATCTTGAGAGAATGCTTAAGCGTTGTGAGGAAACACGTTTGGTGCTTAATTGGGAGAAATGTCACTTTATGGTGAAAGAGGGGATTGTTTTAGGACACAAGATATCCAATAAGGGATTAGAAGTTGATCGAGCTAAAATTGATGTGATTGCTAAGCTTCCCCCACCCACCTCGGTTAAAGGTGTGAGGAGTTTCTTAGGTCATGCGGGATTTTATAGGCGCTTTATACAAGATTTCTATAAAATAGCTAGACCGATGACTCATCTCTTGGAGAAAGAGGCTCCTTTCATTTTTGATCAAGCTTGTTTAGACTCTTTTGAGACACTTAAGGAAAAGTTGACAAAGGCTCCCGTTTTGGTTTCTCCAAATTGGGAATTACCTTTTGAGCTTATGTGTGACGCTAGTGATTATGCGGTGGGGGCCGTTTTAGGACAAAGAGTTAATAAGCATTTTCAACCTATACACTATGCGAGTAAAACCATGACCGGTGCACAACTTCATTACACTACCACGGAAAAAGAGTTGCTTGCTATAGTATATGCTTTTGAGAAGTTTAGACCATACCTTGTGCTTTCTAAGACCATAGTGTATACGGATCACTCCGCTCTCAAGTATCTTATGACAAAACAAGATGCTAAGCCTAGGCTTTTGAGATGGGTTTTGTTGCTTCAAGAGTTTAAGATAGAAATTCGTGATAAAAAAGGGGCCGAGAATTTAGCGGCGGATCATTTGAGTAGACTTGAGCATCCTTTTCAAGGAGATTTCCCACATCAAGAAATCAATGAATCCTTTCCACTAGAGGAGCTCATGTCTATCTCTTCCCAAGAGGATGCCACACCTTGGTTTGCGGATATTGCAAACTATCTTGTGGGCAATGTGCTTATTGAGGGTCTTACTTATCAACAAAAGAAAAAGTTTCTTAAGGAAGTTAAGTATTACTTTTGGGATGATCCATATCTTTTTAGGCAATGTGCGGACCAAATCATTAGACGGTGTGTAGATGGGCCCGAGGCATTTAAAATCTTAGAGGCATGTCATAAAGGACCTACGGGTGGACATTTTGGGCCTAACTACACCGCCAAGAAAGTCTTTGATTCGGGTTACTATTGTCCTTCCATTTACAAGGATGCCCAAGAGATGGTGAAATTTTGTGATGTTTGTCAAAGACAAGGAAAAATTACACAACGTGATGAGATGCCACAAAATTTTATCCAAGAGTGTGAGATATTTGATGTATGGGGAATAGATTTCATGGGACCTTTTCCATCCTCTAAGGGAAAAAAGTATATACTTGTGGCGGTGGATTATGTGTCCAAGTGGGTGGAGGCTAAAGCCTTACCTACTAATGATGCTAGAGTGGTTGTAAAGTTTTTGAAACAATTGTTTGCTAGATTTGGTGTACCTCGGGCCATCATAAGTGATCGTGGTACGCATTTTTGTAATGATCAATTCACGAGAGTTATGAAGAAATATGGAGTGAATCATAGACTTTCTACCGCGTATCACCCTCAAACAAATGGTCAAACCGAGGTCACAAATCGTGGTTTAAAGAGAATTTTAGAAAGAACGGTGGGAGAGCATAGAGCTTCTTGGTCGGATAAGCTTGATGATGCTTTGTGGGCGTTTAAGACGGCCTTTAAGACACCAATTGGTTGTACTCCTTATAGGCTTGTCTATGGAAAAGCGTGCCACCTCCCATTTGAGTTAGAACATAAGGCATCTTGGGCTCTCAAGTGGGCTAACTTTGATTTAAACCAAGCCGGTTCACATAGGAAAGATCAAATCAATGAGATGGATGAGTTGAGAGCCAATGCCTATGAGAATTCTTTGCTATACAAGGAAAAGACTAAGAAATTGCATGATGCTAAGATCAAGAATCGTGAGTTCAAAGTTGGAGAGCCGGTTCTCCTCTTTAACTCAAGATTGAAGCTTTTTGCGGGCAAGCTTAAGTCGAGATGGTCCGGTCCATTCACTATTGCTCAAGTGTTTCCATATGGAACTCTTGAGTTGTCCCAACCCGATGGTCCAAATTTCAAAGTGAATGGTCACCGTGTTAAACATTACTTTGGGGAGGACATTTCCGTTGAAATGGTCCAAGAGGTCCCCATTTTCCCCATGAATTAATTCATTGAGGGATGAGTCGAGCTAGAGACTCATTAACTCAAGCATCGTATAACTAGGTTTAGAGTGTTGTAGGATAGAAATAAAGGCATAGATTTGGAGATAAGTGTAGGGGAGACCTTCTTTTGTCTTCGTGCTTGTATGTAGGGTTGCTCACTCATCTTGTGCTTTGGAGCTTATGGAGGAGGCCCTTGTATCCGGTTCACTTCGTTACTTTAGTGATTTTTCATTGACACATTGTGCTTAAACTTGATTTCACTAATAGTTGTCCTTTCCTTAACTTGGGTTAAGCAAAGTCTATTCATTGTCATAAGTGTAGGGGAAGTTTTTATACTTCTATGCTCTTAAACATTGAGGACAATGTTTAGCTTAAGTGTAGGGGGTCTTCTATCGAAGTGACCTTACCTAGAACTTGTCATTGTCTTGCATGATAACATGGAAAATTGAATTTTCAACATTTTTCAAATTTTTGATCTACTTTGGCCACCAAAAATATGCATTCATGATTTTTGCATCAATCATTTTTCATTTTGCATATCACATTTGCATTGTATATATTTCTTCTTTTTCATTAAAAAAATATATAAAAAGAAAAAAATATAATAAAACATGGTTTTAACAAATTTAGATTTCTTTGACATATTAGGCCCGCCATGGATATTTTGACTCAACCCGAGTTTGCTTATTTTAGCACTCTCTAGCTAGTATCCTTAACCATGTAGTCCTTCATTGGTCTATTAGGCTAAGCTTCCACCAATTTCATTCTTTGAAATTTTAAATTTGTGGAGAATGGGAAATGATAGAGTTGAAGCAAGTGTAAAAGGGCTAGATAGACTTCATGGCAATTACTTGTGGCTAAACCCTTCTCTTCTTTACCTCTATTTTCTTCGCATGTATATAATTGTTAATAAATAATCAAGTACGGTTTTAATTGGTTTGTAATCTCTTATGCATTTTTGGCTAGTCATTCATGGTTGATATGAGTACGTCTTAAGATTCTAAGTTAGCACGTTTTATGTGTACTAGACTTATGTCATGCTCCATATTTAGCGGGTGTTTTTCCTTTTCTTCTTTTCAAATTTCTTTGTGAGGAATAAAGAAAAATAAGAGCGGCTTATGAAAAAAAAAATGAGTGGCTAGAAAAAAAAAAAAAAAAAAAAAAAAAAAAGAAAAAAAAAATATAATGCAAGACTCCCAAGAGGGGCAGTGTGGTGTTAATTATAGTGACTATTGAGTTCCAATATTACCTTGACGGGTTGCGGGGATTCAATAGATTGCTCCAATCCAATATTACCTTGACGGGTTGCGGGGTTGAAGATCCAAAATCTCAAAAAAATGCGGATGTAAATTATTGCGTGAGTTTTATTTTTCTTTCCTTAGCGAGTGTGTAGTTACTTATGAAAGCATGACATGAGGATTTTACACATAAGGCGAATGACTTATTACTCTTAATACGGACTTATATTAATTGTGAGCGGTTTTTCAAGTAATGGATGAGAAGATTACTTAGGATTAAAACCGTGCTTCCTTATTTTTGGATTTTACATTTCTTATATTTCACACTTGAATAATGACAAATTTGCCCACAAGCAATTTGCTCAATTAATAACCGGTTCCACATTTAATTGTCATGAATAAGTTGATGCACTTTTTACTTGTGAATGCAATGATCCCATTTATTAGCTTGGTATGGGGAAAGTGAAACTTGAGGGTGATAGATGTTCATGGTATCCAAGCCCTAATCTAAGTCATTGAATTCTTTATGAGTTATTTCCATCAAAACCATTTTAAAGAAAAATCAAAAAGATATAGATAGAATTGTTTTCTTTGTATTGCATTGTAAAAAGTCAAAATCATGCATCATTTAGTTTAGAGTAGTGTAGATGCATCTCATATGGCCAAGGTGGATTAATTATGAGGGAAATGTAAATTTTTAAACCTTGAAATATAATATTGCATGAGGACATGGCAATGTTCAAGTGTAGGGGAATTTGATATGAGCTTAAACTCATATCCTTTTATCAACAAATAACCCTAAAACATGAAGCAAAATACCCATTTATCTTGTAAAAAGCAGTGTTATGTGGTATGTTGTGTTTGTGTGATCTTATGTAGGTAAAAGGATACAATTTCAAGCAAACAAGGAAAAATCAAGCTCAAATGGATGAAAAAGACAAAAGAGGATCAAAAGTGACAAGACTTTGAAGTTCAAGGACCTATCTTGACAAGTTGTGAAAGTTGAAGGACTAGAAGTGCAAATTATGAAAAGTCAAGATTCAAGTCAAACCTGGTCAACTATCAAGTCAACTCAGTCAAAGGACCATTTTGTACAAGTTATGGAAGTTAAAGGACCAAAAATGTCAAAGAAATGAAGATCCTAGCTTAAAATAGCAATCTGCCAAGTCAAGGGGTTTGTTTTGCCAAGTTTGGAAAGATAATAAAGCTTAATCCATGTGACAAAGGAAGCAGCCAATGGGAAGAGAGAAAACACCTCACACGGATCACCACATAAGCCCACTACTGCCGCCTTTCATTTATTACCATATCTCAACAGTGTAATCCGCAACACATCTCCTCAACCAATAAGAAGATGACACGTGTCATCTTCTTTAACAAGAAATATTTCCAGGATCGGGTTTTTGATAGAGGGCGTTTCATGAGAAGATCAAAACATCAATTTTGCTCGTTTTGAAGAGAGGAATTCAATGGTGCAATCCAATTAACAAATCATTCACTCAATCAAAAACACCCAAATTTGTTCATCACCTTCAAGTGCCAAATGCAGAATTTTTCCACGTGGCAAGTTATTATTGGTTCTGACACGTCACAACTCCAACAAATTCTCCTATCATGCCTATAAATAGATAGCTTGTACCTCATTTTTCATGGTAGCTTAAAATTGTAAAAACACATAGTTCAATTTTCCTTTCCTTTTTCTCTCACTTTTACCCTAACTACTCAAGAGTCTGACAAACTCTTGAGTCAGTTAGTTAGTTAGTAGCTTGTAACCACCTTTGTAACTGAATTCATTCAATAAAATTCAAATTTCCTTTTCCCGCCAAATTCTGTTCTTCAAATTCCTGTTGATTCTTGTTGCTGTTGGATATACTTGTTGCTGTTTGATGTTTGTTATGATCAACCATTGATCATAACTGACATTTGTGAAGATTAGAAGCTGCTGATCAGAATCTGTTCATTCCTTGTTCATTTGGATTTTTCAAGCAGTTTGATGATTTGCAGTTGATTGTTGATTGATTTTAGTTGAATACTAGTGATAGGTGGTGGTTATCACTAGTGCAAGAGAGCTCAGCGCTCCTCTTCTTCCCAAAGGATCTCTTCATTAGGTTCTATAGCTCTTGATTTTTGTTCCTCTAAATCAGTCAAATGCATGCTCAATTTTCTAGTTTAATCTTGATGGCTATATGATATATTTGATAGTTGCTGTTGTTTGATTGAGATTTAAGTGATAGTAGTTCAGTTACTTCATTCTTGTTTACTGATTTGAGTGTCATTTGTAGTTTCTGCATCATTTCATTCACTTTTTAGCATAACAGCTTAATTGAGTTCTAGCCTTGTTAATTGCTTAGTTTCAGTTCTAATAGCTTTCATTTTGGTCATTAAAACTAGACTGTTATAGCTTTTGAATCAGCTTAAACCAATACTCAAAAAGTCTTTGTTAAATTTTGTTCAAAGCATATAAAGGTGTGTTTGGGAATAGCTTTTAAGCAGTTTTCAAGTGTTAAGAATTTGTGTTTTAGTGTTCATTTTCAGTCCTTAGTTGATAACAAGTGGATTTAAGTCATTTACAAGTCAAATAAGTAATCAAACAGGCAATTGGCTTAAAAATAGTTTGGGTTAGATATCATTCAGCTTTGTTCTTTAAAACTTGCCTTTTTCATTTGCCTAGTTCTTCTTCATTTCTTGATGAAATTCTCCCAAATTTGTTTCTAGTTATAGCTTATATCATAGACTTTTAGACTCTAAGAGGAAAATCTACAGTTTTAGGAATTAAGCTAGAAAATAGCTTATTGGTCAATGACTGAGCATTTGTCATTCTCTGAGATAAATTGATGACTGTTTTCTTGGTTCTCTTAATCCTCTTCACAAAAGTCTTGATTTTCTTTCACCAATCTAGTTAGAAAGTATTGAATATTAAGTTTTGAAGTTTTGAGCTTTTTGCAAAAAGTTGGTCAAACTTGGTCAACATAAGCTCAAAAGAGCTTATTTCAGATTTCTCATTCATTTCTGGATGAAAATGGTTCTAGTTTGATTTCCCCTTCTTGTAATCAAGTGCTTAATTAGTTTCTTTACAAAAATCAGGTTGTGACTGATTGGAATAAGCTGTAGCTTATTTTGTGCTTATTAATAAGCACTCAATTGCTTATTTTTGACTTTTAGCAAAATTTCCTTAGATACACGTTGCTTAAATTGAATTAGAAGAGTTTTGCAAGTTGTTTCAGCTGATTTGGTTGAGTAATAAGCTCAAACGAGCTTATTCTTCATAGTGTCCCGTTTTTGGTTAAAAATATAGGTTAATTGCACTTTAGTCCCTAGAAGTTTAATCAGTTTAAAAACCTAGCTAAACTTCCTAATTTTGTGGTATTTGCAAAATTTAGTCCTTTACTTTTGAAAGTTGTTACATTTCAGTTGTTAAGTTTGTTGGTTTGTTACTATTTGGTTAGTTAGTTATCAATTTTACAAGTTTGGTCCTTATAGTTAACAGTTTTGCATTTTTAGTCCCTAAAGTTGTTAGAATTTAATTTTCAAGCATTTAATTTTCCTAGAATTTACATTTTCAGTCCTCTTAGTTTTATATTTTGCAATTTTAATTTTGTTTGAATAAAAACTTGGTATTTGCAACTTGTTTTACGTATAAGTAGGTTTATATTTTTCATTTTTAAATAGTGTTGTTTGAATTAGCAATAGATTACCAAGCAAGCTTGAACAACCAAGAACAATAATAAATCTGATATTGATTGGACTTTCTATTGGTTAAGAACTGAGAAAACGAACTTGCATTATACTACATTTCAATCACCTTGTTTTTAGACCGACATATAAGCCACATTTTGCTATAATATAAACATCATGGTTTTCTACATACTTTTTATGAACTTAAACGTAGTTACCAATTATCTTGAAAATTAACTAAATTAGTATGACCGATTGTAGATACATGGAGATAGTATTGAAGGTATGATTTTGTATGGGAACTCACCTCTTGAGTTGATCGAACAATTAACAAGTACATAGGCAGACAACCTCCACTTCCTGATTGGATCATATATTACGCTGTTATTGGAATGCAAGGGGGAACAGATAAAGTCTGCCAATATTTGGAAAGTATTTGTGTTGCTAATAGTGCGTCTGGTAGGTGGTTAGGATCCCTTGTGTTGATTTCATTCACGACTTTGTTGCGGTCTTAGACAAAGCAATGCAGTGCGCTTCTGGACTGAAACATGTTAGATATGTTGTTGCGATGTTTACAAGTATTTCCGCATTATCAGCCATGGAAGCTTTAAGATTTTGATTGACAGAATATTTATGGGAAGGCATTTATTTTCTTGACTCTTCAGGAAGAACATGAATTGTTGGCAGTCACCAATTTATAGTAGCTATAAGGAGTAAAACAGCTGGAGCTGCACAGCAAAATGAATCAAATGCCAAACACACTGTATCATAAAAATACATAAATTTGATATATTCATAACAAACTAACCTCATAAACAGTCCTAGCTGTCTCCCTAGGATGAGAATAAGGAAGGCGTACCACAAACCTGTACAAACCCAAAAGGTAAAATCAGAGTCCCAGAATGTCAAAGGTTCTCCCAGTACTCAACTATAATTAGTTGAATAACTAAGTTATTTTGTTTGTTAATATTTTATGTTTTACGTATTCATGAGCAGACATGTGTCTACGTGCACACTTTAGTGAACCACGACCACATCACTAAAGAATCATGGCATATCATAGCCATTTCAGGTACTTATATTACTCGTTGATGTATCAAACACAGGAGGTGGCATTTCACAAGGACCAAAGAGACCAGACAGGAGAAGTGCGAAGTAAATAATAAGCCACTTATCCAACATAGGATGATTCATTCTTAATGTCAATGGTTATAAAACCTAATATATATAAAGTTAGTTATCTGAAATAAATACCGTCGTCTCCAACCTTTTCAAGAAAACTTACCGCTTTAACGTATTTTGATAGTACATAATTCCAAACACTATTAAGAAAATAAGGATACTATAAGGCAGTTCTTCTATGTGAAATTCAAAAGAACTACTGTGAAGTTTTGACCATGTATCAGCCCATGGCCGATTTGGGTTGCAGCTTAGCTAAAATATGGGTCATATTATAAAATGTGGTATAGAATTGGAACGGGTCAATTGGTTGAATGACAAAAGAATATCAACTTATGCATATAACATTATAACTTACTAATTGGATTAATTCCAACAATTTACATTTCTTGTTATAAATTTGATATGAGCTAAAACTCATATCAATTTATCAACAAATAACCCTAAAACATGAAGCAAAATACCAATTTATCTTGTAAAAACAGTGTTATGTGGTATGTTTGTGTTTGTGTACACTTGTGTAGGTAAAAGGATGCATTTTCAAGCAAACAAGGAATAATCAAGCTTAATTTGGTGAAAAAGACAAAGAAGGATCAAAAGTGACAAGACTTTGAAGTACAAGGACCTATCTTGACAAACTGCCAAAGATGAAGGACCAAATTGTAAATATTGTAAAAAGTCAAGATCATAGTCAAATTTGGTCAACTATCAAGTCAACTCAGTCAAAGGATCAATTTTGCTCAAGAATGGAAGTAGAAGGGCTAAAAATGCCAAAGGAATGAAGTTTCAAGCTCAAAAATGCAATCTGCCAAAGTTTAGGGACTAAATCTGCCAATCTTGGAAATTATTACAAGTTCAATCCATGTGTTACATGTTTAGACCAATGAGAAGCCAGCAAAGAGTAAACATGGATTGCCAAATAATCAGCATTAATTTCCCACTCAGCCGCCCTCATTAATGAGAGTATCACAACAGTGTGATCCGTGTGCTTCTCATTCAGCCATTCACATCATGACACGTGTCATCTTCAAATAACCAAAATTTCCCAGGATCGTTTTTGAGCTACAATGGATTTCATGGAAAGTTATAAACATCAAAAGCGCTTATTTTTGAGAGACGAACACAATGGTCATCATCAATTAACATCAAATCAACTCAATCAAAAAGCCCCAATTCATGTTCATACCTGCAAGATGAACTTAGCAGAATTATGCCACGTGGAGACCTGGGATTGGTCTCAACACGTCACCAACCCCAACATTTCTCTTTCTCAAGTCTATAAATAGTCTGTTTTAGCTTCATTTGTAATGTGTAGTTGTAAGTGTGAAAAAACACACATTTACATTTTCTCTCATCTTTTTCCTTTCTTAGCTAAACTACTCAAGAGTTTGACACACTCTTGAGTTAGTTAGTTAGTTAGCATCCTTTTAACAACTTTGTAACTGAATTCCATTAATAAAATTCAAATTCATATTTTCCCGCCAAATTCTATCTTCATCATTTACTGTTCATTCCTGCTTCAATTGATACTTGTGTTGCTGCTTTAAGTTTGTTATGATCATACATTGATCATAATTGACTTTGGATTGAAGATTAGTAGCTGTTTGTTGATTTCAGTTCAAATCCATAGCAAATGAGATGAATTCAGGCCATGATGTTGATTCTAGTTGATTTGTAGCAGTTTGTTGATTGTAGATTGTTGATCTAATGCTAAGGTGGTGGTTAGCACTAGAATAGAGAGTACAACACTCCTCTACTTCCCAATGGTATCTTCACAAGGTTCTAAAGTTTTTGAGTTTTGATTCCACTCAATTTGTCAAATGCATGCTTAATTCCTAGTTAATCTTGATTGTGATTGTATGATAAAACCTGTTTAGCTGTTATTGATTTGATTCCATTGCTGTTGTAGCTTAATTGTAGCTAATATGCTAATTGCTTTGATAACTGTTCTTGCTGATAGCTTATATCTGTCATTTTTAGCTTAGCATTTCCATTTGAGTTCTTGTTGCTTTACATACTTGCTAGTAGCTTTTACACATTTTTTTTGGTTATTAAGTTTGGTTTGATAAAGGATTTTACTCAGCTTTAACTAGTTCTATAAAAGTCTTTGCAAATTTTCACAAAGTTCAGATAAAGTAGTGTTTGGCTTTAACTGATTGTTGATTTTCAGTTGGCAAGAAAAAGGATTGGGTCAATATTCAGTCATTTTCACTCAGAAAAGTTGTCAATTTCAACTGCTTAGCATTTACTTGATACTTGATGAAATTTAACCAAACCTGTTCTCAATTGTAGATCAATATATGAAGTTTAATAGTCCATAAGCATTTTGTACAGTTTCTAATGTAAGAGATTTTACTCGTTGAAAGTTCGTTTTCTTGGTATCTTCTCGAATTGATTTCCGGTAAATTGTGTGAGATTAGTTGTTCTTGGTGAAACAAATGTTTTTGGTTTTGGTAAAGTAAATGAGCAAGATTAAATAATAATTGACGAGAAATTAACACTAAAACAAGTTAAAATGTAAACAATGCGATATTTAAAACTTTAAAAGTAAATGACGAAAAATGAAGGTACGTAAAATTAAAACTTAACCTAAAGTAAATGATGCAAATAAAAACTTAAATTAAAAGAAAAGTGAATAAAAATTCAAATAAAGAAAAAAAAAGACGGGAAGAATAAAACTTGAAATTAAAAGAATAAAACTTAAAAATAAAAATAGAAAGAACCTTGATTCGGAAGTTTAAAACTTCCGAATGAATGCAATTGGGTCGGAACATCAAAAGTTCCGAATGAAAGACCTTGGTTCGGAACATCAAAAGTTCCGAATGAAAGACCTTGGTTCGGAACATCAAAAGTTCCGAATGAAAGACCTTGGTTCGGAACATCAAAAGTTCCGAATGAAAGACCTTTGTTCGGAACATTAAAAGTTCCGAATGAATGACCTTCAAAACTTCCGAATGAAGGTTCCTTGACTCGGAACTTCCAAACTTCCGAATGAAGGTTCCTTGACTCGGAACGTCAGACTTCCGAATGAAGGCTTGATCCGAAACTCTTAAAGTTCCGAATGAACAAGTTTCTTCTCTTTGGATCTGGGAAAAACAGAAACAGATGCAACGAACCCGAAGAACATGGGATATACAGTAACAAAAATTTATCCTTAAATTAATCAAAATCAAACGAACGATTAAACCAAAACGACCAATAAACATCAACTAACAATAATCAATCAAAACAAATCAACTAAACTAACAAACATAACCAAATTAATCAAAACCCACTTGATCAAAATCATAAAAAACTCAAGAACATGAACAATCAAGATAAAGAACAAATCAAACAAGAAAGGAAGAAGATGATGAATTAAAAGTTTGATTAAAAAATAAAGATCCAATAACAAAACTTAAACACAAATTAATTTAGAGAGAGAAAGTATAGATCTAGAGAGAGAAACTACCTACTCCTAATCTAATCCTAAAAACTAACCAACCCTCTCACATGTTGTGAGGGTGGTATTTATAGGAGAGGGGAGTGGTTGGTGGCTTCCTCTTTCTTTCTATCTTGGTCCTCAGTCTTTCAGTCTTCTCAAATTCTTCGATTTCTAAGACTTCGTCTCGGGATTTCTTTGAACTCGTCTTGTAATTTCTTCATAATTTAAACCTGAGTTCTTCGGCTTTTTAGTAAACTTCCGTCTTTTGACTTTTTCTTCGATAAATCTTCAGAATTGGTCTTGGACTTCCGTTCTTTTTCCACTCTTGATCTTTCAACTTCGTCTTTTGTCTTTTTCTTCAATAAAAGCCCGTGAAAGCCGTGTTTTCTCCACTTTTCACCTTCTCGTCCCTAAAACACAATAAAAACACAAACCACGCATAATTCCGCCATTTACGACATAAAATATACGTTTAGGTCCCGTTTTAATGTAATTAAGTGGTAGAAAAGATGGGTGTTTTCACACCTATCAAATCCCCTACACTTAACCATTGCAATGCCCTCATGCAATGCTTAGTGACAAAGCAAGGTTTACACTTTCCATCATAATCTACCTACCTTGGCCTTTATTAAACAACTAAGGAAAATCAAAAAGATAGAAAATAACAAGATGCAACGAGGAAGAAACATGTAAAGAAATCTAAGAATTCTATTAGGGCTTGTGTGTCATGAATGTTTATCACCCTCAAGTTTCACGTTCCCCATGCCAAGCTTAAAAACAAGATCATTGTTAGTACAAGTTAGCATAGCAAACATTTACTCATGCGGTTCAATTAATCACTTAAACTCCCTTATTCCTATGGGTATCTCTTATATTTTATTGATGTCTTGAATGATCACGAGGATGCATTGTTGACTTATTTTGATAATTTATTTAGGCTGAAAGCAAAGTAGGACGATTTGATCAATAGTTAGCTAAAGGACAAAATCTCTTAAAACTGCTTCTCGGGATATCAAAAAGTTCATATCTTGGCATAACTTGGTTCACGATTTGAGATCTTTCTCGGGCCGATATTTGGCATGTACTTCATACTTCATATCTTCGAGAGACGTTCTTGAGATAATGGTCTTCTCATCATAATAGAGTTTCTTCACTTGGAGACTTTTGAGGGGTACTCCAACTTTGTTGACCACGACTTCATGATTATTTCTTCAATCTCTATTTGGGATTTCGAGATACAACGATCCGCCTCCTTTTCGGACTTGGATCTATTTATCCTCATACCTTGTTAGGGTCTTTTCGGATAGACTTCTCCATGATCTTTATGGGAGTTGATTGCTTTTCGTCGTGAGTCTTGATCCTTCATATTGACTTTGGGAATAATGCTTTTCACATCACCTTGGATCTTCAGCAATAAAATGGAATCCTCATGCCTTGTTAGGGCCTTTTCGGACTCGCCAATCTTCGCGCCCCGCTTCATAAGTTATGCCTTGGCTATGAACTCTCGTCATTACCGAGCAACTTTTAAACGATCTTGGGCTAGAAGCTAAGTAACTTTTCAAATCGTACGACCTTACTTATTGCAGATAATTTATTAGCAAGTGATGGGAGAAATAGATCATAATTAACTCACATAAGTTAATGAGAGAATACCGAACTTGTAACCAACTCTATCATTTCTCGTTCTCCACAATTTAAAATCTCAAGGAATGAGACTCGTGGATGCTTAGCCTAATAAACCAATTAAGGTCTACATGGTTAAGGATACTAGCTAGAGTGAACTTGGATAAGTAAACTCGGGTTGAGTCAAAAAAATTCACAACGGGCCTAATATATCTAAGATAACTAAACTTGTTAAAACCATTTTATTAAAATAGGAGAAAAATAGCAAAAATAAAGGGAACTACAACTAGGCCAAAATAGATTAAAAATTTTGAAAAATGTCGAAAAATTGATTTTCCGGTTAAAATGAGGGCAAATACAAGGAAAAAAAACACTTAACTTCGATAGAAGTCCCCCTACACTTAATATAAACATTGTCCTCAATGTTTAAGCATGTGGGAGTAAACTCCCCTACACTTAGGACATTGTGCACTTTGTTTAAATCGCGTTAAGGAAAAGACAACTAAAGAGATTCCTATTTTAATATTGAGAAATATAAAATAGTGAATCGAAAAGAGTTTAGGATAGAACCGGGAAGAAGGGAACACGGAATCACGGTTCGTCAAAAGTCATCAAGAGTGTGTCTTTGAAGCTCTAATCCCTGCATATGATAAGAAAGAGAACAAGAAACACCAACGGGGCTCCCCCTACACTTATGGTGAAATAAGATAGATAATTGGGTTGCCTCCCAAAAAGCGCTTGTTTTTGTTGACCGAGTCACGAGCCTGACTCGTCCCCGAATTAAATGGTCCATGGGGAAGCCTCGAATGTGATACCGGGATCAAAAACCTTGTCCTCGTTCCCGGTTGACATCAACAAAGGAGAGGCGGGGGAATAAGTCTTGAAAGGGAGAAAGGTCCTTTCAACATACGTATAGTATGTGAAGTCAAGATCCACGGGAGGTGGGTTAGGTATAGTGAGCACATTGTCCTCCCCCAAAGACAATGGAAGTTGAGCAAACGGCAAAGCCGTGATGGTATCAATCAAAGCATAATCAATGTCACCTCCCGGGTCAAATCACTCATCCTCATTTCCCGGTATAAAACGAGTAGAGTAAAAGTGATACATCACCCGCTTGGGTGTGCACGTGGGAGGATGAGGTGGTAATATAATATGAGAAGTATGAGAACAATTACTGATGAGACTGCTTTTATACATGGTCTCATCGTCCAAAACGGCCTTAAATTGCATAAAATATCATAAAACATGCCAAATATATGCTCGTGTTTGTTACTTGTGTATTTTTAGGTACGGATATTGAGGAATTGGCAAAAGAATAGAAGAATCAATCAAAAACGAACACGGGAAACGAAGACGCACAATGAACCAAGCTCACTCTTGGAATTTTGCAAAAAGACCCCTCAAGTTTGAAGAATTGGCAAAAATGGTCCCTCATCTTTGAAGAACTTGTCACTTTTAACCCTCCAAAATGTTAATTGTACAAGTTTCATCCTTGAAGTTTGAAGATATTGCAAGATTTGCCCTTGGAAAATGTTCAAAAGATCAAAAGTTAACATAATGGATGAAAAGGACTTGACTTGAAAAGTGTTTTGGACTGATGGTGCAAGGAAGATAACGGAAAGGACTAAGGATGCAAATGTTTAACGGAGACTACGTTAACTAGAAGGACTGGTCATGAAAACCTACACCCCAAGCCCAACAAACCCAACAGCCCAACCTCTAAAACCCGGTTTTCTTTTTAATTGTGGTCAAATGGTGGTCAACCCCACTAACCCTTTTCTTTTCCCTCCTTAACACTTATTTTAAAAAGTGTTTAAATCAAAACAGATTAAACCCACCTAATTCATTATAAACCCTAATCTACCATTTATCTTAAATCAAAGGGATAAAGGCCCTAAATGTGCAGATCCTTAATTAAGGGTCTCCTCACCCTTTCCCACCACTCACAAGAGTGCCACATGTCCTTGTGGTCCTTCCCCAACCCTCCCCTGTCAACATCCCTTTTACAAAACCCAAAAACCCCGACCAATTGGACGACTCTAAGCTACTCCTTGGTCCCAAAGGTTCATCCAACGTCCATAAATCATCCAACAGCCTGTCAAGTCACATGAGGGACTTTTTGACCAAGATTCAAGTCAAAGAAGAGAGGGCAGTTTTGAGAATTCAAACATTAGGGTTTCCAGTACTTGTATTTTTTAATTCAGTCTCTAGATAGTTCTAAATTAGCCTATAAAAGGATGTGAGCATGTTCACAATCCTTTGTTCCAGTTTTTATGCAATTTCCTTTGTAATTCCTTTTTTAAGAAATATAAAGTTGGTAGTTTTTCTAAAATCGTAATTCCTTTTGTGTTGTTTTAAAAAGTTGGTATAGGAAAGGCATTGAACTGAGTTCCAATTAAATTGAGAAAAGTTGTGAGAAATTTAAGTTTTTCAAAAAGGCAGTTTTCAAAGAAAAGTTTTTAAGGTTTTGAAATCAAACTTTTGAAGTGAAAGTGGAAAGGGTTTTGATTTTGGACTTAAGAAAGTTTTCAAAACATGTTTGTGAGTTTTAAGGAGGTTTGAAAGAGTTTTAAGAAGGGAGAAATATAAAACAGATTATATTGTTATTTTGTATATTTTTTCTTTGATTTTGGTTTCAATCAGGTTCAAGGTTTGTTGATAATTGCTCAGCTCCAACCCGAGTTGGATTGGAGGAGGATTGACATCCTCTAGGTTCTTGGATGTAAGAACCTAAGGTAATCTTTTTTTTTACTTTTGGAAATTTCAGAGAAAAAGTGCAAGTATATGAGTTTGTTGATTTGATGCTAATTTGAGTGTCAAGCTGTTGGGTTTTTGCTTATGTGTTGTTAGTATGCCGGTTTAATGATATTTGGATGAGTTTTCATAGGGTCTAATAGGATTGGTAGTGTTAAAAACGTTTTTAAAGTTTTTTTTAAGTGGTGTTTGGCAATGGATATTAGCAGAGTGATAATCATAATTTGTGTTGTTTAAAGGTGTTAGACAACTTGTAACAGGTTAGGATAGGGTGTTAGTTAATTTGTACTAATTTGGAAGCAAGTTGGTGGAAATTTGTGAGGTTTTAAAGGATTAAGGTAGTAGAAAATCTGCATATCATCTAAACTGCATGATTTTTCATGATTTTGTGCTTTAATCTTTTGATTTCTGTGAAACAATAGGGTGTTTTGTTGTTGCTATAGTTTGAGTGCTAAGTGGTATAGGTGTATGCTAAATTTGAGCCTTGGTTATTCACTAGAATTGCAAGATATAAGCTGTTAAGCCCCCTGGTTTAGCCCACTGTCACAGAGAATTGCATGTGCACCTGTGTGCTTTGATTTTGATTTTTGGTTGTGCTAAGTGCGTATTTCTTGTGTGTTTGTGACTTCTTGTGATCAAAGGATCACAAGAGTGCCTTTTGCTCCAAAATACAACCACCAAAGAAGCCATAGGACCAAGCACCTCTTGGTCCTTTTGAAATCTGAGAAAGCTTGAACACAAGCAAAAAAACCAGGCACGTTATACAAATTGCGCCGCAAGGCCTTCTAGTTGCGGCGCAACTGAAGGAGCTCCAGACCAAAGGTACTCCCGTTTCACTAGTTGCGGCGCAAGACAAAAACGTTGCGGCGCAACAAAAGTAAAAAAAAAAAGGTGCCAGGACTCGAACCCGTGACCACCCGTTCACAACACCAACGTCCTTACCATCCTGCCCTTGGGTCTTTTACTGACCAAGGGTGGATTTGAAATCCTTTTAACCCAATTCTCATTTGTCTTATTTATAAAAAGCCGTAGGTCTTTGTGCTTATTACAGCTTATCTATCAAGCTTAATTGGTTTCTTTTATTTTTCTTAGGTCAGTTATAGTATTTAGGATTTTTAAAAATTGGTTTTATAATTTTCCTTTTATTAATTTATTTATTAGAATTTATTTAGTATACGAATTTTAGAAAATCATTAAAAAATACCAAAAAGACTTTTTATTTCTAGGAAAAATAATTTTAAGGTTTTAAAATATATTTTTGAGGTTTACATCAAGTTTTGGTTTCAAAAACATTTATTTTTAATTTTATAATATTTTAAGGTTTTTTATAAACTTTAAAGATTTTTATAAAATTATTAAAAAAGGTTTAGAAGCTATAATTTGTGTTTTTCTCTTAATTATATTATTTAGGATTTTTATAAATTTTTTTATTTCAAATTTTAGAAACTTTTTATTTTTAGTATTATTTTAATATTATTTTAATATTTATTTTTCAAAATTTTCTTTTTCTTTCTTTTTCATTTTTCTTAAATTCTTTAGCATTAATTAGGATCATTTCCATTTTTAGAATAATTTTTAAGCTTTTAGATTTATTTTTATAATTATTTTAAGTTTAATTAGTTTTTAATTAGTTTAAATCATTTTTAGAGTTTTAAAAATAGTTTTAATAGGTTTTAATTTTTAGAAAAATACTTTTTAGTCTTATAATAATATAAGTTAAGTAATTTTTCAATAAAATCATATTTTAGGCATTTTTATTAGTTGTATTTAATTTTAGGGCTTTAATTAGCATTTAAAATTAAACATTTAATTAATAAAAGTTTTTAAAATATCTTTGTTGGATTTTTATCTTAGTTTATATTATTTTAGACTCTTTTTAGCCTTTTTAACATTTTGTTTTTGGTCTTAGCATAAAATTTTTTAAATTTTGTAGTTTTTCACGACTTACGTTCACGTTTTCTTCGTCTCGTTTAATTCGTCCTCGTAACCGTCGTCGTTTCCATTTTCTTTTCTCTTTTCTTTTCTTCTCAATAAAATAAAAGCAATCAAGTCAAATCAATACACAAACACACTAGCCTCCTTGGGATACGAACTTAAGGGTCATTAATACTAGTTTTCCTAAACTTGTATTTAACGCTTACCACTACTTTTACACTTCCTTTGTTTTTCCTAAAATAAAGAGGGTGTAAATTGACTACATCAATTACCTTCCACCTGTGTTCCTTTTTCAGTAGATTCATATCTTTCCACCTCTGGAATAGAAGGTGTAGTGTCATCGTGTAATAAATCCTCTAGAAAAAGTATATCTCCATCCACATCAGCATACCCGGATGTGTATTCCACGGGTGTATCAATAGCAAGAAACTCATCGATCTCAGGAATGTGAAAGCTGTCATCACTAAGGAGTGAAGTATTTTGCTTTAGAAATTCCTCCTCGTCGAAAATAACCTCAATATCGTCATCACTCTCCTCATTATTTGTAGGGCCAATAATATGCTCAGGGATATGGGTACTCGTCTGATCTTGCTGTTGTAAAAATGACTCCATACAAGTTCGCAGCGTGTGTAAAAGCTCTTTTGATTGCGCTTGAAAAGCTGTAGCAAGATCGACAACTGGTTCTTGGGAACTCATCCCGTGACGAGGCTGATGATCGAGTGAGTGTGGTGGGGTCTCATAGTGTTGAAAACCTGAATTATAGCAAGGTTGCGGCTCATAGTTGTTCATCGGTTGGGAATAATTAGAAACCGGGTTTGGTTCATAATAATCCATAGGGGAAGAAAACTGAGTATCCGGATTTTGCTCATAATAATTCATTGGTTGACAATAATAGGTATCGTGAGGACCCTCATAGTTGTTGCAAACCGGGTGTGGAGAAAAATTAGGTGCGTCTTGTGGATAGCTATTTTCATTGTCATAATTGTACCCCGGTTCTTGCCCGTGACCATACGGGTATCGAACCGGGCACGAAACATGCCAATGAGAATCGCTTCCACAATAGATGCACGGGGGAACAGGAGGTGGGTTCAAAAAGAATGAATTAGTCGAGTTGCACAAGGGACAAAATCCGAATTGTGTGTAGTCGATATCGTTTCCGCACCGCTCACATGTGCACCATTGGCAAGAGTTGTCCCCAGATAATTGTTTCCCACACCGGACGCAATGGACATAAAAATCCATGAAGAAAGATAGATAAGCAAGAAGAATATTTTTGGTGCAAAACTTTGAAAAAGAAATGCTTTTTATGATTTTTCAAATGTTTTTGGATTTTTGAAAATTTTTGACAAGAAAAATAACGTTCACAAGTGAACGGATCCCAAAATCCAACGCGTCACTCACAAAAAACCTTCAATCTTCACGAAAAGAGCCGGCAACGGCGCCATTTTAATGTAAGAGATTTTACTCGTTGAAAGTTCGTTTTCTCGGTATCTTCTCGAATTGATTTCCGGTAAATTGTGTGAGATTAGTTGTTCTTGGTGAAACAAATATTTTTGGTTTTGGTAAAATAAATGAGCAAGATTAAATAATAATTGACGAGAAATTAACACTAAAACAAGTTAAAATGTAAACAATGCGATATTTAAAACTTTAAAAGTAAATGACGAAAAATGAAGGTACGTAAAATTAAAACTTAACCTAAAGTAAATGATGCAAATAAAAACTTAAATTAAAAGAAAAGTAAATAAAAATTCAAATAAAGAAAAAAAAAGACGGGAAGAATAAAACTTGAAATTAAAAGAAGAAAACTTAAAAATAAAAATAGAAAGAACCTTGATTCGGAAGTTTAAAACTTCCGAATGAATGCAATTGGGTCGGAACATCAAAAGTTCCGAATGAAAGACCTTGGTTCGGAACATCAAAAGTTCCGAATGAAAGACCTTGGTTCGGAACATCAAAAGTTCCGAATGAAAGACTGTTGATGCAAAAGTTGGTTGATCCTTGCTAGACCCGAATTAGGCTTAATTCGGGTAGGCTGGGCTCCGGCTCCTGCACCAAGTGAATGGTTTGGTTGGGATCCTGCACACTAAACAACACGCGTTAAGCTTACCGTGGGAAGGTTTCCCACGATTAGACTCCAGCGTGAGAGTAAGTAATCGATTTAAGGTTATATGAGTTTAGAGTGAATCGTAATACCTTTGTGGAACCCTTGGGGGTTCCTTTTATAGGCAGTGAAACCCCAGTGGGCTTTCACTGATCCTTCGGCCCCAAGGAAGAGATAAGCACCAGAATTAGAATGATTGTTATCTTCTAATTCTGGCAATGAATATCTCTTCGTATTAGGATTAAGATATACCTAGACAGAATATTATTCTGTCTGATCTTATGTCGGCCGCCTTGGGCCGTGGGCCGCACACATGTGCGAGTACTGTTCACTCAAGCCCATAAGCCTGAATGATATTTATCCACCCATCTGTGATGGGCCGGATACGGGTAGTACCCGCGAGCCGGGCTCATGACCCGGTTTGGGGACTATACGTCATCATGTCCCCCCAGTCTAGTTGTTACAGCCGTAGGCGTAACCTCTAGACTATCAAGCTGCCCTCCGGTCATACCAAGAAAGGCCTAGGAAATGATACTGGAGAATTTGTTCCGGTCGTATGAATATTCTTTAATGAATACTACCTCAGCCGCACGCAATGGCCGAGACAAATTAAATGCAACATTTAATACGGTCTTACGTAAGAGCCGCATAACCCGACAAGAATCCAGTCGCATTAATGATATTCAACAATCCAGTCGCATGTCTGCAAAAAGTGCATGATTACTGATCACCCTCGAGCCACACGAAACTGTTTAAGAAGTGACCCGTGGGTCCCCTACTGACGTTACAGAAATGTCAGAAATCCTATCCATTGGATAGGAAATGTGACTGACACGTGTCAAGGATCCATGGCACCTCGGAAACCGAGGCCACCCTATATAAGAGTGAGTATGCGTGTATGTTACACACACAACTCACTCATTCTTCCGCCATTGTTAACTTCAAGCTTTCTCCTTCACAACTTTTGCCTTCTTTTCCACGGATATCCATCACCGCAGGTTAGATTACCACGCCCTTAAAAACCTTTTCATAAATTATGGTTAAGGATAACCCCCTCATCACGGACGTCCTGAATGTGATGTCGGGAGAGAAATACCTCGACTTCCTGTCGAAGTACTATGTGCCCGAAAGCGTACATCCCACCTTTTCGGGTGATGGTGAAGCTATTACGGACGCACCGGCGGGGAAAATAGGCATATACACACGCCTGTTTGACTCAGCCAACTACCGTATTCCGTTGTCCAAGTTCTTAGTAGACCTTCTCTTGTAATATGACTTTCATATCACCCAGCTCCACTGTATAGGGGCGTGTAAAATCAACCAGTTTGAGATTACATGCCACACCTGTAGGGTAACCCCCACCGTTAACCTTTTTAGGGCTTTCTACTTTCCCCAGTTGGTGAACGGGTGGTTGTCGTTCAAGAAACGACCCGGAAATGCCCCGATGACATATAGGAAACCCCTTGATTCCCTGAAGAATTGGTACGACCATTACTTCTTTGTAGATGAGAAAGTATTCCCCACCCCCTTCGTACTTAAAACTAAGGCCCCAAAAGATTATCCGCCCAAACCCAAAGATTATAGTAGCCGGGACCTGAAAATACTAGATACCCATCGCACGGAATTTCATAGAGGGTTGCCGGAGAACTTTCTGTGCTTGGTAGGGATAAGCCGCCGTTACTTTGGGAGGGATGACTTATATCCGTGCTTCTTAACGGATCAGGGCGAGGGTAGGTCATATATATCTTGTACATTCGATCTGTCGCGTATGTTTAAAATGTTACTAACCCATATACCTGTACAATCATTTGCAGAGATGAACCTTCACGGATTGATTCGTCAAGGCGACCCCATGAAGGTGAGGGAAGGATTCCGGCCGTTGAAGCCGAATGAGCTCCCCTTGCTGGAAGCTTTAGCCGACCGTACGATTCCACTGGAGGAGACAACCGAACCCAGGTCGGACGAAGAAGAGCCTGTTATTGAGAAGTCCCCATTGGATTTTCATAACGAAGATGGCGACGACCCCTTGTTGGAGGGAGGCACCATTAACCAGGAGGAAGAGCGCGACCCGAATGAAGACACCACGCAAGCTTCCGGATCCACCACACTTACGTCAAAAAAGAGAAAAACAACCAGGCGTGTGGCGAAAAAGACCGGGGAAGATGCCGGAGTTGCGAATGCTCCTCCCAAGAAGTTGCGGAAAGACCATCCTCAGTATCAGGGGGATGGCAGCACCATGACTGGTCAAGCCGACCCTACCCCGATCATGGAAGGGCCAGTTCTGCGTGTCGCCCCTGTGAGCGCCGTAGCTCCTACCGGCCCAGACCCTGCTACTGGCACCTCGTAAGTACCCATCCCGACTATGATTTGTATCCTCATATGATATATGTAGACTAAAAATTTGTCTCTTTTTGTTTTAATCACAGAGTAAATCCGACGGTCGCAGCTCAAGGAGAAGAGGTGGGGAGAAATCCATCCCCCGCGGCTACTAACAATCCCCCTTCCCCCACCACCACCCATGCCAAGGAACCGTGCCGCGAGGGGCCAGAGGAGAGCTTGCGTCTAGCCTGGAACCTATCAAGCTTGACACGGCTGGAGGCCGAATCAGAGTGTTCGGAATTCATCGAACACATCACCCCGCCCGTCCTCGCACAGGATTTGGATGAGCTAGATCATGAGGCCCTAATTGAACAGTTTGATGTGTCATCCGCACATCAGGTAACGGTGGGTGCCGCGCTGAGACGGCGACTGATCAAGGCCCTCACCAATGTGAGCCGTGCCGACAAAAGAATCGCCCGCCGGGAGGCTTTGGTCGTAAAGAGCGAGAAGACCATCACGTCCTTGCAAGCGGCGTTATTGACTGCTGAGGCAACGGTGAAGGAGCATGCACTCCATGCCGAGACAAGAGAGAAGCGTATCGCTGAATTGGAGGCCCTTGTAGCCGCATCAAATGAGAAGGTAATCTTTCAAACATGTTTTTTATATATTCCTACTCCTTGTGTGTATGTAGCCCAAAGATATATATTCGTGCACTGACTCCCAATTTCATACGCAGGTGTCTGCGGCTGAGGCTGCTACTAAGGCGGTGACCATGCAATCATTCAGCATTGCTCAGGAGCGCGACGCACTGAAGGAGGAATTGAAACAGGCTCAAAACAACCTTCAAAATCAAGCTGTCGCTGCTGATGAAGAGTTGAGCAAGGTGGTCGTTAGCTGCGCGGAGAGAGTATGCCCCCCCCCCCTACTGACCGCGACAGCCGGTCGTAGGTGGATTATCGGGCAAGGACTGCGGCTTGCCGTAAGCGGGGCCCTTAACGCTCCACACCTATTGCAGGCCTTTGCTGGGGTTGTATCTGACGGGATCGACCGTGGTAGGCATGAAGGCATGGTCCAAGCTGCGGAGATGATCACAAAAGGTGAGGATATCACCCAGCATCCGTATCACAATCCCTCCGCAGCGGGCAAGATGACTGCGTCCATGGACGCCTTGGCAAACCTTCAACATCCCCTTCTGGACGAGCTTGAAGCCCTGAAAGACGCTCCCAATGAAACAATAATGTCCCGGCTGAGTGCTGACCCAACCCCTTTGACGCTGGCTACCTATGATTTCGTATCCAAAGCCATGTCAGGTGAAAAGCCGCTTGGTGACGCTTTAGACACTCTGGCAGTCAAAGTTCAGGACGGGAAAGATGCTCGCGGGGAGGCCCTTCGTGCTTTAATTGAGGAAGGAAAGAAGGATCTAGAAGAATTCCTCCCCCCCATGTAACTTATATGTTTGTAAACATTTGTATTTATATTCGTCCGTGTATGTACACGGCTGAGACATGCATGTAATAACTTGTCCTTTTATTTTAGAAGTCCGAGACAACCACGGCCATTTTGTTGATTGTTAATTTTGAAACTTGTGTATCTCATTGCAATCCAATGCCGCGCGACGTATCACGTCTTACATACAAGTCTAATTTACTAGACATGCGACGTGCGTCTTTACTATGCGGATCACCGTATGGCTATAGCATATGAAGCTTACCCCAACGTCTTGTGAGTAAGGTGTCTAGTAAGGATACATGATCCGTGCGGCTGGGGTTGCAGCCCTCTTACGCGGCAAGTTGAATTAGTAGGTTCACTTAATCCTCTTACCCCACCTGGGGGCGTATAGTACATGTACGGTAATTTGAGAGAATGCATACGAATGAAACATGGCATAGTATAATACAAGTAAAATTCATACGGCTAACAAAGAATCTAACAAAGAAAGGAAAATGATTTGCACGAAACAGGACGTGGAGCTAGCTAGGCACCACGGCATTTTATTAGAACGTTTACATTTTTGTTTGAATAATGACGACAAGTCCTAAAAAATCCAGAAAGGAAACTTAAACAAACATAAGAAAAACAAATAAAACAAATAACCCGCATGGTTCTTTATTAAGACCGCCTACAGCGAAGTATCCATGCGGGAGCCGTAGCTTTCAAAGATAGCACCTTTTGAGATTGGAGATGTTTCATGTGCGCTCTAAGTCGCGGCCATCCATATCATGTAACTTGTACGCGCCTCGTCCCAAGGTTTCAGTGACTTCATACGGTCCTTCCCATTTAGGGCCCAGTTTTCCTGTATTATCCACTCGACTTGCTTCGTTAGCACGGTAGACGTAGTCTCCCGGTCGAAAAGAAACACCCTTGACCTTGGCGTCATAATAAGCCTTCATCTTAGCCTTGGACTTAGCCTCATTGATGGCTGCTATTTCCCTTTTTTCTTCCAACAGATCCAGGTTGATTCGCAATTGTTCATCGTTTGTGACGACATTAACCTCCGCCGTGCGGATGGTAGGCATCCCTATTTCTGCTGGTATAACGGCTTCAGTGCCGTAAGCCAATGCAAACGGAGTATCTCCGTTGGCCGTTTTTATCATGGTTCTATGTGCCCATAACACGTGTGACAACTCATCGACCCATTTGCCCTGTCGTTCATCCAGCCGCGCCTTGATTCCATTCCCCAAGCTCCTATTTGCTCGTTCGACAAGGCCGTTCGTCTGTGGATGCTTAACAGACGCAAAGCGCCGTTTGATGTTCAATGATGCACACCAGTCTTTGAATGGGTTGTCCGTGAACTGTTTGCCGTTGTCCGATATAATTTCTCCTGGTAAACCGAAACGGCATACGATGTGTTCCCACACAAACTTCTTGACCTGCTTACCCGTGATAGACTTGACTGCCTTGGCTTCAATCCATCGTGTGAAGTAGTCCATTGCAACGATCAAGAATTTAACCCCTCCCGCAGCTACAGGAAATGGTCCTGCAATGTCAATTCCCCACTTGTAAAATGGCCATGGGGACGTGATAGGTGTAAGCTCCTGCTGCGGGTGTCGCGGTACTGGCCTATGCACTTGGCAATCATTGCACCTGCGAATCATGTCGCGCGCGTCTCTGTGCATAGTGGGCCAATAGTATCCTGTTCGTAAGGCTCGGGCTACCACGGATCGTGGGCCTACATGCATGCCGCACAACCCTTCGTGTATGTCACTGACGACGTAAGCCGCCTGGCGTGGTCCAACACACCGCAGCCACGGCTGCAAGAAAGAGCGTTTGTAAAGGATGCCTTCTCGGAGTTCGAAATGTTGTGATTTTCTTTTAACGCGCCTTGCTGCTTTTTCCTCGTCTGGAAGGGTTTCATTAGTCAGATAGTTGATGATTGGGGTCATCCACGTAGGTCCCTCCTCCTCAACTATAGCGGCCACTTCCCCTTCCGTGATAGATTTCTCCTTGAGTATTTCCACCAAAACCTGTTTAGACAAGTGGGCGAAGCTCGTGGATGCGATCTTGCTGAGAGAGTCCGCTTTCTTGTTCTCGCCCCTTGGCACCTGCTTGATGGAAAACTTACTGAAAGTTGTGATTAACGACTTGACTTTTTCCAAATACCTGACCATGTTGTCCTCCTTAGCCACATACCCACCTAGAATATGGTTCGCGACAAGCCGTGAGTCCACGTAGGCCTCAAGGTTGCGGACTCCCATTCTAGCGGCGATTTTTAAACCCGCAATTAATGCTTCATATTCCGCTTCGTTATTGGTGGCCATGAACTCAAAACGGAGGGCGTATGTGAATTCCATTCCTTCTGTATTTGTGAGGATGAGACCTGCCCCGGACCCGTCTGTGCATGAGGATCCGTCCGTGAATAGCACCCAAGGTTCCGCTGGGACCTCGTCTTGCTTAATGATTGGTTCTTCCTCATCCGGCTTCTCGATCAGGAAATCCGCTAAGATCTGGCCTTTAACAGCCGTCCTTGGTCTGTAAGATATATTATGCCCCCCCAATAGGATACTCCACTTCTCTAGCCTCCCTGCCACGTCTGGTCTAGAGATAACCTGCTTAATTGGCTGATCCGTGATCACCACAATTGGGTGCGCCTGAAAGTACCGGCGCAACCGCTTTGTAGCAAATACTAGTGCTAGCACCAATTTTTCCATGGAGGAATAATTCAACTCCGCCCCTTGTAGTGTTCTACTTATAAAGTATACCGGAGTTTGTATTGTATCTCTATCCGTCATCAGTACCGCGCTTATTGCGGCATGGGTGGCTGAGAGATACATAACGAGTTCCTCCTTTGGCCGGGGAGCGACTAGCATGGGGAGAGATGCGAGATGCTGCTTGAGTTGGCAAAAAGCTTCCTCAGCTTCCTTCATCCAGCGGAAGTCTCCCTTTCTAATGCACTTCTTGAGTGTCTTAAATAGGGGCAGTGACTTCTCTGCGGACTTAGATAGGAATCTATTCAGCCCGGCTAACTTCCCATTCAGGGACTGCACCTCTTTCCGTGTCTGGGGAGACGGTAGTCGTATCACTGCGTCCGTCTTCTCTGGACAAGGTTTGATGCCGTTCGGGTCAATCAAATATCCCAGGAACATTCCTTCTGTTGCCCCAAACGTACATTTCTTTGGATTTAACTTCATGTTAATCCTTCTCAGCGTGTCGAATGTCTCCTGGACATCCCGGAGAAGTGCCTCCTCCGTGTGGCTTTTTATCACCAAGTCATCAACATATACTTCCAAGTTGCGTCCTATTTGTGATTCGAAAGCTTTGTCCACCAACCGCTGATATGTAGCGCCGGCGTTCTTCAATCCAAACGGCATTTTCGTATAGCAATATACGCCCTGGCTCGTGTGGAACGCTGTTTTTTCTGCATCTTCCTCCGCCATCTGGATTTGGTGATACCCTTTATATGCATCCAAGAAGCATTTGAAAGGATATCCACACAGGGACTCCACCTTCCAGTCGATTTCTGGCAATGGGTAGCAGTCCTGTGGGCAGGCCTTGTTCAGATCCGTGAAATCCACACACATGCGCCAACTTCCGTCATGTTTCTTGACCATGACCGGATTAGATAACCACTCGTGGTAGTATACCTCGCGCATGATGCCTGCGTCCACTAGCTTACACACTTCCTCCAGTATAACTTGGCTGCGCTCGGGCGCCTGGCCGCGCTTCTTTTGCTTGATGGGTTGGTACCCTTGGCGGATCTGGAGCTTATGCACTGCTATCGCACGTGGCACACCCGTCATATGTTTTGGCTCCCATGCGAATATGTCTAGGTTTGCACTTAAAAGAGAGCACATGGCCCTTTTACCGCTATCCGAGAGCGCCCCTCCTATGGATACCTCCTGTTCCGGATAGTCAGGGTGAATGGCCACCTTCCAATTGGGCGGTGGTTCCCCATCCTTGGGTGGGACATGTGGAGTCGGTGTTGTCACGGTGTGACACTCGGATGTTTGTACGACTGTGTTGTAAATAGTAACGATTCCCCCCTCAACGGGGAATTTGATCATTCCGTGTGCCGTAGAGGGTACTGCCCGGATAGCCAAAATGCCTGGTCTGCCTATGATTCCATTATAGGGAGAGTGTGAGCGTATCACCATGAAGTTCATCCACGCCGTAGTGGAATGTTCCTCATTCCCAATGGTGACAAGCAAACGCAATTGCCCTATCGGCCAGATGGTGTCTCCACTAAAGCCAGTAAGCGGCGACGTGGCCGGTACTAGCTGGCTTCTTATTTCTGGACATAACTGCACAAAGCAGTGTTCATACAGTACCTCTGCTGACGACCCTCCATCCACATACATGCGACGAACATTGTGTGTTCCAATGCTTATCTCAATAGTGAGAGGCGCATCAATCACATCGCTTGCCGTGATGGGAGGGAATGATATTTCCCTGCCGCGTGAAAATTTTTGGCCAATTTTTTGTCTCGTGCGGCGCTGTCTGGATTGGATCATGTATATGGTAGAAGGCTTGTCCTTTTGGGGATCCTTCTTGTCATACTTCTTGTTGTTGTCTTTTCCATCTTTCCAATCCTTAACTAGGTGCTTGAGTTTGCCTGATTTGATTAGCGACTCAATATGCTTCTTGAGCTGGATACACTCCTCCGTGTTGTGTCCTTTGTCATTATGGAACTCGCAGAAGCGACTTCCCTGTCGACGTTCCGGGGGAGTGGTCATTGGGGGAGGCCTTGGAAAGTTCTCCCCTTCAGTCAACAAGATCTCTCGATAGGACATCTTTAGTGGGGTGAACTTGTCGTCCGACCGTCCGCCTTTGCTTTGGCTCTTATAGTCTGAACCCTTATTGTTCTGGTTGCCTTGACCGCCCGACTGTCTCCGGGACTGGTCATTTGACCGGTATCCATTCCCTCGGGATGGGTAGGCCGCGGCAACAGGTGTTTCTCCCTCTATGAAATTTCTGACCCTTTCCATGAGGTCATCATATCTTTCTGGGCGCTTGTCGTTGAGACGCCTGATCAGTTCTCTGTCTGTTATGGCGTGCATGTAGTCATAGATTTTCAGGAGCTCTGGCATGGTTCTTGTGCGTGTGCACTCATCATTGAAGCGCTCAGTGAAGGCTTCTGTGGACTCCCCCGGTCGTTGCTTAACGGTTGCCAATGAGACCGGATCCCTACTATACTTCTTCCTCTGAGTGTAATTGTTCTCGAACGCAGTGCGTAGTTCCGTGAAACTATCAATGCTCCATGGGGGGAGCGCCTCGAACCAATCACGGGCGTTTCCAATCAAGGTCGAATTGAACATTTGGCACCATATAGGCATGGGCCATCGCTCAATTTTGGCCTGAGTGTCGAATATTTTGAGGTGATCCACAGGATCACCGGACCCATCATAAGTCTTGATGCACGCCGGCATGCGACGTTTGGTGTCCTCAGAATAGTTCCGTATGCGGAGGGTGAACGGATCTTCCCTGGGATCCGCCCATGGCCGCGTGAGCCTAGGATCATCCCATGGTTCACACCATGGACGCGAGAGGTCCTCTGCTTCCGTATCCCGATAGTAAGGGCCACCATAATACTCCTCATTGTTTGGTGGTGGAGGCGTGCGCCTAGGCCGGCGGCGCTTGGGCGGATGGTCATCTGAGTCCTCCCCAGACGGATCTGGGGACGGCGGTGGTGCCCCGCCTTTTGAATAGGGACCACTTTTCTGAGACGAACCAGGAGCCTTTCTCCCTGTGTTCATTCTATCCCACACACTTGGGCGGCGTGTGGTTCTGGTCAGCTCTCGATCTGGCCGCTCGGGTGAGCCATCCGACCTTTCTCCATCTTGAGACTGCGTTAATTCTTGCATAAGGCGATCTCCTATGCGCTCAAACACATTCCGGGGTTGAGGGTTTTCCTCAAAGGTTCCCTGCTCCTGAGGCCGAGTCCTCCTTTTTCTCCGGTTTTGGGAGGGAGTGGATGGTCCGCTGTCGCCAAAGTTGAGTCTGGCTTGGAGGTTCCTCCCCAGACTCAATCTTGATGCGATCCCCGGGACGATCCTTTCAAAATTTTGAGTGAGAACTCGAGTAAGATCCTCCTCACTGAGTGGTAGGGCTTCCACTTCTTCCTCCGTCGAAGGTCTGCGTGGTTCCTTGTTGGGAGGGTCTAGCGCACTCCCTGGATCAGGGTTGTCCAGGGTTGAAGTAGGCGGGGGTGTTACCGAGATCGTGCTCGTCACCCCCGCAGGTTGAAAACCGCTACGGTTCCCCAGCCCGCCTGCGGGGCGGTTAGGTGACTGGTTGGGGATGAGAATCCCTTCCCCTTGGGACTTCCGGTTCCCAGGATTCACATTCCTGGGGTTAGTGGGCGGATGTCCCTTCGTCATTGGAGATTTGAGATGAGGTTTTGTTCTAGCTTAGTGTTACTGGTCCCACGGATGGCGCCAACTTGTTGATGCAAAAGTTGGTTGATCCTTGCTAGACCCGAATTAGGCTTAATTCGGGTAGGTTGGGCTCCGGCTCCTGCACCAAGTGAATGGTTTGGTTGGGATCCTGCACACTAAACAACATGCGTTAAGCTTACCATGGGAAGGTTTCCCACGATTAGACTCCGGCGTGAGAGTAAGTAATCGATTTAAGGTTATATGAGTTTAGAGTGAATCGTAATACCTTTGTGGAACCCTTGGGGGTTCCTTTTATAGGCAGTGAAACCCCAGTGGGCTTTCACTGATCCTTCGGCCCCAAGGAAGAGATAAGCACCAGAATTAGAATGATTGTTATCTTCTAATTCTGGCAATGAATATCTCTTCGTATTAGGATTAAGATATACCTAGACAGAATATTATTCTGTCTGATCTTATGTCGGCCGCCTTGGGCCGTGGGCCGCACACATGTGCGAGTACTGTTCACTCAATCCCATAAGCCTGAATGATATTTATCCACCCATCTGTGATGGGCCGGATACGGGTAGTACCCGCGAGCCGGGCTCATGACCCGGTTTGGGGACTATACGTCATCAAAGACCTTGGTTCAGAACATCAAAAGTTCCGAATGAAAGACCTTGGTTCGGAACATTAAAAGTTCCGAATGAATGACCTTCAAAACTTCCGAATGAAGGTTCCTTGACTCGGAACTTCCAAACTTCCGAATGAAGGTTCCTTGACTCGGAACGTCAGACTTCCGAATGAAGGCTTGATCCGAAACTCTTAAAGTTCCGAATGAACAAGTTTCTTCTCTTTGGATCTGGGAAAAACAGAAACAGATGCAACGAACCCAAAGAACATGGGATATACAGTAACAACAATTTATCCTTAAATTAATCAAAATCAAACGAACGATTAAACCAAAACGACCAATAAACATCAACTAACAATAATCAATCAAAACAAATCAACTAAACTAACAAACATAACCAAATTAATCAAAACCCACTTGATCAAAATCATAAAAAACTCAAGAACATGAACAATCAAGATAAAGAACAAATCAAACAAGAAAGGAAGAAGATGATGAATTAAAAGTTTGATTAAAAAATAAAGATCCAATAACAAAAACTTAAACACAAATTAATCTAGAGAGAGAAAGTATAGATCTAGAGAGAGAAACTATCTAAACCTAATCTAATCCTAAAAACTAACCAACCCTCTCACATGTTGTGAGGGTGGTATTTATAGGAGAGGGGAGTGGTTGGTGGCTTCCTCTTTCTTTCTATCTTGGTCCTCAGTCTTTCAGTCTTCTCAAATTCTTCGATTTCTAAGACTTCGTCTCGGGATTTCTTTGAACTCGTCTTGTAATTTCTTCATAATTTAAACCTGAGTTCTTCGGCTTTTTAGTAAACTTCCGTCTTTTGACTTTTTCTTCGATAAATCTTCAGAATTGGTCTTGGACTTCCGTTCTTTTTCCACTCTTGATCTTTCAACTTCGTCTTTTGTCTTTTTCTTCAATAAAAGCCCGTGAAAGCCGTGTTTTCTCCACTTTTCACCTTCTCGTCCCTAAAACACAATAAAAACACAAACCACGCATAATTCCACCATTTACGACATAAAATATACGTTTAGGTCCCGTTTTAATGTAATTAAGTGGTAGAAAAGATGGGTGTTTTCACACGTATCAGTTTCCATTCAGCAAATAGAAATAAGCAAAAATCTGAATAGTTGAGAAAAGCAATGTTTCTGTAAATGAAAACTGCATTTTCAGATCTCTTGATTCTATTCACAAACTTTGCAATTTTCTTTCACAAATCCACTTAGTAGATGTCATTGGTTGATTTTTGAGGATTTCAGCTTTTTGTAAAAAAATTTGGTCAACGCTTGGTCAACATAAGCCATTTTCAGCTTAATTCGATTTCCAGGCTTATTACTTGATGAATTTTGTTATGACTTGATTTCTCGTTCATCATTTGAGCTCATTAATCAGCTTAAGCACAAAAATCCAGTTGTGCATGTCCAGATTGTTCTAGAGCTTATTGTGTGCTTATTGTGAAGTGCTTATTTGCTTTTTAGACACTTTCAGCCATAATCCTCTTACAGTCCTAGCTTATTTTGAATTTGAAGTGTTTTGCAATTGGTTTGACTGATTTTGGTCCAGTAATAAGCTCAAACGAGCTTATTTGTCTTGTAAACACGTTTTGGCTTAAAAAGTTTCAAAAATTGCAATCTAGTCCCTTTTGTATTAAACTGTTTCTAATCCTGGCTAAACTTACACATTTTTAGGGTTTGCATTATACAAGTCCTTCAAGTTTGAAAGTTGTCAAGTTTCAGTTAGTAGTTTTGGTAATTGTTACAAATTTGGTTAGTTTGTTACATAGTTTTCATATTTGATCCTAATAGTTTGCTGTTTTACATTTTCAGTCCTTGTACTTGTTAGAATTTACATTTTAAGCATTTAATTTTCATAGAATTTACATTTTCAGTCCTTTTAGTTTTAAAATTTACATTTTGATTTTTACTTGAATAAAAACTTGGTATTTGCACGATGTTTTACATATAAGTAGGTAATATTTTTCAGTTTTGCAAGGCTTTGTTTGAATTAGCAAATAGAATATCCAAAAAAGATTAACAACCAAAAACAGTTAAAAACCCGATATTGATTGGACTTTCAATTAGCAAGAACTGAGAAAAACGAACTGCATTATACACAATTTCAAATGGCGCCGCTGTCGGTTCTTTGACTTTACGAGAGACTATCGATTGACGGTTTTCATTGGCTTTTGGGATCCGTTCACCTTGTGAACGTTATTTTTACGTATCATAAATAAAAAACAAATAAAAAAATCAAAAATATAAAAATATATACAAACTAAAAAATTAACAAAACAATTCTTTTCCTAAAGAATTGACCAAAAAAATTAAAAAATCCAAAAAGAAATCTTTTTCCTAAGAGATTGCACCCAAAAATATATATTATTGGATTCTCTCGGTTTTTATGTACATATAGTATTTTCTCTTAAAAACTCATAAATACAAAAATATTTTCCATATATTATTATAAGTAAATACGTATACGTATAAGAACAACAAATCTACATATTCTCCATAAGTATTGCCGAGGCAATACACTGTGTTGAGGGGCGTTCCGGTCCTTGACACGTGTATCGATCAAACAAAATAAAGCAAGAATAGATAAATACTCTCAATAAGCAACAATTCGAAGAATACGAACATTTAAGTGAATAGAAAGGCGATGTGCTATAAAATGCCATCTAAGGGTCAATAGGTACTTAAGTGCTTCGCGCCACCTAACCCCCCGTTCACTTGTAAGTATTCTAAGAAGGAAGGCTTCATTGGGGGTCTTGCACCCAAGTAGTACATACATATATTGTTATTTTCTTGTGGATATTTAATATTGAAACTCGAAGAGGATAATCCATTTCTCTTCAAAGTCACACGAGAGCTTCTCTCTCATTCCTCGTATTGAGTTGCATGCTCACTCGCGGGCGTGCACAAATACCGATTGGTGTACAACCTCTTCCTCCGAAAAGGAAGAAAAAGAGAAAGAGTAAGACCACCACCGTCCATCAAGCCGATCACGAGAATCGTGCTTTGACTCCTCCACCACAAGAAGCCATGGCTATTGATAATCGCTCTTTGATGGAACGTATGCAAACCAATGTTCATGGATATGCTAGTGCTATTAAGATTCCCGGAATTCCCGCAAATACATTTGAGCTACACACGTCTATGATTACTATGGTTTCACAATCACCTTTCTATGGTAACAAGAATGATGATCCTCATGCTCACCTTAAGAGATTCCTTTCTCTTTGCAATACCATTAAGAACAATAGAGTTCCACATGATGCTATTAAGTTGATGTTAGTGTCATTTTCACTAGAGGGACCCGCTAAGCATTGGTTAGACACCCAACCACCCGATAGTATCACCACATGGGATGGTTTCACCACTAAGTTTTTGAACAAGTTCTTTCCTCCATCTAAGACCATGACCTTGAGGAACTTAATTATAGGCTTTCAACAAAAACCTAGTCAATCCTTTAGTGATGCTTGGGAAGAGTATAGTGAGTTATTGAGGCGATGCCCTAACCATGGATTGGATGATGTTCACCAAATCAATACCTTCTATAATGGCCTTAAACCTCATCACCAAGATTCACTCAATGCTTCCGCGGGAGGGAATATTCTTTTTAAATCCATGCAAGAGGCCTTGGACATCATTGAGACTAAAGAAATGGTTCAAACAAACAATCAATTTGAAGAAAGAGTTCATGTTCTCCAAAACAATTCTCAAACACTTTGTGATAACCAACTCCTCAAATTTCAACAAGAGATCCTTCAACAAGTCAAACAAGGACAATAAGAAATGCTTCAAGCTTTTAAGAGCATGTCATTGAACAATTCTTCAAATAATGTGAATGCCATTACTCTTTCTTGTGTCACTTGTGGAGGTCCCCATTCTTAAGAACAATGTGATAAGGTGCAAGTTTATCAAGGGGAATGCTATGCTTACCAAGAGGAACATCGTGAACACTTCAAGCCAAATATCAATCCAAATAACCTTTCTTACAAGTCCCAAAACTACCTTACTCCACCCGGATTCCCACCCCAACCACCCACCCAAATTCAACAAAATCCTCCTCAAATTTTACCAACGAATCAAGGGCAAAGACCACCTTATCAAGGAAATAACTACAAGGCACCCAATCAATTTCAACCTCAAGCAAATAACTTTTATCCACCAAATCAAGGATTTAATGCTCAACCTCTACCTTTCCAACCTCAAGGTTTTCAAGGAAATGTGTCACAAGATTATAACACAATGGATTTCTTGCACAAAATGAATCAAGAGAATGAAAGGAGGTTCCAAGTTATTGAGAAGAAAATGAATGACCAAATGAAACGTATAGCGGAGGAACAAACCAATAGGGTTTTAATGGCATTAAATCAAAGACCACAAGGGGCTTTACCTTCCAACACACAAACTAATCCAAGGGAAAATGTCAATGCTATTACAACAAGGAGTGGAACAACAACAAAGGATCCTTCACCTCCTAAACCTACTATTGTTCAACCCACTTGTGCTCCTACTTGTGACAAGCCTTATACCTCTACTTCACCTCCTCAAAATGCTCCCATTCAATCAAACACACCTTCTCAACCCATTCTTACTTCTCCTCTACCTTCCACACTTCCCAATGAAGAAGCTAACAAAGACAAATTTTCCACTACCACACCTATTCCACCTACACCAAAACCTACTCTTCCATATCCTTCAAGGTTGAAAAAGGACAAGTTAAAGAACAAGGATGACATCCAAGTCTCCAATTTCTTAAGGATGTTCAAGCAACTCAACATCAATATATCCTTTGCGGAAGCTCTTGCTTATATGCCAAAGTTTGCTAAGATGTTCAAGGATTTACTCTCAAACAAAGAGAAATTGGTTGATTTGCCCAACACATCCCTTAATGAAAATTGTTCCGCGGTGCTACTTAAAACCTTACCAACAAAACTTGGAGATCCGGGGCGCTTCTTGATACCTTGTAGTTTTCCCGGTGTTGAAAATTGCATGGCTTTGGCGGATCTAGGGGCAAGCATAAACCTCATGCCTTTATCGGTTTGGAAAAAACTCTCTCTTCCCGAGCTCACTCCCACTAGGATGACTCTTGAACTAGCCAACCGAACCATAGCTTACCCCGTAGGTATAGCGGAGGATGTGTTTGTAGGTGTGGATAAGTTTACGTTTCCGGCTGACTTTGTAGTGGTTGATTATGACATGGATCCTAGAGTGCCTTTGATTGTTGGTAGACCGTTTTTGAGAACGGGTCGTACTTTGATAGATGTGGCGGAAGGAGAACTAATTATGAGAGTAGAAGATGAGAGAGTGGTGTTTAAGTTAGGGAAAGTTTGTGATAGGAAAGAGGTTAAGGAGTCTAGACCTTGTGAGACTATTAACATTGTTGATGTGTTAGATGAGGTGTGTGATGAACACTTTTATGATGCTTGTAAGAGTACTAGTGATGAGATGCCCCATGTTGAAACCGTGGCCTCAATTGCTCCCTCTTTAACACCTTTTGGAGAGAGTGATTTCCTCTTGGAGGAATTTGAGTCAAACTTTCTTGGTGATGATGATTCTCCCATTAATTGGGAAGAAGATATTCTTACAATCCAAAAGTTGCTCAATGACGACCCTATTCCTTCTCCTATTCCACAAGAAGTTACAATTGAGGACCCTTCCATAGTAAAACCTTCCATAGAGAGTCCACCTCCTATTGAACTTAAGGACCTTCCATCCCACTTAGAGTATGCTTTCTTAGAGGGCAAAGACCAATTACCTGTGATCATGGCTAAAGAGTTGAAAGAGGATGAGAAGGAGCAACTTATTGAAGTCCTTAAGAAACACAAGAAAGCCTTAGCATGGAAAATATCTGACATAAGGGGAATTGATCCGCATTTTTGTACACACAAAATCCTTATGGAGGATGATTATAAACCCGCCATTCAAAACCAAAGGAGAGTTAACCCAAAAATCCATGAGGTTATTAAGAAGGAAGTGATTAAACTCTTAGATGCGGGTATGATTTACCCCATTTCCGATCTCCATGGGTTAGCTCGGTTCATTGTGTTCAAAAGAAGGGTGGAATCACCGTGGTGCCTAATGAGAACAATGAGCTTATTCCCACGAGACTTGTGACCGGTTGGAGAGTTTGTATTGATTATAGAAAACTCAATGAGGCGACTAGGAAAGACCATTTCCCGCTTCCTTTTATGGATCAAATGCTTGAACGCTTAGCGGGAAATGAGTACTATTGTTTTCTTGATGGCTTTTCGGGTTATTTGCAAATTCCCATTGACCCTAAGGATCAAGAAAAGACCACATTCACTTGTCCCTATGGTACATTTGCTTACAAGAGGATGCCTTTTGGCTTATGTAATGCACCGGGGACGTTTCAAAGGTGCATGATGGCGATTTTCCATGACATGATAGAGCAAACCATGGAGGTTTTTATGGATGACTTTTCCGTCTTTGGAAATTCATTTACCTCATGTCTCACCAATCTTGAGAGAATGCTTAAGCGTTGTGAGGAAACACGTTTAGTGCTTAATTGGGAGAAATGTCACTTTATGGTGAAAGAGGGGATTGTTTTAGGACACAAAATATCCAATAAGGGATTAGAAGTGGATCGAGCTGAAATTGATGTGATTGCTAAGCTTCCCCCACCCACCTCGGTTAAAGGTGTGAGGAGTTTCTTAGGTCATGCGGGATTTTATAGGCGCTTTATACAAGATTTTTCTAAGATAGCTAGACTGATGACTCACCTCTTGGAGAAAGAGGCTCCTTTCATTTTTAACCAAGATTGATTGGACTCTTTTGAGACTCTTAAGGAAATATTGACTAAGGCTCCCGTTTTGGTTTCTCCAAATTGGGAATTACCTTTTGAGCTTATGTGTGACGCTAGTGATTATGCGGTGGGGGCCGTCTTAGGACAAAGAGTTAATAATCATTTTCAACCTATACACTATGCGAGCAAAACCATGACCGGTGCACAACTTCATTACACTACCACGGAAAAAGAGTTGCTTGCTATAGTATATGCTTTTGAGAAGTTTAGACCATACCTTGTGCTTTCCAAAACCATAGTGTATACGGATCATTCTGCTCTCAAGTATCTTATGACAAAACAAGATGCTAAGCCTAGGCTTTTGAGATGGGTTTTGTTGCTTCAAGAGTTTAAGATAGAAATTCGTGATAAGAAAGGGGCCGAGAATTTAGCGGTGGATCACTTGAGTAGACTTGAGCATCCTTTTCAAGGAGATTTACCACATCAAGAAATTAATGAATCCTTTCCATTAGAGGAGCTCATGTCTATCTCTTCCCAAGAGGATGCCACTCCTTGGTTTGGGGATATCGCAAACTATCTTGTGGGCAATGTGCTTATTGAGGGTCTTACTTATCAACAAAAGAAGAAGTTTCTTAAGGAAGTTAAGTACTACTTTTGGGATGATCCATATCTTTTTAGGCAATGTACGGACCAAATCATTAGACGGTGTGTAGATGGGCCCGAGGCATTTAAGATCTTAGAAGCGTGTCACAAAGGACCTACAGGTGGACATTTTGGGCCGAACTATACCGCCAAGAAAGTCTTTGATTCGGGTTACTATTGGCCTTCCATTTACAAAGATGCCCATGAAATGGTGAAATTTTGTGATGTGTGTCAAAGACAAGGAAAAATTATGCAACGTGATGAGATGCCACAAAATTTTATCCAAGAGTGTGAGATATTTGATGTGGGGGGCATTTATTTCATGGGACCTTTTCCATCCTCTAAGGGAAACAAGTATATACTTGTGGCGGTGGATTATGTGTCCAAATGGGTGGAGGCTAAAGCCTTACCTACCAATGATGCTAGAGTTGTTGTGAAGTTTTTGAAACAATTGTTTGCTAGATTTAGGGTACCTCGGGCCATCATAAGTGATCGTGGTACGCACTTTTGTAATGATCAATTCACGAGAGTTATGAAGAAATATGGAGTTAATCATAGACTTTCTACCGCATATCACCCTCAAAAAAATGGTCAAACCGAGGTCACAAATCGTGGTTTAAAGAGGATTTTAGAGAGAACGGTGGGAGAGCATCGAGCTTCTTGGTCGAATAAGCTTGATGATGCTTTGTGGGCGTTTAGGACGGCTTTTAAAACACCAATTGGTTGTACTCCTTATAGGCTTGTCTATGGAAAAGCGTGCCACCTCCCCTTCGAGCTAGAACATAAGGCATCTTGGGCTCTCAAGTGGGCTAACTTTGATTTAAACCAAGCCGGTTCCCATAGGAAAGATCAACTCAATGAGATGGATGAATTCAGAGCCAATGCCTATGAAAATTCTTTGCTTTACAAGGAAAAGACTAAGAAAATGCATGATGCTAAGATCAAGAATCGTGAGTTCAAAGTTGGAGAGCCGGTTCTCCTCTTTAACTCAAGATTGAAACTTTTTGCGGGCAGGCTTAAGTCGAGATGGTCCGGTCCATTCACTATTGCTCAAGTGTTTCCATATGGAACTATTGAGTTGTCACAACCCGATGGTCCAAATTTTAAAGTGAATGGTCACCGTGTTAAGCATTACTTTGGGGAGGACATTTCCGTTGAAATGGTCCAAGAGATCCCCATTTTCCCCATGAATTAATTCATTGAGGGACGAGTTGAGCTAGAGACTCATTAACTCAAGCATCGTATAACTAGGTTTAGAGTGTTGTAGGTTAGAAATAAAGGTATAGACTTGGAGATAAGTGTAGGGGAGACCTTCTTTTGTCTTCATGATTGTTTGTAGGGTTGCTCACTCATTTCATGCTTTGGAGCTTATGGAGGAGGCCCTTGTATCCGGTTCACTTTGTTACTATAGTTATTTTTCATTGACACCTTATGCTTAAACATGATTTCACTAATAGTTGTCCTTTCCTTAACTTGGGTTAAGCAAAGTCTATTCATTGTCATAAGTGTAGGGGAAGTTTTTATACTTCCATGCTCTTACACATTGAGGACAATGTTTAGCTTAAGTGTAGGGGGGTCTTCTATCGAAGTGACCTTACCTAGAACTTGTCATTGTCTTTCATGATAACATGGAAAGTTGGATTTTCAACATTTTTCAAATTTTTGATCTACTTTGGCCACCAAAAATATGCATTCATAATTTTTGCATTAATCATTCTTCATAACACATTTGCGTTGTATATATTTTTTCTTTATGTTTCATCAAAAATATTTAAAAAGAAAAAAAATATAATAAAACATGGTTTTAACAAATTTAGATTTCTTTGACATATTAGGCCCGCCATGGATATTTTGACTCAATCCGAGTTTGCTTATCTTAGCATTCTCTAGCTAGTATCCTTAACCATGTAGTCCTTCATTGGTCTATTAGGCTAAGCATCCACCAATCTCATTATTTGAAATTTTAAATTTATGGAGAATGGGAAATGATAGAGTTGAAGCAAGTGTAAAAGGGCTAGATAAACTTCATGATAATTACTTGTGGCTAAACCCTTCTCTTCTTTACCTCTATTTTCTTCGCATGTATATAATTGTTAATAAATAATCAAGAACGGTTTTAATCGGTTTGTAATCTTTTATGCATTTTTGTCTAATCATTCATGTTTGGTATGAGTACGTTTTAAGATTCTAAGTTAGAACGTTTTATGTGTACTAGACTTATGTCATGCTCAATATTTAGCGGGTGTTTTTCCTTTTATTCTTTTCAAATTTCTTAGTGAGGAATAAAGAAAAATAAGAGTGGCTTATGAAAAAAATAAGTGGCTAGAAAAAGAAAAGAAAGAAAAAAAAATACAAGACTCCCAAGAGGGGCAGTGTGGTGTTAATTATAGTGACTATTGAGTTCCAATATTACCTTGACGGGTTGCGGGGATTCAATAGATTGCTCCAATCCAATATTAACTTGACGGGTTGCGGGGTTTAAGATCCAAAGTCTCAAAAAGATGGCGGATGTAAATTATTGCGTGAGTTTTATTTTTCTTTCCTTAGCGAGTGTGTAGCTACTTATGAAAGCATGACATGAGGATTTTACACATAAGGCGAATGACTTATTACTCTTGAAATGAACTTGTACTAATTGTGAGCGGTTTTTCAAGTAATGGATGAGATGATTACTTAGGATTAAAACCGTGCTTCCTTATTTTTGGATTTTACACTTTTATATTTCACACTTGAAATAATGACAAATTTGCCCACAAGCAATTTGCTCAAATAATAACCAGTTCCACATTTAATTGTCATGAATAAGTTGATGCACTTTTTACTTGTGAATGCAATGATCCCATTTTTAAGCTTGGTATGGGGAAAGTGAAACTTGAGGGTGATAAATGTCCATGGTACCCAAGCTCTAATCAAAGTCATTGAATTCTTTATGAGTTATTTCCATCAAAACCATTTCAAGAAAAATCAAAAAGATATAGATAGAATTGTATTTTGTTCATTGCATTGTTAAAAGTCAAAATCATGCATCATGTAGTTTAGAGTAGTGTAGATGCATTCCATATGGCCAAGGTGGATTAATTATGAGGAGAATGTAAATTTGTGCCTTAAAATATATATAATTTCATGAGGACATGACAATGTTCAAGTGTAGGGGATTTGATATGAGCTAAAACTCATATCAATTTATCAACAAATAACCCTAAAACATGAAGCAAAATACCAATTTATCTTGTAAAAACAGTGTTATGTGGTATGTTTGTGTTTGTGTACACTTGTGTAGGTAAAAGGATGCATTTTCAAGCAAACAAGGAATAATCAAGCTTAATTTGGTGAAAAAGACAAAGAAGGATCAAAAGTGACAAGACTTTGAAGTACAAGGACCTATCTTGACAAACTGCCAAAGATGAAGGACCAAAGTGTAAATATTGTAAAAAGTCAAGATCATAGTCAAATTTGGTCAACTATCAAGTCAACTCAGTCAAAGGATCAATTTTGCTCAAGAATGGAAGTAGAAAGGCTAAAAATGCCAAAGGAATGAAGTTTCAAGCTCAAAAATGCAATCTGCCAAAGTTTAGGGACTAAATCTGCCAATCTTGGAAATTATTACAAGTTCAATCCATGTGTTACATGTTTAGACCAATGAGAAGCCAGCAAAGAGTAAACATGGATTGCCAAATAATCAGCATTAATTTCCCACTCAGCCGCCCTCATTAATGAGAGTATCACAACAGTGTGATCCGTGTGCTTCTCATTCAGCCATTCACATCATGACATGTGTCATCTTCAAATAACCAAAATTTCCCAGGATTGTTTTTGAGCTACAATGGATTTCATGGAAAGTTATAAACATCAAAAGCGCTTATTTTTTAGAGACGAACACAATGGTCATCATCAATTAACATCAAATCAACTCAATCAAAAAGCCCCAATTCATGTTCATACCTGCAAGATGAACTTAGCAGAATTATGCCACATGGAGACCTGGGATTGGTCTCAACACGTCACCAACCCCAACATTTCTCTTTCTCAAGTCTATAAATAGTCTGTTTTAGCTTCATTTGTAATGTGTAGTTGTAAGTGTGAAAAAACACACATTTACATTTTCTCTCATCTTTTTCCTTTCTTAGCTAAACTACTCAAGATTTTGACACACTCTTGAGTTAGTTAGTTAGTTAGCATCCTTTTAACAACTTTGTAACTGAATTCCATTAATAAAATTCAAATTCATCTTTTCCCGCCAAATTCTATCTTCATCATTTACTGTTCATTCCTGCTTCAATTGATACTTGTGTTGCTGCTTTAAGTTTGTTATGATCATACATTGATCATAATTGACTTTGGATTGAAGATTAGTAGCTGTTTGTTGATTTCAGTTCAAATCCATAGCAAATGAGATGAATTCAGGCCATGATGTTGATTCTAGTTGATTTGTAGCAGTTTGTTGATTGTAGATTGTTGATCTAGTGCTAAGGTGGTGGTTAGCACTAGAATAGAGAGTACAGCACTCCTCTACTTCCCAATGGTATCTTCACAAGGTTCTAAAGTAATGTATAAATTTTAGCTCGTTGAAAGAGTTCGTTTTCTCGGTATCTTCTCGAATTTATTTCCGGTTAATTGTGTGAGATTAGTTGTTCTTGGTGAATCAAAGATTTTTGGTTTTGGTAAAATAAATGTGCAAGACTTAAAAATAAAGGACGGGAAATTAAAACTAAAACTAGTTGAAACGTAAACGGTGCAATATTTAAAACGTTAAAAGTAAATGACGTAAAATTAAATGACGTAAAATTAAAACTTAACGAAAAGTAAATTGACAATTAAATAAAAATGCAAAACGAATTAAAAATGAACTAAAAGTAAAACGAGAGAATTTGACACTTTGACTAGAACAAAACAACAAATCAAATTCCCCCAATCGGAATACATTCCGATTGGAATAGGAATCTGATCGGAATATCATAAAAACAAGTCATAATCGGAATGAACAAAAGGGAACGATCGGAATGCTGGGCAAGAAGTCCAATCGGAATAAGCAGAAAATGTGTATGATCGGAATATAACAAAATTGTCAATCGGAATAACTAAAAATAAAGTTGCAATCGGAATGTAAGGTAAATGGGGTAAATCGGAATATTTATAAACCCTTTTCCGATCCACTGATCAGAATAAGGGGTGCTAGCTCGGAATGTGCAATCGGAAAGGGGTTTTCCCTTTCCGATTTGGTTCTTGGTCCGAAATATAAGCTAAAGAAATAAGCTATGGTGATAAGCTTAAACTCAAACCAGAACGAATCAGAACTGAAGCGGAATCAATAAGCACAAATAACAACTTTTCAAACTTAAAATAAACAACTTTTTAAGATCAAAACATAAAAGATGAACTTTTTAAGAAACCTTTAAATCAAACAAGCATTAAGATGAAAATAAGATCAAAGATGATCATGAATTAAAGATAAGCAAAGTAAGAAAGGTAGAAGAAGATGATTAAAAATAAGAGCTTGATTAAAAGAAAAGATTTCAAGATTAAAAGACTTACTAGAATTGAAAATTAAAAGTGCTTAACAAGAATTTAAAATACAAGAAATGAAAATGGTGGAAAGGGTGGTTTGTCAAACCACCCAACAACATGAAAATGAAACTAGCTAAAACTATATATAGGGGTGATTAGGGAGGAGCTTAGGAAGCTTCCTCCCTCTTTCCTCTTTTCCTTAATTGCAAAGTTAAGTCCTTCCATTCTTCATCTTTTGTTAATCTTGGACTTAATGACTTTGTCTCAGGATTTCTTTGAACTCGTCTCGACATTTCTTCATAAATAAGACTTGAGTTCTTCGGCTTTTAGTGAACTTCCGTCTTTTGACTTTTTCTTCGATAAATCTTCAGAATTGGTCTTGGACTTTCGTTCTTTTTCCACTCTTGATCTTTCGACTTCATCTTTCGTCTTTTTCTTCGATAAAAGCCCGTGAATGCCGTGTTTTCTCCACTTTTCACCTTTTCGTCCTAAATCACAACAAAAACACAAACCACGCATAATTCCGACATAAATGACATAAAATACACGTTTTGGCTCGGTTATTATTGCAATTAAGTGGTAAAAAGGATGGGTGTTTTCACACCTATCAAATCCCCTACACTTAACCATTGCAATGTCCTCATGCAATGCATTAGTTACAAAGCAAGTTTACACTTTTCATCATAATCAATCCACGTTGACCTTTATTAAAGAGATAGAAAATTATAAACATTCAAAGTAAAGAAATTAAAAACATACCTTGGGTTTTGGAAATGTAGTGACTGATCATCATCCTCAAGTTTTCACTTTCTCCAAACCAAGCTTAAAAACGAGATCATTGTTGTTATAAGTTAGTAAACTAACACGAACTCATGTGGGCCAATTATTCACTTAGACTCCCTTATTCCTAGGTGTATCTCTTATATTTTATTTTTGTCTTGAATGATCACGAGGATGCATTGTTTGACTTATTTCGATAGTTATTTAGGCCGAAAATAAAGTGGACGATTTAATCAATAGTTAGCTAAAGGACAAAATCTTTTAAAACTGCTTCTCAGGACCTCATAAAGTTCATATCTTGGCATATCTCGCTTCGCGATTTGAGACCTTTCTCGGACCGATATTTGGCAACGACTTCATACTTCAAACCTTGAGAGACGTTCATGAAATAATGGTCTTCTCTTCATAATAGGAATTTCTTCACTTGAAGTTTTGAGAGATTCTTCATATTTGGACCATGACTTTTTCATTTTTCTCCAATCTTTACTTTGGACTTTGATATACAACGATCCGCCTCCTTTTAGGACTTGGATCTATTTATCCTCATACCTTGTTAGGGCCTTTTTGGATAGACTTCTCCATGATCTTTTGGGAGTACTTGCTTTTCGTCGTGTGTCTCGATCCTTCATATAGATTTTCGATAAATGATTCTTCACATCACTTTTGGATCTTTAGCAACAAAATATAGCCTTGTTAGGGCCTTTTCGGACTCGCCAATCTTCGCATCCCGCTTCAATAAGTTATGCCTTGGCTGTGAACTCTAATCCATACCGAGCAACTTTTAAACGATCTGGGGCTAGAAGCTAAGTAACCTTTTAAATCGTACAACCTTATTTATTGCAGATAAATTTATTAACAAGCGGAGGGAGAATAGGCTTATAATTAACTCACATAAATTCACGAAAGAATACCGAACTTATAATTGACTCTATCATCTCTCGTTCTCCACAGTTTAAAATCTTAAGAAATGAGACTCGTGGATGCTTAGCCTATTAAACCAAAGTTTTGGGTTTTCGAGTCGCCTATAGGATCTTGCAAATTCTTAGACTTTTTCAAGTTTTAGAAATCGCGTTTTAAAGTTCCCTTGATAAACGACTCTCTAGGATCAATTATAGGAACTTGCGAAAAGTTCTTGTTCTTAACCCGTGAGAGTTAAGACTTTCGCGTTTTATAGCTCCCTATATAAAAGCCTAGCAAAACTTGACTTAAACACGTTAAGGATACTAGCTAGAGTAAACTTAGATAAGTAAACTCGGGTTGAGTCAAAATGTTCACGACTAAGAAAAATCTAAAACCACTTTATTGAAAATTTATTCAAGCAATGGAAAGAAACTAAACATGATAAAGGAAAATACAACTATACAACTAGGCCAAAATAGATTAAAAATTTTGAAAAATGTCGAAAAATCAAATTTTCCGGTTAAAATGAGGACAAATACAAGGAAAAGGCCACTTAACTTCGATAGAAGTCCCCCCTACACTTAAGATAAACATTGTCCTCAATGTTTAAGCATGTGGAAGTAAACTCCCCTACACTTAGGACATTGTGCACGTTGTTTAAATCTCGCTAAGAAAGAGACAACTAAAGAGATTCCTATTTTAATATTGAGAAATATAAAATAGTGAATCGAAAAGAGTTTAGGATGGAACAGGGAATAAGAGAACACGGAATCACGGTTCGTCAAAAGTCATCAAGAGTGTGTCTTTTTAAGCTCTAATCCCTGTACATGATAAGAAAGAAAGCAAGAAACACCACGGGGCTCCCCCCTACACTTATGGTAAAGATAGATAGATAATTAGGTTGCCTCCCAAAAAGCGCTTGTTTATATTAACCGAGTCACGAGCCTGACTCATCCCCCAATTAAATGATCCATGGGGAAGCCTTGAATGTGATACCAGGATCAAAGACCTTGTCCTCGTTCCCGGAGGACATTAACAAAGGAGAGGCGGGGGGATAAGTCTTGAAAGGGAGAAAGTTCCTTTCGACATACGAAAAGTATGTGAATTCAAGATCCACGGGAGGTGGGTTGGGTAAAGTAAGCATATTGTCCTCCCCCAAAGACAATGGATGCTGAGCAAACGGAAAAGCCGTAATGGTATCAATCATAGTATAATCAATGTCACCTCCCGGGTCAAAGCACTCATCCTCCGTAATAGTGGCTAAAGGGGAGGATGAAAGGTGCTCGGGAGGGGGACTTGGGTCAATACTATTTTGCAGCAAATTATCAAAAATAATATCCCCCTCCATGTCATCGTCATCATTACCTGGTAGTATGGAGTGAATGTCGATTTCATCCAGCAATGGGTCATTATCTTCAACGAGAGGAATAGATGGAGGCAAAGACGCGGAAAGAGTAGGAGAAGTCAACGCTTCGATTTGAGCAATAAGAAGGTGCACTTTCCGTAATCTATCGCGAAGAAGCACGTCTTCCACCTTATTCACAAGATAATGTTCATCGGTGAACTTCTCGTAAACCGGAGAGAATAAATCGTCATCACCCGCATCTCCCGGTGGAGATTGAGAAATTTCAAAAGTGAAATTCTCATAGCTTGGAGAAAAATCGTCATTACTAGGATCGACCTCTTCCGTAAGAGCAACGTCGTCCTCAGGCTCCATAGCAGCTGGTATGTCACAAACCTCATCATCAAACACTTTATCAAGACCAACATCACTAAGCTTACTCAATGTATCACAATCCTTGGACATATTTAGGATATTGAGAGGAGGGATGACAATAGCACTAGGACATTGAGCAGTAAGATCATTCCAAAAAATAGTAGGCTCATCGTCATCATCATGATAATAGTATGGATACACCGGGGGAGGAGTAGGAGTATAAGTCTCGATATTTGATATTTTCTCCTGTCGATGATCCTCTTGACATTTCTCGATGATCTTGTTGCAAGCTTCTTGAATTTGTTGACTTAGCTTCACAAGAGTGTCCCATTGTTCATTGGAGCTCAATTGTTCGAAGGAGGGTTGATGATCGATGGGGTGTTGTGGGGGCTCAAAATGTTGAAAACCTGAATTATAGCATGGTTGTGGCTCATAGTAGTTCATCGGTTGAGAAGAATTATAAACCGAGTTTGGTTCATAATAATCCATTGGTGAAGAAAACTGAGGACACGGATTTTGCTCATAACAATTCATTGGTTGACAATAATAGGTATCGTGAGGACCCCCACAGTTGTTGCAAACCGGGTATGGAGAAAAATAAGGTGTGTCTTGTGGATAGCTATTATCATTGTCATAATTGTACCCCGGTTCTTGCCCGTGACCATACGGGTATCGAACCGGGCACGAAACATGCCAATGAGAATCGCTTCCACAATAGATGCACGGGGAACAGGAGGTGGGTTCAAAAAGAATGAATTAGTCGAGTTGCACAAGGGACAAAATCCGTTTTGTATGTAGTCGATATCATTTCCGCACCGCTCACATGTACACCATTGACAAGAGTTGTTCCCAGATAATTGTTTCCCACACCGGACGCAATGGACATAAAAATCCATAAAGAAGGATAGATAAGCAAGAAGAATATTTTTGGTGCAAAACTTTGAAAAAGAAATGTTTTTTATGATTTTACAAATGTTTTTGTATTTTTGAAAAATTTTTGGACATGAAAAATAACGTTCACAAGTGAACGGATCCCAAAAGCCAACGCTTCTCTCACAAAAAAACTTTCGATCCTCACGAAAAGAGCTGGCAGCAGCGCCATTTTAATGTATAAATTTTAGCTCGTTGAAAGAGTTCGTTTTCTCGGTATCTTCTCGAATTTATTTCCGGTTAATTGTGTGAGATTAGTTGTTCTTGGTGAATCAAAGATTTTTGGTTTTGGTAAAATAAATGTGCAAGACTTAAAAATAAAGGACGGGAAATTAAAACTAAAACTAGTTGAAACGTAAACGGTGCAATATTTAAAACGTTAAAAGTAAATGACGTAAAATTAAATGACGTAAAATTAAAACTTAACGAAAAGTAAATTGACAATTAAATAAAAATGCAAAACGAATTAAGTATGAACAAAAAGTAAAACGAGAGAATTTGACACTTTGACTAGAACAAAACAACAAATCAAATTCCCCCAATCGGAATACATTCCGATTGGAATAAGAATCCGATCGGAATATCATAAAAACAAGTCATAATCGGAATGAACAAAAGGGAACGATCGGAATGCTGGGCAAGAAGTCCAATCGGAATAAGCAGAAAATGAGTATGATCGGAATATAACAAAATTGTCAATCGGAATAACTAAAAATAAAGTTGCAATCGGAATGTAAGGTAAATGGGGTAAATCGGAATATTTATAAACCCTTTTCCGATCCACTGATCGGAATAAGGGGTGCTAGCTCGGAATGTGCAATCGGAAAGGGGTTTTCCCTTTCCGATTTGGTTCTTGGTCCGAAATATAAGCTAAAGAAATAAGCTATGGTGATAAGCTTAAACTCAAACCAGAACGAATCAAAACTGAAGCGGAATCAATAAGCACAAATAACAAATTTTCAAACTTAAAATAAACAACTTTTTAAGATCAAAACATAAAAGATGAACTTTTTAAGAAACCTTTAAATCAAACAAGCATTAAGATGAAAATAAGATCAAAGATGATCATGAATTAAAGATAAGCAAAGTAAGAAAGGTAGAAGAAGATGATTAAAAATAAGAGCTTGATTAAAAGAAAAGATTTCAAGATTAAAAGACTTACTAGAATTAAAAATTAAAAGTGCTTAACAAGAATTTAAAATACAAGAAATGAAAATGGTGGAAAGGGTGGTTTGTCAAACCACCCAACAACATGAAAATGAAACTAGCTAAAACTATATATAGGGGTGATTAGGGAGGAGCTTAGGAAGCTTCCTCCCTCTTTCCTCTTTTCCTTAATTGCAAAGTTAAGTCCTTCCCTTCTTCATCTTTTGTTAATCTTGGACTTAATGACTTTGTCTTGGGATTTCTTTGAACTCGTCTCGACATTTCTTCATAAATAAGACTTGAGTTCTTCGGCTTTTAGTGAACTTCCGTCTTTTGACTTTTTCTTCGATAAATCTTCAGAATTGGTCTTGGACTTCCGTTCTTTTTCCACTCTTGATCTTTCGACTTCATCTTTCGTCTTTTTCTTCGATAAAAGACCGTGAATGCCGTGTTTTCTCCACTTTTCACCTTTTCGTCCTAAATCACAACAAAAACACAAACCACGCATAATTCCGACATAAATGACATAAAATACACGTTTTGGCTCGGTTATTATTGCAATTAAGTGGTAAAAAGGATGGGTGTTTTCACACCTATCATAAAGTTTTTGAGTTTTGATTCCACTCAATTTGTCAAATGCATGCTTAATTCCTAGTTAATCTTGATTGTGATTGTATGATAAAACCTGTTTAGCTGTTATTGATTTGATTCCATTGCTGTTGTAGCTTAATTGTAGCTAATCTGCTAATTGCTTTGATAACTGTTCTTGCTGATAGCTTATATCTGTCATTTTTAGCTTAGCATTTCCATTTGAGTTCTTGTTGCTTTACATACTTGCTAGTAGCTTTTACACAATTTTTTTTGGTTATTAAGTTTGGTTTGATAAAGGATTTTACTCAGCTTTAACTAGTTCTATAAAAGTCTTTGCAAATTTTCACAAAGTTCAGATAAAGTAGTGTTTGGCTTTAACTGATTGTTGATTTTCAGTTGGCAAGAAAAAGGATTGGGTCAATATTCAGTCATTTTCACTCAGAAAAGTTGTTAATTTCAACTGCTTAGCATTTACTTGATACTTGATGAAATTTAACCAAACCTGTTCTCAATTGTAGATCAATATATGAAGTTTAATAGTCCATAAGCATTTTGTACAGTTTCCATTCAGCAAATAGAAATAAGCAAAAATCTGAATAGTTGAGAAAAGCAATGTTTCTGTAAATGAAAACTGCATTTTCAGATCTCTTGATTCTATTCACAAGCTTTGAAATTTTCTTTCACAAATCCATTTAGTAGATGTTATTGGTTGATTTTTGAGGATTTCAGCTTTTTGTAAAAAATTTGGGTCAACGCTTGGTCAACATAAGCCATTTTCAGCTTAATTCGATTTCCAGGCTTATTACTTGATGAATTTTATTATGACTTGATTTCCCGTTCATCATTAGAGCTCATTAATCATCTTAAGCACAAAAATCCAGTTGTGCATGTCTAGATTGTTCTAGAGCTTATTGTGTGCTTATTGTGAAGTGCTTATTTGCTCTTTAGACACTTTCAGCCAGAATCCTCTTACAGTCCTAGCTTATTTTGAATTTGAAGTGTTTTGCAATAGGTTTGACTGATTTTGGTCCAGTAATAAGCTCAAACGAGCTTATTTGTCTTGTAAACACGTTTTGGCTTAAAAAGTTTCAAAAATTGCAATCTAGTCACTTTTGTATTAAACTATTTCTAATCCTGGCTAAACTTACACATTTTTAGGGTTTGCATTATACAAGTCCTTCAAGTTTGAAAGTTGTTAAGTTTCAGTTAGTAGTTTTGGTAATTGTTACAAATTTGGTTAGTTTGTTAGATAGTTTTCATATTTGATCCTAATAGTTTGCTGTTTTACATTTTCAGTCCTTGTACTTGTTAGAATTTACATTTTAAGCATTTAATTTTCATAGAATTTACATTTTCAGTCCTTTTAGTTTTAAAATTTACATTTTGATTTTTACTTGAATAAAAACTTGGTATTTGCATGATGTTTTACATATAAGTAGGTAATATTTTTCAGTTTTGCAAGGCTTTGTTTGAATTAGCAAATAGAATATCCAAAAAAGATTAACAACCAAAAACAGTTAAAAACCCGATATTGATTGGACTTTCAATTAGCAAGAACTGAGAAAAACAAAATACATTATACACAATTTCAAAATGTAATACTATCTCTGTTATCATATTTAAAAAAATAAACTTTTCTTTTCATTAGTCATGCATGAGTCCTCTTGTTGTAGTATCGTTTCCTCAATATGATCACCGGTCGTTGATTCGTGTGTGAGTTTTTTCTCTCTATAAGAATCTGTTTACATAAAAAAAAAGGAGGTATTTAGATGCTGTTATATAGTGGAAGACCAAAAAAGTGATTTTTACGGACACTAAGTTTTTGTAGGCAGATAATGGAAGAAATGATGTGATATTATTGCAAGGGTGTTGTTTTCCAGTCTTACTTGATCACTTGATAATTCTTTCGTTACAGTAACTTGTTCTGCATCCACGTATATTTTTGTTGTTGACATAACTTATTTCACGTTTGGCTCCTCTGTTCATATTCTTAAGAAGCGATATATCAATCAATCCTGAAATGGGACCCAAAACACCAATCAATCCAGACCTTGTTAACGACCCGTACCAACTGTCTGGTGCTCCGAATCTGCAGCTTGCAACAGCAGCCCCACGAGTGAGTTCGTGAAAAGAAACCGGAAAGACCATGTGTCGGCCAAACCCGTATGCTTTTGGTGCAGCAAACCTCGTGTCTATTGTAAAAATTAACGAAATTGGTATCACCATAATGCTAAAATACATGACTAACCTCCACGAGAAGCTACATGCTATTATAACACCTTCAATACAGATTGATTTTCGTTTGCTGGTTCTTGAATACCCGATATGGAAGATTATGCATGTTCGGTAGAAAAATAGAAAGGTACTACCATTGATTTATATATAAATGAAAATACTTATAATGAATGGAATGCATACCAAAAGTTATAGAATCTGATGATTTGACGTAACTCTTTTAATCGCGATGTCTAAATCTTAAGTGAAAAAGTAAATTACTTTTTTCATGGATGTGGGATCGATGATGCTGGAATGGAGATCATTTGTATCTGTGTGTGTGTATGTTTTTTTCAGTGACTGTGGATATGTGTGTGTTTTCGCCGCCTATTGGCACACAGTAAAATCCTAATGGAAAAAGATCAGATAATGTTAAGTATTGTCCCTAAATGTTTGGCCAAAGGTCAAAAAATAGTTAGTGTATGTGTGTATACAAATGCTGCTTGGAGTTTGAGAAGGTGTGGAAGAGAGGCCGCAACTAATTAGTGTATGTAATGCCTTTCTTCATTTGGCAATGGATATTTAGATGAAAATACATGATGTTCAATCATTTGAAAAGCTTCGTCAAGTATGTATTGCCACCGCTAATTCACTAACACGCATAGTTCTTACATTTTTTTGTGTTTACTATCATTATGGCTGATCTTTTTGAGTAAACTGTCATAATCAACATAACCTGTTTATTCTAATAACAATTTTAGCCTTACCACTAAAAGCACAGAAAATTTGATTAGTGTTTCTAAATGACCAGGCAATTGGTTCGTGTATCACTCATCTGTTAGATTATCAAAGTGGGTTGATTAGTTCTTACCATGCCTTGATAGATGAAGCTTTATTTAGAGACCAGTCTAACAGTCAAGGGAGGTAAGAAGCATAAAAGAAAGGTAATCTACAACAGATTAGAAAATAAAAGAGAGGTGGTGTAATGTCTATTAAAAAGGATACAAAGCCGAAAATAGTACACACATAAGTATCACAAGGAAGAATTTGGATGACATCCTAAAAGTGCTAACTTATTGCTCCAGCTGGCGGGTGCGCCCCTCTACTCACCATATTGTTGCTTCTTGATTTTTAAGATGTATAGCTTCTGTTCTAAATTCCTCAAGTTTGACCTTCATCATTCTGTTTTTTGACTCTAAGTCTGCGATTTTCAAAGCTTTTTCCTGCATGGACAAGATATATTTAACATCAAGTTTTGATATTAATCATTAGTCACAACGAGTAAGTGTATTTGTAGTTTTCATCACAATAATTTTGCTTATAAAGCATTTATATCTATAACGCCTATATTTTATACGGAGACCATATTTTTACACTTGGAAGAAATTCAAGCATAGACAGAGGAGAGTGAGAGTTGGCTGGTGGTGAATATTAGTATCGAATTTTTAGTATTCCAGTTATAAGAAGTAAATTTATATATATGTTATCTTACAAAGCTCACCAGTGGAACTTCAGTCGTCCATGTTTCGGGGTGTGCAGGGGATTCTTTTGGAGTGTATGATGTTTCTTGGAATACGACAGTCAAGGGGCACAGATAACTTGCAAAAAAAACATAAATGTATAAAAATGACATGTGGAGAACTTGTTGAGTGAAACCAAGATGAGAATCAGCTTTAAGATATATAAAAGTGATGCTTAGAGGTGAATCAAAGTGTTTAGATTACTAAAATTGGGAAATCCACTATAAATACAGATATCGAAATATAATTTAGTATCTTACATTTTATGTTTTGACTGCATTTGAAAATATAAAGCAATATCGAAACGGTGGTTTCTCTATTATCTGTGAACTAATCAAAGGGTTGCTTGAGTCTTGTTGCAGAAAGTTATAGATCCACCAAGAGCTGAAGTTGTTGACGACGCTCTAGAATTATTCTGTTCTAAAATGTAAACTTAAGAAAACATATATTTTTTATGAACATGCATAACCTTAGGTAGAGAATGTTATAGTTGAGGTATGATACCGGTTTTCATAATTACAGAGATGCTGCAAACGGCACCAGCAGCAAGCCTGCATCAACAGATAAGCCTAAGTCACCTAGCTGACACAATAAATCAAGTCAGACTGAATGAAAACCTTGCTAATGCCATATAAACTCATTCACGGGCAGTGAGATGAACTGGCTTGCTTTGGCACTTCTAAACAACCCAATAGATAATTTACTGTCAAACCCAATTGTTTATTTTTATGATACTTTGATATAACATATAGAGATCAATGTTTTCACAAAATTCATCGTGCGAGATTAGCAAAACCTTTATCATCATGCCTAGTACAAACAAAATATAAACTCAATAATAAATCAAGAAAAGTGAAAGTCTCAAGTCTCAACCGTGTAAAACCAATCCATAACTGTTTCTCCTAGCAGAAGGCTCACTTTCAGAAAGATTGACACCTATTGCTAATTATAAGAGATAATCAAGCATACACCATCAGAACCCATAATTACTGCCTACATACAAACTGAAAAGATTAATAGCATACCTAATATAAATATCGACATTTGGATTCAGTTCTACATGGATTGCAAGGATTTCTGATCTTTCTATATTTTATGATCTTTTGCTTTTTCCAACAAAGTCTAAACTAATAATACAATCAGATCGTATATAGTCTTCGAAATTACGTGTAGCCTTTTTATACAATCATACCATTAACAAATTTGAAAATAATAAAACATGATAAGCCAACCAAACCTGTGCAATCTCTTCGGATCTGCTGGTCATTCTAGATTTTCTTTCTCTTTTAAAATAACATACTGATTAGATAATTTGGGAATCCGGTGATTAACTTCAAGCAGATGGTGATCTTGATTTGTGAATCGAATGGCTCCTTGTGGTCTTGAATCTTCAGTCTTTTAATAAAGAGAGATCTGATTAAACAAATCATATGATAATAATAATAATGGGCATATCATACCTTGTTTATTATAAGATATAAGATTTGATTAAAAACTCATATGATAATAATAATAATAATAATAATAATAATAATAATAATAATAATAATAATAATAATAATAATAATACTTCTGACTGGCTTAGGACGGTTCCTATCCCTGGATTAGGTCAGACTATGAATGGGAGGTCTTATCGATATGTTTTGTGCTATCGCTTAGGTATTCCCTTGTTCTCTGTTCGAAACCCTGTTCAGCTTGTTCAAGGGTTTTTGATGGGGATACATTTGGGGATCATGCCGTATCGTGTGCTGGCATCGTTGGGATTAAGCATCGTCACAATTTGGTTCGGGATACTCTTGCTGATATATGTTACCGTTCAGGGATATCTGTCGGAAAGGAAATTAATATTGGATTAGATGGTGGACCTGATAGTGTCTTACGTCCGGCAGATATTTTGTTTTATTCTTGGGAGGGAGGTAAAGATGTGTGCGTTGATCTTACTTGTTCTTCTCCTTTGACCCGTACGGGGATGAATGACTTTGTTCCCGGCCGAGCTGTGATTGATGCTGCACAACGTAAACGATGCAAGTATTTGGCTAAGTGTGCAGCTCTCGGATATGGGTTTCTTCCTTTCTCCTTTTCTTCTTTAGGGGAGTTACACGAAGATGCAGTTGCGTTGCTGAAGCGGATCCAGAGATTTTCTAAGGCTCAAGACGTTGGAGCGCGCGTTGCTGTACATATTTTCCATAGAATAGGTTTTACCATTGCTAAAGGGGTGGGAGCGCAGATAGTATCTCGGCTCCCATCCAATTTGTTGTAAATCCCTTTTTTTGTTGTTAATAAAAGTGATGGTTTTATAATAATAATAATAATAATAATAATAATAATAATAATAATAATAATAATAATTATAATTATGTTGTTTCCATGGATTGTGATTTGGTGTGTAACGATGAATGTGACGAAGAGAAGAAAATCAAAGAGTGGGTTAATCATCAAAAGATAAGATGGTTGCGGCTGTTTTTTTAATTAGGGTTTATGTATGTGAAGACGGTGTTGTGTGTGATTTCCCCGTCGGTGGGATTGTTAGGAAAATAATAAAATATAAAAAATGGGTTTTACCTATTATATATAGGTGCGGTTTCAAAACACAACTTTAGGAAAAATGCGGCCCGCTTTTTAAAATCGTTTTCGTAAAGTATTTTTGGAAGGTTTTTGAGATTTTTTAGCTAAGAAACAAATACTATTGGTTTACAGGTGCCATGTCACATATGACATGGATTAGGGGTGTGGTATCAAGTCATAGTTATAATATATATATATATATATATATATATATATATATATATATATATAGAGTTAGGTTAATGTGGTGTATTAGCTTATAATTGTTAAAATAAAAAGTAGTTTAGACCATTAGATGTATAGATGATGATGTCATTTATTAAAAATTAATTTCATGGTATTAGTATGATAAACTTGACAATTAATGGCACTACTACCTTATTAATTAAATGATGTTAAAGTCATCATTAAGTCAAGTGAGTCATTTTGCACTTTTTATTTTTACATTTAATACATTGATACAATAGTGTTTTTTAATATTATGACCAAAATTTGGTATGTTACATGTCTTTTTAAACATTATAAATATTAAATATGAACCAAAATTTATGATACGTATTAATATACAAATGACATATGCATGATACTTAACTTTTGTAAACTTATACGCGACGATTGATACATGATCGATACATCCTAGCTTTTAGAAGATTAAAACTCTATGGTCTTTTCTGAAATGACAACAACAAATGAAAACCTGATTCATCACAAGAATATATGATACATAATTAAAAAAATATACGACAATCAACTTTTAACTACTTTGCTAGATGGCTTTACTCGTACACGAAGACTAACTCGTACACGAAAGCAACTCGTACACGAAAAAAACTCGTACACAAATAACAACTTGTACACGAAGAGAAAATCGTACACAAAGAAAAACTCGTACGTTAAGAGAAAATACTACACGAAGAGCAACTCGTACACGAAGAAACAACTCGTACACAAAGAGCAACCCATACACGAAGAGCAACTCGTACACGAAAAACAACTCGTAAATGAAGAGAGATTCGTAAACAAAGAATAACTTATACACGAAGAGGGATGATACACGTGCATTAGTAGCGACACATGTGTAATATCATGGTCGTCTCTAAAAATATTATATATAAAGTTATTACAAATTGCAACTTCATATGAAAACATATGCAAATTTTCAAATTGGCAAGCCATGTGCCATTGTCATTTTTGTTAGTACCAATCATCGTAATTTTTAGAGGATTAAAACTCTATGGTCTTTTACAAAAAAAGCATGCATGGAATTTATAAGAAAATGGAGGGATTGAATCATTAAAGTGACGATTGGAATTTTTGAAGAAAAATAAAACGTATATTAATTGTTAAATGGTGATGGTCAAATAAAGATTACTTAATATACATTTAATAGTATAAAGAATAATTAATTTTACTTTTGATTATAATTAAGTGTAATTAATGTCTATCTTAATCAAACTAGTATATCTAACAGTTTACAAGGCTTTTCATTTTAATAATTTTAAGGTACTACACTATTTTAACTCAAATCTATATATATATATATATATATATATATATATATATATATATATATATATATATATATATATATATATATATATATATATATATATATATATATATATATATATATATATATATATATATATATATATATATATATATATATATATATATATATATATATATATATATATACTAGCGTCGTAACCCGCCCAACGGGCGGGATCGTTTTTTATGTTGTTTCGAAGGGTTTGTGGTTTGTGCGTTTATGTTGTTTCGAAGGGTTTGTGGTTTGTGGTTTGTGGTTTGATTTAACCGTTAGTATATTTTAGCTATAGTTTACGTTTAAGTAACACTAGATTTATGTAATAAATAGATATATCTTTATAAAGTTAAAATTCAATCCAAAATTTTTAAAATTTCTAAATATTTTAAATTTTAAAGGTCCGAATAATATATTTTGTTAAACAATCCTATTTTTTTAAAAGATGTCTAAAACCCATTTTGTCTTTTATTTATTTTTGCTGGCAGTGTGTGTTATTAAATCAAAGTATGCTCATCAGGATTTGCCTATAAAAAAGAAATCAATATCATTCAGAATTAGATGAAGTTCAAATTTTTTTAGTAAGATGTCCAAGAGTATTGTTAGCTTGGTTATACACCTTCGCAAATGAAGGCACAAGTCTTTTGGTTTCCATAGGGGTTGTGGTTTACGAGTTTCAATTATAGGCACTTGTGTAATAATATACTTAAGACTTGATGTCTCTTGATTTGGGCTTTCTTTTAATGAAGTTAGTATTTCAGTACGTAGTACATTTTGTTTGAAGTCAAGTGATCTCTTATGTTCTTACGTAATATTTTTCTTCTAGCATATATATCTAATACATTTAGTCTAAAAAGCTAAAAGATCAAAAGATATGATTTAAATAGTATAAAAACTATTATTACTCTTGTCATGGGTTTATCACTCTTTGGACATGTTTATAAATATATTAAAACATGCTTTAGTATGTTTCAGGGTCCGTTTGTTTTGTTTGAGAGAATCACTATAAGTAAGGGTTTGGTTATTAAATGTAATGGAAGTGGTTATGAGTTTGTGAACGATTGTGAAATTTATTGTTTAGTTTATTACAAGTTTTGATATCAAATTTTTTATTGCAATATTATTTAGAGAGCTTTTTCCTATAATAACCATGTTATGATAATAAACTACTGCATAAAATACTACATAAATGCAAAGTAAAGATGTGAATTCACCGCTTATAGAATCCGCGCTGCTATATTTCAAGAAATATTCATCCTCTGGTTAAAACCAAAAGAAACTGCAAACAAGGAGCAATTAAAATTAGACATAAATAAGTATGATCTCATTAGATAATAAGCCAGTACTGTTTATTAGATACTGAGTGGTTGGTATGTACGCCTCTCTTATTACTTTTTTTTATTCCCTCAGTTTCATTATTTTTCTAAAAATTAAATATCTCACAAATTGTTAATCGTTACGTAAAACAAAACATACCATCGCGATGAGAATTAAACCATCTTTCTATCTAGAGGCACATGCATAAGTTTTCGACGAACTTGTTTTTGTCTGGGATATCATAGAACCGTATCACGAATCATATATGATTTTCTGAAATCATATAGGATTCGTATCACTAATCATATATGATTTTCTGAAATCATATATGATTCGTATCACTAATCATATATGATTTTCTGGAATTATTTATGATTTTAGGAAATCATGTATGATTCTTGATACGAATCATATATGATTTTCAGACCAAAAGCAAAAGTTTACCGAAAGTTTATATATGTGTCATCGGTAGAAAAATGATTTAATTCTCGTTGTAATAGTCTATTTTTTGTCGCTTACGATTTATCGTTTGTGAAATATTTAATTTTATTTAAAAAATGAAAAGTGAATTTTTGAAAAAATGAGTGAATATAATTTGTTGATTGGATATATGCTACATTAAGGATTTACGTTGATCTCAACTCTATAATTACAATCGATTGATTATGTAATAATAAATTATTTTTTTGAGCAAAAAATATGTAATAATAAATGAACTTAGTTACTTACTATTATAAGAATTCATATAATAGTAATAACTGACTTTTGGTTGGTTAATAAAAAGGTTTTTGCTTGCAAGATCTCTCTTTGCGTTGCTCGTACCCAATTGATATATATCGTTGTTTCATTCTCGGGTATCTTCTCGAATCGATCACGGTCAAAAGTGGAATCGTTGTAATTGGTGACTAAAAAGGGGGAGCTTTGGTCTAAATCTACTAAAATGTAAGAACTAGGAGTAATTAAATTAAACTAAAAATTATAACTGAGAATAAGTACCTCAACACTGTATGGAAAACTCAACTCTGGATCCCTATGCGGAATATACTGCTCTATTCGGAAAGTTCCCTTTACTCGGAATAGTTAATGCCATGCGGAACAAAAGTCTTATGCGGAATGTTTCACCTATGCGGAATGACTTGGAAGAAGCTCTATTCGGAATAATTCTGCTATGCGGAAAAAGTACTCTATTCGGAAAAAGTCCCTTACTCGGAATAATTTGTCTTATGCGGAATAAATGGAAAATGCCCTATGCGGAATAATTTGGGAGAAGTCCTATGCGGAAAGTTAAATCTATGCGGAAAAATTGCCTTACACGGAATAATCTTCCTTATGCGGAATAAATGGAAAAATGCCCTATTCGGAAAGTATTTCTTATGCGGAAAGTTTGAGCTATTCGGAATATATTTTTGAGAAACCCTATTCGGAAAATCTTGGAAAGAAAGCCTTACTCGGAATATTAGATATTCCGAATAGACAAGAAAATTAGCCACTACTCGGAATAATAGAAATGTTCCGAATAAACAAGAAAAATAAACTCTACTCGGAATAATAGAAATATTCCGAATAGACACAACCCCAGATTCCCTATTCGGAATCTGGGCAAGATCAGAAACTGGGAATGCGAGGAACAGGGGAAATCAATGAACGAGTTCAATCACCACAAATCACCAAGGTTTTTTACTAAAACTTAAACCAATTTTTACCACTAATCTTTTACTAATAGAAAGCTTGAATCCAAAAACAACACAATCGCAAATCCCACTTACTTTTGACAATTAAACCGTAAGAATAAAACTTAAGAATTAAGAATCAAAAAGATATGAAGAACAAGATGATGGAAAAATTAAAAGATGATTTGTATTAATGAATTAAGATTCAACAAACAAGAAAAGATTACACTTACACGAATGGAAGAAATTGAACAAGATGAAAACCACTCCTTAAGGGAGATGGTTCCTAAAAACTAGGAAGAAGAATAACTGAAAAACTAGATGAGAGAGGCCGGATGTGTGAATGGGAGGAGTATTTATAGGCTTCTCCCTTGGTTGGTGCGTGGGCTTTCTTCCCTTCTTTTTGTCTTCTCGTCTTTTCAGAAAAGTTGACATTTTCGATTCTGATTCTGGATTTGTCGTCGATTAAATTCAACTCGTCTTTTAATTTCTTCGTTAAATAGACTTGAGTTTCTTCGACATGTGTAAATCTTCCGTATTTGGTCCTTTTCTTCGATAAATCTTCAAATAGGCCCATTGACTTCAAATCTTTTGCATCTCTTTGGACAATAGACTTCGTCTTCAGTCTTTTTCCTTGATAAAACCCGTGCAATCCCATGTTTTCTCCAATATTTATCCGGTTGGCTCTGAAAACACAACAAACACACAAACCACGCATAATTCCAAACAAATGACATTAAATACGTGTTTTGGTCTTGTTTTAGCAAGAAATAAGTTGTAAAAGGATGGGTGTTTTCACACCTATCAAATCCCCTACACTTAACCATTGTCATGCCCTCATGCAATGCTTAGTGATAAAGCAACTTTACACTTTTCTCATAATTAATTAACCTTGGCCTTATTCAAATACTACTAAACAAAAATTAAAGCACTAAGAGAACTTAAAACCTTTAAAGTAAACTAAAGGATAGAACATAGCTATGTGGAAATAACTTGTAAAGAGATCGAGGACTTACATTAGGGCTTTGGTGCTGCGAAGATTTATCACCCTCAAGTTTCACGTTCCCCAAACTAAGCTTAAAAACGAGATCATTGTTATTATAAGTTAGCAATTCAAACACTTACACACATGGCTTAATTAAATGCTTAAACTCCCTTATTCCTAGGTGTATCTCTTATATTTTATTTTTGTCTTAGAATGATCATGAAGATGTATTTTTGGACTTATTTCGATAGTTTATTTAGGCTGAAAGCAAAGTAGGACGATTTGATCAATAGTTAGCTAAAGGACAAAATCTCTTAAAACTGCTTCTCGGGATATCAAAAAGTTCATATCTTGGCATAACTCGGTTCACGATTTGAGACCTTTCTCGGGCCGATATTTGGCATGTACTTCATACTTCATATCTTCGAGAGACGTTCTTGAGATAATGGTCTTCTCATCATAATAGAGTTTCTTCACTTTGGAGACTTTTGAGGGGTACTCCAACTTTGTTGACCATGACTTCATGATTATTTCTTCAATCTCTAATTGGGATTTTGAGATACAACGATCCGCCTCCTTTTCGGACTTGGATCTATTTATCCTCATACCTTGTTAGGGTCTTTTCGGATAGACTTCTCCATGATCTTTATGGGAGTTGATTGCTTTTCGTCGTGAGTCTTGATCCTTCATATTGATTTTGGGAATAATGCTTTTCACATCACTTTTGGATCTTCAGCAATAGAATTGAATCCTCATGTCTTGTTAGGGCCTTTTCGGACTCGCCAATCTTCACGCCCCGCTTCATAAGTTATGCCTTGGCTATGAACTCTCGTCATTACCGAGCAACTTTTAAACGATCTTGGGCTAGAAGCTAAGTAACTTTTCAAATCGTACGACCTTACTTATTGCAGATAAATTATTAGCAAGTGATGGGAGAATAGGCAAATAATTACACCAAGTGAGCTTGTGCAAGAATACCGACTTATAATTGACTCTATCATTTCTCGTTCTCCACACTTTAAAATCTCAAGTAATGAGACTCGTGGATACTTAGCCTAATAAACCAATTAAGGTCTACATGGTTAAGGATACTAGCTAGAATAAACTTGGATAAGTCTATTCGGGTTGAGTCAAAATATTCACAACGGGCCTAATATATCTAAGATATCTAAACTTGCTAAAACCATTTTATTAATTTTTCTGAATTTATTGCGGAATATACACATATGAGAGCAAAATAAAAATTTAAAAATTACGACAAAATGGCCAAAGTTGATTAAAAATTTGAAAAATGTTGAAAAACAGGATTTTCTGGTTAAATGAAGGCATTTTCATGGAAAAGTCCACTTAAAACTTCGATAAAAGTCCCCCTACACTTAAGATAAACATTGTCCTCAATGTTTAAGCATGTGGGAAAAGTCTCCCCTACACTTATGATATTGTGCACGTTGGTTAACTCAAGCTAAGGAAGAGACAACTAAAGTGATTAATTTCAAATGTGAGTATGAAGAAAATTGAATCACGATAGTTGAGAGATAGAACCGGATTTCGGATAACATGGGAGAACGGTTCTTCAAAGATTCCAAGAGTGCAATAATCCATGTAATCACATCACCATCCAAAAACAAGCAACCTATATAGCTCCCCCCTACACTTATGATGAAAAACGGGAAAGGGGGATAGATACTCGGGTTGCCTCCCGAGGAGCGCTTGTTTTTGTTTACCGAGTCGCTAGCCTGACTCGGTCCCGCACTAATTCAAGGGAAACGTGGTGAGGGATGGAATCATCTCCTGAGAGATGTCCTCACCAAAGTACAATTTCAAACGCTGGCCATTCACCTTAAAGTTGGGCCCATTCGGCTGAGAAAACTCAATGGTGCCATAGGGAAAAACATTGGCTATGGTGAATGGACCAGACCAGCGGCTCTTCAACTTGCCTGAGAAGATCTTCAACCGAGAGTTAAAGAGTAAGACTTGATCACCAACATTGAACTCTCGGTTCTTGATTTTAGCATCGTGGATAATCTTGGTCTTCTCCTTGTAGATCAATGAGTTCTCGTAAGATTGATTCCTCAATTCTTGTAGCTCGTTGAGTTGAATCTTTCGAAAATCACCGGCTTTGTTGATGTCGAAGTTAGCCCACTTCAAGGCCCAGTATGCCTTATGTTCCAGCTCGATGGGGAGGTGGCAGGCTTTCCCGTACACAAGACGATAAGGTGTACAACCAATCGGCGTCTTATAGGCGGTACGGAAAGCCCACAGAGCATCATCAAGTTTATCGGCCCACGAGGCACGATGCTCTCCCACAGTACGTTCCAAAATTCTCTTCAATCCACGGTTGGATATCTCGGCTTGACCGTTGGTTTGAGGATGATAAGCGGTGGGAAGACGGTGATTGACACCATACTTAGCCATGACTCTTGCAAATTGATCGTTGCAAAAATGAGTCCCGCGGTCACTGATAATAGCACGAGGAACACCGAAACGAGCAAACAGTTGTTTCAAGAAATTACAAACCACCCTCGCGTCGTTAGTGGGTAAAGCTTTTGCTTCAACCCATTTAGAAACGTAGTCGACAGCGACAAGGATGTATTTGTTGCCTTTAGAAGACGGGAATGGCCCCATAAAGTCGATGCCCCATACATCAAAGATTTCACATTCTTGTATGAAATTTTGAGGCATCTCATCTTTATGTGTGATCTTGCCTTGTTTTTGGCAAGCATCACAATGTTTAACCATCTCGTGAGCATCACGATAAATGGTGGGCCAATAGAATCCAGAATCAAACACTTTCTTAGCGGTGTAGTTGGGACCAAAGTGACCACCGGTGGGTCCTTTGTGGCAAGCCTGGAGAATGTTCAAAGCGGCTAGTCCGTCAACACATCGGTGAATAATCAAGTCAGCGCATTGTTTGAATAGAAAAGGGTCATCCCAAAAGTAAGTCTTAACATCGTGCAAGAACTTCTTTTTTTGTTGGGATGTTAACCCTTGGATAAGAACACCACCCGCTAAGTAGTTTGCAATATCGGCAAACCACGGGGTGCCATCAAGATTGGGATTTATAGAGATTAAGGTCTCAAGGGGAAAAGAGTCATTGATCTCTTTGTTCGGATGGTCCCCTTGATATGGAGCCTCAAGTCTGCTCAGATGATCCGCGGCCAGGTTTTCAGCACCCTTCTTGTCACGAATTTCAATGTTGAATTCTTGAAGGAGTAAAACCCAGCGGAGAAGTCTTGGCTTAGAATCATTCTTAGTCATCAAGTACTTCAACGCGGAATGGTCCGTGTATACGATGGTGGTGGATAAAACAAGATAGGGGCGGAATTTTTCAAAAGCATAGACAACAACTAAAAGCTCTTTTTCGGTTGTCGTATAATGCAATTGAGCCCCCGTCATCGTTTTGCTAGCATAGTGGATTGGTTGGAAGTGTTTATTCACTCTTTGGCCCAAAACCGCACCAATAGCAAAGTCGCTAGCATCGCACATCAATTCAAAAGGCAGCTCTCAATTAGGGGTAACCAAGACCGGTGCCTTAGTTAGCTTGTCCTTAAGAAGATTGAAGGCTGCGAGACACTCTTTAGAAAAGATAAAAGGAGTATCTTTTTCCAAGAGGTGGGTCATCGGGTGTGCGATTTTAGAGAAATCTTGAATGAATCGACGATAGAAGCCCGCATGACCCAGAAAACTTCTCACACCCTTCACGGTTGAAGGTGGAGGTAATTTGGCTATGACATCAACTTTAGCACGGTCGACTTCAAGACCGGCTTTAGAGATTTTGTGTCCTAGCACAGTGCCTTCTTTTACCATAAAATGGCATTTTTCCCAATTCAGAACATGGCGAGTGTCTTCGCACCGCTTAAGCATACGTTCCAAATTGGCAAGGCAAGAAGAGAAGGAATCCCCAAAGACCGAGAAATCATCCATGAAGACTTCCATGGTTTGCTCAACCATGTCATGGAATATAGCCAACATGCACCTTTGGAAAGTCCCGGGGGCATTGCATAAGCCAAAAGGCATCCTTTTGTAAGCAAATGTGCCATAGGGACAAGTGAATGTTGTCTTCTCTTGATCTTGGGGATCGATGGGTATTTGAAAATAACCCGAGAAACCATCCAGAAAGCAGTAATATTCATTACCCGCTAGACGTTCAAGCATTTGGTCCATAAAAGGTAGAGGGAAATGATCCTTTCTCGTGGCATCATTGAGTTTGCGGTAGTCTATACAAACTCTCCACCCAGTAACGAGACGGGTAGGAATTAACTCGTTGTTTGCATTGGGCACAACGGTAATTCCGCCTTTCTTAGGCACACAATGGACTGGACTAACCCATGGTGAATCCGAAATAGGGTAAATCATACCCGCATCAAGAAGTTTGATAACCTCTTTTTTGATGACATCATGGATTTTAGGATTCACCCTTCTTTGGCTTTGAATAGTGGGCTTAAAGTCGTCCTCCATGAGAATTTTATGTGTGCAGAAATGAGGATCAATTCCACGGATGTCGGAGATTTTCCAAGCGATAGCTCTTTTATGCTTCTTCAACACAGCGACAAGTCGGGCTTTTTCGTCTTCTTTCAGATCCTTTGCGATGATGACCGGTAACTTCTCGTCGTCTTCTAGGAAAACGTACTCAAGATGAGGCGGTAGGTCCTTAAGCTCGAGAGTAGGAGGATCCTCAGTAGATGGTGAAACTAACGATGGATCATCATTAGTCACCTCTTTAGGAGTAGGAGGAGACAATGGGTCCTCATTGAGAAGTCTCTCAATAGTACGAATATCTTCATCCCAATTGGTGGACGAATTATCATACTTAATGTCGAGAGGACCCAAGCTAGCTTCGAACTCATCCAAGTCACTTTCTCCAAAAGGAGTCAATGCCGGAGCAATTGAGGCAACGGTCTCAACATTGGATAGAGAAGGGAGAGTACTTTTGCAAGCATCATGAAAATGTTCTTCACAAGCCTCATCGAGAACATCAATAGCATTAACATTCTCATATGTATAAGGTTGCTGAGAAATCTTACCCATGTTGAAGACAATTTGATCGTCACCAACTCTCATGATTAATTCGCCTGCGGCTACATCAATGAGAGTGCGACCGGTCATCAGAAATGGACGTCCAACGATTAATGGAACACGAGGGTCCATCTCGTAGTCAACGACGACAAAATCCGCCGGGAAGGTGAATTTATCAACGCCAACAAAGACATCTTCGGCTATCCCCACTGGATAAGCAACCGTACGGTTGGCTAATTCCAAAGTCATTTTGGTGGGGACTAGCTCGGGGAGAGATAATTGCTTCCAAACACTTAAAGGCATTAAGTTTATACTGGCACCTAGATCGGCTAGGGCCATGCAATTCTCTACTCCAGGGAAGTTGCAAGGAATCAAGAAGCGACCCGGATCACCAAGTTTGGTGGGCAGTTTCCTTAAAAGCACTGCGGAGCAGTTCTCATTAAGTTGGGTCTGAGCAATGTCAAGAAGCTTTTCTTTATCACTTAGAAGATCTTTAAACATCTTAGCATATTTGGGCATGTGAGCGAGAGCCTCGGCAAAGGAGATGTTAAAATTCAATTGTTTAAACATTTTTAGGAAGTTTGAAACCTGAATATCATCCTTGCTCTTTTGCTTCTCTTTCCTCAACCTTGAAGGATAAGGTATATTGGATGAAGAAGAAGGCTTTAAGGGAATAGGATCACTCACAACCACGGGTGGTGGGGAAATGGGGATAGAAGGTGAAGGAGGTGAGGAAAGTTGCTCGGTTTCCTTGTTCACAATCACGGGTGGAGGTGTAGGAAGCTCGGGTTCCATATAACCTTTGCCACTACGAGTGGTGATTGCTTTCATCTCTCCTCTTGGATTCGCAACGGTATTACTCGGAAGAGTACCCGAAGAAGAGGGTTGATTACCTTGGATGAGCGAACCAATCATATCACGAAGGTGAAGAGCTTGATTATTAAAAGAGTTTTGCATGTTGGCATTAATAGCATCGCTGTGTTTGGCCATATCATTCCTTAGCTCGGCTCGAATATCGCTTCCTTGTTTCACCATGTCATTCTTCAAGTTGACAAACTGACTCTGAAGATTCGTCACCATCTCACGATTAGTCTTCATGAACGACTCGACGTCGGGATTCACTGCCATCGGTTGATTGAGAGGTGGAGCTTGGTAAGCTTGAGAATTTCCTTGAGTTGGGTAGGTGTTTCTCTAGGATTGATATTGATTTTGAGCACGAGGTTGGGATTGGTTGTTTCGGTTATAGCTTTGTTGTTGGTTATGGTTTACAGGAGGGAAACCGGGAGGAGCAAGATAATTGTTGGAACGATAACTTAGCAAGCTACGGTCTCCTTGAGGACGAGCTTGATAGCCTCCCGTGGGATATGTACTGTATGCCGCGTTAACGTTTTCAGAATAATTGCCTTGAGTAGAAGGACAATCATTATAAGAATGAGGACCACCACATGTGTCACAAGAAATAGCAACGGCTTTAGCTTGTTGAAAGTGGTTTGTGGCTATGGTCATGAAATTCTTGTTCATTTCAGCGAGTTGTCGAGAAATTTCAGTCATCTCAGGATTAGAAGTAGTAGAAGAAACATTGACTCTCGAGTTAGATCTTGAGGATGCGGATGAATCCCAATTCTTGTGGTGAGTAGTCATGTTTTCAATCAACTCTCGACACTCCTCGGGTCTCCTTTTCATAAAAGTACCACCGGCGGCGGCATTGATCGTGTCACGATCGCGAAAGGTGAGACCATTGTAGAAGGTATCAATGAGAGTGCGGGGAGCATATTGTGATTAGGACAGCGGTCGATCAAATCATTGTATCGTTCCCAAGCATCGAAAAGCGATTCATCATTCTCTTGCATAAATCCACTGATTTGGTTACGGAGGTTAGTGACCATGGATGGGGGAAAGTAGCGCGATAAAAAGCGTTGAGTCATGTCATCCCACGTATGAATAGAATTCTTAGGAAGACGGTCAAACCATTTTTCGGCATGGTGAGAAAGCGAGTGAGGAAAGAGTTGGAGGCGAAGGTCATCCATAGAAACTGATGACGTATAGTCCCCAGCCGGGTCATGAACCCGGCCCACGGGTACTACCCGCATCCGGCCCATCACATATGGGTGGGATGAAGTCAGTCGGGCTTATGGGCTTGAATGAACAGTAACCGCACGCACGTGTGCGGCCCACGGCCCGGTACGGCAGACACGGCCGACATAGGGTAAGACAGAATAATATTCTGTCTAGGAATATCTTTACCCCAATAAGAGAGGATATTTACTACCAGAATTAGAAGATAGCAATCATTCTAATTCTGGTGCTTATCTCTTCCTTGGGGCCGAAGGATCAGTGAAAGCCCACTAGGGTTTCACTGCCTATAAAAGGGACCCCCAAGGGTTCCACAAAGGTATCACAATTCTCTCTCTAAACTCACATATAACCCTAAATCGATTACTTACTCTCACGCCGGAGTCTAATCGTGGGAAACCTTCCCACGGTAAGCTTAACGCGTGTTGTTTAGTGTGCAGGATCCCAACCAGACGATTCACTTGGTGCAGGAGCCGGTGCCCAGCCAACCCGAATTAAGTCTAATTCGGGTCTAGCAAGGATCAACCAACTTTTGCATCAACAAGTTGGCGCCATCCGTGGGACCTTAACACTAAGCTAGAACAAAACCTCATCTCGATTTTTTCAATGACGAAGGGGCATCCGCCAGTTAACCCCAGGAACGTGAATCCTGGGAATCGGAAGCCCCCAGGGGAAGGGATTCTTGTTCCCAACCAATCACCTAGCCGCCTCGCAGGCGGGCCAGGTAACCGTAGCGGTCTTCAGTCCGCAGGGGTGACGAGCACGATCTCGGTGACACCCCCGCCCACTTCAACCCTGGACAACCCTGATCCGGGAAGTGCGCCAGCCCCTCCTAACAAGGAGCCACGTAGACCCTTAATGGAGGAAGAAGTGGAAGCTCAACCACTCAGCGAGGATGAGCTCAATCGAGTTCTCACTCAGAATTTTGAAAGGATCGTCCCAGGGATCGCATCAAGATTGAGCCTGGAGAGGAACCTCCAAGCCCGACTCAACTTTGGCGACAGTGGACCATCCACTCCCTCCCGAAATCGGAGAAAAAGGAGGACTCAGCCTCGGGAGCAGGGAACCTTTGAGGAAGACCCTCAACCCCGGAATGTGTTTGAACGCATAGGGGATCGCATCATGCAAGAATTAACGCAGCCTCAAGATGGAGAAAGGTCGGATGGCTCACCCGAGCGGCCAGACCGAGAGCTGACCAGAACCACACGCCGCCCAAGTGTGTGGGATAGAATGAACACAGGGAGGAAGGCCCCTGGTTCGTCTCAAAAAAGTGGTCCCTACTCAAAAGGCGGGGCACCACCGCCGTCCCCAGATCCGTCTAGGGAGGACTCAGATGACCATCCGCCCAAACGCCGCCGGCCTAGGCGCACGCCACCACCACCAAGCAATGATGAGTATTATGGTGGCCCCTACTATAGGGATACGGAAGCAGAGGACCTCTCGCGTCCGTGGTGTGAACCATGGGATGACCCTAGGCTCACGCGGCCATGGGCTGATCCCAGGGAAGATCCGTTTACCCTTCGCATACGAAACTACTCTGAGGACACCAAACGTCGCATGCCGGCATGTATCAAGACGTATGATGGGTCCGGTGATCCTGTCGATCACCTCAAAATATTTGATACTCAGGCTAAAATTGAGCGATGGCCCATGCCTATATGGTGCCAAATGTTCAATTCGACCTTAATTGGAAACGCTCGTGACTGGTTCGAGGCACTCCCCCCACGGAGCATTGATAGTTTCACAGAACTACGCACTGCGTTCGAGAACAATTATACTCAAAGGAAGAAGTATAATAGGGATCCGGTTTCATTGGCAACTGTTAAGCAACGGCCGGGGGAGTCCACAGAAGCCTTCACTGAGCGCTTCAATGATGAGTGCACACGCACGAGAACCATGCCAGAGCTCCTGAAAATCTCGGACTACATGCACGCCATAACAGACAGAGAACTGATCAGGCGTCTCAACGACAAGCGTCCAGAAAGATATGATGACCTCATGGAGAGAGTTAGGAATTTCATAGAGGGAGAAACAGCGGTTGCCGCAGCCTACCCATCCCGAGGAAATGGGTACCGCTCAAATGACCAGTCCCGGAGACAGTCGGGCGGTCAGGGCAACCAGAACAATAACAAGGGCTCGGACTATAAAAGCCAGAGCAAAGGCGAACGGTCGGACGACAAGTTCACCCCCCTAAAGATGTCCTACCGGGAGATCTTGTTGACTGAAGGGGCGAATTTTCCAAGACCTCCCCCAATGACCACACCCCCGGAACGTCGGCAGGGAAGTCGCTTCTTCGAATTCCATAATGACAAGGGACACGGCACGGAGGAGTGTATCCAGCTGAAGAAGCATATCGAGTCGCTAATCAAATCAGGCAAACTCAAGCACCTGGTTAAGGATTGGAAAGACGGAAAGGACAACAACAAGAAGTATGATAAGAAGGATCCCCAAAAGGACAAGCCTTCTACCATATACATGATCCAATCCAGACAGCGCCGCACGAGGCAGAAAATTGGCCAAAAATTTTCCCGCGGCAAGGAAATCTCATTCCCTCTCATCACAGCAAGTGACGTGGTTGATGCGCCTCTCACCATTGAGATAAGCATTGGAACACACAATGTTCGCCGCATGTATGTGGATGGAGGGTCGTCAGCAGAGGTGTTGTATGAACACTGCTTTGTGCAGTTATGCCCAGAGATAAGAAGCCAATTAGTACCGGCCACGTCGCCGCTTACTGGCTTTAGTGGAGATACTATCTGGCCAATAGGGCAGTTGCGTTTGCTTGTCACCATTGGGAATGAGGAACATTCCACTACAGCGTGGATGAACTTCATGGTGATACGTTCACACTCTCCTTATAATGGAATCATAGGCAGACCAGGCATCTTGGCTATCCGGGCAGTACCCTCTACGGCACACGGAATGATTAAGTTCCCCGTTGATGGGGGAATCGTTACTATTTACAACACAGTCGTGCCAACATCCGAGTGTCACACTGTGACAACACCGGCACCACCTGTACCACCCAAGGATGGAGCACCACCGCCCAATTGGAAGGTGGCCATTCACCCTGACTACCCGGAACAGGAGGTATCCATAGGAGGAGCGCTCTCAGATAGCGGCAAAAGGGCCATGTGTTCTCTCTTAAGTGCAAACCTGGACATATTCGTATGGGAACCAAAACATATGACGGGTGTGCCACGTACGATAGCAGAGCATAAGCTCCAGATCCGCCAAGGGTACCAACCCATCAAGCAAAAGAAGCGTGGTCAGGCGCCCGAGAGAAGTCAAGTTATACTGGAGGAAGTGCGGAAGCTGGTGGACGCAGGCATCATGCGCGAGGTATACTACCACGAGTGGTTATCCAATCCAGTCATGGTCAAAAAACATGACGGAAGTTGGCGCATGTGCGTGGATTTCACGGACCTAAACAAGGCCTGCCCACAGGACTGTTACCCGCTACCAGAAATTGACTGGAAAGTAGAATCCTTGTGTGGATATCCTTTCAAATGCTTCTTGGATGCGTATAAAGGGTATCACCAAATCCAGATGGCTGAGGAGGATGAAGAAAAAACGGCGTTCCACACAAGCCAGGGCGTATATTGCTATACGAAAATGCCGTTTGGATTAAAGAACGCCGGCGCTACGTATCAGCGGTTGGTGGATAAAGCTTTCGAATCACAAATAGGACGCAACTTGGAAGTGTATGTTGATGACTTGGTGATAAAAAGCCACACGGAGGAGGCACTCCTCCGGGATGTCCAGGAGACATTCGACACGCTGAGAAGGATTAACATGAAGTTAAATCCAAAGAAATGTACGTTTGGGGCAACAGAAGGAATGTTCCTGGGATATTTGATTGACCCGAACGGCATCAAACCTTGTCCAGAGAAGACGGACGCAGTGATACGGCTACCGTCCCCGCAGACACGGAAGGAGGTGCAGTCCCTGAATGGGAAGTTAGCCGGACTAAATAGATTTCTATCCAAATCTGCAGAGAAGTCATTACCTTTATTTAAGACACTCAAAAAGTGTATTAGAAAGGGAGACTTCCGTTGGACGAAGGAAGCTGAGGAAGCCTTTGGCCAACTCAAGCAGCATCTCGCATCTCTCCCCATGTTGGTAGCTCCCCGTCCAAAGGAGGAACTTGTTATGTATCTCTCGGCTACTCAGGGCGCAATAAGCGCGGTACTGATGACGGATAGAGACACAATACAGACCCCGGTCTACTTCATAAGTAGAACATTACAAGGAGCGGAGCTGAATTATTCCCCCATGGAAAAATTGGTGCTAGCACTAGTATTTGCTACAAAGCGGCTGCGCCGGTACTTTCAGGCGCACCCGATTGTCGTGATTACGGATCAGCCAATTAAGCCGGTTATATCTAGACCAGACGTGGCAGGGAGACTAGAGAAGTGGAGCATCCTATTAGGAGGGCATAATATATCTTACAGACCAAGGACGGCTGTTAAAGGCCAGATCTTGGCAGATTTCCTGATCGAAAAGCCGGATGAGGAAGAACCAATCATTAAGCAAGAGGAGGTCCCAGCGGAACCCTGGGTACTATTCACGGACGGATCCTCATGCACAGACGGGTCGGGGGCAGGCCTCATCCTCACAAACCCAGAAGGAATGGAATTCACGTACGCCCTCCGTTTCGAGTTCACGGCCACCAATAACGAAGCGGAATATGAAGCATTAATTGCGGGTTTAAAAATCGCCGCTAGAATGGGAGTCCGCAACCTTGAGGCCTACGTGGACTCACGGCTTGTCGCGAACCATATTCTAGGTGGGTATGTGGCCAAGGAGGACAACATGGTCAGGTATTTGGAAAAAGTCAAGACGTTAATCGCGACTTTCAGTAAGTTTTCCATCAAGCAGGTGCCAAGGGGCGAGAACAAGAAAGCGGACGCTCTCAGTAAGATCGCATCCACGAGCTTCGCCCACTTATCTAAACAGGTTTTGGTGGAAATACTTAAGGAAAAGTCCATCACGGAAGGGGAAGTGGCCACTATAGTTGAAGAGGAGGGACCTACATGGATGACCCCAATCATCAACTATTTGACTAATGAAACCCTTCCAGACGAGGAGAAAGCAGCAAGGCGCGTTAAAAGGAAGTCACAACATTTCGAACTCCGGGAAGGCATCCTTTACAAACGCTCTTTTTTGCAGCCGTGGCTGCGGTGTGTTGGACCACGCCAGGCGGCCTACGTTATCAGTGACATACACGAAGGGTTGTGCGGCATGCATGCAGGCCCACGATCCGTGGTAGCCCGAGCTTTACGAACAGGATACTATTGGCCCACTATGCACAGAGACGCGCGCGATATGATTCGCAGGTGCAATGATTGCCAAGTGCATAGGCCAATACCCCGGCACCCGCAGCAGGAGCTTACACCTATCACGTCCCCGTGGCCATTTTACAAGTGGGGAATTGACATTGCAGGACCGTTTCCTGTAGCTGCGGGAGGGGTTAAATTCTTGATTGTTGCAATGGACTACTTTACACGATGGATAGAAGCCAAGGCAGTAAAATCTATCACGGGTAAGCAGGTCAAGAAGTTTGTGTGGGAACACATCGTATGCCGTTTTGGTCTACCTGGAGAAATTATATCGGACAACGGCAAACAGTTCACGGATAACCCATTCAAGGACTGGTGCGCATCGTTGAACATCAAGCGGCGCTTCGCGTCTGTTAAGCATCCACAGACGAACGGCCTTGTCGAACGAGCAAATAGGAGCTTGGGGAGTGGAATCAAGGCACGGCTGGATGAACGACAGGGCAAATGGGTCAATGAATTGTCGCACGTGCTATGGGCACATAGAACCATGATAAAAACAGCCAACGGAGATACTCCGTTTGCATTAGCTTACGGCACTGAAGCCGTTATACCAGCAGAAATAGGGATGCCTACCATCCGCACGGCGGAGGTTAATGCCGTCACAAATGATGAACAGCTGCGAATCAACCTAGATCTGTTGGAGGAAAAAAGGGAAGTAGCAGCCATCAATGAAGCTAAGTCCAAGGCTAAGATGAAGGCTTATTACGACGCCAAAGTCAAAGGTGTTTCTTTTCGACCGGGAGACTATGTCTATCGTGCTAACGAAGCAAGTCGCGTGGAAAATACAGGAAAACTGGGCCCTAAATGGGAAGGACCGTATGAAGTCACTGAAACCTTGGGACGAGGCGCGTACAAGTTACGCGATATGGATGGCCGCGACCTAGAGCGCACATGGAACATCGCCAATCTAAAAAGGTGCTATCTTTGAAAGCTACGGCTCCCGCATGGACACTTCGCTATAGGCGGTCTTAATAAAGAACCATGCGGGTTATTTGTCTTATTTGTTTTTCTTATGTTTGTTTAAGTTTCCTTTATGGACTTTTTTAGGACTTGTCGTCATTGTTCAAACAAAAATTGTAAACGTTCTAATAAAATGCCGTGGTGCCTAGCTAGTTCCACGGCCTGTTTCGTGCAAATTATTTTCCTCTTTGTTAGATTCTTTGTTAGCCGTATGAATTTTACTTGTGTTATAGTATGCCATGTTTCTTTCGTATGCATTCTCTCAAAATACCGTACATGTACCATACGCCTCCAGGTGGGGTAAGAGGATTAAGTGAACCTACTAATTCAACTTGCCGCGTAAGAGGGATGCAACCCCAGCCGCACGGATCACGTATCCTTACTAGGCACCTTACTCACAAGACGTTGGGGTAAGTTTCATATGCTATAGCCATACTGCGCTCTGCATAGTAAAGACGCACGTCGCATGTCTAGTAAATTATAAACTTGTATGTATTTTCTTTGTGAGTAAGACGTGGTATATCACGCAGTATTCAACTACAATGTTTCGAACACAAGCACAAATACACAGGTTTCCAAAACAAATCAAAATCGCCGTGGTTACCCACGGACTTATATACAAAACATAAAATTGTTAGCCGTGTACATACACGGACGAATCGAAACAATACATATTCATAGATTACAAAACAAGCGTTTGATTGTGGACAAAGGAGCATCCTAAATTGAGGGGAGAAACCTACCCATCTCTGCTTGTTCTTCCACCAGACGCGGCAACCATTCATCACGCTCTCCCCGCTTCTGGGCTTGGGCTGCGGTCCTTTCCAACACCACGTCTAAGGGTTCCTCGTCCAGTACGACCCTGGTTACGTCTTCATATACAGGAAGGGTTAGAGGTAAGTTAGCAGTGGAAGGCATGCTAGGACTGAGCTTCTCCATGATTTCAGTGTTCGGGGCATCTTTGGTGGCCTCTAGCTCATCCAGGAATGGGTAATGCAGATCTTGCATCGCGGCCATGGAGGCAGTCATCTTGCCGGCGGCTTCGGGCTTAAAGAAGGTGTGACGGGCGATGTCCCCACCTTTGGTGATCAGTTCAGCAGCCTCAACCATTCCTTCGTGCCGGCCATGGTCGATGCCATCAGATACAAGGTTGGCAAATTGTTGTACAAAGGATGGGGCCTCTAGCACCTTCGTCACGGCCAGGCGTGCTCCATGCCCAACCATCCACCTACGGCCCGCAATGGCTGTTAGCAGTTGAGGGCACAGTACATTGTCACGCTCAGCGGTCAGGGCATCCATCACCAATTCTTTTTGGGCAACTGCCTCTTTCAGCTCTTGGGTGATGGCCCTTTCCTCAGCAAGGTCTGTCTGCATTTTTTCCATGTTTTGGACGGCCAAATGCGCGTCCTTCAGCTTCTGGTTCAGGTCATCTACTTGGCTGGCGTAAGAATGGGCAGAAGCTTCAGCCGTGGTCACCTATAGTAAAAGACGTGTTAGTACATTCATTATTTGGTATATATGGGTGGTGCGGCACGGATATGTACCTTGATGTTTGCAGCATCTAGTTGAGACTCAAGGTGGGCTACTTGCTGATCGTGTTCACTCGCACGGGCCGATTGTGTCTTGATGGTTGCCTCAGCAGTCGCTAGTTTGGATTGGAGGTCAGCAATCATGGCTTCATTATCTTCGATCATTTTTTCTCTCCGTCCAACTTTTCTCTTCAAAGAGTCCACGTGCCCAAGCGCAGCTTCAAACCTGACCCTCATCGAGGTTCCCATCGCCATCTGATGCACCAGCGTCCCATTATATTCATCTGCCAAATCCGCGTGACTGAGCGAGTTTACCTCTTGCACCAGACTTGGTGGTATACAGTTATTGAGGTACTCCCGGCACTCGTCAGCACTCCTCAACCGCGATGCCGTGGTAATAGTCCAAATAGGGTTGAAAGGTTGAGGAGCGCCGGATGAAGGGAAGTCTTGGGAAACCAGAGGTGAACCATCTTCAAAAACAGGGCCGGACTTTGTGGGGGCCGCGGGGTCTTCTTCGACAGCTTTTCCTTTCTCTTTATTCACCTGGGTGTCAGGAGGAGGCGCGGCACCAGCTTGGTTGTCCCTGCGACACGAGTATTACGAAATATATTAAGTATGGCTTAAAAAAAAAAAGGGAAGAGAGGGCGCAGAGATTCTGGCGTATTGAGATGGTTTCTTACCTATTGCTTCTTGCTCCTTCGGAGGCGGTTGGGGCAATTTGTGTAACGGGATCGACATGAGCGCCCCGGTTAGCCTCGGCACCCTGGGTAGTACTCCCAACAGATTGATACATGGGGTGGTCCTCTCGAAGCCTTTTGGCGGGGGCATTATGTTCACCAATCTCTACCGATGCAGTTCCTCTCGCACGGTTGCCTCTCTTCCGGGTGCGCCTGGTGAGGGGCTGCGTTGTGACTTCAGCAACTTCTCCTTCGGCTTCCTCCTCTTCGTCCAAGTTAACATATTGCACTTCATCATCATCATCATCGCCCATCATTCGGCGAATGCTGGAGTCGGTTTGTTCAATATTATCTCCCTGATGTTCTCTATGAGGTGAGGAGGGCCCGGCCCCTCCTTGGTTCATTTGGTTACCATCACCATGATCTCCATGTTCTTCGTCATAATGGGGATCCGGTACGACTTCCAAGGCAACCGTCACTGGTCGAGTGTGCTCGAGGAGGGGCTGCTCATTTTCGCGAAGCGGACGGAGACCTTCTGGCACAAGCTTTGGATCGCCCTGGCGCAACAGTCCAAAGAAGTTCATTTCTGTCCAGCACAACGCAATAGATGTTAGTTGTTATACAAACACATATACATTCTTATGGACGTACGGATGGTGAGCCTACCTTCACCCTGCCTTCTCCAAAACACAGGATACCTATTGGAGGGACCAAAGTAATTGCGGCTAATTCCTAGCAAGCATAAGAACGATTCGGGTAGGTTTCTGTGGAATCCAGTCCTATTTAGGTCTAACTCTTGCGAGTGAAGGGGATTGTATGTACTGGCGTGCGGCTTAGGGTCGTGCGGGAATCTGTTCCTAATAATGAAATCACCCGGCCATACCACTGCGTCAATGAAAAAGTAATGGTCATACCAGTTTTTCAGTGAATCCATTGGTTTGTTGTGTGATTGTGGGCTGTTGGAGGCTCGTTTTTTGAAAGATACCCAACCGTTCACTAGGTTTGGGGTGTAAAACAACCTAAATAACTCTACGGTTGGGGGGATTCTCCTAGCACGGCAAAGAATCTCGAATTGGCTAATTTTACAGGCACCTATGCAGTGGAGTTGACTAATGTGTACATTGTAATATCCTAACAAATCTACGAGAAAGTGGGTGAAAGGAATACGGTAATTCGCCGCGTCAAACAGGCGAGTATAGAGGCCTATCTTACCCGCTGGAGCCTCAGTTATGAGGTCTCCGACACCAGGAAGTGAGGGGTGTAGGTTGGAAGGGATGAAGTAATTTGTACAAAAATGGTTTAACTGGTCTTGGGTCATGACATTCAGCACGGATCCGATGGTAGGGTTGTTTCTATTAGCCATTACTAAAAAAGAGTGTAAGGACGTGGTATTCTAACCTGCGTGTGAAGGGATCCGTGCGTACTTGGTTCAAGATAAGAGGAAAGCTTTAATGGCAGAAATGGAGGTTGTGAACTGTGTGTTTCACACAGCCGTAGGGGTGGCTTATTTATAGGGTTACCTTGAGGGTCACAGCCTGTTGGATATGTGACACGTGTTGGCCACTATTCTTAATCGTGTGGCTAGGGGGCAAGTGGCAAGTGAAACGTCAGATGGGACCCACGGGTCACATCTGACCCACACGTTTGCACTGCTCAAAGTTCTGACTGTCTGCACTTTTGTCAGTCAAACAAGTCAGATGAACAATTGTTCATGTCGGGTTATGCGGCTCTAACGTAAGACTTGACATTCAATGGCATATTTAATTTGTCTCGGCTACTATGTATCAAGCATATCCTTTGCTATGGTTTCCTTGGTACGTCCGGGAGCATTTTGGTAGTCTAGAGGTTCCACCTACGGTTGTAACAACTAGACTGGGGGGACATGATGACGTATAGTCCCCAGCCGGGTCATGAACCCGGCCCACGGGTACTACCCGCATCCGGCCCATCACATATGGGTGGGATGAAGTCAGTCGGGCTTATGGGCTTGAATGAACAGTAACCGCACGCACGTGTGCGGCCCACGGCCCGGTACGGCAGACACGGCCGACATAGGGTAAGACAGAATAATATTCTGTCTAGGAATATCTTTACCCCAATAAGAGAGGATATTTACTACCAGAATTAGAAGATAGCAATCATTCTAATTCTGGTGCTTATCTCTTCCTTGGGGCCGAAGGATCAGTGAAAGCCCACTAGGGTTTCACTGCCTATAAAAGGGACCCCCAAGGGTTCCACAAAGGTATCACAATTCTCTCTCTAAACTCACATATAACCCTAAATCGATTACTTACTCTCACGCCGGAGTCTAATCGTGGGAAACCTTCCCACGGTAAGCTTAACGCGTGTTGTTTAGTGTGCAGGATCCCAACCAGACGATTCACTTGGTGCAGGAGCCGGTGCCCAGCCAACCCGAATTAAGTCTAATTCGGGTCTAGCAAGGATCAACCAACTTTTGCATCAACAGAAACACCGGGGGATTTCATGCTTTGGGTAATGGTTATGAATTTGCCGAGGTGTTTGTTGGCATCATCATCCGGAATTCCGCGAAATGGATTCATTTGTACTTGCTGGATCATGTGATGCTTTAATGAAAACTCCTGAGCCGTGACATGCATCGGTGCAATCGGGCCTCCACGTCCGTTCATCGTGGGTTGACATAGCTCCTCCATGGTGCGTAAGTCGGGTAAAGGTAGATTATTCATGTTTTGGTGGGGTGGGTTATTATTGTTGTTGTTGTGTTGGGGGGTGGAATATTGTTGTTGTTGTTGTGTACACCGGCCATGTCTAATTGTTCGAGAGTCTCGGGCTCTGAATAAGACGTGGATCGAGTACGCATACACTAAAAAGAAAATGCAAGAGAAAATGTTTTTGGTTTTTATAGGTTTTATATTGTTTTTGTATTTTTGAAAATTTTATATTTTTATGGATTTTTTGAAAATTTTTGTGCTTGAAAATAACGTTCCCGAAAGAACGGATCCCAAAATCCAATTGTTCTCACAAGAAACCGTTGATCCTTACGAAAAGAGCCGGCAGCGGCGCCATTTTAATAACTGACTTTTGGTTGGTTAATAAAAAGGTTTTTGCTTGCAAGATCTCTCTTTGCGTTGCTCGTACCCAATTGATATATATCGTTGTTTCGTTCTCGGTATCTTCTCGAATCGATCACGGTCAAAAGTGGAATCGTTGTAATTGGTGACTAAAAAGGGGGAGCTTTGGTCTAAATCTACTAAAATGTAAGAACTAGGAGTAATTAAATTAAACTAAAAATTATAACTGAGAATAAGTACCTCAACACTGTATGGAAAACTCAACTCTGGATCCCTATGCGGAATATACTGCTCTATTCGGAAAGTTCCCTTTACTCGGAATAGTTAATGCCATGCGGAACAAAAGTCTTATGCGGAATGTTTCACCTATGCGGAATGACTTGGAAGAAGCTCTATTCAGAATAATTCTGCTATGCGAAAAAAGTACTCTATTCGGAAAAAGTCCCTTACTCGGAATAATTTGTCTTATGCGGAATAAATGGAAAATGCCCTATGCGGAATAATTTGGGAGAAGTCCTATGCGGAAAGTTAAATCTATGCGGAAAAATTGCCTTACACGGAATAATCTTCCTTATGCGGAATAAATGGAAAAATGCCCTATTCGGAAAGTATTTCTTATGCGGAAAGTTTGAGCTATTCGGAATATATTTTTGAGAAACCCTATTCGGAAAATCTTGGAATGAAAGCCTTACTCGGAATATTAGATATTCCGAATAGACAAGAAAATTAGCCACTACTCGGAATAATAGAAATGTTCCGAATAAACAAGAAAAATAAACTCTACTCGGAATAATAGAAATATTCCGAATAGACACAACCCCAGATTCCCTATTCGGAATCTGGGCAAGATCAGAAACTGAGAATGCGAGGAACAGGGGAAATCAATGAACGAGTTCAATCACCACAAATCACCAAGGTTTTTTACTAAAACTTAAACCAATTTTTACCACTAATCTTTTACTAATAGAAAGCTTGAATCCAAAAACAACACAATCGCAAATCCCACTTACTTTTGACAATCAAACCGTAAGAATAAAACTTAAGAATTAAGAATCAAAAAGATATGAAGAACAAGATGATGGAAAAATTAAAAGATGATTTGTATTAATGAATTAAGATTCAACAAACAAGAAAAGATTACACTTACACGAATGGAAGAAATTGAACAAGATGAAAACCACTCCTTAAGGGAGATGGTTCCTAAAAACTAGGAAGAAGAATAACTGAAAAACTAGATGAGAGAGGCCGGATGTGTGAATGGGAGGAGTATTTATAGGCTTCTCCCTTGGTTGGTGCGTGGTCTTTCTTCCCTTCTTTTTGTCTTCTCGTCTTTTCAGAAAAGTTGACGTTTTCGATTCTGATTCTGGATTTGTCGTCGATTAAATTCAACTCGTCTTTTAATTTCTTCGTTAAATAGACTTGAGTTTCTTCGACATGTGTAAATCTTCCGTCTTTGGTCCTTTTCTTCGATAAATCTTCAAATAGGCCCATTGACTTCAAATCTTTTGCATCTCTTTGGACAATAGACTTCGTCTTCAGTCTTTTTCCTTGATAAAACCCGTGCAATCCCATGTTTTCTCCAATATTTATCCGGTTGGCTCTGAAAACACAACAAACACACAAACCACGCATAATTCCAAACAAATGACATTAAATACGTGTTTTGGTCTTGTTTTAGCAAGAAATAAGTGGTAAAAGGATGAATGTTTTCACACCTATCAAATAGCTTAGTGATAAGTCTGTCATCTTCCCTTCGTTTAGACCATAAAGCATAATTGGACCATGAATGCCAACATTCTACGCATTTATCCATTTAGCTAATCTCATCAAATATATAGAGGCTAACTCCTATCTTAAATCCGATTTTAATCCCGAACCTAAAATTTACAAGCCTAACTCCAAACCAAAAATTAAAATATGAAGGTTAAATTTAAACCCTTAGATCATATTTTGTTAAATTTATCCCATCCATCCTTATGTTTTTATAACAAACTTTTGTAACAACCTTAGTAACAAACAATTCAAAAATTGTTTTTCTTTAAATTGAAATATCTTTTGATGTACTTATTTTTTTATAATCTAATTTCATCATATTTTCTAAAATTTCGTATTTTTTAATTCAACATCTATTCTAATATAATCTTATTAAATTTTAGTTTTTTCGTTTTTAATGAGTTTATTTTAGTTTATTTAATTTTTTTACTACTTTAACTTTAATTTGAACCTAGTAAAATTATAATATTTGTTCGCTAAAAAGTAGTTATTGGGTACTCGTCGCTGCATTGCGCGGATACGACGCTAGTCTCATCAAATATTCATATCCAAATTAGATGATTCTAACAATCTTAGTGAAACAAAAACAAATACAACCTATTTTCTTACATCTGACATTCAGATTGTCCCTATTGTAAATAGTAAAAAATAAACTAACATGAGGAGTATAGCATATCTTCGCAAATAAAAGAAACTAAGACAAGGGGAAGCGATGAACAAAATGAAAAATAATACGGAGTAGCAAATATAAACCAGTTATTGATACCTTAGCAGCAGCCTTAACATATCCAAGCCTCAACATATCCCAGGTTGCATTGTATAAGTGGTGTTGAACCTCCTTCCTCGTTTTCCTTACAGCCAGAAAAAGACAAAAAATAATAGTCGGCATCATTTTTTGTGTCACTATTCATCAGGCTGAAAGGCACGTACCTACCAAAGTTCCATAGTTCATACCTTTTGCATAGTGTTCCATTGACAAAAAGGCAACTCTATGGTCACATTTACTTTTAAGCTTATATATAAGATGTTTTACAAAATTTCACCTACGTAACATAATTCATGCATTATATTTGACACACTAATAAGTCAATTGATCTACAGATGTCAATTATGAAATTATTTATAAGTAAACTATTTACCAACAAATATAATATGTACAAATTAGTTACGTCGAAAATATGCATATTTACATTTTTATTTGTAAAAAACACGAAAAATTGAAAATCGGCCGGGTTTCGAGAACCGGTGGACCAGGGTCACCTCAAACCCGGCGGGTCTAACCGGCTTTCAAAAATATTAAACCCGATTTAATATGATCCGCTTTTCGACCGGAACCGGGTCAACCGGTTGATCCGACCGGATCGAACTGGGTTCCAAATCATTGCTACTTACTCGGGCAATAGAAGTTATAGTGCTATTTACATGGTTTAGCACTTTTTTACATGGTTTAGCACTTGGTCTAAACAAAAATGCCCAATTCCAACACGGCTGGAGTTCTTCTATAAGCCTTAACGTCCTGTGATGAACAAATATTTGAGATCTTCTACATTTAGACAGTGGCTGGAGTTCCACTTTTCACCAAAAGCTGAAGCAACTAATTTCCTCTTTTCTTCCTGTATTTACCAAAATTTCAATATAAAGGGTAAAGGTATCAACTTATAAGGCAAATTCATCTTACAATTAATTTTAAAATGCTAGAGAAAGAAATTTATTTATACCAAAATAGCCAGCGTTCTACAAGTTATTTCCATAAAGAAAGTCAACTCTACGTGATTTTCGAAATTGGCAAAAACAAGTTCTAAAAGCTTATTACACGCATACACACAAAAATCATCTGTATTATTTGCGATATTTATGGCTATTTGTTTATAAAAAAACCTGGTAAAAAATGAATACAGGACTATCTGTTTTACTTATATTTTTCGGGAATGTTTTTAGTTGATAATGGCGATCTCCAACTTCACCTTCAAACTGCCTTAAACTTCATTTGTCATAACAAAAACAAAACCAATTCTGTAGTTTATTAACCGGTAAACACAACGCATTATGTAGCATCTGATCACCTGATATAAGATTAGAGATAAAGTAGTGATTAAGCAATGCACGGGCATATAATTTTTCACATTGTTTGGCTATGCAGGTCAGTGGTTGGTTGAAGTGATTAACGACACATCTTTATAAGCTAAAATATCATTCAAACAAAATACCTTCAAACAAACTAAAAACATTGACAGAGGGTTATCGTTAGATTTCACCTGATATGCAAATTAACACCAAACTTCATCTTCTGTTAAAGATGGAAGACGGAACTTGAAGTCCATATACTTGACAGTTCACGTATTGGCTTCATTAGTCGCCAGATCTTTTGGGCTCGTACCACACTCAAATCGCTCTGTGATCGAGAGGGCCTCCTCATTTAACTTAATAATGCCTTTTTAAGCCATGTTATGTTTCATTGTTAGTATACCTTGCGCCTGTATTTGTGAAGTCGCTCCTCCACCGCCCTCTCCCACTCTTCATCAGCCTTTTGTTGATCCTTCACCGCTACTTCCCACTCATACATTGTTCTACAAAATATGTAGGTGTTTGGCAAGAAAGTACGTGCCATTCATACTCAAGTGTATATAACAAAGAGAAATCAACAATAATGTAACATATAAACTTAAAAGAAAATGAATCAAGTAGGACCCATTGCATCATTTCATGAATTCAGACACATAAGAACTCCTATATTAGTACTGTTGAATGTAATTCAGGTAAGAAATATATATCTCAAGCATCTATTCACAAGAGTTTATTTGACTTAAGTGATATCGTACATAAATATGTCAAAGTTAATTATAATATGTAGCCACCCTATTTGGTTTCCTAAATCAACGGATGAAATAAACTACCATACCTAGCAATCACCTGCTACTACACTTAAATTTTTTGAAAATAAACATCAACAAAAATTGCATAATTTTTAAGGGTGGTCTCAAAGGTAGAGTAGATTCATAATACAAGTGTGAAATATTGGCGCACAAGTAAACGGCCCCTGCAATATGATTGTTAGCCCAAATAATTTCATACATCTTTGAAGTTTTTAGATTCATACTGACGATGCATCCATGACGAATGCGAGTGTAAGGGAAATGAAGAACAGGACAGGCTTCTCAATGATTATGAATCTACTTTACCAAGCCTCATGTGTGTATTGACGAGGGTCGTTCCAATGATGCTATATCTGACGTAAGGAATGCCACTCGAGCTGTTTCGCGTATACAAACTGCTTTCGGGCCACTTTATTTTAATAAGAGGACACATAAAAAGTTGTCATATGGCCGGTACCACAAGGTGACACTGGGTAGAGTTTGTTGGAATTTATAAAAACCTTTATCCATATTAACACATTAATAATCACGAGTACGCAGCGGAATATAGGGTCACGTATAGACAAGTAATTAACATAAACGATAAAGAATTGCGTACCTTTTAGCAACGGATTAAACACCTTTATCGAACCAACAATATAAACGAAAACCCAAAGATCAAACAATGACCTCTCTAAGAGTACGCACACAATACGTTATAGCAAACAATTAAGTATGCTAGTACCAATAGTGATAAAACCAACTTGTCGTGATTTCTTAAATCAAACAAAACACAAAACCAACCAATATGGTCAGGGCCGGATTTAGGCAGGTGCGAGGTGTGCGACGGCACAGGGCCTCCATCTTTTTAAGGGCCTCATTTTTAGATCTGAAACGTTAGTATGAACTAACTTGTGACGTTTAGGTACACAAAAATGATGTTTTATGAAGGTCTAAATACGTTTTTCAAGGTCAAAATTAAAGATTTGATTAGGAGAACTAAAAATTAGTAACCGTTTTAATGGTGTAATGTGCAGATGAGGTTACGAGGTGGAGAGGATGATACAAAACAAACTTTTTTTGTTTTATTTTCAGTAAATTACAAGTTCAACCCCTGTAGATTATAATCCTTCAAACAAGCAATGTTTTCATTTTATTTTGGTTAAAGTTATCATGTTAGTTACAATAATTTTTTACGATTTAAAAACAACTTTTACAAGTCTTATAAATTTAAAAAAAACTATATTAAAAACAAAATGATTTGCACACTCTATAAATTTATTGATACATTCAAAGTGTTGTGAGTTGACATTTTACTCTTAAAATGTGTGTTGAAATTTTCCTACTCCACTAATGTAAGGGTATAAATATCCATACACAAACATTTTCAGTGTGTCAATCAATTTATAAAATGTGCAAATCACCTAAAAAAATATACATAAGATATATCATAAAAATTACTGATGGTGTGTTGTTCAAGGGTCTTCGAGATAATATTGCACAGGGCCTCCAAATTTCCCGAGACGGCCCTGAATATGGTACAAGTTGATTGCATGGAAATCAAACCAATGAATCTATTTGTTTTCTATTGTTCGATTTAAAGTAATCGCACATACAAAACCAAAGATTCGACTTTTGGTTTTTCCTTATGACGTTGGAATCATCATAATGGCAAAAGCCATTCAATATATATACTAATGCTAAAGTCGGTGGTGGTAGATCAATTAGAAACCCACCTTAAGTCAAATAGCAAAAGATATTATTCCATATTTATCTTTATTTATTTTACATACAATTAACATTTAACTAATGTTTGTAAAATCCCGTTAACTAACTAATTAGTTAACGTTCGTAATATCTTATCACTAATTAATATATTACGCATAATATATTAATGTATAATTGTTTTACGTATTAACGCGTGTGTCTCCTTAGGCTCGGGACGACTTCCGGACATATATTATTTACGTGTACATATTCCTTCAGCTCCCACTTGGACATGTACAATAATATAATATAATAACATTGGTTAGCGTCTAGCAACACGCCAATGTTCCCAGAAACTCTCGAGTGTAGTTTTCCATAAAATACACTTAAATGACTTAAAACATTTACAATCCCTTTGTTTCTCAAATGCCATGTTAATAATGGATATGGATCAAAGTCATTCCATTTTAACTATTCTTTTTCTCGTATTACATAATTAATATAGATTACCAATCTAATCGAGACAAATCTAGATTATCATTGGGTACGGCCATACAAACATCTAATTAATTAACGAGGGGCCCAGTAGCATTATTCTTCAATCCTAGTTGAATGAACAAATTCTATCTTGACTACACGTGCCTCTTACATGCTTCAAGATACAAATGATTATAGTCTTTATTACTACCTTATTCAGGATAGCGTTAGAACTATAGCAAAAAGTACCATCCACATATATAAGACCTGCTTGCATCTCAAGTCAAAGGATTTAGTAATGTAAATCATTTACAAGTTTCACTTAATGACAACGATCCATAAAGTGATTGACTTGTTAGTAGGAGATGTCCAATATACAACTTTTGGATATCGTATGAGTTGGTGAACCGTTCTTACATATTCTACGAATATTACCATCTCTCATATATGTCTTAATTCAATTATATTCCCATATAATCAATCGACATAGACAATTTAGAATAACATATTATTCAAGGATTTAAACATGCAAAAATAGGACCAATAAATATTAAAGAAAACGAATATATCCAATACTTCAATTCATAAAATAAATATTGTTTAACAATATCCTTTATCCAAATACTAAAAGATCAATGCATGATAACCTTAGTTAAAAAATGATGCCTCAAGATATGACGATCATACTTGTTGTCAAAGCATATATTTCATAAAACTTTACTAGGTTTGATCTTTGGAATTTTGAGAATACTTATTTCAAATTCACAATTGTGAAAATCTCTGAACATATATAATGATTGTTATTATGTACGTTTCTACATATGAACACGCAACAAAATGGGAGTATTGTTGTTGTACATCCTATAAGGTGTGTGAGTCCAACAAAACACCTTATTGAAAACAATCTTCTTTAATAGCTTCTTAAACTATAAAGTATTCTTTATTCTTTTAATATGTATCGCAACATTATGCTCAATTGAACATAGTTAGTCCACATGGTCATCATCAAAGATGAAATCGTACCATGATTAGCATTGAGTATTATCTCAATCAATCTATCATCCATGTCTAGAAACATCACTATGATATATATAATCCATAAACTATAAATTATTACTATGATAATATTTGGTGTCTTTCTAAACTCTAAGTTTGTTGACAATGATAATTACATATTATTATCATATAGAATATTCATTACTTGGAACAATTCAAGTTAGTAATAATCATTCTATCCCAAACAAATCTTATCATAACATTTGTACTAATCATCTAAATGATTTCACTTTAAGCAATCGTTGTTGTCAAATCTTCTTGTACTTAAACAAGTTTTACAACTATCCATACACACAATATGATTTACATGATGAATCCCTTAAGTTTTCATCTTATGTCAACTCTGATCAAATGAGATATATTCATTGAGACTTTCTAAATGATATTTCATGTTGTGTTGGATTTCATTAACCACAAATGTTTATTACAATAAACATACATATCAAGGTCATACGTTTAATTTCTAAACCCTTTCATATGAAACCTTATTCCAAGCTAAGGTTTAACATCTAGCTTACATAGAACATTGATTTCTATATGTTATACATCATATGTGATTTAAGAAATAAACATAATACTCCCACTAGCTTTTACATGTACTCATAGGTTATCTTAGAACTAATTAAAAATCAAAACATGAATTTAATAATTAGACTTGAGATATATTCCTTAGATGCATGCATTAATCCGTACATGGATTCTTGCATTATGTACACTTCATAAAGATTATTGTAATTTATAAACACTTTGATCACAACCGTCCTCGCTAATGTGATCGTACAAAAGAGTTTAAATATTACATTGTCATATTTATCATTATAAAACTATCATGACAACAAATCATCTTTATTAATGCATGTAGAACTTTTCTATCACATATTATGCATTAATCATGTGTACAATATTGTCCATATGATTCTTTCACTAAAGAAACTTATATTCACCTCACGGTCTAACCGATTGGTTAAAGATTAATCAAGTTTCAAAAAATTGATTATCTTCTATGGACTTGCATCTACTCATTCATAGTTTTATTCAATAATGACATTCAAGAATCAATAATACATCTATATGATTAGTAGGGTCACCATGATCCTCTAACATACATTACTTAGTATTGACATATCAATATATCATTCAAGTACTAAAGACATCCTTGCGGATCTATGAATGTGAGTTCTATCATCACGATGTTCAACACTTAATGTTCACCATCATTATGACATTCGCTAGTATATTTAGAAGGTTGTGTATTTTGTTATTTATCTCTTAAAGATCTACGAGTCCTCCCACTTGCTTTTAGTAATCATAGACTATTCTTCAAATACTTAGCATGTAAGGAAACAACAAATTGTTATCTTTTGGGACACGTCACAAAATACCTTGATAGTTCTTGACAAATTCAGAACTTTAATATAAAGACTCAATGTGATTCATCACATTCCATAGCTTGATGGTGTCTTAGTTTCCTTCTAGGTCCGAGTAATATTTAAGTATATACTTTGTATACTCAATTTCCAAACCTTGACAACTTTTTGGAGGTAAAGTATTTCAAGTTATCAAAATCAAATAATTCTAAAGAATTTGATTTATCACTCAAGACATTCTATGAGTATTTGAGATTGTGAGACAAATATCATAATTCCTAAATAACTTAAGACTCCTTAGGTTAAATACTTATCAATTGTGTCAAAACAAAATCGAAATTATATAATATATAAAACCTAGTGCATGCTCTAATGTATATATTTTTAAATAGTTCAGTAACTCTATATACATTATTTATCCTTTGAATAGTTCAAAGACTTCATGTTCATTAACAAGAAGATATAACAAGTAAACTATTTACTTTATGTTATAAGTCCTTTAACAATTAAAGACTATATGTTTATGCTTTACAAGAGACATAAACATTCATAAAGTAACTATGAACAACTTCAATAGTTATTTCAAGTTAATTGTGTACTTCATATATATTATTGTGCATTCCAAGAAGCATTCTAATAAATATAAACAAATTAGTTGAAGTAGCTTGTTATTCATATCTTAACATTTTCTAAACAAGACAACATACATTGACAATTAAATGTATAAGCCTTAATAGAATATTAGATTCTTATCTCGCGGTCAAGAAACCATTTGTCATATTGTTATGTGTTTTATCTTGACATCTTCTAAACAAGACAACATACATTGACAATTAAATGTATAAGCCTTAATAGAATATTAGATTCTTATCTCACGGTCAAGAAACCATTTGTCATATTCTTATGTGTTGTACCTTGCACACAATAAAGATTTCTCCCACTTGTGCACGGCACAACATCACGTACGAATATAAACAACCACGAAACACAATAGTTTATGTGAACAATATGATAATGTCATGTATATTTGAATAAATAGTAGAATGTCAACCATATAGTTTTATAACAAATTCTGCATAATTATTATATGAAAAATACTTCAAAAGTGATAATCATATAAAATAGGATGCATTTATCCTTAAAACTATGGTTCTTCATATTCTGAAAGTAAATTATTATTTCAAGTCAAACTAGAAATAATATGAAATACTACGAAGGTATACAAGCTTGTAGCTCCCACTGAATTAGACAACATTACATTAATGTATTTCGCAACGCTCCCACTGGATTTGACAACATTACAAATGTTACTTCACCGGTAAATAGCAGACAACGATTTATTTACTTCCCTACTCGCTTTAAATGCCCATAAGTAACAGTTACTTATGTATTATAGAGAGTGTATGAATTTCTACCATGTAAATGAGAGACTATCTATCATGCTTTCATTAACTTGAACACAGGCATGCAATTTCCTCCATATTAAGCCTACCATTCAATAAGGGTATTTTGTGCCTACATTGGGTTAAAACATAATAACTAGGATAAATAAAGCTAGTTATTATAATCACAATAAACAAACAAAACACTTGTTTTGTTCTATCGATTATAGCCTTAAAGGGATCGACATGTAAAGAACAAAAGAAGTATTGTTGCCTAGAGATTGCTAAGAGACTTATTAGTTTGAAAGATGCTCAAAAACTCAAAAAGATTAATGAGATCTACTTGAAACAATAAGTTGTGCAAATCTACTTAACCATTTAAGTTCACTTAAAGATTGATAATTACAATAATTCAATTGCACCTATTAATAGCTTTTTCTTGCACCGAAAAAGGATAGGTATATGTCTCTTTTGTTTCTTACAAGAAAACGAGACTTTGTTTGTCAAACAAGCATTAGTTTATGGAACTTTGTTGCAATAATACGTTTAAAAGAATCACAAAATTCAATTTTAGTATTTTCGATAATAGTATCTTTATAGAAAATTAAATACCCATGTTTACAATAAACAATTAATTTTCTAAAAGCTAGAATCCACCAAGACATACCACCACCGCATCAGTTGATCTGCTAGTGATGATGATATTTAAGGGGTAATTGACGTTCAATAATTGCATTCAATACAACTTCTAGAATTATGGGACTCGGCTTTATATACATCACTTGTGACAACTCAAAAGTGAAAAAGCGAGCATGTTTATCCCATCTATTGCCACGAGTTAAGGTCTCACCTATCTTAACTTGCTTAAGTCGTCCAACCAAAAACCGTGATTATATAGCACCGACGTCTCACAATCAAGTGTATTATATCACCTTGGGTTACAAAATCACCACAGTCTCACGTATGGTGAAAGAGCAAGTGCAAGTGCTTTTACGAGTTGGATGGCAAATAAACTTATTTCAAAGGGTATAAATTTTGACAATTTCAAAACATGTACAAAGAAGCATGCAACATCTTTGTATCATGATAATTTAACAAATTTACTCAATTCGTTAATTATAGACATCACTTATTTAACTCGCAATTCAATTGTATAAATAGTGATATCATAAAAATTGACGATTCAACATGTATTCTATTTAAAGAAGTTTAATTTTATCACGGGAAAAGATTAAAGAATGATTGAAATCATTCAAACCCTAGACCATTCACGGCTTCCTAAATAGTATGCAAGATAAGGAGACTACAAGTAGTCAGGTATTATAGGGCAATGGTATCTACAAGACCGAAGTCTTGATGAGTCTTCCCGAACCTTAGCCTTGCAACTAGATAGTACTTTTGCAAATTACGTCATTAATAAAATTTTACAACTTTAAAATAGAAAACAATTATAAACTTGATTCTTACTAATCACGGCGTGAGTTAGATTTAAAACCATGTAAGGGCGACTCGTTTGTTGCCACATATGATCGTGTAAGAACAAGATGATAATAAATCAAATTTCATATAGTTTTAGTCCGGTTTATTTATATTTTTCGAAAAACCCTTTGCTTGAACCATGATACATAACAATTATAATCAAAATCAAAACAAATAAACATTAACCTAAAACATATACCCAATTAACAATTAATCACATACTTCATGCTTACCACATTTATCATGACTTCAATTAAATTAATTAATTAAGAACACATGATCCATGGTAAACTTGCATGATTCCCATGGATCGAACCAAAAATTTAACAATTAACAACGTGATAAATAACGACTAATTAACAATTAACAACGACTAATTAACAATTAACAACATATTTATCAACAAAAATTGCATACAACTTAGGGTTTGTCTAATTAATTTTATTAACCCTAATTAGGGTTTATGAAAAACTAATCATCAAATAAAATAATTCAAACGCCATCATAATAAGTTTACACAATTTTATCTCTTTCGTTATTTTTAATGTAATTAAAAGCTATACGAACGGCTCGTGATGCCACTGTTGGAATTTATAAAAACCTTTATCCATATTAACACATTAATAATCACGAGTACGCAGCGGAATATAGGGTCACGTATAGACAAGTAATTAACATAAACGATAAAGAATTGCGTACCTTTTAGCAACGGATTAAACACCTTTATCGAACCAACAATATAAACGAAAACCCAAAGATCAAACAATGACCTCTCTAAGAGTACGCACACAATACGTTATAGCAAACAATTAAGTATGCTAGTACCAATAGTGATAAAACCAACTTGTCGTGATTTCTTAAATCAAACAAAACACAAAACCAACCAATATGGTACAAGTTGATTGCATGGAAATCAAACCAATGAATCTATTTGTTTTCTATTGTTCGATTTAAAGTAATCGCACATACAAAACCAAAGATTCGACTTTTGGTTTTTCCTTATGACGTTGGAATCATCATAATAGCAAAAGCCATTCAATATATATACTAATGCTAAAGTCGGTGGTGGTAGATCAATTAGAAACCCACCTTAAGTCAAATAGCAAAAGATATTATTCCATATTTATCTTTATTTATTTTACATACAATTAACATTTAACTAATGTTTGTAAAATCCCGTTAACTAACTAATTAGTTAACGTTCGTAATATCTTATCACTAATTAATATATTACGCATAATATATTAATGTATAATTGTTTTACGTATTAACGCGTGTGTCTCCTTAGGCTCGGGACGACTTCCGGACATATATTATTTACGTGTACATATTCCTTCAGAGTTACACCACAGTTTGGTTGTAAAAAAAGATCCGCCTGAGCTTTAATGAGACTGATATTGAGAGCTTCTTTGATGGCTTCTCTAAGAGGTTTCTCTGTTTTGTTGAGCGAAGCCGTGTCAAAATGGCGATAACCAACCTAATTAGAGTGGCTGGGTGAACTTAATTTCCCCCAATCAAAGGGCTTATTGATGGACTACAGACCTTATTATTTCCGCCTATATACTAACTGATAAATCTAAGATGTATCATGAATATGGGCATGTATACAGACCTTAGCGGGATCGGCAACAAATATCCTTGAGATCAGATGGCAGCATCCCGTAGATATATGAACGTATGCAGGACTGAATACTGAACATTGAGAATTTATTCACAAACAAGTTATGCCTTGAGTATTGAAAACTAAAAACTTTGTCTGCTGAAAAAAAACGTGTGTATACCTGTATTCTCTTGCGAAAATTCTTGGGCTTTTCGGGGTCTGCACAAGGGTATGATCCCACGAGCATGACGTACAATGTTATAGTGTCACATCACATGACCACACATCTTTAGTCTATATTCACGGATTCATAGTTTTTAAAACACCAGGGAGCTAAACCCAAAGAGAATGTCATGTCAAGATTTTATAATCTTATACGGAGTATATGGATTTGTTCCAGGGGAAAACCTTGAGAATATTAAAAAACCTTTTCATAAATATACTTTTGCCTTGCACCACGTTGTGCAGTTTATCCAGGTGGACACATAGAGTGGCTTTCCTATAAGCCTCTTGGAAATACGTTTTTATGTATTTAGAAAGGATCGGTCACTCCAATGATATATTCAAGTATTGGGCTCGTGATCCATTATGTAAACATATAGTCCATATAGCCCACATGTACGGTGGGCTATATATACCCCCTCCTAGCATGTTAGGAGGGGTTGCTCATTTTGTATTTCACTTTTTCTCATTCAATCCAACCTTCCTTCTCTATTCCTCTCCTTTCTCTCTCTACCTTTCTTTCTCTAGTTCTTTTTCTCCATTCATTCAATAGATAATCCATAACATTGTTCAATCTTAAGAAACCGTAGACCTACAATTGGTATCAAGAGCTATGGTTGAATTTTAGGATTGACGTGTTTTTATCTATTGTTTTGGTGGTAAAATTTGTTCTTCTTTCCCGATTTGTGTTTCTTTGTCTCAAAAGTTCTTAAAAATATCATTTTTTTTATTTCATCTTTTTTATCAACTTTTTGTCTCATACAGTTAAAAATATCAGTTATTTGATCTTATTTTATCAACTTATTTTCTCTTACTGTATTTATCATCTCAAAAGTATCAGTTTTTATAAAAAGTTATTAAAATAGTATCAATTTTTTATTTTATCAGTTTTTTTATGTTTATTTTTTCTTATTTTATTACAAGTGTCAGTTCTTTGTTTAACAAAACTTTTGTTTCATTCTGTTTTTTGTTTTTGGTGTCATCGGAAAAGGGTTTAAGGATTGATAGTTATTCTGATATGTTGCATCGGAAAAGGGTTTAGATTCCGACTGTGTTTTCCGAAATCATTCCGACAGGTCTTTTCCTATAATATTCCGATTGAATACATTCCGACAGCTTTGAACTTAGGTATTCCGACACTGGTTTCCGATCACATTCCGATCGAGCTTTCCGACACTCATTCTGATGGTGTTTTTTGTTTTGACATTCCGATGGTATTTTTAATTGTTGACATTCCGATGCCTTTCATTTTTAACATTCCGATGGAATCGTAAGTTAGACTCGACTCACAAGACTCGGACTCGGACCAACATCGACTCAGACACTCGAATGAACACAAACCCATCGTATCATTTATTTCAAACCACACTAAACTGAACTCATCGACCCAAAGACTCGACTCCAACCAACAGACAAAACCAGAGACTCAAACACAGACTCCCACAACCTCGAACATCACTCGCGACTCGACAACACCAAAAAGACAAGACTCGACTCCAACTGACCTCATACTCTTGACTCACGACTCACCCAACACTCCCTCGACTCGACTCGTCACACCAAAAACAGAATCACTGATCCAACAAACCTCACAACTACAACGGACACATACTCAACTCTAAAACAGTCACATACCCTCGGACACACCCTCGATCACAATCTCAATCTCTCGACTCTCTCAGAAACCTCTCGACAACAGTCTCCTAACAAGACTCGAAAAACATTACTTTCGACTCACAAGCCAACCACACTCTAATCAAAACCGGACTCAAGATACACATTCAACTCTCGACCAACAAAACCCAAACACAAACTTTCACAGATCTAAAACAACACACTCGACTCCAACTCACCCACCCACCCTCAACATACTCAACACATGACATAAACCCAAGATATCAGTCAAACTAAAACCATCTTCGATCGAAGACTCATAACAAAAAAAAAACCTACCCAAGACCCCCTTGGATATCTTGAAGCCACTTGATACACATCAATTTGAATCTGATGAAAAGATCTTGGTACGGTTTATAAAGCCATAAGATTTCGTGGGTGTTCTTTGATACTATATGGTGGGTTGATGCAAGATTGAGATAGAGATTTGTGTTGGCTTTGTGTTTTAGATTTGTTGATCTTGATAAGAGGTTATATTTGTTTGAGATTAGATCGAGATAAGTTAGATGATGCAACTGATTATGTTCATGGTGGCTATGTTTTTTGATCTGTGTGGATGAAAGCAGATTATGGAGTTTAGATGGGAGAGATAAGGAGAGTGACTGCAGTTTGTTTTATGAGTGATTAGGGTTGTTTGACTGAATTGGGTGTATATTTATTATCTTAAGCAGGTTTCTAGGCGGAGGTTTCTAGGCGGAGATTTCCAGGCGGAAGTTTCAAGGAGTATGGTGTGTGACTAGATCAAGTGGGTATTACAAATATTTCTAAGAAAATATTTTGTATATTAGTTTTTAGTACATCGTGTTGAGGCGGGTATTCCAAAAGAACCAAAGTTGTAAAATATTTGACGGGTAAAAAGTTTTTGTCCGGATTTGAAGACAAAAGTGACGAGCCAAATGAGACAAGATTTGAAAACAAATATCGAAACAAAGTGACAAATTCTTTTGACGAGACCAAGAATTTTTTCAAAGGCGTGTTCTTATTTCATCGATAAATAATCCTTAACAATCATTTTTCATCGAACTTCAATGGATTCGTTGACTTCAACGTTTCAAGAGGGAGAATTGCATCTAATGCAAGACATAGCTAGAGAAAGTGGTATCACTTCAGTTCGACTACTTCAGTCACATCTTATGACCATTTCATGGGTTCAAGGAGGAAGCGAATTTGTGACACTCTTTGGTCAGAATCATTATACATTGATCGATTCACTATTCCTATACTTGCACCAACTTGCTGATCAACTTCAAAAAGAAGACTTTAATCACTCTGCATCGGCACTTGCTTATAAGGCTCTTGTAACACAACTTACGCCTTTCCTCCAATTCAATATCATCAAGTCTGACAATTCAGGATATGCCGGTCATTTCTTCAATACACACATAATGGAGTTAAAGACTTCCGTGATACACTGTTAAAATTTATGACATCGGTTTCGTCTTCGATTTATGAAAGATCCAGACTTAAGCAAGCGTATGATAATGGAGTACAAGAATCTATCATGCAGATGCAAGAGGAGAATTGTCATACGGCTGACAATTTGGTGCCTAACGATGGCAAGAGCACGGAATCAGGACGACCACATGATACCAGTGGCACGTCAGGGAATGTTCACGAGATCTCTTTTGATGACACCTTACCCGTTTATGACGAAGAGCCTGCGAACATGGTACAATGTAATGTTGTTTATGATGTATATGCTGATGAAATGCCGCATATTGAGCATTCTGAACCTAATTATGACAAACATCGGATGGAAAAGAGTGATAGAAATACTACTTCTGATCCATCTGATATGATTCATAATGGGGGAGAAAGTGTTCAAAATGCTAAACATCATGATAATTGTCCTATAACTGCTTCTGATTCCAAGATTAGAGAGCTGGAAACGACTGTAGCTCAACAATCAAAAGATCTTGAGGATGCCAAATAAGAATTTTCCAAGAAAACGGAAAAATTTGAAACATATTTTGAAAAACTTGAAAAGTCAAATGTTGTTCTTGAAAGAAAATTGGATCAAAAAGTGTTAGATTCTAAAGCTGAAACGGATAATCTTTTGAAACAAATTCAACTACTTGAATCTAAGTTGACATCCCAAGATAGATTGCTCAAAGAGAATGAGTCTTTAAAAGCTCAAGTTCAGGAAAAGGTCTTTGTTATAGCTGCATTGAGAAATGAATTAAGGAAATCTAAAGGAACTAGTGTGGACACTAAGCTTGAAAAACCATCAATCTTGGGGAAACCGCCTACAAATCAGTTCATTTGACAACCGACTGCATTTAGATTCGAGTAACCTCAATCCTCGAGACCGCGGTTTGCCTCCCAAGTTGATTTGGTTCATCTTTCTAGACCAGTCACTCCAGCAACTAGGTCCAATGTGACCAAAACAGCTTTAGCAAGACCTAATCACATGATTGCCTCTAGTTTCTCTAAAAATACCAAGACCACGTCTAGAACTAGTTCAAATGACGTTCACCATAAATCTGGTCTAAGAGAAGCTATTCAAAAGACACATGTAAGAGATAATAATTTCAAACCTAGTCAGATGCCTTCTAGATTACCCAACACTGCTAACCGTAGCATGTCAAATCCTAGGTGCATCAATCAATCGTTCAAGAATTCTAGATCTTACTCGGACATTAAATACGCTACTTGTAAAACATGTAGAAAATGTTTCTTTACGGAAAATCATGACTCTTGTGTCAAGAAATTACTTAATGAGGCGAACTCCCGTGCTAGACTTAAAACCCAGTGGATAGCTAAAATTAAACCCATTGGTAAAGTTTGACGCCCCACTGGTAGAACTTTCACTCTTGTAGGAAACGAGTTCCCTTTAACTAGGATAGTCTCCGATTCTACTAAGACTAATAGGGAGGAAATTGAAAAGGATGATACATCACTTAAGCCTAAACTTAAGGTTTTCTATAAAAGGAAACGTTTGCTAGCTAAGACAAGTGAATCATCTACTCAGGTCGCCTCTGACACAAGTAAAGCCAACTGTGAACCCCCACGTGCTTCTAAAATTTATCGCTAATCCATGCCAAAGCATGCAAATTCCTAATGAGAATGCAGGTACCAAAGTTGATGTTCCAAAAGAACAAAGCGGTCCAATCGTTGTATACCGTTCAACTAAGGACACTCTTAGAGTTTGGTTGCTGAAGAAGCAGATATCGGAGAAACAAGTGTCTCAGGGGATTCATGGTTAAGCTTATCAACAAAAGGACTTATAGTCACATTACAGACTGTAACTCGATCTTCAAAGAATGGAAGGTTTATCGCCGATGATAAACTTATCCTTACAACGAGAAATTAATTTTTCTCGGACACGAGCTAAATTTACAACTATTTAAAGGTTTTAAGCTCGTGTATATGGCTCCTCGTTAAATGAAAGACGATGACCCGGACTTCAGAGACAGGGAAGTTTATCTACGCAACGATAACTTACCCTCTTAACGAGAAATTAAGTTTTCTTGGACACGAGCTTATCCTAAAACCATTCAAAGGTTTTAAGCTCGTGTATAAGGCTCATCATTAAATATCAGATGATGACCCGATCTTCAAATAAAAGAAAGTTTATCCCCGATTATAAACTTATCCTCATTGACGAGAAATTAAATTTTCTCGGTCGCGAGCTTAGATTAAAACTATTCAAAAGTTTTAAGCTTTTGTAAATGGCGTATAATCACATTTCAGATTATGCCCCGGACCTCAAAGAAAGGAAAGTTTATCGCCGATGATAAACTTATCCTTACAACGAGAAATTAATTTTTCTCGGGCATGAGCTTATATTAAAAACATTCGAAGTTTTGTAAGCTCATGCACAATGACTTACAGTTAAAATATCATACTGTAACTCGGACTTCAATTTTAGGAAAGATTATCTTTAAAGATAGCTTATCCTTGTAACGAGAAATTAATTTTTCTCGGTCATGAGCTTGCATTAAAACATTCCAAGTTTTAAGCTCATAAAGAAAAGTGTATCTCTTAAATAAGAGAACTTTTCTTCTTAACGAGAAATTCATCTTTCTCGGTCATGAGCTTTACGTTAAAAACATTCAAAGTTTTTCAAGCTCATGAAAACGACTTCTAAGTAAATGTCAGCTTAGAACTCGTTCTTCAGTATAAAAGGAAAGTTTATCGCCGATGATAAAATTATCCTTACAACGAGAAATTAATTTTTCTCCGGCTTGAGCTAATATTAAACACATTCGAAGTTTTTAAGCTCATGCACAATGACTTACAGTTAAAATATTAGACTGTAACTCGGACTTTAGTTTTAGGAAAGCTTATCTTTAAAGATAGCTAATCCTTGTAACGAGAAATTAGTTTTTCTCAGTCATGAGCTTGCATTAAAACATTCCAAGTTTTAAGCTCATTAAGAAAAAGTGTATCTTTTAAATAAGAGAACTTTTCTTCTTAACGAGAAATTCATCTTTCTCGGTCATGAGCTTTACGTTAAAAACATTCAAAGTTTTTCAAGCTCATGAAAATGACTTCTAAGTAAATGTCAGCTTAGAACTCGTTCTTCAGTATAAAAGGAAAGTTTATCGCCGATGATCAAATTATCCTTACAACGAGAAATTAATTTTTCTCGGGCTTGAGCTAATATTAAAAACATTCGAAGTTTTTAAGCTCATGCACAAAGACTTACAGTTAAATATTAGACTGTAACTCGGATTTAATTTTAGGATAGCTCATCTTTAAAGATAGCTTATCCTCGTAACGGGAAATTAAATTTTCTCGGTCATGAGCTTGTATTAAAACATTCCAAGTTTTAAGATCAGAAAGGAAAGTGTATCTTTTAAGTAAGAAAACTTTTCCTCATAACGAGAAATTCCTCTTTCTCGGTCATGAGCTTTACGTTAAAACATTCAATGTTTTTCAAGCTCATGAAAACGACTTCTAAGTAAATGTCAACTTAGGACTCGTTCTTCAGTTAAAGGAAAGTTTATCGTCGATGATAAACTTATCCTTAACAACGAGAAGTTTACAACTTCTCGGACTTGAGCTCGTTTTGCAAGATATTCAACATCTTAAGCTCAAGTAATTGGTTTTCAAAACTTTGAACACAATTTTTCGAGAATTTCTCAAAAGGTTTTTCTAAATCTTTCAAAATTGTGTGTTCAAAAATGTTTTGATAAAAAGAGCATGTCTTCAAGAATCGATAATATTTACGATACTAGAAATGTCATTCAATAATGACACGGGGTTGTAAATAAAGTTCGAGCAGAAGTTCAAATTTTTAAAACATGCTCCAAATGGCTTGCTATTATTTCAGATAGTAAACCGCTTTTCATATTAAAGTCAAGCATTTCACCGGAAAGCTTTGACTCAACAACGGGAATTAATTTCTCGGGCATGGTTTACTTTATTATCATGTAAGGGATTGTGTTTACGTAATAACACAATCTAACACGAATTTATGTACGTGTCAGTGCATTTATTTGTTAAAACAAGAGAAATCTTGTTTTTATGAAGTTATCATCTCCACCAACCGTAGTACTTTACAATCGATATCTACATACTCGACGATGCGACTACTCAAACGGCGACTACATCTCTTTCAATAGAACACGGGTCAACAATTGAGGGGGAGCAATTGTCCAGCATTCAGAATCTTTGATGCCGAAAGTGCCAAGTTCACATGTTGGTGTCAAGACAAGGATATCAATCGTACACATGGAGTCAAGTGATAACTTCAGATGTGATGAGGCGACCAACATTCATGAACAAGAACCATGTGCTTCTTTCATATGATGTTCTCCATCATTCAGGTCCAACCTCATAAATTGCTAATCTTGTGAATACATTATCATATATGATCTTTGCATGTGATAAGTACCTTACACTTGTGTCTAAAAGGTACTTCATTCACGTTTCAAGTACACCCTCATTAATTTGAGGGGGAGCTTGTGTAAATCATGAAGATAGTTGGATTTGCATTTTTCTTCCCAAATTTTCTTACAATGCTATTAAATCAATTGATATTAAAAACATCGATTGGGTTAATATTTTTAATACGGGGGAGAAAATGTGATTTAATATGGGAAATGATTAATCACAATTGGTTTGACTTAACATGATAGCTCATCCCGACATGTGCGAAATGTTTTCGGATATCGTGGCATATGTTAAGCAGGAGCAAAATGGATTTGTACTTCAAAATGGATCTCATGGTGACATACACTTACCCAAAACATCTCTATTCATGACGGTGAAGATTGTGGTGACATAAGGATGGTAGGATAGGTTAAAGTCCAATGATTCTTCTAGAACCGAAGGAATCTTCCCAAGGACATTCCATAGCTAGAAATAGTAGTCCTTAGGAAAGATGGAGAATGATTGTGAACGTAGCTGAATGCCGACCAAGTACTTAAGTTAGCACTGGAACAATCACAACAAGGTGCTAGTTATGACGTATTGGTAAGCATTGAAGGGGTTGAAGAATGAAAAGAATTATAATGATAAAGGATGTAAAGAAAGAAGCCCTCCTTACAACCTTAGGCATAAACCGGGTCAACACATATGCTATTGAGATCATTTTTAATAATTCTTGATACTGAAGATAGACATCATGGACCCAGTGATGCAATGCACAACCCATCCCAGCTAACTCGGATATCTCTTAATAGATATTTGTTTTAATCACACGGAGACAACGCATTATCTATTGATTTATTCACTCCGAATAAATTGGTATTGAAAAGGTGGCACTCCTCTCCAGCCTCCGATCACTAAAATCCAAAATGCACGATTGAGTCTAGAGCCACTTGAGATCATCAAATATCTCATTTGGACACACTTTCATATTTCCTTGCTTCCTCATACACTGTGAAAAGTAAGAAAGATCTTAAGAGTCCTACGCAAAATCTTCATGATCTTGCCTGAACATCCGAGTAATACGAAAGTTTTTACAATGAAGATGGAAATCCTTCTTGAGCGAATATCAAAAAGCTCATGGTCGGTGACTTGTGCGATTCTTTATGAATCAAACTTGTGATAACTGGAAAGCAACAGTGGTTTAATTCTTAAATGAATTTAAACACGTTCCAGGCCTCTACGCAATATCTTAGTGATCTTGCCAGAACACTCAGAGTGATAACTTAGTGTTCACAGTGATGAGTAGAAATCCTTCTAGTGTAAACCTCAAACAGCACTTGGTAGGTAACTTGCAAGATTCTATGCGAATCAAGCTCGTGACAACTGGAAAGCAACGATGGTGCAGTTCTTAATTGAATTTCACTTGTTCTAGGAACATGAATTGACGGCTTCAAATCATGCGGATATTATTGTCCAAATGATTCACTCTTTATGTTCGCAGTCAGCTTTGGACGGTCGAATAAAGAGAACGGGTTTACCCGCGAAATCTTGTCAAGGAGGTTCTTAATTAAAACTACCTACCACAAGTACGATATTTCATATCGTCCAACGGTCTTCACCGACCGGCGGTAAAATGCTACCAAATTAGAATGAAATGTTCAAGGCCATTTCATCCGTGTATATGTTTTGTTGCTAACTGTCTTATGCAGCGTAACAAGAAGGTGGCATTGCGGTGTTCAATCCAGAAGAAGTCATCAACACACGCTTATGCTTTCTGCACTTAACACTTCAACAAATTCAAGAAAGTCTAAAATTCAAGTCTTCCGCTATATCAAACTCTAAAGCTCTCAAGAATTTATAAAAGTATATGTATGTGGAACATGAAGTCACAAGGAGGAAAATATCACAAGTGATGAATGCACAAGGTCAAAGCAAGGACACATGCTCAAGATCAAAGTCAAAGATCCCATCAGCATATTCACAAGAACAAGATCGAAGACTCAAGCATAGTATGCTAGGTTTAAGATTTTGTAAAATGGTGTGACCTCCCTTTGGGGGAGATTGTTGGAAATACGTTTTTCCAAGGAAAGTCTCGGTCACATCATTATTAGCATAGATCACGAGCTATAGACTATTTAGGACATTGTAACTTGGAGTGACCTCCCTTTGGGGGAGATTGTTGGAAATACGTTTTTACGTATTTAGAAAGGATCGGTCACTCCAATGATATATTCAAGTATTGGGCTCATGATCCATTATGTAAACATATAGTCCATATAGCCCACATGTAGGGTGGGCTATATATACCCCCTCCTAGCATGTTAGGAGGGGTTGCTCATTTTGTATTTCACTTTTTCTCATTCAATCCAACCTTCCTTCTCTCTTCCTCTCCTTTCTCTCTCTACCTTTCTCTCTCTAGTTCTTTCTTCTCCATTCATTCAATAGATAATCCATAACATTGTTCAATCTTAAGAAACCGTAGACCTACAATAGCAGTAATCATAACTTCAGTTAACCGAAGTGGCTGCCAGCCATGATCTGAACTAATAATCTGAAAATAGGATATTTTTATCTTAGAAACTGAATGACCAAGTGACCATGCGAACTTTACAAACAATAGGAAATTTTATAGAGTACATGTATGAATATGACCATATGACCTTTGATATCTAAAGTCTACAGATATATAGTTGTCCGATAATGGCTACATTTTTTGAACACGTACACAACAGGCGATGTCATACATTACTAATTTTACACAGATATTTGTAACATTATTAATAAATTAGATTGATAAAAAGGCAAAATTGTGTGCTAATTTGGCTTAAAATGACAATTGTAAGTCCACATGTATTTCTCATAAAACAATTCCTCTTTCCAACCCACTCAATAAAAAATTGAGTAGTTTTCTTACCATTTTCAGCACATAAGTTAAGAGGATTATATCTTTTTCAATATCGACTCTAATCGTAAATGTTGTTTCCAAAAACAGCTGAAGGTACTTCAACCTGACAATGAAATCTATATGGCCACACAACTCTACCTCGCATCATGTATCATCAAGTATCCACTGTTTGAAAGTAAAAAAAACTCTAACGAAGCATAAACAAACCTCGAAATGGAAATAAACGAATAGTCACCTTCAAGTGGTGTCTGGTATCTAAAAATAAGGCGACAAGAGTTTTACAATTTTAATGATTTGGGTAATAAATCCTCTCGAACTGATCTCAGATCGTTAGAACTCATGTTTCATCAGGAACATAAAGATTCGGGGTTAGATTCATATTTACTATTTAAAAATAAACAGTGCTAATGATAAGAAACTACAACAGAAAATCGTTAAGATATTTATGGTGCAAAGAAAACAGAATCAAAGAAGGTAACCAACAGAGTGGACGTCGATTAATTTAGACCATCCAGCAACCTTTGCCACGGTCGTGATGGATATTGGTATGTACACAGCTAAAATCAAACCTTTTGGTCTACGTAAGTACTATAATAGACATGAAGGAGAAAGTGATAAATGACTTGGATATGTTTTTGAGAAGGCGAGAGTATTATAGAATAGCTGGAAAAGCATGGAAGAGAGGTTAATAGTCTTAGATTAGAAGACAACATATTACACAGGTCACTGTTTAAGTAAGTTAGTTCCTGTGGTATTTCAAAAATGGACTATTAATTTGAAAAAGCTATACCTCAGGTCAGTGTTTAAAATGCTATACCGCATGTCACTGTTTAAGTTATTTTATTTTATTAGATAACAAAGATATCACATGTTTTTTTTAATATTATTTTTCAGCATTATTATGAGTTTATACCAAGTGGATACCCTACAACAGTTACAGGATCCTGTAGACAAGAAGTTTATAGTTACAAATACATATCATATATCCCTGTTTATATTTGTTCTTTTCTTCTGTTTCATGATAAGTTCAGTGACTTAAGTCTAATTTTAGGGAGGGTCCGAAATATGCAATACAATTGACCTGAAGATGAGGCAAATAGCCAAACTAAAGTGGCTCGGCTCCTTTCCAAAATTTCTCATTTCCACTGAAAGCAAAGCTATGTCACACTCCATACCTTTAGCTAAAGCCTGAGAAGTAAAATGTTGATAATAGTTAAATAACATGACAAGTGGCATCTACTGCATAGGTACTAACAAATTATGTTTTCACACCAGAATTAGAAGGTTACTTCAATAACCTGTTAATTAGAATACCATAGCCACATACTTGGTATCGTCCCCTCTTATCTTGACTTTTACCTGCAGAGAATGAATATAATGATGCTGAGTAATAAGAAAGCTGAACTCTTCTGTGACATTGACCAACATAAATTAGAAGACATTTTCTGAAATTTACAACTCGTCAAAACAACATGCAAGTCTTCATATATCTTTTCTCCCTTCAATTGACATGATGTTTCTCTCATGTAAAGATAAACAAACTACACTGAATGATTGTATGACCCGATAAGTGATTAAATGACCCGATAGATGAAATGAAATGGATTATTAAAGTTAGGTTATGTCACTAAAAGTCCCATTAGCATGAATTGTGAACTACCGGGATTTGGTAGACGCTTATGCATATAATAGTACTATTTGGGGACGATCACCCCAGTTCGCGCCTTGACGGTTGATCCCCGTCGTGCCACATTGATTGGTAAGCTAATTTATGTATGAGAAGATTTACACAAGCGTGATTATTGTGACGACACGCTAATTTAGATGGGCAAATTGAGTTTCGGGCTAGCTACCCGTTGTTTGTTGTAGTAAGGTAACAATGTAATGCGGCTTATAATAATTCAAATAACGAAATATTGCTATATGCACTAAATTACGATATATTGCCTGACTAGCAGTACGAGGTCTTACTATTGATATTATGTTCGTGTTTTGGTTTTTCATAACCATATTCATATAACGGTTTTTATTTAATCTATACAACGTTATAAAACGTATTGTATGATGTTTTTAACGACAATGGTTCGTATAATGATTCTGAAGGCGAAAGCCTATATTATGATTTTAATAAGGATTTGTATAAAATGACTTTGGCTATTTTATGGCCTATTACAAAGATTTGTACAAAAGGATTTTCGGTAATAATTTTATACCGATGTTATATTGATGGATTTTATTAAACTCTATGAATTCACTCGGCGTTATCGCTGACCCTTTTCTTTTAACATGTTTTGTCTCAGGTACTTGAAGGTAATTCTCGGGAAGACAACAAGAATTCATGGCCCGCACTTAAACAATAATTTCCATTCAAATGCTTTGTAAAACCTGTATGAAATATAATGACTTGGGACCTATGTAACTTTGATATTTATGAATGGAAATGCTTTATTATTAAAACGACGCGACTTTTAAGCGTTGTCTATGATGTGAGTAATGTGTTATCCCGTAACACCAGCTAGTCTTCCATTGTATTGAGTTGTATAAATTTGGGGGTGTTACACCAGTGACCTCCAGAGCATGACCACGTGCATTTTGATGCTCCACCTAGATATTGGTCATCTTCAAAAACCTTGTTTCCAATGGTGACTACTGGTCCGCTGCACAATGGAGGAATTAGGCCCAAAAAACATTCAAAATTGACGAAATAGGGGAACTATTCAGGAAAATAAATTTGTGTGCATTATTAGTCACTTTTGACCTATTTTGACAACCAAAATCTGATTCTTTGACTTATACCTGCACAATGCTGACTGGTAGTCATATAAATCTTGGACATTGTTCTTTGAGGTACCAACACTTACGTTTTTTGTAGGCTTGTTTTTCTTCCTCGTGGTCTGGGTTTGCGTATCATTGGTCAGATTACGTATCAAACCAATGTTTGCTTTGCTTCTGCAGTCTAATCATACGAGGAGTATCGACAAAATAAAAAAGAATGAGAAAATTTATACCTTTTTTTGTAATGGAGGTTGGTGTGCTACTGTCACAGGTATTTAGTTGGCCACTACCGGAGGTGCTTGGGTAGCCACCCCTATTACACATCAACAGGTCCTAACTGCATCAGAAGTTTATAGTAGAATTGGAGAAATTCGTAGCTGTTGCTCAGAGGCAATGTTTCCACTTTTACCATGTATTGTATCTTTTGCAATACGAATTCAAGTTAATGCGCTTTCACTGATGATATTCTGGAAATATATAGAATTAACCAAAAGTTAATGTAACTTTTGAGCATATATCAGATATCATATTATATGAAGCTTAGTAAGTTCATCTCGGTAATATTAGCTTCAATAATATCATACAATCAAACTTACTCGAAAAAAAAAACTACAAAGATCCAACTTTTTATGATTTGATGGTGGTGGTGGTGATTTGATTTAGAGTGTCTGCTATGGCGCTGGATTCGTAAAGACTGTGTCTTTGTTTTCTTTGGAAAAGAATGCATAAACCACTTTTATAAGTTCAAAACTAAAATACCAAAAACCTAAACAACGATTGTTTGTAAATCTCATACCGTAAACGACATCGATGATGATTGGAGAGCAGCAGTTCAAAAGATCGGCGAAGAGTGTACAGTACAAAGTATGTATACAGACAGACGAAAAAAAAGTATACAGAAAATGAAAAAAGAAAATACATATGTGCCAAACGAACGGACTATAGAAACATACCCATTACCTTCTTAAACAAAAGGAACGTACTTAAGGTTTCTAGCATAAGGGGTTGTTTGGACAGGTTCTGGCTAAAATTGACTATTTGGAAGAGCCTTTGTCGGAATTGGTTTCGTCGATAGCTATACGTACACGTGAAGCCACCACATTAGTAATGTACAAGTGAAGAGCCTTTTTAACAAGAAAGTCTATAACTCCATTAGTAACGTACATGGAAATCATAATAAAATGTCATCATTTCATCAGACTCTGGGTTAGAATACTTCCTATGAGCAGAAGTCACACCTGAGTCAACATTTTAGTAACAGGATCAAGTTCTAGTTCTTTGGGAATTATAGAAATTAGAGTATACATCCTTCCAAGATCATCTATCTAGCTTTAATATCCGGACTCAAAAATTCAATAGCACGCAACGATTTGATAAAACACAAAAAATAGTATAAACATTATAACAGTTTTTACGTGTATATATTCCGGAAAATATATTCTTACACATAAGAATTAGTTTGTATTTTCGATTACCGTGGCCTTGATTTCAGTTTAGAAAATTAGTTTCTATAATAAAAACTGGTTACGTGATGTCTCTGTGCGAGTGAAAGAACTTCCGCTTTGAGAATGTTTTTAGATCGTGGGCATGCATTTGCTTACTTAAAGTTGCAGAAATTGCGCTTTTGGCTATTAAACTCAGTGCACCTGAGCAAAACATAGAACCTGATACACCCAATCCGATATCCATACATATGGTGTTCCCTGTCAAACAAAAGACACCTGAGCGGCCCGTAGTGAAAACAGAGGACATAATCAAACCATATATTAGGAAAAAAGGCATGATGCATAAGAGAATAAATTCACAACCAAACAAACATAAAAAATAAGATAATTAAACAATCAAGTCAATATACATAAATAATATGATGCAGGGATGGAGCAATACATACCACAAAAACCCGGGCTGAACCAATTGAGGGTCATGACAGATAGGCACTTGTTTATCGGCAGCCCATTGAATGAACACATAAACTAAAGATGTTGGGTATTAATACTGTAACATAAACCCTATATTAATTAAAAAGAAAACCAACCTGATAGGTTATGGTTATGGTAATCTTTAATCACGATAACCTTTTTTGTGAGTTTCTACAACCATACCTTCGAACCCGGGATTGTTGATGGACATAAGAAAAACATCCACAATTAAAATATAATGATATTAGAACCATCGATAACTGAATTGTTTTGATCAGTTAACAAATGCAATAGAGATTGAGAGAGGATCGAAAACTCGGGTGGCCCACAACAGATATATAACACTACGTTCTGCAAGGACCTTATATGTCATAACATGGAGAACTAATTAAAAAAACTAATACATATGCATACCTCATCCACTTGTTGGAAGCCATTTGCACATAGGGTGCTGCTCCGATCATTATGTACATAGTCACCGGTGTAAGCTTCCTTTGCGAACTAAACTCTTTGCAACCATGTTGGGTAGCTTGCTTCTATGATACAGTTTGTGCAATATGAGGATTCTGCCTAATTACAATTCAACAAATGTAGCTGTTTATTGGAGCATCTGACTTTGGGGCTCAACTTTAGATTGAGATATGCGACCTGGTTTGATGTAGTTACGGAGTTCAACTTTGGGCTGGGATTTGCGACTTGGTCAACTGAGTCGGATTGGTTCAACTTTGTACTTACACTATTCGTATATTTGACTGTTCATCATCAACAACCTTCCCCCTTATTCAAACACGCCTATATAGTAGCAAGAATATAAAATTAAAAATTTGAGTTTTTTTTAGCAAGAAGTAAGCTTTGACTGTTTACTCAAATTTTTCTAGCCAGAATTAGAGGTCCCATGTTTTTAGAATCATTCGAGCATGTGAGTTTCTTTTGTATAGGACGGGCCTAACATCCTTCTGCTTACAAAGTTGCTTCAAAAGTGTAAGAAGGACAGAAGTTGTCTTTATTATTCATAAAATAAGTATATTTGTGAGTATAAATCAACCACTCCTCCATTTCCTTCTCACCATTTACGTGCCTTCATATATCACGGACTTCCTTCATTATAAAAACAAACACATACTTGATTAGCAATTGATCTTCCTGATTGGATATATCTAGTACATCAAAACAACATAAGATCATTAAGGTTTTGAGAAAAGAGACACACATGTGTTTTAATCACCTTATTCTTCTTCAAAACAAATCAAAGAAGACAACTAACCTTCGTCCAAAGTAAACACCACAAATCTATAATTCAATTATATGATTAGGGTTTTGAGAATTAAGGGAAAACCTACAAAATTAAAACACAAAAAAATATAACATAATTCTATACTTGTAAATTGAAAAGAAATTAAGAACACATAGCTATTACAACACAAAACATAACACGTAATAATGCAAAAAAAAAACAGTGGAATGGTGTTTTAAGGTTTTAGGGTATGCAAATGGTTCTAGAAAAACTACGTATTAATAATATATTTTGTTATGAATAAATCTAGGATTAGTTTTGAAACTATAATTTAGGAATGGATATGTGTATTTGTGTGTATGTTTTATATGAGTTATTAATAGAGTTTTTAAGAGGAAATAACAAACAACTGTTTAGCACAGTTGGTAAAGTTGTTTGGACAATAACAAATTGACCCGGTTTCAGTTCTTGTCAGTGTATTTTTTAATAAATTTCATGAATTTTGTCAAAACTGCGTTTTACAATAAGCTTTTCAAAACTGCGTTTCCAAAACACGATTTTCAAAAAACTGTGGTTTCAAATCATTAAAAACTTAGAAAATGGAGATATTTTAGGGATTTCTAAAATCCTATTGGTTTAGAGGTGCCATGTCACATATGACTGGGATTAGGGGTGTGGTTTCAAATCGTAATTATACTTATCACTTGTTGAACTTGTGCTTAAATTTTAGGTTATCTTAGATGGTTGGAGTCATGTGATATAGGATTTTGGTTAGAACTCTCTTAAGTTCAGAATTACTCACATATTATTTGCCAAAATTTTGCCTGTTTTGAGTAATCCATATCAGCTGCCTTCTAAGACGCATTCATAGGATCTAGACATCGAGTTTTGTTTTGCAAATAGTTTAGGAGTAGTTTACATACTTTCTTAGGTTTTATTTGAGGCTATTAACTTATTTTGTTAAAGCAAAGTTACCACATATAAAAAGCCAAGTCTGTTTTTTATTGTCGTTAGCGTAGTTTATGAATTTGTGGCATAATAGTGTGATTCGTGTGGTGATCTCGGTTGCACTTGTGGTTTGTGTTCATGTTGTGTGCAATTGTGGGGTGCCCTCTTGTTAACACAGCAATCAAATACGCCCCAACAAATATAATACCAAAAGATAACCAAATGTGAACAACCATAAAAAAAACGATAAAGTGTAGGCTTGCTTGTTCGACTTTAACTATTGTTACAATTCATATGTGCACATTAGGGTAAGTTTCTTCATGATTTGCTTGCATTTGGTGTTTGAGATATTGGTTTGATTGATATTTGTAATCTTTCTTTGCCAACTGCTATAGTTTTATTGTCCTAATCCAAACAACAAAACGTGTTGTTGTTCCTAGTGTGCTTAACTGTGTAAGTTTGAGCTTTAACTGTGGCGTAAATTTGGGTCGATTCATGTTATTTTCAAGTATTTGATTTCCCATAGTCATTGTTTGGCACCTTGTGATTCCATAGAAAACAAACCCAAGAAAAAAAAGAAGTGTAAGGGTAGTCTGTTGGTACTCTTGTTCATAAACTAAGCATTCTAATTTAAGCGTGATTTATGTTTGTTTGGGTTATGTATTGATTTTGTGTTATGTTTTACTACTTGTGCATCTAATCCAAACATAGAAAAAAGTGGTTCTTGTGCATCACACCAAAAGCAAACAAAAGGAAACCAAGCTAACTGTCCCTTTTTTGTTTGAATTATGATAATTGTATGCATATGTTGCTTAATCTATGGCTTATTTGATCTTATTCGTGGATTATTTGTTATTTTTTGTGTTTATATGTGACCCGCCACAAGCAAAACGCTTGTGGGGGTGCCCTTGTTCCAAAAGAAAACAAATAAAACCAAAAAAACGAGCACTGTGGTTTGTAGAGGAAATTGAAATCCGCAACAGATTAGCGACAGAATTTAGTGTCATATAAAGGATGGGAGGGAGAAGAAAATGGATTAGTAACAGTTTTGTGCCAAAAAAATTGTCGTGTAAAGCTTTGGGAGGGAGGAGAACATGTATATTGAATAAAAAAGAAAAAAACGTGGCATTCAAGGGTTTAAACCCCTGACCTCCCCACTCCATCAGACGCAACAGACTACCATCTAACCATCTTATCTATTGACCTTCTTTGTTTATAGTTCCTTTCATTTCTCTTTTATACCTTCTTTATTTTGTCTTTTTTGTTTTTTATATAATAGTAGTAGCTTAATTCCCCTTTTTCCCAGCTTATTTGATAAGCTAAAACTTCTGACGAAAACCTAAAACTTCTGACGAAAACTTAAAATTTTTGATGTAAACGTAAAATTTCTGACGAAAACGTAAACTTACTGACAAAAACGTGAAATTACTGACGAAAACGTAAAATTACTGACGAAAACGTAAATTTACTGACGAAAACGTAAATTTTCTGACGAAAACGTAAATTTTCAGACGAAAACGTAAATTTTCTGACGAAAACGTAAATTTTCTGACGAAAACGTAAATTTTCTGACGAAAACGTAAAATTTCTGACGAAAACGTAAAGTTTCTGACGAAAACGTAAAAATTCTGACGAAAACGTAAAATTTCTGACGAAAACGTAAAATTTCTGATGAAAACGTAAAATTACTAGTGAAAACGTCAAATTACTGACATAAACGACAACCTGCTGACGAAAACGTAAATGTACTAAGGAAAACGTAAATGTACTGACGAAAACGTAAATTTATTGACGTAAAGTAAAAATACTGACTAAAACGTAAATTTACTGACGAAAACGTAAAAATATTGATGAAAACGTAAATTAAAAAAAAAGTAATGTTAAAAAAATCGTTTAAAAAATGTTTAATTAAAAACTGTTAAAAATATAATTTACAATAAAAAAATATAATAAGAGAATTTATAAAGGAATGTCATGATCATAAAAAAAGTGATTAAAAACTCAACCTTCTCCTAAATACCTATCTAAACCCAAAAAAACCCAAAAACCCAACCTTTTTTTTAAAGACCTATTTATAACCAAACCCATGTAGACCCAAACCCATATAAACCCAAACCCATCTAGACCCATCCTCCTAAAAACCCATCTAAACCCAAACCCATATAAACCCAAACCCATCTAAGACCCATGACCCAACCCAACCCAATCCAACCCAACCATTTTGCCACCTCTATGTAAAGCCATTTTCTGAAATTTATAAGATTGTGGTATTGTGTTGTGATTTAAAACTGAGTTCCATTTATTGTTATTGTATTGAGTAGCTAATTGCCACATTTTTGTACTTAAACAAAACCTTGAACAAGTCCAAGAGTGACTTTAAGCCTGTGAGTCCCTTTGTTCTTGCCGAGGTCAAGAATTTGGCTTGTGCTTTGGTGAGGATTGTTCATTGAGGTGTTTCTTTAAGTGACATAAGTCACAATTCACTAGCTTAAACAATATTGGAAGTTGGTATACATTTTTATCTCAAAAATCAGTCAAGTGGTTTGCTAAGTGCTTGTGGTTCAACAGCTTGCTTATTTGAGCTTAAGGGTGATCATAGCCTCATAATCTTGGTTGATTAAGGGATGGTGAGGCCTTAAGGAAAGATTCAGGCCTTGTGGGAACCTAAGTCTTGCATAGACTTGACCATTTGTCACCTTATTTTACTCTATTGTGTTAACCTAGGCTCAAGCCTTTGGCTGGGCTTGTTTGTCGTTCTTAGCAGGGGGAAGCTGGTGCTTGTTCTTGCTAGCACCTCAGCTCATTGATTCCAAGGTGTGGATGTACATCTTGGAGGTTTGAATTCTCAAAACTTCATCTTTCTGATTAAGTATTTGATTTTTAGTGATTTTGTGATTCTGCTAGTATAAGTGTGTTTTTATGCTTGCAAATTGGTTCTTGAATCATATGTGGTATGTTATGATGCTTATTTAGGCTTAAATCAATCTTGAGAAGACTTTTATTTTGTTAAAACTGATTTTAAAAAGTGAAAAGGGTGTTTGGGATTGACTGTTGGTTCAAGTTTGTTTGATTTTGAGTTGGTATTGTGTTATTGTTTGAGTTGTTATCTGATATAGAGGTGATTGTGTTTTGATATATGCAAAATTTGTTCCTTGAATCACTTAATCAAACATTTGGCTATAAAATCTTGAAACTTTGTTGTTTTGCTCTGAAATCTTGTGCACACCTAGTTTTCATGTTAACCTAGGGCTAACAAGTGTGAAATCATTGTTATTTCAACCTATGTTATAGATTAGAGGCCTTGAATTTGGATTTCGTGTTAAGTAGATCAGCAAACATTGTTCTTGTGTTCATCATTGTTCATCAGTAACTGCTTTTGCCTAGATCTTGTTCATAAGTTGGATTTGTTGGATGAAATGTGCTAATCTATGTTTCTTTAAGTTGTATTGAGCTTGTGTATGCATTTGGTGGTTTGTGGTTAGCTTTTACTAGGTTAAAAGTAGCTTATAATCATCAGATATGCTTATTACTTGTCTGGAACACATCTGGGCAAAGATTGAATTAACTACACTGATTGGCTGGGTATTTTTGTGATTATTTGCTTGTTATTGACTCCTTGTGATTCACTGATCACAAGGGTGCCTTGATTGTCCAAAAAGACCAAGTGAAACTCTCTTAAAATCAAAGTAAAAAAGTCAAGGCAGTGGGAACTCCTTTCCTCTGCTTCTAGCCACAGCTAGTTATATTTTGTGTTCAGCTTATTAATAAGTCATTTTAGCTTATTCCAATGTGCAACAACTTATTTTTTGTAATAGGTCTTAATATTTTGAGCTGATAAGTGATTCTGGAAGTTTACAGCTATTGGTTTTAAGTTTTTACTAGAAAATGACTATTTTGTCTTTTTCAAAATCATCTTATTGCTTATTTCAGCTTATTGAGTGTGCTTATTGGAAAACTTTTTGTTGATTAAGCTTAGTTAAGCCATTTATTACTTATTGCAACTTGAATCAGCTCTTGAAATAGTCTAGAACTAAAAAACGACTATTTTGTCGTTTTGTGAAGAGGGTTTTGGCATATTTCAGGCTTATTCCTTGAGCTTATTTCAAGTTTCTTTTTGCAAATAGCTTAATTAGGTCAAGAGAAGGACGTGGGTAAAATCTTAACTTATGACATCAGCTTATAGCTTAATGGGCCAAAAGCCCATTAAGAATAAGCTGTTTTGAAATAAGCTGGCTTAAGCTCATTTTCAGCTTTTGGGCCTTTGGAAAATTGTGTTTAAAATCAAATTTTAAGCTTGACTGGAGCTATTGGGCCATTTCTGAGAACTTTTTCTTATTGGGCCCAATATTAAGCCTATTAAGGATCTGTTAGGGTATTTGGCCCATTTGAAGGCCCAATAGGGGCTTTTTTGGTATTTCAAGTTCATTTTCTGTTTAATTAGGTTAAAATAAACTAGTTTATAACTTTTTAGAGTTTTTTTATAATTTTTAGATTTTTAATATTATTTTATTATTAAATTTCAATTCACATTTCTGGACATTTTACATTTTTATTAGGTTAAATACATTAAATTAGGAATTTTACAATTTTTAGAATATTTTTATTGTCATTAGATTTATTTTTAGAATTATTTTAAGTTTAAATAGTTTTTAATTGTTTTTAAATAGTTTTTATTAATTTTAAAATTTTTAAAAATAGTTTTAAATTTAGTTAAGTCATTTTAGAGGTTTACAATTGAAAAAATCTCATTTTGGGCTTTTTGTTAATTAAATTGATTTTTTGGGCTTTAATTAGCATTAAAAAATTATTATTAAATTAAATAAAAGGTTTGAGTGATTTTTGATTTTTGTAAACTCTAATTACATTTTTTAGGATTTATTGCAATTTTCAAGGAATTTTATAGGTAAATTTTTAATTTTGTCACTTTTCACGGTTTTACGTGTACGACTATTCGTCTTAGTGTAATTCACAATCGTAACCGTCATTCTCTTATAATCTCTTCTAATTTCATGATGGAGCGATACATACCACAAGAACCCGGGCTGAACCAATTGAGGGTCATGACAGATAGGCACTTGTTTATCGGCAGCCCATTGAATGAACACATAAACTAAAGATGTTGGGTATTAATACTGTAACATAAACCCTATATTAATTAAAAAGAAAACCAACCTGATAGGTTATGGTTATGGTAATCTTTAATCACGATAACCTTTTTTGTGAGTTTCTACAACCATACCTTCGAACCCGGGATTGTTGATGGACATAAGAAAAACATCCACAATTAAAATATAATGATATTAGAACCATCGATAACTGAATTGTTTTGATCAGTTAACAAATGCAATAGAGATTGAGAGAGGATCGAAAACTCGGGTGGCCCACAACAGATATATAACACTACGTTCTGCAAGGACCTTATATGTCATAACATGGAGAACTAATTAAAAAAACTAATACATATGCATACCTCATCCACTTGTTGGAAGCCATTTGCACATAGGGTGCTGCTCCGATCATTATGTACATAGTCACCGGTGTAAGCTTCCTTTGCGAACTAAACTCTTTGCAACCATGTTGGGTAGCTTGCTTCTATGATACAGTTTGTGCAATATGAGGATTCTGCCTAATTACAATTCAACAAATGTAGCTGTTTATTGGAGCATCTGACTTTGGGGCTCAACTTTAGATTGAGATATGCGACCTGGTTTGATGTAGTTACGGAGTTCAACTTTGGGCTGGGATTTGCGACTTGGTCAACTGAGTCGGATTGGTTCAACTTTGTACTTACACTATTCGTATATTTGACTGTTCATCATCAACAACCTTCCCCCTTATTCAAACACGCCTATATAGTAGCAAGAATATAAAATTAAAAATTTGAGTTTTTTTTAGCAAGAAGTAAGCTTTGACTGTTTACTCAAATTTTTCTAGCCAGAATTAGAGGTCCCATGTTTTTAGAATCATTCGAGCATGTGAGTTTCTTTTGTATAGGACGGGCCTAACATCCTTCTGCTTACAAAGTTGCTTCAAAAGTGTAAGAAGGACAGAAGTTGTCTTTATTATTCATAAAATAAGTATATTTGTGAGTATAAATCAACCACTCCTCCATTTCCTTCTCACCATTTACGTGCCTTCATATATCACGGACTTCCTTCATTATAAAAACAAACACATACTTGATTAGCAATTGATCTTCCTGATTGGATATATCTAGTACATCAAAACAACATAAGATCATTAAGGTTTTGAGAAAAGAGACACACATGTGTTTTAATCACCTTATTCTTCTTCAAAACAAATCAAAGAAGACAACTAACCTTCGTCCAAAGTAAACACCACAAATCTATAATTCAATTATATGATTAGGGTTTTGAGAATTAAGGGAAAACCTACAAAATTAAAACACAAAAAAATATAACATAATTCTATACTTGTAAATTGAAAAGAAATTAAGAACACATAGCCATTACAACACAAAACATAACACGTAATAATGCAAAAAAAAACAGTGGAATGGTGTTTTAAGGTTTTAGGGTATGCAAATGGTTCTAGAAAAACTACGTATTAATAATATATTTTGTTATGAATAAATCTAGGATTAGTTTTGAAACTATAATTTAGGAATGGATATGTGTATTTGTGTGTATGTTTTATATGAGTTATTAATAGAGTTTTTAAGAGGAAATAACAAACAACTGTTTAGCACAGTTGGTAAAGTTGTTTGGACAATAACAAATTGACCCGGTTTCAGTTCTTGTCAGTGGATTTTTTAATAAATTTCATGAATTTTGTCAAAACTGTGTTTTACAATAAGCTTTTCAAAACTGCGTTTCCAAAACACGATTTTCAAAAAACTATGGTTTCAAATCATTAAAAACTTAGAAAATGGAGATATTTTAGGGATTTCTAAAATCCTATTGGTTTAGAGGTGCCATGTCACATATGACTGGGATTAGGGGTGTGGTTTCAAATCGTAATTATACTTATCACTTGTTGAACTTGTGCTTAAATTTTAGGTTATCTTAGATGGTTGGAGTCATGTGATATAGGATTTTGGTTAGAACTCTCTTAAGTTCAGAATTACTCACATATTATTTGCCAAAATTTTGCCTGTTTTGAGTAATCCATATCAGCTGCCTTCTAAGACGCATTCATAGGATCTAGACATCGAGTTTTGTTTTGCAAATAGTTTAGGAGTAGTTTACATACTTTCTTAGGTTTTATTTGAGGCTATTAACTTATTTTGTTAAAGCAAAGTTACCACATATAAAAAGCCAAGTCTGTTTTTTATTGTCGTTAGCGTAGTATATGAATTTGTGGCATAATAGTGTGATTCGTGTGGTGATCTCGGTTGCACTTGTGGTTTGTGTTCATGTTGTGTGCAATTGTGGGGTGCCCTCTTGTTAACACAACAATCAAATACGCCTCAACAAATATAATACCAAAAGATAACCAAATGTGAACAACCATAAAAAAAAGGATAAAGTGTAGGCTTGGTTGTTCGACTTTAACTATTGTTACAATTCATATGTGCACATTAGGGTAAGTTTCTTCATGATTTGCTTGCATTTGGTGTTTGAGATATTGGTTTGATTGATATTTGTAATCTTTCTTTGCCAACTGCTATAGTTTTATTGTCCTAATCCAAACAACAAAACGTGTTGTTGTTCCTAGTGTGCTTAACTGTGTAAGTTTGAGCTTTAACTGTGGCGTAAATTTGGGTCGATTCATGTTATTTTCAAGTATTTGATTTCCTAAAGTCATTGTTTGGCACCTTGTGATTCCATAGAAAACAAACCCAAGAAAAAAAAGACGTGTAAGGGTAGTCTGTTGGTACTCTTGTTCATAAACTAAGCATTCTAATTTAAGCGTGATTTATGTTTGTTTGGGTTATGTATTGATTTTGTGTTATGTTTTACTACTTGTGCATCTAATCCAAACATAGAAAAAAGTGGTTCTTGTGCATCACACCAAAAGTAAACAAAAGGAAACCAAGCCAACTGTCCCTTTTTTGTTTGAATTATGATAAGTGTATGCATATGTTGCTTAATCTATGGCTTATTTGATCTTATTCGTGGATTATTTGTGATTTTTTGTGTTTATATGTGACCCGCCACAAGCAAAATGCTTGTGGGGGTGCCCTTGTTCCAAAAGAAAACAAATAAAACCAAAAAAACGAGCACTGTGGTTTGTAGAGGAAATTGAAATCCGTAACAGATTAGCGACAGAATTTAGTGTCATATAAAGGATGGGAGGGAGAAGAAAATGGATTAGTAACAGTTTTGTGCCAAAAAAATTGTCGTGTAAAGCTTTGGGAGGGAGGAGAACATGTATATTGAATAAAAAAGAAAAAAATGTGGCATTCAAGGGTTTAAACCCCTGACCTCCCCACTCCATCAGACGCAACAGACTACCATCTAACCATCTTATCTATTGACCTTCTTTGTTTATAGTTCCTTTCATTTCTCTTTTATACCTTCTTTATTTTGTCTTTTTTGTTTTTTATATAATAGTAGTAGCTTAATTCCCCTTTTTCCCAGCTTATTTGATAAGCTAAAACTTCTGACGAAAACCTAAAACTTCTGACGAAAACTTAAAATTTTTGATGTAAACGTAAAATTTCTGACGAAAACGTAAACTTACTGACAAAAACGTAAAATTACTGACGAAAACGTAAAATTACTGACGAAAACGTAAATTTATTGACGAAAACGTAAATTTTCTGACGAAAACGTAAATTTTCAGACGAAAACGTAAATTTTCTGACGAAAACGTAAATTTTCTGACGAAAACGTAAATTTTCTGACGAAAACGTAAAATTTCTGACGAAAACGTAAAGTTTCTGACGAAAACGTAAAAATTCTGACGAAAACGTAAAATTTCTGACGAAAACGTAAAATTTCTGATGAAAACGTAAAATTACTAGTGAAAACGTCAAATTACTGACATAAACGACAACCTGCTGACGAAAACGTAAATGTACTAAGGAAAACGTAAATGTACTGACGAAAACGTAAATTTATTGACGTAAAGTAAAAATACTGACTAAAACGTAAATTTACTGACGAAAACGTAAAAATATTGATGAAAACGTAAATTAAAAAAAAGTAATGTTAAAAAAATCGTTTAAAAAATGTTTAATTAAAAACTGTTAAAAATATAATTTACAATAAAAAAAATATAATAAGAGAATTTATAAAGGAATGTCATGATCATAAAAAAAGTGATTAAAAAACTCAACCTTCTCCTAAATACCTATCTAAACCCAAAAACCCAACCTTTTTTTAAAGACCCATTTATAACCAAACCCATGTAGACCCAAACCCATATAAACCCAAACCCATCTAGACCCATCCTCCTAAAAACCCATCTAAACCCAAACCCATATAAACCCAAACCCATCTAAGACCCATGACCCAACCCAACCCAATCCAACCTAACCATTTTGCCACCTCTATGTAAAGCCATTTTCTGAAATTTATAAGATTGTGGTATTGTGTTGTGATTTAAAACTGAGTTCCATTTATTGTTATTGTATTGAGTAGCTAATTGCCACATTTTTGTACTTAAACAAAACCTTGAACAAGTCCAAGAGTGACTTTAAGCCTGTGAGTCCCTTTGTTCTTGCCGAGGTCAAGAATTTGGCTTGTGCTTTGGTGAGGATTGTTCATTGAGGTGTTTCTTTAAGTGACATAAGTCACAATTCACTAGCTTAAACAATATTGGAAGTTGGTATACATTTTTATCTCAAAAATCAGTCAAGTGGTTTGCTAAGTGCTTGTGGTTCAACAGCTTGCTTATTTGAGCTTAAGGGTGATCATAGCCTCATAATCTTGGTTGATTAAGGGATGGTGAGGCCTTAAGGAAAGATTCAGGCCTTGTGGGAACCTAAGTCTTGCATAGACTTGACCATTTGTCACCTTATTTTACTCTATTGTGTTAACCTAGGCTCAAGCCTTTGGCTGGGCTTGTTTGTTGTTCTTAGCAGGGGGAAGCTGGTGCTTGTTCTTGCTAGCACCTCAGCTCAATGATTCCAAGGTGTGGATGTACATCTTGGAGGTTTAAATTCTCAAAACTTCATCTTTCTGATTAAGTATTTGATTTTTAGTGATTTTGTGATTCTGCTAGTATAAGTGTGTTTTTATGCTTGCAAATTGGTTCTTGAATCATATGTGGTATGTTATGATGCTTATTTAGGCTTAAATCAATCTTGAGAAGACTTTTACTTTGTTAAAACTGATTTTAAAAAGTGAAAAGGGTGTTTGGGATTGACTGTTGGTTCAAGTTTGTTTGATTTTGAGTTGGTATTATGTTATTGTTTGAGTTGTTATCTGATATAGAGGTGATTGTGTTTTGATATATGCAAAATTTGTGCCTTGAATCACTTAATCAAATATTTGGCTATAAAATCTTGAAACTTTGTTGTTTTGCTCTGAAATCTTGTGCACACCTAGTTTTCATGTTAACCTAGGGCTAACAAGTGTGAAATCATTGTTATTTCAACCTATGTTATAGATTAGAGGCCTTGAATTTGGATTTCGTGTTAAGTAGATCAGCAAACATTGTTCTTGTGTTCATCATTGTTCATCAGTAACTGCTTTTGCCTAGATCTTGTTCATAAGTTGGATTTGTTGGATGAAATGTGCTAATCTATGTTTCTTTAAGTTGTATTGAGCTTGTGTATGCATTTGGTGGTTTGTGGTTAGCTTTTACTAGCTTAAAAGTAGCTTATAATCATCGGATATGCTTATTACTTGTCTGGAACACATCTGGGCAAAGATTGAATTAACTACACTGATTGGCTGGGTTTTTTTGTGATTATTTGCTTGTTATTGACTCCTTGTGATTCACTGATCACAAGGGTGCCTTGATTGTCCAAAAAGACCAAGTGAAACTCTCTTAAAATCAAAGTCAAAAAGTCAAGGCAGTGGGAACTCCTTTCCTCTGCTTCTAGCCACTGCTAGTTATATTTTGTGTTCAGCTTATTAATAAGTCATTTTAGCTTATTCCAATGTGCAACAACTTATTTTTTGTAATAGGTCTTAATATTTTGAGCTTATAAGTGATTCTGGAAGTTTACAGCTATTGGTTTTAAGTTTTTACTAGAAAATGACTATTTTGTCTTTTTCAAAATCATCTTATTGCTTATTTCAGCTTATTGAGTGTGCTTATTGGAAAACTTTTTGTTGATTAAGCTTAGTTAAGCCATTTATTACTTATTGCAACTTGAATCAGCTCTTGAAATAGTCTAGAACTAAAAAACGACTATTTTGTCGTTTTGTGAAGAGGGTTTTGGCTTATTTCAGGCTTATTCCTTGAGCTTATTTCAAGTTTCTTTTTGCAAATAGCTTAATTAGGTCAAGAGAAGGACGTGGGTAAAATCTTAACTTATGACATCAGCTTATAGCTTAATGGGCCAAAAGCCCATTAAGAATAAGCTGTTTTGAAATAAGCTGGCTTAAGCTCATTTTCAGCTTTTGGGCCTTTGGAAAATTGTGTTTAAAATCAAATTTTAAGCTTGACTGGAGCTATTGGGCCATTTCTGAGAACTTTTTCTTATTGGGCCCAATATTAAGCCCATTAAGGATCTGTTTGGGTATTTGGCCCATTTGAAGGCCCAATAGGGGCTTTTTTGGTATTTCAAGTTCATTTTCTGTTTAATTAGGTTAAAATAAACTAGTTTACAACTTTTTAGAGTTTTTTTATAATTTTTAGATTTTTAATATTATTTTATTATTAAATTTCAATTCACATTTCTGGACATTTTACATTTTTATTAGATTAAATACATTAAATTAGGAATTTTACAATTTTTAGAATATTTTTATTGTCATTAGATTTATTTTTAGAATTATTTTAAGTTTTAATAGTTTTTAATTGCTTTTAAATAGTTTTTATTAATTTTAAAATTTTTAAAAATATTTTTAAATTTAGTTAAGTCATTTTAGAGGTTTACAATTGAAAAAATCTCATTTTGGGCTTTTTGTTAATTAAATTGATTTTTTTGGGCTTTAATTAGCATTAAAAAATTATTATTAAATTAAATAAAAGGTTTGAGTGATTTTTGATTTTTGTAAACTCTAATTACATTTTTTAGGATTTATTGCAATTTTCAAGGAATTTTATAGGTAAATTTTTAATTTTGTCACTTTTCACGGTTTTACGTGTACGACTATTCGTCTTAGTGTAATTCACAATCGTAACCGTCATTCTCTTATAATCTCTTCTAATTTCATTCTTCATAAATTTATAATCACAAAAGTTAATCATCTCTTAGCACAACACACTTGCCTCCTCGAGAACGATCCCCACACTTTGGGTAATTTACTTGTGGTTTTCCTAAATCACTTGTTTATACTTGCCACTTTTGCTCTCTTTTCCTAAATAGTAGTAAAAACACTACATCAAATAGCACTTTTCCTTTTTTTAAATATCGTTTGTAGATTCGGAGAGTAGAAGCAGATTAATGTAGACCTGCATTAATGACTATCAGTGGTGATGTAGTGTATTTTCACGCAGATAGGAAGAGAATTCACAGTTTATGCTGTGCGAGATGACAGATTTTACTATCGAGTTGGTTTTGTCTTTGTCAAATTTATGGGACATTTCATCCAAGATTGTAAGCTCTAATGGCATCGCCACACTTTTTTTTTATTTTTTTTTGTAACCGTAATTTCCGACTCATTGACCAACTAATTCACTTAGATTTGCTCGTTTTCAGTCTTGTTTAACACTTGTTCCGTTGCACGAAGCTTCTGATGTTCTAACCGGATTTTGACTTCAAGGTTACGGATCATTTAAGTTAATTTGTTGAGTTCATCTACATCACAACATAAAACCACTTTGAATGCTACAATATTCTTTTAGGATTCTTTCTTAACTGATTTCTATGATCATAGAAATGGCATGGGGATGGGTAACAAGTCAAAATATGTTTGGGTTGAAACAGACCAAGTCGGGCTGGGTTAAGCACAAACATTTTTTCTCCATTTTATGAAAAGTTGAAAATTTTATGCATTAGGAGTTAACTACAGTAAGAAAAACAATATTGTTATAATAATAATCTAAGTATTTGAATGGAAAAATTTGAAGAGGTTGGGAGACTTTGAACCTTTTCTTGAACTATTTTAGCTACTTAGTTTGATTCGGCCCGTTTGGGATATAACACAACCAAACAACCCATTCATAAGTAACTTCGTTAAACTTGTTACCTTCGCCAGATTGAAAGAGTTTATAAAGTAGCTATAATCAATTATTACCTCTGTGGCAAACATTAACATCACTAAAAAATCTTTTCAAGATCTAATAGTAATCCAGGGCAATCTGTTGTCTCTACTAAGAGTAGAATGCATAATTAGACAGTCAACATCAATATTCTTTTTCATATTGCAACCTACTCTGATGGAAAATAATAGAGCAATAGAAATAAAAAAGATAGATCATGTTGTACCACAACACAACACTTTATATGTCATTATCCACTTTTATATCCGTCTTTTTTAACAATTACATGTATACTGCAGCACACTCGCTGAGACGTACCTTAAAATTAGTTTGTCATCAGTTAATGATAATGGTGGGTAGATGTATTATACATTATGGTGAGGTTTCACTACTACTATCTGTGCTTCTCTTATATCAGTGGCAATTATTTTATGAAAATTTTGTGCGACCTAAGGGAATCACAATCTATATTCATGCAACTTCAAAATTAATAATAGTATCTAAACCTACAAAATTAGTTAAAAAAAGAAATATATATGATAACGCCCCATTGTTCCAAAGCTTTTTTCAGTCAGTCTTTTTGCAGAAAATATTACACACAACCAGTTACCAACTATATCATGTTGTTTGTTTTCAAACTCATCTTAAAGGTGCTTATCGAACAGATTGGTTTCTCTACTGATGAGTTGCGGGAGTTTGTTCATTTATATTATCCTACATGTGAGTGAATGAACTAATTATTGAACTTGTAAACTTACACTTTATGAACTGTATGGTTAATTAGTGATTAATTTTGGGTTTCATGGATTCTGCAGGTATCATGTTCTAAAAACTATATTTCCTATATAATTTAAATTGATATAAAAGACATATAAAAAAGGCATGAGATGTATGAATTGTATATTCAGTACACAGAGAGGAAGACTTGATGAAAGCCTGAAAGCAATGACCTTTAAAAGGTTACATGAAGTCATGAAGAATTGTTTTTTTGCAATTACTGAACATGCCTTCTTTCATTGACACATAATTTGATATCTGATGCAAGATTAAGATCTAAAACACAAGATCTTTAATCATTAAATTTAATTGATCAACACATAAAACTCACACTTTTAGATTTATACAACGTAAACTAACTAACCTTTTAAGATTGAAAATAGAATTAAGATATTATTGTATCTAAGTACTATTAATAAGAAGAAGAAGGTCAAGAAAATTTACCCATACGACACCACTTTATATCCTTCCGGTATTTGAGAGCTTATCGATATGGTAGAAACCATAATCAAATTTAGTGGTGTTGAGAAAAAATATTCACATTAACCTTAAAAAGAAGACAATGTTAATAATTATTATCAGGGTTTTTAAGAAAAAACATTTACCAGCAAAAGAACTATCAACATGGTATAAGGAATATGCAATGTTAATAAAAGCAATCTTAAAAAAGATAATGATGGAATTTAAGATGGAAGCATACTTTTTCTTCACTAACAAAGATGAATTAACCTACAAAATAAAAAATAGAGTTTCATTAGGATTTTAGAACAAAAAGACGCACTTTTTTTTACTTGGGTTGGTTTTGAGTTATACTGTTATATTGATAAGTCATGTGTATATGTTTGGATTTTAGAGTATATCCCGATGTATATGAATAACCTTGGTTCTTTTAGAATTTATTAACATTGTTTTGGGCAAAAAAATCAACAAAGATAGT